>JAKEPQ010000780.1:13887500-14487500 GCA_024500445.1 Entomyzon cyanotis
AACAAATGCCACCCTTGCAACAAGGCTTTGTTGCACAGCCTCAGCATTGTTCTTGTGGCCCTCCAGCATGGTCCATGGAGCTTAGCTGGGCTTTGTGCTCCTCGGGGTCTCAGGGGGATGGTCTCAGACAGGAGGGAGTAGGGCTCCTGGTACCTGTCTCTGAAAGTTTCCAGCCCCACCTAGCCACATTCTGCTGTTCAGAGCAGATGTTGTTCTGGATCCTGTCGAGGCTGTTTTAGGTGAAGATACTCATCGACCTGTTTGGTTTTACTGGGAGGTTCTGTGCTTGAGACAAGCTGAGACTCATCTATCACTTCATCACCAAACGTAGTACATCCACAATGAGCCTTTGTGCCCTAGCCCAGAAAATAAACAAGGGTTCGAATGCCCTCTGGGTCAAGCAACATGGCTGAAATGTGAAATCTTCCCTCCTACTCCTTTACCACTCTGGCTGAGCCTGTTCCAGGAGCCGGGGAAGAGAATGGGTGGGGGGAAGGAACGGTTCATGCTCAGGTTACTGCTGCTCTGTTCTGATGCTGGGGGAGCTGGGAGGGTGGCCCAGGGAGGGACAAAGCATGAGGGACCTGTGTCCAATTCTTCATCTTTAGTTCTTGATTAAGCAGGTAGAACCTGCTGGTATCTGTGCTTTCATGTGGGCTAAGGGTTAATTTGCTACGATGTTTCTCAATCCTTGTTCCTTCCTGATGAAAAATCATGATTGAGTGATAAAACAGTCTCACTTGTGCTGGCTTTGAGAAGGTAGAGGGTTACTTGGAATGCCACCGAGGCTGTTCCCTGTGCAGTGCCCTGGTGCGTCTGCAAGAGGGGATGGGAGTCTGTTGCAATACACTGGCTTTATTGCTCTGCAAGCAGCTTCTAAGCAGCTTTGGTAGTTGGTGTTACTATGTGTTACTAAATCTCTTGGTAAGGGAATTTCCAGGCTTTGTGGGAAAACAGGCCACCCAGGTCTCCTCTGACCAGGAATCTGGAAGTGGTAGTACCATGTGCTGCTCCTCTTACCACCAATCTTTATTTGTCAGTGAGTGCAGGGGGGCATTGAACCTTACTATGCTTTCAGATATGCAGAGTACAAGGCCACTTGTTACCTACTGAGCTTGACTGTTTTACACTGGACATGCAGTGGGGAGTTCCCAACCTTCCCTTTTGTCCAGAAACAGGACCCAGAGTCCCTGTCCTGCCCCAAATCCTCTATACAGTCTTTTAGACTAGTGGGGAGGTGCTTTGAAAGTGTCCAGACTGGAATCTGATGGTGATGGGTATGCAGGATGGGCCTTTGCAGGGTCTGGTGAGGGGTTGAAAGCCTCCAAGCCATTAGCAGCTTTTGGGTGTGAATGACTGCGAAGTGTGGCTTGCTGGCCACACTCTGTAGCTGTTGATGTTTGCTTGGATCTTCATTCCCCTGCCTGCTGCACAAAGGTAGCTTTCACATGCTGGCAGGGCAGACCAGCAGGATTTCAGATCCCGGTCCTTCCAGGGAATCCAGCTTTCCTGAAACCCTGGTGGGAAGGCTTTGAAGGCTGCTGACTTCTCTTGGAGGTGGACAGTGGAACATGCTTCCTATGCTGTAGGGGTGCTTGTAACTCCTGGGGAACTTCCCTGGGAAGGATTAGAGGGAGCTGCACAGCATCTGTTTCACCTGTATTCTGTCATCAGTTAGTTGGATGGAGGCCCATGGGAAGGAAAGGTCCTTATTTTAAATTAAGGCAGTGAATGAGCATCCCTATCAGAGAATAATCTGCACACAGAGCCATTACAGCAATTTTGCCTTACAGTCATTACAAAAATCCCATGGCACTTTCCCAACAGCTTTTCTATAATATAAGTGACATAAACAGATTGAATAAGGAAATGGGATGATAGAAAAAAAAAACTCTCAAACGTCTGCAGGTGAAGTACTTTTGAAGTATTTTTTATGTATCTAAGCAGTTACCAGCAATTACTTCTGTCTCAGTTAATGACAGTTGTGGGAAGGAAAAAGTATTACTTAGGCTCCAGATAAACTAAATAAGGTCGTTTGTCCAAAACCACAAACAATAATTCTGAACTGTTTGTTATTATGTTTTTAATGTTTTATTTATTGTGTGGGGTTTATTCTGTGAAACAGGTGTGAGCTGCAGCAGCATGTTTGCAGACTTCAGTGGTATTTCATGCCTTTATGTGCAGAGTGCACATTTGGTATTTACTGTCATCAGTAGTTTTAAGCCTTTGTTCTTCAGTACTTTCTGCTTTCTTGCTATAGGCTTTTCAGGCTGTGTCTCTTATTGCTACCCAGCAATCAAAAGGCTTGGCTTCAGAGTCAATACTGGTTTATACTGACAAAATACTGTTGCCATCTGGCAGCTGTTGTTTGGTGCCAGACCAGTTTGCCTCACCTTGTGTAGAGGACTGTTTTTTTCCCAAGGGCTCCTGAGACTGCCTGGGTTTTCCTGTTCCTTTTGGCGAGACAGTTGCAGCAGCAAGGAGCGTGGGGGAAATCCTGTTTTCCCTCTAATATGGTAGAAGTTGTAAAGTTAAATTGCTGTGAATTACTTCTACTTGCTGCCGGTAGCCTTTCCTGTTCAGCAGGTTGAGACTATATTGTACTTGTATAATTTTGGATTTTTAAAGCATCTGGAAAGGCCTGTGTGAACAACAGAACTATTATTAAAGTACCTTTCCCAGCCCTTGGATGTGCAGCTCCCATTGACAGCGCGTCTGTTAATATGTAGTTAATAACTGGGAGCTTGTATGATGATTAACTGTGGCCAGTGCACTGCACACATTGCAAAAGTGGTAGGAGGACAAAAGCGCTGCCTCCCAGGCTGTGCTGGGAGCACAGGGCGGGTGGAGGATGGTTGGCTAACACAGTCATGTCACATTACAGCTTCTTGGGACAAAGGAACAGAATGTTCTGCAAAGGCTCCAACCTGTTCTTCTGTCCCACTGCAAATTTCCTGCATGTTTCTGTCCTCTAATGCCATGGAGCCATGCATGAGGAGGGGGCGAGGGCAGCACTTGTCCCACCACTGCCTGCTGAGAGTGGGCAGCCCTGGGGAATGCTCACAATGCTGTATTTTGTTCAGCTGCTTCTGCAAAGCTGTCGTGGCATGCATGCAGTTAATACTCATACATTTTGAGATTTTAGCAGGTTTCGTAGTTGGGTTTTTAGAGGTCATAGAAACTCGTTCCAGCATTTCCCTGTGTTTGTCCCTTAGCACTGTGTGTGAAGGTGAAATGTTTCTTCCCATCCTTATAACTGGTTTTCTAGTTTTTAGAGATAGCATTGCCTATTTTTATGCTTCATGAAAGAACTCTTTCAAAACCCTCTCCTGTAAAGTAATTTCTTCTGCAGCAAGATGGAGCCCAGCTTACTGTAGTCTTGATAAAACAGGTTTGGAACCTTTGCAAAAAATATTGTTTCTCATGCTAAGGATAAACTTGTATTTAGCCATGGGCCCCTCCAGAGCTGCTGCTATAGAGCACAATTTAGCCTTAAATGTATGGCAGCTGAATTGGTTGCCTGGGTGGCATCCTGTCAGCTGAAGTCTTGCTGAACATTGGCATTACTTTTGTAAGGCAGAAGTTACTTTTGGAGTGTAATCTCTGACATTGGAGATAAATCAATTAAAAACGAGTTTGGATGCTGCAGTGGTGATTTATGCTAAAGTGACAAATGGCTTTGTTAATGGGGTGCAGCAGATGGGTTTTGATTAACACATGGGTGGTGCGGAGGTGTGTCACCTTCTCCTTTGAAGGAAGTGAAAGATGACATTAGCCAAGCTGATTGAGGAATTTTTCCCAAGAAAGCCAACGCTCATCCTATTAAAGTGTGTTCCTTCCTGTTGCTCTGAATATTGTCGTTTTATTGTGTTGCTTGTAACTGGTTTCATAATCTGTTTACAGAACAATAAGGTTGTGTGTGAAGGGACAGATCCAATCTGTTTTAAAGCAGAATTAGAGCCTGACAGCCTGGTGTTGGTGTGGGTCACAAGACCTTTCCTGCAGAAGCAGTTCTGTGGGACAAAGTGTAGTGAAGAAGCTGCAAAGGATGGATGTGTGGCTTTGCTCTCCTGGCCAGTGTCAGGTCTGACCTCTGAGTTCCAGGCTGATCCACAGAGCCCATTGTTACAGCAGGGACTCAGATGGGTTCACCATGCCAGCGCTGAGTGTTCAGGTGCTCTGTTGAAGGCTTAAATCTTGTGCTTGTTCAAGCCTGAAATGCTTTGCAGAGCTCTGCCAGGATGCTGTCAGGGTGTTTTGAGGGGTGAGCTTCAGCCCGGAGATTCTGTGTCAGGGGACATATGTGCCTTGGTTACAGCATGCTCCTTGGAGCTTATTCCTTTTATTACCCAGCCCTGTTTGTTCTCAGGGCTTAACAGGGCTCTATATTAAAATCCATACTGTTCAAACAAACCTGAATTGCCAGACAATAAAACTCAGGCTCTTATTTCACTGCTAGTCAGGTGTTTTGTCACCTGAGGGGTTTTTTTAGTAATGACTTAATTTATGTCACTTCTTTCTGTCTTTGGCATCAAGAAAATCTGAGTTCAGAAACTCACATTCATAGGGTTAGTGTGTCTATGCCTCCAGATGAGTCCATATAAAAACCAAGTCCTGCATAAAGTACAGCAGGTCTATCTGTTGAGAACTCAGACAAATTCAATGCTTGCCTATGGGAGGCATCACTCCATGCTCCATCTCTTCAAAAGCACAAGAGGCTCTTAAAGCATTTCAGTGTCTTTGAGTCAATTGAGCTAAATATTTTAAGTAGAAAAGAAAACACCTATTTTCAATTGGCTGGGAAAAATTTCTTTTGCAATTGTATTTTTGTACCCTCTGGGACTCAAACTGCGAGTTTAGCACCAAAAAAAAAAAAGAAATCAGCACTGAGTTGATAGTATAAAAGACAATTTTTGGAAGTGTTGAGCAGTAAAGGGGCCTTGCTGTCTGCTGTGGGGCTATTCATATGTATGTCACTATTCATATTAAAAGGTGTGCTTAAGTACTTTGTCAGGGTAGAGCCTAAATCTGAATACTTCTTTTGATAAACAGGTATGTCCTTCCAATTGGGATTCAAATGATCAAGGAACAAAAGATGTCTGAGGGCAATTCCCAGGTCATTTCCTGCAAAAACCCGCTGCATGCCCTTGTTTACCATTGCATTTTAGAAGAAGCGAAGAGCCTTCTGATCCTGATGCATGACAGTCTTGAGACTGAAGCTGAAAAGGAATGTCTTGCTTGGATGTATCCTGTGTACCAGGGAGCAGGAATATTTAGATCCATGATTACTGAGGCCAGAAATTTGAATTTCTATTTGTATCTTGAGTTTTCTTTGTAAGTAACTCAAATCCTAATGTCTTCCAGGCAGTCTGCAGGCCACGAGGGCTTTGATGGTGGCTTCAATACTCCTGGGGCTTGTTGGAGTGTTTGTTGCTGTGACTGGCATGAAATGCATGAAGTGCATGGAAGATGACCAGGTGAAGAAGATGCGGATGGCTGTCTTCGGTGGGGTGATCTTCATCATTTCAGGTCGGTAGCACACAGGAGTGCTGAGTGTTCAACGTGCTGTTTCCTAGGTGGCATATATCTTGTGAGGGATGTGGAAGGGCTTGATTGTTGCTCCAAGTGCATTTTGGTCTGGGAACTCCTGAGAGGACTTTGACACTGTAGTTCAGGTTACATGAGGCAGCTTGGAACTGATAATACCCTCTCTATATGCACTTCATGCTTTCCATATCTGTTGGCAGAGCTGGGTTTGACCCTGCTTCAGTGGAGAAAGGCTGTCAGCAGAGCCATCCTGCCTTTGCTGCTCTGCAGCTGTGAGAAACCTCAAATCTGTTCTTCTCTCCCAAACAGCTCAGAACTTCCAGGGCTGCAGCAGCAGCTCAGCTTCGCCCCAGATGCTGATTCTGCTGCAGTGATTTTGCTGATTTGTTTTTTTTTTTTTTGTTAAGCCATGACATTGTCTTCCCTTTACTTGCAGGTCTGGCAGCACTGGTGGCCACATCATGGTATGGCAACAGAGTGGCTCGGGCCTTTTATGACCCTTACACCCCCGTCAACACCAGGTACTGACCCATTTGCTCTAACACATTATAGTTCAGTGTGACAAATACTCACAAGTACTGTACTTTGAGTACAGTAGCTCAATTCAAAGAAAGGAATTTTCTGAACTATCTGGGTTGGTTTCAAAACTAACTGGGTTGGTTCAAAGCTGGGACCAGATCTCATTATCTGTGTGGCTCTTAGGTCTTGGCTTTAAGGCAACATCACTGCCAGAGACCCCACTGGTGGGACTTCTGGGATTTTCCCCCATGGCATGCTAAAGGCCTGGTTTGCACAGAGCTTGGCCTGTGGCTGTATGAGGTGACCCAAAATAATTAACTAACCCAGTGTACAAAGCTCTGGGCTTTGAGGGTTGACAAAGCCTGGCTGCTCCAAGCTGCTGCCTTGTAGAAAGCCACATCCATCGAAGTTTCTGCTTCCTTCTGCTTTGTGTGAATGCATTACTACAAGTAATACCTCTGGATTACAGGGTTTCTCACTTTCTCTCTTCTTTCTTCTCCAGATTTGAGTTTGGGTCAGCTCTCTTCATTGGCTGGGCAGCTGCATCTCTGGCCATCCTGGGGGGATCCTTCCTCTGCTGCTCCTGTCCACGGAGAGAAACTTCCTATCCACCCACCCGAGGCTACCCAAAAATGCCTCCTCCACAGGGAAGGATTACGTATAATGAAACTAAGAAGAGGAGCCACCAGCACTGGTAGTGAAAACATTTTGGAGAGGACACTACAATGCCACTGTCCTGAGCAGAGTCCAGGCTCTAGGTTCTGCCTTCCTCTTCTCCCAAAAATGTGTATATTTTTATAATCCTCTTTGCTACTGGATGTAACTTTTCCTTTCTCTCCCAGCCCATGGAGGAAGGTTAGCCTAGATTCATAGGTATTGCCACTGGAAAGATGAAAACCTCCAAGCTTGGGTTAAGTTTAGTATTTGGGAGTAAAAGGGAAAATTATACTGTTTTTATAGATGGATGTTGGTGCTTTTTTTAGGGTTTTTTAAAAAAAAAAGAATAGACGGAAACAATTCAGTCCCATATCCCATTAAGTTAGAGCCCAGTGTGGTGTGTGTAGAAATTAAAGGAACATATATTATATACAAAATGATGAAACCAATAGCTTAAGGGGAGACATAATTTTGGGGAAAAGACTTTACATGTAGAAATGTTTGAAGAGATGTAAAATGCTCTTGTAATGTCTTACTGGCATCATCTTCAGCACCCTCCTTTCCATGCAGACAAAGGGTCAGAAAGAAATTGCTGTGACTTAAGTGGAAATCCACACTGTCTGTGCACATGCTGTTGGCCAATGGAAGATGCAGTGTAAGGTAGTGACCACAGAAGTTATCAGACTCCCAAAGCATCTGCAGGATTCCCTGGTGCCAGGGAAGAGCTCCAGGGAAAGGATTGCCTTCTGTTTTCACTGTGTGTCTCTGGTGGGGCTGTGGCTGTTCCTTAGACACTGAGTGCTGCCAGTGATTTTTTTTCTCCATGTTCCCACCCTGGTAGCTGGGCTTGAAGCTTTATCCCCTGATGTGTGTTACACATCACCTTTTAACACTCTCCTCTTTCCTCGAGTCTTTCTCGTTTGGGCTTAGTTTCCCAATCTCTGTTTGCCTGATGCAGCTAGCTGTGTTAAACCAAACTGAATGCACTGCCACTCCCTGATGTTTCCCCAAGGATACCTCACACGCTGCCATTCCATCCTGTATTTCTTGTAAACACTTTCAGTGATGATATGAAGGCAAATTCCAAGAAAACTGACCCAAAGGTTATGGCATTTGCTTGTTAATCCAAGCTTACCAAAGAGGAAGAAACAAACATTTTAAAGGTACAGCCATCCTTGCATCTTCAGTCATATTAAAAAAAAAAAAAACAAACAAAAAAACAACAAAAAACCAAAAACAAAACCAAAAAGCTGTTTATCAAAGGTTCCCACCTCTTCCCCTGAAACACCCAGTCAGTCACTTGGCGCTGGCTGACACTGGGAGTTAAATCTTGTAATTCCTAGAAGGATGGTGCCACTTCTCCAAAGCTCAACTTTTTTGTATAGAAGGAAACTGGTGCTTCTGACCAGGCTTTATAATTGTGTCTATGTTCAGAGGCATCAGATCTCTTGATTTCCTTCTGTAGACAGGGAGAGTCTCTGGGTGAGCTATGTACCACATTGGTGGTCTGTACAAACCTTGTGCCTCTGTTTTACCTGACTCCTGCAGCATAGATTTACTAAAAGAATCCAACCAGAGCATTTTCTTCAGGCTTGAGTTGATGTTGGCCTGTACTTGGAGCTGGGCCATGTGGCTTCCCCTTCTCCATGGGGAATTGCCTGTGCACAGCAGCTGCCTCGGGAGACCTCTTGTCTTGGGAGGTGGCAGCTCAGGTCACGTTAAAGAGCTGCTGAAGTCTGTGCTTTTGTATTTGCATTAACCCTGAGCCAGGGAGCAGACGCTTGTATTGGGAACTTGTACAAAGTGTTTAAACAATTTCAATAAATGGACTTTTTTAAGGAAAAATCAGGCTATTACTTCATTTCTTGTTTTTGAGCAGGACTTGGAACGGTGTACATGGAAGTGAAGAGTGGGACTTGGGCTTTTGGGAGCCTGCCCGCCAGGATGGAGCTTGTTTAGCTGTGTGTATCTACAGCAGACATAGGCGGGGACAGATCTTCTGCAGTGAGTCAGGCAGTTGTGGCCTCTGGCAGAAACTCACCCAGTAATCTGCTCCGATTGCAGCCCAGGAACCAGAAGGTCTGCTCTGCTCCTCGGCGAGGCTGGCTGCACCCTGGGTGGAGCAGGAAGGGGCAGGGGGAAGGCAGACTGCTCCCTTGCAGGGGAGTGGGAGCTGCAGGAATGGGGAAGGGATGGGGTGTGGAGCCAAGGTGTTCCCAGGAGATGTGCTCTGTGTTTCAGCAGGGAAAGCTTTCTGGAGCTTTATCTGGGGTAGGGTTTGTGCAGGCTCTGGCTACCTGCATGAGATGCTCTGCCTTCAGAGCAGCAAGAGTCCTGCAGCTCCATATATGTCTCCATCCGTCTCACTCCAAAGCTCTTTAGGGAGCGTACTGTGCTTCTCCTATTGTGACAGCATGGCCTTTTTTGCAGGCCAGGTAGAGAACGGTTCCTGTTGGGCATGGTTTCTTCTAACCTGCACTGATACCTCCCCAGGGTAGCAAGGCTCAATCCCCCTGCTTCTGCCTGCCCTGGAAACCTTTTTCTGTTCATCAGGATTTTATGTTTATCCCTTTCATGTTTTTAAGTACTTGTGATGAGAGGCAAACTTTATTTAAAACATTTTCTTAAGCTCAGTGAAGGAGCTGCCTCCTAGTCCCTCACTCTCCAAAGGCTGTTTGCTTTTGTAATTACAAACAATAGGAACAAAGCTAATTAGGCCTTGTAAAGCTGGCAGAGCAAAACAGCCAGGCATGTGGCTGGCTGAGTGAGCTTGCAGTGCCTGGAGCAGGCTGGTTGCCTGGCATAGTTTGGGGTCTATGGTCATTCTTATTCCAACCTGTCAATTAGTCAAGGATTTCCATTGAGATTAATTTTTTCCCATGTTTTCATGCTCGCTCCCTCTCCAAGGACTTTTGCAAGTTCCACTCTGAAGTTTCCTGGGCAGAAGAAGACAGAAAAGCAATGCCACCTATAAAATGGTCAGTAGGACTTTTCAGCAGATGGCAAAAATAGAGCCATGCAGAAGATGCAGATCTGTACGTGTGACTGGCACAGAGGCAGGAGCCAGAGGCTACCTTGTTTGTTTGCTATATTTTTAATTGGACAAAATTCAAAGCCAAACTTTCATTTTCCCTGCCTTTCTTCCATGATCATGCAATCCTGCTTGGCCATGTTTTTTAAAGCCCTTTGGCCATCTCGGCTGTAGGCTGCACAGAAAAGAAGTTGCATGGGTTGAAATTTGGGGGAGAGTTTCTCACTGGATTTCAGTCTTTGTGTGTGCCTGACATTCCTGCTGCTAAAGCCATCTTGCAGTGAAATGATGGCATTTGTCTCTGTGGACAATGGGAACTTTGAGTGCTTCTTGGCATCTTCTTCCATATCATATTTATTATTCACATAGTGCCAGAGCTCTGCATACTATGCAGGGAACTTCACTGTCAGTGGGAATTACATGCTCATTTGTATTGCTTAGATATTTCAAAGGAATAAGAGAGCTCCAGATGTTTCTGGAATAGCATCAGCCTGTTGTATTTCTGGGCTTCTCCAACTCAATAATTTTAAGAAATCATCCATGCCCAATGCATTTTTCAGATTCAGTTTCTGATTTGCATGTGAGCTTGTAATAAATTTGGCTTTGTTTTCTGTATTGCTCTGAACACATAGTTAAAGAGAATTAAAGCACTGAAGACTGACAATTAAGATTCCAGAAATAGCCAAGAGACCTGTTGACAGCTGTTTGTGAAATATTCATACAGAATCATTTTAATGTAAGGCAGAAATAGAAATAATAGCCTTACTGAGGGAAAGAAGTTAATGAAGGACCTCTGCTTGAGAGAAAACGCCAGAAATGTCAGTAGCCTTCTGAAGTTGCTCAAAAGTAGCAGATTTACAAATCTAGATGAGTAACCAGACTGGAAAGAGCTTGAGCCTTTGTGTCCTGAGCACGGAGAGATATGAAATAACTTTGGGGCAGCCAGTGAAGTGACAGTGATGTAAAATTGTCTCGATGTTTTCTCAAAGGACAGCTAAAAGCTGCCAGTGGTGGCAGCATCTTACAGGGTCTTACACATGAGGCTACCTGAACAGTTATTTTGCAGTCAGCTCTTTGCACAGTGTCAGGGCTGCAGTTAAATCACAGAACAGCCTGGGTTGGAAAGGATCTCTAAAGGGCATTCCCCTGCCATGGGCACAAACATCTTCAATAAATCTTGCAAAATGAGATCTCACAAGTGGCCAGAGTCCTGCCAGCTGGTGTGTATCCCATCAGGATGTTTGCCCACCACCTACCAGCTGGCAGAGATGGCTGGTGTCACACAGCAGAGGTGTCCAGGTGAGCCACAGGCTTAACACAGCCTGTGTGCTTCAGCTGGGGCTTTGCATCCAACTGGGCAACTGATCTGAGCTTTCCAAACTGGCCTTCGGATTGCAACACAAACAGCACTGCAAGGGTGTCCTCCCTGTCCCCCTTCATTAGGCTCCTCATTCCTCCACTCCCACTGGTTCTTCAATTTGCCTGGTTGCTGTTTCCCTGCTTCTAGAAGTCCAGCCTGCAACAAGGAGCTTGTTCTTCTATAGCATATTGGTTTTGGCCCTCTCTGCAGCTCCTGAAATCCTGCACTCCAACATCTGCATCACTGAGCAGAAAGGCAAAACCACTCCTTTGTTGAGCCTCATGTGCTTGATTGGACAACATCCCAACTCCTACAGCTTTTCCAGAAAAGCCCTGCCTGGATTCCTAGCATACTGCATCAGGGACTTGGTGTTCCTAGGGTCTCCATTTCCTACAGGGACCTGCTGTGGACACCAGGAGCCCCTGGAGCTATGGAGCCTGTGGTGCTCCTGCTTTGCTGCCTCAGGGGCCACAAGGAGCCATCAGCTGGTCGGTCCTGCCTGGGCTGGGGGCCAAGCCCTGGGCAACCCACCTGGATACCACATCTGCCAGGTCTGCCTTGAGGCACAGAAGCTGTTCTCCACTCCTATCTGGTTCATCAGCCTGGCCCTGGAGCAGGTTTCATGTCAGAAACTTGAATTTTTATGTTTTCTCTCATTTTTGCCTGGCTCTGCTTCCATTGTGTCCTTCTTCACTGTAGTTGCACAGGTCCTCCCTCCTCCTAGAAGAAGGACTATTTGGAAGTGTTTTCATCACCAGCCAGGTCCATGTGACCATTCCAGGCTGCTGCTGACCGGCACAGCCAGGCTGGGTGCTGAATTCTGGGACATTGCACAAGTCCCCATTCTTACCATGGTGTTTTTGTACTTCACCTGCCGCATTATAAAATTCCATACCTACAAAAGCTACATCATTGGCTCTTGTCCAGGAAGGAGAAGGATGTGACTGACATAAAAAACTGCATTTTACGTAAGGGCAGAGAACAAATCCTCACAGTTAAGAGCCTCTACCTTCATTGCCAGCAAGGATCCCCAAGACTGAGGGGTACAAAGATAGACTTTGTCAATGTCCTGTAGGTTGCAGATGGATTTTAATTAAAAAAAAAAAAAAAAAAAAATAGAAAGTGAGGGAAGAACAACATGAACTAGCTAGTGCCAAGCTTCCTAACTTCCCTGGCTCCTAGGAAAGTCTCAGCTATGTGAAAGCTGCTCAGTGCTATTACCAGTGTTCTCCTGCCACGGATTTACCTCCCACTGCAGCCAAGGGCTCTGACTTTTAGCTTGGGAACCACACAGCAAGGTTCAGCAGGTGGGAGGTGTGGGATGCTGCTACTCCCAGCCCAGCTCTCCTGGCTGCCCTCGGAGCCAGCTGCCCCAGCAGGACAGCAGCCGTGGAGACTGAAAACAAGCTCAGCCAAGGGAAAAAAAAAAAAAAGCCAGAAATAGCATTCTTATTACAAGGTAAACAGCATTAACTCCGTCTTGGGGGAGTAGAAACACCGCAGCGGTGATCAGCTTTTCTGCCCACAAGCTTGGAAGGGCGGTGGAACGTGCTCCACCCTCCCTTGTGCAACACTCCCCACGCAGCAGCTGTAAATAATCATTTACCTGTGTCTGCCCCTCTTTCGCTGCTTTCTTTGAGGGTCTCCCTGGTTAAATGCAGCTCCCGGAGGGGTGGCTGCCCTGAGGTGTGCATGGCCAAGCTCAGCCCCGGGGCTGGCAGAGCTCTGTCACACCAGCGGAGCTGCAGCCCTGGGTCACTCCTGCGAGCAAGGCTGCAGCTGCGGCAAGGGGGATGGGAGAGTGTGGGCTGCATTTGTTGTTTTTCCAGGGAAAAGAGCTCAACGGTTCCTTTTAACTATTGTTTTGCCCCGACCCACAATAATATTTCTCCACACTGCGTTCTCTAGAAAAGGTCTGGTGAAAACACATTGGCCAAAGCACGTCTGTCAGAGAGCCAGGTCTGCTTGTTTACCTGGCGCCAGGATTTCAACACAGGTGCTCTGAGGTCTTCTCTGGACCTTTCGTGGCTTCAGGTGCTCAGAAACTGGGGGCAGAAAGGGGAAGACAATCCCTCCTATGTGCTGGTTTTTTCCCCAATGAGTAAAAATGCCTCACAACTGACCCAGACATGCAGGTAGTTGCTTTTGTTGAGATTTACTGGTCACTATCATATCGTAACATGACAAAAGCATTCTTTGGGAAGTATGTGTGGGATGGGTGCTCTGGGAGCATGGGCGGAAATGTGACCATGCCCAGGCAGCCCTGTGCACAGAGCAGGGGAGATGAGGAGTAATGAAGCCCTCAGCCACTGCCTTCCTTCAGGGAGGGATGTGGCCTTGGCCCAGCAAGCACAGTCTGCACAAGAGGGAGTCTAATTTACAGTGCCCTGTAATTTGCTGATGCTGTAATATGTTTAGCTTGGGGAAAAGGCTGTGTTGATGTTAACGCGTTCACTCACACTGGAGCTGCGGTATGTTCCATCCACATGGAAAACAACCCCACACACGGGTGGGTTGGGCCATCCTCGTGAAAATAACAGGCAGTAGCTCAGCTGGGGCTGAGCTGTTGAGGGTTTCATGGTGGGAGCAGCCCCCTGAACCCTCCAGACCCAGGTAGGATGTGACAACCCAGCATCTGCTGCAGTGATGCTCACTCTTTGTTAAGGACTATTGCCCAGGTTAATTAGACTCCAAGTGTCAGCACAGGACCAAGCAGTATTTCCCTAATGCCTTTGAACTGGCCCCAAATCCCTGATTGCAGTGTCAGAAACATAGCTCCATCCTCCATTTACAACTTTTCCTCTAGCTGGTGCTTTTTCGAGTCCAGGCAACGAAGGTGAGAATATTGTTGTCAGTACCAACAGTGATAGCACAAACACCACAAATGATCTCAAGACACAGACTGGGGTGCCAGGGTGATACCTGACAGACAGAGAGCAAATAATTCCTGCTCTGTGATCAGGTCCTGCTTTGGGATACAGCATTGGCATGGCTCAAACATGCCTCTCTGTTTTACTGGTAGATTTGTTAGTAGTAATTGCTTACACTATGCAGCACTTGAGCTCCAGGCTGTCTGCTGAATGCTTCAGGGTAAGGCTGCAGGAGTAAGCCCTGCAGATAGAGAAAAATACCTGTTTGAAATTCAAGCTAACTCCAGAGCAAGTATTTCTCTCCACAAGACTTACATGACTCTTCACACCTAAATTCTTCTTCATCCTCAGAGCAGCCAAGTGAGTTAGGACAGCATGTTCCCTCTGCTTACAGATGGGCAGCAGGCAAACTATAGCCCTGAACTTTTAATGCCTGAAACCAAGTGAAGTGCCTACAGATCCAGGAGGCTTTGCACTTGAGCCTCCTGTCATCTGTGCTGGTGCTTCTCCTCCACAAATGCATCACAGGCTCAGGGAGCTGTGTGTGTGTTGTGGAGCTGACCAGGTGTGAGGAGTTATTAACTCTGTCTGCAGGCACAGGACAAAGATGGACCACTCTCTCCTCAAGCTGCCCTGGAAAGGGAGATGTCTTCCTTGCTCCATCCTTGTGAGCCAGATGTTCTTGACTCCTTTTTGCCATCTCTGGAACACACTGAGCTGAGCAAATAGTTCTCTGCAGGGTTTGTCAGTGCGTGGTCAAGCCAGCAGAAGGCAGGGAGCAGGGCTGAGACCCTTCAGCTCAGAGGAAAGGGTGAAAAGCAGACTGGGGTAGGACCATTGTTTTGGCACTCTCTAGGCAAGGCAGGTCAACAAAGCTCCCAGGCTTTCCACAGAATTCTTCAGAAACTGGAACATTAAGTAAGAGTCTGCCTGGTGTTTTACATTTCAGAGAAATGACCACATTTTCCTTGCACACACCTAATTCTACTGAAGGCAAGAGTTAGTCCTGACGCAGAGCAGCTCTTATCACTGCAAGATAGTGCTTTAATAGCAATTTCCATAAAATTTGTTTCCAGAGCCAGGCTCAGGCCAGCTTTGAAAGGTGATGACATCAAGACCAAAGTTAGGAGCAGATGAAAACTGCTCTTATAGAATTGCACTTGGCATGAACCTTTTTCCAAGGAAGACATAGCAGGTGTTTCAAAACAAGTTAAAAATATTAATTACAGCCATAGCAGTAGTTCAAAATGTGACAAGCCTTTTAGAACTTGTTGCCATAGATCACAATGTCAATATTGCAAAGGAGTAGTTTGTTCCCATCATAATCAAGTTGTCTAGCACTGAATAATGGACTACTGGAGGCTGCCTCTTTATCTTGGCATACACAGAGCTCAGCAGTGTGTGTCAACACCAAGAACACTTGAAGGATTGCATTGCTTTGTCTGCTTGGACCCAAAAATACAAGGGCTTTGGAGGGGATTCAAACTGTTTTGTAAAGTACCTACTCTAAGCCAGCTTACCCCCTTCTAATATGGGCAAACTTGCTTATCTATGTCCTGGTGTTCAGAACTTAGCCCTCCCTTTCCTCCTATTATTCACCTGGATAATGAAATCTGTGCTGTGTGAAAGGGGCAGCGACACACAGTGCACACCAACTGGCAGAGGTTTCCATTGGTGCACTGCTAACCCAAATTATTTCAGTATTATATAAATGGTGTCAGCCCTCAGCCCCTCCGAGCAGTGGCTTCAGCTAAGCTGTGCCAGGTGCTGCAAAAACAGCTCAGAGCTAGGAAAAATACATAATGTATTAAGGGTGGGACAGAACCAAATATATACACTAAAATCAACTTGTTCATGCATGACTGGAGCGCAGTAACAGCTCTGGTGGAGCAGCCAATATTGAGCTCAGTGTCCCTGAGCCTGCAGCACCTTTTGAGGCATAACTTAGCTGTTGCTACTAATTTTAAAGAAAGGATACCTGTGGAAAGGATAGGACAAATAAAGCACAGAGGGTCACACAACCGACCAGTTGCTGATGTCACATTATGTGCAGGACAAGATCTGCTCCCTTCCTGCCAGAGCAGAGATGTACAAGTAAAGGAGTAGATCTGCTAATCTCTTCCATGATGAGATTTAGATAAAGGCTTGTTTGGGACACTCCTGTGACATGGGTAATACTGATTCACATCTCTTGGACAAATGAGAGCTGTGATTACCACATCCATGACTTCCCACAAGAGATTCTGTCAGGATATTTGAGGTTTTACCTTTCTGCAGAACTGAAAGAAGTTCAGGAAAAAATGCTGATAAAAGCTAAATACACACTCTCCCTTCTTTCCGTGGAATTCAACTGCAAAACAACTTACAATGTAACTAATAAAAACTGGCAAGTTTCCTTTTGGAGTCATAGCTTTTTTTCTCAAGAGCAATTGAGGCGATTTCCTATGAAAGCTTGTTTCTGCTCAGTGCCAGTAGTGGTGTTTTTCTTTGTGCCATAATGTGGGAGAAGGTGTCCCTCCCCACAAGCATGGGTCTGCTCCTAACACCAGTAATCCTTCATCCCCATGATCTTTGTGGCTCTCACTGGCAGTGAAATCTCTTCCATGTCAGAGATTTATTTTTTCCTGCTGGATGTTTCTCATGTGGCTTTAATTCTGTTTGTGGAGGCAGCTGCATGCACAGATCAGAGGAACGGGCTGGGCGCAGAGTCAGCTTCCCACAACTTATCTCTGGTTGACTAGGGCAGGTGGGGAAGGGAGGATGTGGGCTCCATCCTTCCCAAAACCTGTGGGATGGCTGAGGATGGTTACTGTAGTGATGATATCTTCTTGCAGAGAAGACCAGAAGAATGTGGTGGGTGCAACCTGGGACACATTCCCACACCCGCCTCTGTGCACTTACACTCATTCAGCTCCAACATCCCATTAAGCTTGATGGAAGCAATTAAAAAAAGCAGCAGTAGCTGCTCTTGCTCATTTGTGAAAACCAGTTAGTGAGATTCTGTTACAGATGAGCAGTCAAATTTTAAGCTGACTGGTGAAGTTAGGCTCTCAGGGTAATTCTGTCTTTTGGAAATGTTGTGTGTTTGTGTCAGTGTAACAACCCAGCCCAGCACAGGGAGCCTTCCAGCAGGGCAAAGTTTAACTGCTCAGTAGAGTGGAGAAAGGGGATCTGCTCTGACTGGAACCAGCAGGAGAAAAAGTGTGTTTGTGAAAGTGTGCACATCTGCAGGTGACACACACACACACACACACGACTAACTTTGCAAGGGCAAATGCCAGCATCTGCTTGAAAAAGGCTCCTAGCAGCATCATAAGAGCAATGAAAGCTTGGAACTGCTGCCATTTGTGGGACAATTTCTGTTATTTTTATGTGGGGAACCCACTGGGAAGAAGGTTAAGTCCATTTGTTTGTTGTAACAACACAGGAAGGGAAGAGGTTTTCCTTTTATCCTGCTAGCGCAGCTACCTCTGGCATCATATCCCTTTTCTCATCTGGTTGAGATCCATATTCAAACTAACAGAGCTTGTCCATAGCTACCACTCAGTAAACAGCAACGAGCTGCAGACAGCCTTTATCTAGATTGAATTAAGCAAGAAGCAGATTGAAAATGTAACATGTTCACTTTTCCTTTTGCTACAGCAGGAAGGGGTGTGTTGGACCCCACTAGGAAAGGGTGTCCCTTGGTTCTGATCAGAGAAACTTGTGACAGCAGCTGATTGAATAGAAAGCTCTTGAGTTACAATAAAACATCCTAAATGTGGTTGAAGAGATTCTGACAAAACCAGTGGCAAACCCCTGCTTCAACTGGGAGCTCACATCAGTTCAAATCCAGAAAAGATCACAATCTCTCCAGACTGCTACCATTTGAAAATGCCATCAGATCTTCCGACCTGAAAATGCCCTGAGGCAATCCTCAGCTATTGACTCTGGACTTCCATCAGCCACCGAAACTTAAACTAAGTCTTCACCTTTTGGATAAACAAACCACCCTTTGCCTCCCTGATCCTCATCCAACAGAACACTCACTCTTGAAAATAAAAGCTAGCTAATTTACTGATCTCAACTGCTCTTTTCCCAGCATGATATTCCATGCTGTGAGTCATCGACAAAGGCTCTCCCCTTTGCCATTAAGGTCAGCAGCAGCTTTAGCAGGGAGCAGGTGCCTGGCCAGAGCTCCAGGCTGAGCTGGCAGCACCACCAGCACTGTCCAGGTGGAGGGAGGTTTTCCTCATCTGCCTCTGCCACAGGTACAACGCTGGACCGTAATGTCAAAGGAGGTCAGATAAGCAAGATAAGTTGCATTGCCTGAACCTTGTTTTTTAACAACTCTTTTCGGATGCAAATAATTCAGTTCAATACAGGTAGGTGCTGCCCCAGGTCTAAACGTAATTTGGGTGACAAATGAGGAATGGCTTAGAGGCAGGGAGAAGTCACCTAACTTTAGAAACAGTTTAATCTCTCTCTTAGAGCTGCAACAATGAGGACTTTTCTTTGTGTTTCTGTCCTCAAACAAACTTCCTTTGTTCTGGTGCAGTTTCTCCTCCTCTGGAATTTGCTGTCCCAAGTGCCTCACTCAAGTCATGCTCAGGCTTGCTCCAATGCCAGCAATGTCTCAGAAGGCTGATGAAACCTGAATGATCCCTGCTCCCCTTGCATGCCTGTGTACAGCCACCCAAATAGAAGCCAGGAGGAATTTCCCAAAACGTTGGCCCAACGTTGGCCTGTGTGAGGAGCAGGAATGGAGGGATTGCACCTGCTAGAGCCCAGCTTTGAGTACAGATACTGAGTCACTCAGATGTCCAGAGTGGTGGTTGACTCACCAGGAGCATGGGAGTCTTGTCCTGAGTCCCTGATGAGCTTTTACACACCCAGGCACACCTCAGCTGGAGTGGAGGACAGGGAGCCACCCAGAGAAGTCACCAGCTCAAGGTTAGGACCCTGCCTTGAGAGGACATTTGCAGCCTCCAAACTGACCTGAGCAGGAACATGAATTAAATCTTCCATCTCTCCCGCAGACATCCCAATGACCAGCACCTGAACAGGCTGCTTTTGTCCAAGCTGGCCCTGGTTTTGGCTTTGAGCATGGCTGGGGCAGAGGATGGGGCAATGCACATCAGTTCTCCTTCAGAGCATCCAGCAGGAACTCAGCCCTTGGACACCTTGGCATGGCTTGGTGAAAGCCTGGGATCCTTGGGATCAAGGACACCCTTGAGTGAGGAGCGACAGGCTAGGAGCCCAGCCCATTCCCACCAGCTGAGACCAGCAGATCAGCAGTCTTGGTGGCTGACTCAGCCCAGCTCTCCCTTTCGGCTTTACTGAGGAGCAGCTTCTAAATCATGGTGTGACTTCAGAGTCAGGTGAATCAGACACTTGATCAAGAGTCACTCTGGGATTTATGGATTTGAGTGCAAGCTTAACTGTGGACATGGGCTGAGGTCATTGTCTGAAGGACAACATCAAAGTGCAAAGTGAGCTGCCTGCTGCAAGAACCCCCCTCCATTTCATTGCTGCTCATGGATTCATGTGGAATCAGGGCAGTCTGGAATCTCCTGTGTCACACTTAACCCTTATCAGGTCCCTCTACACATGATTGCAACAGGCAGGATCCAGTCTAGAGTGAAAAAGCAGCCCCGTGTTGAGTGAGGGAATTCTTGGCAGTATCTGAGCCATGCTGCTCAAACGGCCCATGTGAAGCTGGGATTTGGAATCATTGGAGAGAGCAAAGTTTCACCTGGAGAGGCTGTTCCCATGACCACTGCCTGCATCTGCCTGTGTGAGACCCACTTTGAAGCTACAAGTGCTTCAAAGCAGGAAGGAACCCACCCTGTCCCTAGTCGAGTCTGTATCTACACGCTCACCTTAGCTTCTTGCTGGATCCTGGTTTGCATTTTCTCCTGTGCTTTGCGGGAGCAAAACTCAGGTTTCAGGAAGTGTCTCATTAAATTTTCCGTATTTTGAAATGGAGTGACTCACTCTCACCAAGGCAGCCACTGTTTTGTCCTTGCTCTGTGCACTGAGACAAGAACAGGACTCGCCCCTGCCCCACGACTGGCCCCAGGATTCTGGGGAGTCAGGGGTCCAGCCAGCAGCAAACACTCATCACCTTCCCCCTCAAAAAATGTCCCTCTGTGGCTTTTAGACACAAACATGAATGCACATGAAAGGGCAGTGGGTGGGGGTTTGTGCTGAATAATAAGCAGCAGCCAAACAAGTCGAGCAGGTCTGTGGAAGCAATTCCGGCAAGCCAAAAAGATCGGTAAGGTGAGATGTAATTATAATCCCTCGGAGCTGGGACACAAGGAGTCCAAGGATCCACGGCACAAACACCAGCCGTGCAGCCCTGCTGCACCAGGGGGAACTAGGCCTGAGTAACAACATGTTTACAACTTCACATTCATCCTGGCTGAGCCAGCCTCACAGTGATGTAACTGTGAGCACCTCATACCCTGGCCAGGCCAAAATCTTTTGGGGTGTAACAGGACATGGGGAAGAGACACACAGATACATAGGTCAAATTTTCTTTTTTCCTTTACCTGTGTCCTATCCTAAAAATACTTAACTGAAGAGCAATTAATTCAGGATTTTTCCTCTGTTTTCCATTGTGTGTCATGTGCTTTGCCTGGTGTGTCGATGATGGAGGAACTGCAGAGCGGTTACTCACATCCAACAACAGTAAAATGAAAGTTCAGAGCCCAAGCAAATGGTCCCCAAACCTGTACTACCCTGTTAGAGAATAAAAAAAGCCTAAAGGTACCTTGGTTATCCCCAGCAAATAGCCTATGGAAGCATCCTGCTCATTCAGCTATCCCTCACTTGTTTTCTTTCTTTAGCTGTATGAGGTTTCCAGTCTCAGCTGCCCAGTGGCACAACACAAAAGGGGAAAGGGTGGCCCTTGGCAGCCAAGTGCCCAACCAGAAGCTGAAAGAAAACCTGTTATAGCCAAAGACAAAGCTTAACCTAATGAGGATCATCAATAGAGAAAAATATGAAAGCAGGAGAGTTTCAAATTGTCCTGTCACTTCAGGTAAGGTCTGACTATATACACCTAAAAATGGAAATAAAATCAAAGGGATGGGGGGAGGGTAAAGAAGCTTGAGAAGTGCTGAATGCTTTCAGGCTTTGTTCTTTCATCACAAAAAAAGAAAAAAGAAAAGAGGGGCACGTTTTCCCCTTTGTGAGTTGTATTTAAGAGCTAGACCCTTCTTCATTTCGAGCCAAGGGAATTTTTGCTTTTGAGTTTGAAAAAAGCAGAATCAGGGTCATGATTTTTAAAAAGCTTAAATCCCAGGCGTGTTTTAGAAACAGATTCAAAAGCACATGCTCACTGCAATTATCTACGCCTGCGGTGTTTTCAGACATGTGGACTTCAGGAAAACAATAGCCAGCCCTGTTATCAGCACAAAGGAGGATCAGTTTGGAATTACCGTACCTGTAACGTAGGCAGCCCTCAGCTCTGAGGGTTTCCATTCCCGCTGTTGTTCAGCTGTGAATTTACTTACAACATTCCTGAAACAGGATAAAAAAAGAAAAAGAAGGAAAGAAGGGCATTCCTGACTGAAGTGTGGAGCAGTTGAGAGCTGGCACCCTCTAAACAATAACTCTCAGCACAAGTCTTGCCTAAAAGCAGGGGGATATTCTGCCACTGGAAACAGATGGTTTTTGAAGTAGGGAAAAATCAGGGAGAGAGGATGTCTGAGCACAGGGATGCTCCAGCTCCAGAGCAGGCACTGCACAAGGGTAAAGAGGTGATGGATGTGTCCCTGGCTGCAATATTCCAGCAGTTATGACTCTTGCATCCATTTACAGCAGAGGACCAGGATGAACCATTGCAGCTCCAGAAGATGGTTTAATAGAAAGGTTTGGTACTCATGGGATGTATCCAGATGTATCCAGTGTGATCACTCAGAGGCACACACACCTTGGGTAGCTGAGCTGGTCTGGTGAGGAACTGTCTCTTGGAAACCCTAAGCTTGTTATTTAGGTTAACTGCATGTGACTATTTTATGTATGTGAGTTTAAAACTCCCGAGGATAATATTGCTGAATCTCACAAAGCTGGATGGGAATCAGCGAGGCATGGGCAGTCAAGCCTTAAAGGACTTGAGCTGGGGAATTTAAAAAAAAAAATAAAGCAATGGTGAGTTTTAGCAGGTCCTGGCTCCTCTGAGCAGCTCCAGAGGAAGTGGTCCCTCTGTGGTGTTTGCATTGCACACTATGCTGAGCAGGTAGTGACGCTGGGTAACCAAAGTACCAGAAACATCTTAAAACCAGCTTAGAAATCTAGTGTCTGTGTGTCAGGGGCTACAAATCCTCAGTGGCCTGGGTGCCTGCGGGTGTCTCTGAAGGGTGATGAGCCACCCTGTGTGTGGCTACTGTGGCAGAGCAGAGCCCACGGCAGCCGGGGGACAAGGGGACAGGACACACACACGGGTATCTGCAGCAGCCATCTCGGCTCCTTTCATAATCGATGGGGAGAAACTGGGAGGGAAGCGTGATTCATCCCACCGGCCCGACGCTCCGCCCCGGCTCTCCATGGGTCGCAGCCCTTCTGCCTGGAAAGTGTCCTGCCAGACTCTGCCGGGGCTCTCCTGCCTGCTGTCACCCGCACCCCACACTGCCATGTGTGTCCCCTGTTGGTGTCCCCAGAAGCCCAGACCCCGGGCAGGACGCTGCCCTCTCCCTGCTGGCGGCTTGTGCTGTGAGTTTCGGGATGGAGCAGAAGCCGAAATGCAGAGCGGCACCCCAAACCAGCACCCCACCTCCCGCTCGGGTGATCCCTTGCTGGCACTTGGGAACAGGAACAAGCTCGTGTCACCCTTATCTGCACGATCTCTGCTGTGCTTTTCATTTCTCTGTGTGCCAGAGGAGGAGCTGAAACCTGCACCAGGTGTGATTCATGTGCCATGGGTAAGCCCCGTGGTGACGATTAGCAATCACTTATATAAAGCGCCGCGTTTCCAGGGTACTGAGCACCTGGGAGCTGTGTTCGATCGTAGGCAGAGTGCTGGGGAAGCTTCTGGACCTCTCTGGTCTTTGGCAGGGGCACCCATGAGCTCCCCCCTGCCCCAGGCTAGCCAAAATTGTGATGCTGCCTGGCAGGAAGCCAAGGCAACAGCCCTGCCAGAGGGCTTTCCCCTGCGTGGGGAGCAGATACCCAAACCTCCCTGGCAGGCTTAGGTGGAGAGAGAAAAAGCCAGCAAGAAAGGACTTGGGGTGGGAGGAGGTAGAGCGGGGTGATCCTGGAAGGGAGGGTTTGGAGAGGGGGAAGTGCTTGGAGGCTTGACTGGGGAGGAGAGGCTGGTGGAGGTGTAGGGTGAGAAGGTGACAGTGGAATGTGGGGACTGTGGGAGCAGCCTTGCCAGAGTGATGGGTTGGAGCTGAGGGAAAACCAGTGGAGGAAGGGCAATGAGGCAGATTGTTTTCCAGCTTTCTGTTGCAAATGAACAGAGGTGGGAGAAGCTCTGAGGGCAGATAGGGAGATTCAGCTAATCTCTATCAAGTTAACCATTCTTTAAAGACTTGCTGAGCAGGTAGTCCCTCCATGGGGGATACCGGTGCCAGTCCTGATCCTTATCCTCCTGTGCCCGTGGAAGTGCTCTGCTCACCACTAACTCAGCACGTGCAGAGCCTGAGTGAGTCCAGGCTGATGGCTGGGAGCTGAGAGTGCTCCGTGCCACCCTCACACCCCCGGCTCTCCCGGCAGGGGCCACACTGAGTTTTTGATGAGGCTGGATAAAGGGATCTGGGAGAACTGGTCCTGCACGGAGTCTGGCAAAGCCCACCTTTGTGCTTTGCTTGTGCCCAGCTTGTGCCCAGCTCTGCTATGCACTGGTTAAAGTTGGCTCTGTTCTCAGCCAGAAAAACCCCCTGATAAGTAGTAAGTCGGCCAGCTGCATATTTACCTTCCAAGGGTGTCCAGCACTGACACGCTCTGCCGAGCCAGGCCCAGCTCCAGTGAGAGGGGGAGTGCCTGGGAATGCTGTGGTGGGGAAGTGGGAGGATTTATAGCTGTTTGCAATGGGGGTCAGGTGGGTCACCTGAGCCGAGGGGGCCTCCCAGGTCCTTCTTCTTCCTTGCCAAGAAAGACTTTCCTTGTCTGGCCTCCCAGATAGCTGTATCGTGCAGCCCCTTCCCAGCCAGCGGGGTCACCCCGGAGCACCTGAGCCTGGGAAATGACCCCATCAGTAGGGTTCCCATCCTGCCAGGAGCAGCACCCTGCTGCTGGGATGGGGAGATGGGCTCAGAGGCTGCTGGGAGCTAGGCAGAGAAATGAGAGCTGCAGATATGTTCTGTACTGCTGAGCATTTCTCTTTTGCCAGCTGACCATCTCTTTGTACACCCCCACCCTTCCGGGCTGCCCTCACACCAAATAACAGCAAAAAATAAACATTTTCTGGGTAAAGTGGGGTCAGTGCCTGACCCGGGAGGGGTGCACAGGGATGGACTTTGTTTTCAATGTGCAATGGCCTAGAGAGACTGGTTTTACCAGCAGAGTGTTCTGCAGGGATTGTAGCACCCTGATGTTACCCCACCATGGACTGACACACATATAACTACAGCTGAACTCCCCCAGCTCTGCTCACACACTGCTGGGTCTGCTCACTTGCTGGTTTGTTGTTTGTTTTTATTTTTTTTTCCCCTCTCTTTTCCCAGGAATGCAGGAACCTGCTTCTCCTGGATGGCTCTGAGATGAATTTCCGCTTGCAGCACTCCCACTTCCAAAGTGGAGCTGAGAGTGCAGCCAGCTGAGCTGCTGGAGAACTGCACTGCACCAGGGAAGCACTTGGTAGAGGTGCTGAGCACCCTGCAGTGCCCGGAGCAGCTGGCCTTGCACAGGGAAGGGGCATGGGGTTGGAGAGGGAGATGTGCAGGGAACCCCATGTCCTCCCTGGGGCAAGATACAGCTGTGGGGAGTTGGGGAATGTTATTTCAGCCATTGCTCCAGGGAGGTTGTGTGGCAGGAGGGCTCATATTAGCAGTTTTCCACAAAACTGGATGAGGTCATAGAGTGTTTCGAGTGACAACAGGTGGCATGTAGGCTTTTCCTCTGAGTTCTTGCAGGAAAAGACAGAAATCTGAGTTAGGTCTAGCAGGATCTCCTACAGCCAGGCCCTGGGGACAGGGTCAGTCTTTCTGGGTCAGTGAATATCGAATATTTATGCTAATTGAAAAGCCTGGCAAGGTGAAGGCTGGCTCTACAGGTTCACGTGATGTCTTAAACTTCCTGTCTTAAACTGTGCTGAACACCATTTTCAGCCTATTTTCTCAGCAAATGCCCTGACAAGGTTTGGGTGCTTCTGCTGTTGGCAAGGCACTTTTATCCAATCCCCATCTCTGAGATTTCTCACCCTAGTTAGGAAATCAGTTGCAGAGCACCACAGATTCCTCCAAACAGCGCCATTTCCCAGCCTGGTGAGCCTCGACCTTCCCGAGACAAAGTCTGTGAAGGGGTGAGAGTCACTGTATCCCCCTACAGCCCTGCCTGGCCGCTCGCCTCACTCACCATGCGCTGAGCTTTGCAGGCAGGGGATGCTGCTGCTGCTCTGCAGGACCTGCTCCTGCAGCTCCATCTGCAGGTGCTCACCCGGGCTGTGCCTGCACTGAGCCTCTCCCCGGAGCGCGGATTTCCAAGCAGACTGCATTGTTCATGCTGGGCTTGCACAGTCTGTTGCTGTCTGTCCCCTTCCATCGGGTTCCTGCCCTTGGTTGCGACACTGGGGCGCTGCTCCTCCTGGCTGCCCCACTGTCTGCCTCTCCACGTGGTGTGTTCTCATGCTTTGCCTCCAAACTCTTTGAACCAGTCTGTAAGATCCTTCTTATCCTCCTCCAGATCTTCCCCTGAGAGGATTTCTCTAGGACAGTGATGAGAAATTCATCGTCTAGCTATGAGGAGAGGAAGGGTGTGGGGTGGTATTTTTATCTCCCATCCCTGCTGGGACATTGGCTCCGGTGATGTGACCCATTTGCTAACAACCACGTTTTCAAACCCTCCAGCAGCTGTTCTGCTCGCTGCTGGGTGTCTCAGGAGAACAGGACTGCAAAGCCACGGGCAGCAAGTCCTGGGAGGATGGTCTAAGCAGCATACAAGATTCCTATATCCATCTGCCCATGCTGCCCTGTGTCACAGGCAGCTGTCCCTGGACAAGCCAGGAAGGTGTGTTTGGCCTCAGTGCAAGCTCCAGCAGCAGTTAAAGCAGAGCAACATTTCATCACATTTCATCATCCCAGTGCCCCTCTTCACTCAGTGCTCCTCAGGGCAAGCAGAGCATGCCTCGAGAGTTTCAGAACTAAGAACTGGCAATTAGGAAGATGCATGCGGTGGGAAAACAGCTATCGCAGAGAGCTGGGAAAGGTGGCAAAGCGAGGAGGATCCGTGTCTGGGATGTCGCAGGGATCCCGCGAGCTCCGTGCGATCGCGGAACGCCAGGCGGGAGCGGCGGTGGCGGGCAGCGGCCGGCAGGTGGCGCTGCGGTCGCGGGGCGCTGCGGGCGGAGCGTTTCCCGGGATTCCCGGGATTTCACCCCAAATCCTGCCCGGCACAGCCCCATACCGCGGCTGCAAGGAGCCCAGCGTCCCGAAACGGCACCGGATCACAGCCAGCCCCGCTGTGCTGCTCGTTTGTGCTGCTGGATACCGGCGTTTGTTGCCCAGGCTGTGGCCGAGGGAAGGTGCGGAGGATGGAGGAAGGAATTCTCCCGGGAGCCGCCTGGATCTGACCTTCCTGCCATCGCCCCTTGCTTCCCGGCTTGCATGCAGGGGTGGCTGCTCGCCTGCCTCGCGGGGAATGAAGAGCCGGGGGCGGATCAGAAGGAAGGCATTGTGTCCTGCTAATCCCCTGCAGCCCACACTTGTCACTAAAAAGCGTGACTTTGTTTCCAAAGTGTGCTTTCTGCCTTCTTGCTACAGCCAGGCGACTTTGTCCCTAAAATGCTGACTGTCCCTGTCAGCCATAACTTCAGACATCAAAATGGGACGGCTGAACCACTCTGTGCCTCACCTGTGCCATTGCTCCTCTTTTCTTTGCCTTGCACATCTTAACTCTCTTAGCCAGAACTATGTGAACTTAATCCTTATACGCAGGCCAAATTAATTTTCCTTTTTATCTTTCCCTATTAAAGTGAGATGTATTTCAGGTGGCAAGGACTCATCTTAGTCCTCCAAGAGGGGAAGAATGGAGGGCTGAAGCACTGCTGTGTTTTGGTGTAGTGGATGAGATACCAGACAGCAGTAGGGTGTGAGGAGCAGCAGTATGTCACCTGGACAGGTTATTACCACTCTGGAGGGACAGGGCAGTGCTGGGTGGGACAAGTGCACGGGGAGGGAAAGGGAGGCACCTTCCACCAGGGGCTGATATTTTTTAATCTTGTATTTTAGAGCCATAAACTCTCCCAGGATGAGAGCTTGAGAACCACAACATTGAATAATACCCTCCCAGGCAGCCCAAGCCAAGGGCTGCTCCTTGCACATGCAGCATGCTGAAGCTGGCCCTGGTTTTCAGCACACTTGTGAGGCCAAATCCTGATTTATTTATGGCCGTTTTCCAACCAGCTGGAGTAGACCAGGACTTCGACTGAGACAAACGTTCTCACTAATGTTTCATATAGCTGTACTTTTTCTTCCAACACGATGGTCTTGTTAGTAGCTGGAAGGCTTCAGAAATGTGCAGAGCAGATGCAGGTAATTTGGGATTTCCAGTCTTGGGAATATTTTGTGCCCAGTGAAGTCAGTGGGAAAACTACCATCACTTCCAGCTGGTGCTGGAATGCCTCTGAGCTGTTTGGCAGAATAAACTTGATTGTCTTAATGAGTAAAGGAGGGCTTAGGTTTTCCACAGGATAAAACAGCAGCAGTGAGCTCTGGAAATGGCTGTGTTATCACTTGGGTCTCTCATAAAAACAGACCAAACCAAACAACAGCAACAAAGTCCTGAATGAGGGAAAAAGGAAACATTTTTTTTCTTAAAAGCTCTGGAGCACTGGGAATCATCTTTGTGCAGTGACTGGTTTGAAAATGAGGGTGTTTCTTAACCCCAATTTGCTGTGGGAACGTGCAGCCTGGTGTTTCTGTTCTGAGCAAAGAGTTTATCTGGCAAAGGAGCCAAACTACCCAGAAGGCCTGTGTTTATCCCACTTGTGTGACAGAGCAAGGTCCAAGCCCCACTCCACAGACTCACACAGCTGTGTGTTCAGCAGAGCTCATTTCAGGAGGATCTTTGAGATGTAGATTTCCAGGAGTTCCACACTGTCCATGGACTGCTTTTTGCCCACATCATGGGTCTTCCATGCACCCATCCCACATGCTGGACTCACAAAGGTTGTGTTTCCTCCTTCTCAAGCACCCAGGGAAGGCTGCAGGGTCAGAGTCAAAGGCTGAGATTCAAACCTTTGCTGCACCTCTTCTTCTGTTCTATTATCCCATGTTTTCTTCCAATAATGAGGTTACTTTTTTCCCTCTGAAAATGGGATCAGGAGAGGCAAAAGAGCTCTCCATGGAAGAGCCAAACCTCTTACATGGTGTGATGACAATTCACAGCCTCTTGTTAGACTGATAGGTAACAAGAGTGTCACCTGTGTGATAGAGAGAATATTCCTGGGAGAGCTGAGGAGTCTTGGACTGGATACAAAAGGATCTCGCTATGGAAATTTTAAATGGTGAGACATCAGAGGCTGTTTAAAGAAGTCATGAAAGCAACAGCCCTCTGAGCTTGTTGCTCAGGAAACTGCATGTTTTCCCAGTGTGGGAATAGGTGATGGAAAAGCCCCCTTCCACTATCAAATCCTCATCACTGACCCCAGCCAGGAGAGTGTTTTCCCTATAGTGCATTTTCCCTTTACATTGCATTATTTCATCACTTTAATATCCCTTGCATGCATTTCTTCAGTTCACAGCTACAGAAAGTAGCTTCAGCTGTAGCTGTCCTGCAGCCAAAGTGATGTGCTGCACGTAGGAGGCATCACCCTCGAGGTGACCTTGCCATGACTTCACTCAGTGCCTCACAGTAACCTATAGATGCTGCTGCTGTAAAAATGCTTTTGTGAGAGGTATAAATACAAACACTGTGAGATCACATATTCCGGGCTGTAACTGAATGCAGACTCTTGGAAGAAAAACAACTCAAAGCCCTCCTGGAAAAAGCTGTCAGGCACAAGCGCACTTCGTAAATCTTTCCACAAACCCAAATGTACCAAGCAACAAACAGGCTTTTAGAAAGTGGGGCTGTGAACCCCACAATGCCTGGGCATTACTTGCATTATTTGTAATCTGTCCAGCATGGGGAGGAGGAAGGGTTATCTCAAGTCCTTGTTGTGTTGATGTTCTTAGGGTCTCCATGGGAACCAAGACCATCAGGAAGGAGTCACAAACTGTGCTCTGCAAAATGAGCTTGATGCCTTTGGTCTGGTGCCACGCAGCAGCTCCCCTTGCTCAGGGAATACCCAGCGTGGCTGTCTGGGGACAGTCCCAGCAGTAAAACCAACCAGTGACTCTGGAGATGTTGAGATCAGCCCACCCAGCCAACACTGACACTGGGCAAGGAGGACACAGACTGTGCAGGAAACTGTGCTGAACCTCTGTGTTGCTAGACTTAAGTGCCACCAAAGGATCTAAGAGTCATACACTTACCAGTTTAATTTTTTCTGTCTTTGCAAGCCAGAGCAAGGACAATCCAAGCAGGACTCCTAGCAGCTTGCTCTGGAGCCTCCATCCTTCACTTCTCATTGCAAAAGGTTAACCATCCTGGCAGATGCACCTGCTTGCAGTCAGAACAGCCAATATCTGCTGTGTAAGTGATTTAGTGACAGTTTACCTGGCTGTGAGAGGTGCCATAACAATGGCAATGACAACAGGGAGCTCGGAGCTCCCAACATTCCATCTCACACTTGCCTATTAGTATCTGGTGATGTTGCACAAATGCCTGAAGCAGGCATTATGAGCTTAATTATGAGCAGAATTATGAGCTTAATTAAAACCCACCATGACCATTTAACTAAGCATAATGAAGCTATCTGACCTGGAGCTTGCCCAGCACTCAAACACTTGCTATTTCAAATGAGCGAGAGTGGCCAGAAGTGCTTTTACAGTTCAGGGGAAAATGGCATGTCCAGTCCTAGAGTCCCTCCACATCCATGCCAAGGCCTCAGTGCAGCACAGTTGTTTGTGCATCTCCTATTGAGCACTATCTGGGCACAGGGCCACCCTCACACAGCCCCTGCCAGCAGCTTGGCCCCAGCTCAGTGTGCTGCACACCACCTTCTGCTGCTCTGCATGTTTTTCTCCCTCTTTCCAGCAGTTACTCTTTCATTATTCACTGGAGCAGGGACTGGATGCTGTGACAGCAAAGCTTGGGCCACAGTCCTGCAGAGTCCCTCCCAGACCAGTAAATAGTTGTTGATATTGAAAACAATCTGTCCAGGCTTCTGTTCAGCCTCAGAGCAGGAGAATGCAGGGGCTGCACATGGCGTCCCCTGCCACCTCCTACTCATGCTGCTTTTAATGAGGCTTGGCCATGCTCCTCAAGGCTCTGTCCCAGCAAGGGGCAGCAGCACAGGGATATCTGGTTTGGGAGAGATGCCAGAGCTTGGCCATGATGCAGGACTCTGTCCCTCAGCAGGGTCAGCCCTGGTCACTGCTGCAGAGTTGTACCTATAGGCACTTTTTGTCCCACCTGCACTGCTGGGCAGCAACTCCCAAACCTTCTGCAACTCTGTTAAATACTCTGAGCTAAAGGTTTCCATGTGGTCTGTCCATCTCAGGCATTTCCGTGGTTTTGGGATGTTTCAGCTATAATTGTCCTATCCTCTGTGGCCAAGATTTGGGGCAGATATGTAGTTTTGTGCATTCTTGCCTCTGGTTTGTTGCAAAAACAAAGTGCTGCCCAAGCCTGGAGGTTTGGCATGGAGTGCCCAATTTGAGTGGGAGGTTTTCTACTTTCCCCAAACTGGACAAGTTACAGGTGTCTGAAAAACTTCTTGTAGCACTTTCTCAGTGTGATGGGGCTTGTAGATGCTCACTGGTGTGGCTGATGTTAATACAATGTGTCTCAGAAAGATTAAACATGCCATAAGCTGAAAAATCAGCACATTGATGCCCCAGTAGGTGCACCAAAATTTGTTGCTATATTTAATTTTCATTTAGTGTGGATTAATTTTATACAGCTAACATGGAGCTAATAGTATTTATTTCTTGCACGTCAGAACAGCATTTAGAGACAGCATAAAACAGTCAGAGAAAAGCTTGAAGAGGTGTCCTCAGGGCAGCATTTAAACACTTGCACTGAGTAAGACCTGAAGCTGCATGCTGAAGAGGAGAAAACAAAGGATGAAATTGTTTCATCTGACATGAACATCTACTCTGTGGTGTGAGCAAACCACAAAGCTGAGAGGGAAGGAGGCAGGAAGAGTACATAATGGACAACATGCCCTGGAGATCTCCTGTAGAGCACTCAGCTCATGGGAACAGCAGGAAGAAAAATAAAATACCCTTAGCTCTGATACCCTCTGATCTCAGAGGGCTTCACATTATCTTTAATTTCGTTTAGCCAGTTTAGGAACAGAGAACTTCCTTGCATGACATGACAAAGCCATTTTTTTTGTGATTTGCCTTCAGCATCCCCAGCTCTTCGCCCTCCCCTGGGCTTGCATCAGTCCTCTGGATCTCTGGGTCCTGTGCCTCTTTATGAAACCTGTCCAGGCTCAGCATTGATGTCTTTTCATCTTTCTGGATTAGTGGATGAATGTCAAACCCACCTAATCCTGTAACTCATGCTGGGGGTTCATTTCTCTCTCCCATCTGCAAGATGCCAGGTTGGGACTGAGGGGAGGGAAAACAGCTGGAGGCCGGAACCCTTCTCCATAACTGGGGATTGGGTTGGATGGGATGAGGGAAGGGGGAGGTTCCCTAGGTTTGTTTTGCATCATGAGCTTAGGCATCATAAGTTTCTATTTTCTATTTTACTCATTTTTCTCTGTGTCTACCTGCTTTCTGTTTTTATATTGTGACATCCTGAGGGAGGGGACTGAGGTTTTTTTTATTCTGGATTTGTACAGCACTTTGCACAAACCTTGCATGCTGTCATAACAGATAAATATCATAAAAGTTCCTGTGTATATAATAGGTTACGTTGTTTCCTGGTCTCATGATGAGGTGCCTAATTAACCTTGCATCTGGTGCTTGGACCAGCTCCATAACTGGTGTAAACCAACACAGTTGCCTTTCTTGCCCTGTGGTAGCAGAGATTAACCTGACAGTCACTGAAATATTCCATGTGTGGAGAGACTTTTGTCTGATTTTCTCATGTGCCCCTGTGGCTGTGAGAGATCATTTTGGGACAGGGCAGTGTTGGTTATCTCAGCCCTTCAGAGGGAAGTGGTTGCCTCAGGGGTCTGATCTTGGTTCTGTGTTTCACTGACCTTACAGTCTGTGCTGGAAATCAGCAGAACCCCTTTGAAATAAATGGCTAGCACTGATATATTATAAAAATCCATCTCAAAACATGTTCAAGGGAGGGACATCTTGGTCTTTTCTCTCCTGGTTTTTTGGGTAAAGGAGGAGAAAAATATAGCTAGGGCAAGAGTAAGACAACCAGGATGGATGGAGGCCTGGGGGAGAAGAGGATGGGCTGTATTCATGGATGCCCAGCACTTTCCCCTGATATGATGAGAGACAGTTCACAAATGCAAGAATTCATTGTCTGGGTGTCACATTGCTGAATGCCACTGAAATGCCTTAAACTTCAGTTTTCCTGTGCTAAGTGCAGCAGAAATCTCCACGGCCAAACCACCACAGAGATGAAGTGTTCCTGGCATCAGCTGGAGCAGCTTTCTCTTGTATTTGGGGCTAACTCTGCCCCCTTCTGCGTTGACCCTGCTCATTGTTCAGGGCAGAAGAAACCCAGCTTGACACAGCTTTTGGGGCTGGACACATGAAAACCTCAAGTATTGCTTTTTTGAGCACAGAGGCTCACTCTATTCGCACAGGAATGTTTGTGTGCTTGCGAAGCTGGGCGTGCAGCATGGGGAAGAATGAGTTCCTGTGATGTTTTGTGATGAAAAAGTGGACACACAGTTGAAGAAAAAAGGCCTCATTTTATCCCAGCCAAGCCTCATTGGGGAAACTCCAACAAAATCAGTGATGTTTGGCCCAGAGAGTGAGCATGTTGGCATAAGCATAAAATGAAGCCTCCAAACAGTCATGGATGATTTATGAGAATTCCTCATGCCTTTACTGCCACTTCCTCCAGCTGTCCGAACTCCTTCCACACCATCCTCTCACTGGAGAGCAGGAATTAGCCTCCTTTTTCCTAAATGTCACATTTGGGGAAGACATCTGACTGAGCATGCCCTCTCTGCAGATGGGAATGGCTTCAGATATTGAAGGGTTTCTCTTAACATAAACATGCTAACTCCAGCTCCTCTGGAAAACCAAACACCTCCCTTGGGATCCTTTAGCAGGCATGGTTTCCCCTCATGGAAAGTCTGTGTGGAATGGATACAGCATTAATTAGGGAAAATCTAGCACCAGCTGATGGGGCATTTGGTACCTCCCCAGTGTAATATGGACAGAGTTATTTTATTTTGGGTTCTCTCTCTTGTTAATTTCTTCCTGTCAAGTTTGTCCCAGAGTTGAAGAATGCTGTTATATGTGTCCTTCTCAAGTCTTCACCTACATCTTCAGTTGTTAGGGCAGGGTCCCCTGGGACCTCTGCAAAGGCAAGTTTAATGTCCTGCAGAGAGCTGCCATGACTGGTGACAGAGGAAGAGGCTCACAGACTTTTGGTGTTCTTGTCAACCTGACCATCATGAGCTTGAAAAATCACTTCAGCCTCCCATTTCAGCTGGGCCACAGTGCTTCTGGTAGATGTTGCTGCTCCCTCATGTCAGGGGAGCAATGCTCAAAGCTGCCTGCTTTGCTCCCAGGTGACCTGTGGCTGGAGATGTGCCATGCTGAGCACAGGAGCCAGAGAATGGCAGCTTTTAAGCAGTGGGGGATTGAGGGTGGCTCACCAAGACCACAGCACTTGCTTGCTTCTACTGGGTACTGATCCTGATGTCAATATTAACCCTCAGCATTGTCATCACAGCTGAATTTTGCCCTTTTTCCTCAGGTTCTGCGTCTGGCCTCTGTGCTGTCCATGAGCCATCCCCCTGGCTAGGGACTTGCAGCTCTACCAGGATGCTGCTCTTTGGGGAGGGAGAAGAAATTATTATTGAGGAAAGAAGCTGTGGGCACAGCCTTTCTGGGTGCCACTGATACGCAGGATCCTGATTGCAAGCTGCTTTCATGAAGTCAGGGAAAATCCCCTGAAGCCCAGCCTGGCAGTGAAGCTCTGGCCAGTGCAGTATGAGCTGTTCTGCTCAGATGTTAGTGCAGAGGGAGGAAAGTTTCCCAGGGATGACTCACAAATTCCTGAATGTGCTGAATGTGCTGAGGTTTGTCTGAGATGAGGTCAGCTCTCACAGAAGCAGGACTGCTGCAGAAGGGGGTTAGCTGATGGCTTGATCTCCATCCTGTGTGTGTTCAGAGACACCACAACAGCCCTGGTGGAGTCCAGTACTGGCACACATCCCTCTCCAGTGGCTGAGAAAATACAAGGATCTCTGCCAGCCTCCCCTTTGCCACCTCTCCCACTGGATTGGTATCTGCAAACTCATCTGGAAGCAGAATATCAGCAGTTCCTTGGGATTTGGCCACTGCTTGTAACCAGCAGTGTAGCAGGCTCAGAGGCAGACACAGAAGCAGAAAGAAACACAAGGAAACACTGCAGGCAGTGCTAACATCAGACATGCTTTTATTTTAGCTTTCAAGGTGGTTTTCCAGATCTAATTGTGTTCAGTAGTTAAAAAGCACATTAATTTCTTCGTTACCCGCAGCATATTGGATGCCCCTGTTCTAAAGTTGTTTTGATTTCTAGGTATTTGAGGGTTTAATAAGGTTTTGTGTTTGTTTAAGGAATTATTGCCCACCCAATTGAAAGATAATGGGACGCTGTAGCCCTGCCAAGTGTTTTTATGCTTCAATAAAACAACAAGCAATTTACACAAGGCAATAAAACGGTACCCTGCCTCCTCAATGAAGAAACACAAAGCAATGTTTGAAACGATGTCTAGCTCAGAAAATAAATCCACCCGTACTCAATGCACTCCATAAAATTAACTGGGTACAAAATCCCCCACACGCTCTCCTTTTCCCAGAAGTTTGGAAAATTACCACAAGATGTGCTTGAAAATCCTATAATGTATAGGCATAATTTGTCCCAAGATACGTTACTGTCTGTAAAACAACAGACTGAGTACTCATTAAGACTTCCAAAGGGGCATAGGTTTGATCACACATTCTATCAATCCCTTACTTCTTTTCTCTTTGGGTTCTGTCACTCCGAGCCCTGCCTGGTTTTGTGAAATGCTGAACTCCCTCCAATGTAAGGAATTGTCTCTTTACCCACTCTGCTGCAGGGCTCAGGCATTTGAGGGCATTTTCCACACTGGCATTCAGAAAATTTTGAAGGCTGTGCTGACCTTTGCCCTCTGAACAGCTCTGTCATTTCTATTCAAAGGCTGGGAGCATCCTTGAGCCCTCAGGGGTGAGCTCCTGTTGCCTTGCCTGCTTCTTCTGTAGTGGCAAAGGAGGAATTTGGAGTCCCATGGGAACTGATGGTAGCAGGGAGGAGCTCTGTTCCCTCAGAAGTGTCTTGTCATGTGTCTTACCTCAATTTCAGCTTTGAGCTCCAAAAGCCTTTCTAGAGGTCCATCTCAAACACCTCCTGGCCATAAAGATGCTCTGCTCTGCCCCTTCAGGGACTGCCAGAGAGGAGAGATTTTAAATTCTGTCTCGACTAAAGTTGCAAGAAGAGGTCTGAGCCCAAAATGGAGTAGACCCCCCTTCTTGTTCTCACACACCTCTTTGCTCTCATCAGGAAAAGATTTCTGCTGGCTGTTCCAGTGGGAAATGCCACAACAAAACCTGAGCTTTGCATTTTGCCTGTGTGCAGCAATTTGCACCCCAAGTGTGGCTGTTGGTGGTGCAGCAGGGGCACCACCAATAGAGGCTCAGTATTAACTCAATATTAATTAAATTTTGCCTTTGTAGATGCCAACTAAACTGAGGCCCTGAAGCACAGGACAGCAAAAAGGATGGTAGAGACTCACAGCAATACTGCCCTTGATTCCAGCTGGGACCCAGTGAGGAAACATTCCCTACATTCCCCAGTGCAGCCTCTCTCAAAACCCACCAAACCCAGCATATCCCAGCATGTGCTGTTTAAAAGCTTGGAGTCATTCACAACAGCATTAGCCCTACCAGTGCAAGTAACCCCCAGAGCAGCATCCAGCTGTGGCCAAGGACCTTCTGAGATGCTTTTTTAGGCCTGCATCTCCACCCAAGCAGCTGCTAATGCTTTGGAAGTGCTCTGGTGACCTTTGCTTTGGGGCTCCCTCCAGCCTCTTCAGCAGCTGCTGCTCTGAGTGACCTTTCTGGCTTACAACAATGGAGGCTGTTTAAAGAAATAAATACACACTCTGGCCCATAGCAAAGCCAGGTTCACAGCAATCTTTCCTGACAAAAAAAAAAGGTCATAATCTCCTTAAATAGAAACACATCCTGGCCCTAAGATTTAAGCTTTCACATATCTCTTTTGCCATTAAAATCCCACTTCTCATGAGACACCTCTTCTCTCCTTCCATAGAGGATTCAGCCCATTTGAGCCATTGGCTTGTCAAAGTATGATGGATTAATGCAGCAAAAGGTTGCTGAAGCTCTTAGCTATCCTTCTCTGAACATACACTTCAAAAACCACCCTTGGCCTGGCACACAGAGCAAATTTCACTCCTAATCCCGAAGGCTTGGCCAGGGGGATGCTTGTGAGACCAGATCACTGCTCTCTGCACAAATTACAGGGGTCAAAGAAGTAACCACAGTCTAATTTCTAACAGCTGAGACCTTCGATGCAAGGAGCTGATACAAAAGCAGCACTGTCTGTGCCTTACTTATTTTCCACTAAAAGCTGAAACAGAAACTAGAAAATTAAGGAAAACTGAGTCCTTGCTACTGTGCTCAGACATCATCTCCTCTTGGCTACCCTCCGGAATCTTTTTTTGGACAAGTCCAAGAGGTAATGCAATGTAGGAGAGAGGGAGCAAATGCACAGTAGGGTCTATTTTTAGTGATTACAGTAAGGCTGAAATCTGTTCCCTCCCCCCAGTCCATCCTCAGCCAAAAAACAGCCCAGAGAAACTGCTGAAGCTGTACTGAACAGGCTGTGCCAGTGACATCTTCTCTGCTGGGGGACTCACCTTCCTTGCCTGACCCAGCAAAAGGTGCAAGGAGAGCCAGGAGGGCTGTGCCCCCTGTCCTGGGAGATTTCAGGCTGCTTGCTTCCCTGCCTGGGTACATAGCACCAGGTATGCTGGGAATCTGCTCCCTTCACAGCCTTCTCCTGCTCCCCTCAGAGAAATAGCCTCTAATTAGAGAAACATCAGCTTTCACAGAGTGCTGCACCACAGGGAACACAGAGGCAATTTCCCTTGCCATTCTTCGAGAGTGTTTCTATTCTGCAATTTCTGTAACTATAGGGAACACTTCAGTGAGACAGGATATTTGCTCCTCTCCACTTCATTATCACCATCTGGATTTGCTGCTCTTGCCATATGTCCCACAGCTGATGTTACACAGCCACCCTGTGTGCCTCCACCTCTGGCTGCCAGGCAGTTGGTGTCCCTGGAGCTTGGCATCCCTGAGAAGGTAGGAGAGGGTGGCACAGGGGAGCTTGAGGCAGATACTGATCTCACAGTGTAGTTCTTGAGCAAACCAGAGTCACTCTGTATCCTTACACCATTGCCCCACCATATCCCATGGTTTGCATACCCAGTCTTTCTGTAATTCATACCACTGGTGTAATAAAGCCTAAGTATTAGCCATGGGGGAAGAGAAAGAAAGAGAGAGAATGACAGAACCTGTCATTGCTTGGATTGGCAGAATCTTTTCCTAACTGAATGTTTTCCACTGGCCTGCAGTAGTTCTGCAGATAAAGACATTAATCCTCTCCTTCCAAGTCTCCTTCCTCCATTCACCCCTTCCAGCCCTTCCTCCAGAGGGAATGGCCCTCCATAGTGTCTGTGCAGTATCCAGCTCTGCCCATTTATTGACACAGGTACAAGGGATGGGATGAGAGGAGGAATGATGGTGCAATCTCCTGCAAACCTTAGCTGGCCACAGTCCCTCAGTCTCCTTGTTCCTTTAAGCTGGAGCTGACCAAGTGTTAGGAAGTTTCTCATAAACTGGTGGCAGGAGGAACCCCTGCTGCTCTGTGTTCCCAAGCTGGGAAAGCTTTCCAAGAAAGGCAGTGTAGGTGCTATGGACCCACTGCCAGGTGGATCTGGATGTGGTCCATCACAGGCTCCCAGCACAACTCTGAAATCTTGGTGCTTCCTCTCATTTTACCCAGGGCCACACAACTGGCTGCAGCACTCTGACTCCAGTATTACATTTATAAAGAGTGACCAAGGCCCCCAGAGGACTCCATTTCACAAAATGTTAAGAATTCAAGTTCTGCTTCCTTTCCCAGGAGTAATTTCCCTTAAAACAGGATTTTGCTGAGATGTCCTGGGTTGGTTATTCCCTTCCCACATCTGGGTGGGAAGCAATGTGCCAGCAATCTGTCTGCCTAGCAGCTGTAGTGAAGTGAGTTTAATGTGTATAGCATTAGCAGAACATTTTAGGATTCTCTAGGATGAAAACTATGGCCATATAAACCTAACACCTTGCAGTAAAACCAATTCAGCCAAATGTGCTCTGGAGTGTAGTTTTAACCACCTCTGGGCCTCTCTCTCTGCATGCACAGTGTGTCTATGATCTGCCCCAGCAGCACTTCACCCTCATGAAGATTTTTGACTTTTAATCAGGGCAGGTCTTTAAGGAGATCAAAAGCTGCTCCAACTTATATTTAACTGCACATCATTTCTGGATTCCCTTGTGCTGCAGCTGCTGGGGCTGTAGATGCTATTGGCACCTCTTGGTCAGCTCAGTCAGAGCTGTATTAATGTGCAGGGAAGATGGACTATGAAAGGGGAGCCACAGGGAGCCCAGTGCTTGTGAGAGAAGTCAGCCTAATGTCTTTCATAGTCTCTCGGCCCCCCACTTTTTCACTGAATCATAAAATTAAAGTTGGGAAGGACTGACAACACAGGAGTCTCCTCTCTGCCTCTGCCATGGCACTGTTGGTGAGAGCCTCTGGTGTTTGCTGTGGTCCAGGTGGGGATGGCAGCAGTGGGGGATGGATCATAGTTATCACTGCTGGTGCATAACCAGGGAGCTCCTCTCTGCTCTGTGTGTCCTACCATTGCCAGATTGTTTTCTCATTCCCTCAGTGGACTTTGTCTTTTGGGCTTCCACTGCTGCTCTCTGCACCCCTCTGATTTCCCAGGCAGGATGCTGGGCTTCCCACTGTGACAACTCTCCATTCTCTCCTGCTGGGTTGCCCTCCTTGTGGGCCTCTTCCCCTGCCTGACATTTCCGTCTTTCTTCAATAAGTTGGGGTCTGGCTCATGTGGAGAGTTCTGTGGGGAAGACAAATATTTACTCTTGGAGTCACAGTCTCTGACTGCTGGGCAATGCAGGGAGAAAGGTCTGTGGATAAAACCTTGCTATTTGCAAATTCTATTTTGGGTGGGATGCAGCATCTACCTGAGCTGGCTCAGCTGTTCTGTGGCTTCCACATAATCTTATTTTTAGATGTTTTTTAAGTCCTGAGTGATATTTTGAGACCAGACAAGAGTTGATAAGGGGAATGACAAAACAAAAAAAAAAAAAACCCCACAAAACCAAAAAGCATCAAGGTGCTCAGATTATGAGTTAATGCATATTAAAAATAAGCATGAAGTCATACAGAGGAAATATATGACCACACTGGATTTAAGGGCAGTTATATTGATTTTAATGAGGGTTTATTTAACACTTCCACTAAAAGACACAGACTGTTTCAGACAGCTTTTGAGAGGCCCTTGAGTATTTTCCTGTGGTCTCATTTCGATGCTCACATCTCACTTTCACAAACCGATTCTCCCATGTCACTCCACAGCAGCTCAGTCCTCACACTTCTGGCACAAACATCCCCATTGCAGGCAGCAGAGCTGCCAGCACAAGGAAACCTGGGAATCCAGTCTGCCAGATGTTTACCCCAAAAGTTTTCACGGGTAAGATTTTCATGGGGAGCTCTTCATGGAGAGGTGGTGACAAACATCCCCACCAGCCCCACAGGAGCCTGGGCCACTCCATCCTCACACACACATCTCCATCCACCTCATTTTGGGCAGAAGAGGAGGTTTGCTGTGTGGCCTCTCTCTGCCATCCCCTGTCTATCTTCTCCCTTCACACACCACCACAGAGGGCTGCAGTTTGTCAGACACAAGTGTCACCTGCCCCTCCTAGATGAATTCTGTGTCCTCCAAACCCTACTCCAAGAGGCCACCTGAGCCATGCTGTGTCACCCCCATCCACACCCCATGTGTGTGACCTCCCAGAGCTGCAGCCAGGCTCCGGCTGTGCGAGCACACGCTCTGCACTTGACCCATCATTTTGGCAATGTCACCAACTTTGGTCCAATTACAGCAGTCATGAATTGGACCCTGTTCACCCTCTGGAAGTGCCACAGCTTACAGCTAAAGTGCAGACAGTTACACAATGAAACCATTCACACGTCTCATTAACTCCGGACTATGCGTTGAAAATAACTGTGCCATATGAGTCTACAATTAAATTTTCCCAGTTTATATCATTTATAGGTACCTTCCCGTTCAAAACAGCAACTGTAATTATGTAAAAACTTTTGTCTGTCAGTGTAGGAAAAGCCGATGTGTGGAGCACAATATAATAATATTTTAGAGTTATAATTAATGTCATCCCAGATAATATAGGCCATGGAAATATTGTAAATCCAAGCTCAAAGATACAGGTATGGAGCCAACTCCTTCAAGACACCAGGTTCTGTATTTTATACTTCTTGAACTTTATTTGTATTGTTTATTAAATTTATAACAGCAGTCAAGTCCAAGTTTCCAAGTAAGCAAAGTGTGAAGGCACTTGGAATTCAGTAAAGTTATACTGTTGCCTACACATGGGAAGACACAAGGATCTTCTGCTCATGTGATTTATAGGATTGTATTTCTCTGCCGAGTGCCAACAGCAAACCTTGTGTTGTGTTTGTCTGTGCTCTTGTATTGAGGTTTTTATAGCAGATGAAGCACAGGGGTTTCTGTGTATCACAAAGCACTTGCAAACTAAAGCACATGTCCAATGGAGGGATCATTGCAGAGATGGCTTTGGGGAGTTAGTTTTGGTTTGTGCTGCAGTAGAGAAGCAATGGCAAATTCTAGAACAAAAAACCTTGTCCAAAACAGGCAGAGGTACAGTAAGTCCCATGAAATGAAGCAGAGAGACAGGACAGACCAGGACAAAGAAAAGAATGAATTGTCAAAGCTGGTATTAATAACAGTGTGCAGCAGAGAGAGAAGTGAACAAGCCTGTGCCAAGGCAACTATACTGGCTGCTGCACAGGAGGATATGAGATGACCCTGACAGTGTGTTTGAGGATACACAAGCTGGTCATGCACTTGGAGCAATGCTGTAGGTGAAGCTTTGCTGGCAATCATTTTGTGCTACTGCAGAGGTAAGGTCAAGAGGAAGTCACTAAAAAAAAGAGGCTGTCATCAGTAAGATATGAGAAGGACACACTTTGGAGAAATGTCAGGATAGAGGGCTGCTAGGACAGAGGACATTCCAGGTTCTTGAGATTGTACTTCATGGGAGAACAACTGCCAGTGTTTGATCACAGGTCAGATATGTGGGAGGAAGCCATAGCTGCTCCCAGGTCCTGAGCCTACAGAAATACTGATAGAAGGAAGTAAAACTTAAAATGCTTAGGAAGAAAAATTAAAGACCTGTTCACATGTGCTAACCTCAAGTTTTCAGCAACCCTTGCAGAACAGTGCATCAGAGACAGGTCCAAACACATAGTGACACAGCTGTGGGGAAGCACATCTGCCAGTCACCAGCAAAGAAACAAGAAGTACAACCTGGGGCAGATGCAGTGGCATCCCCAGCAGGCACCTTGTGCTCTCTCCATCCATATTCTACACTGTTGCAGTGTGCACATCTTGCTACATCTTGCTATGTAAATAATAATTTACAGAGAAAATTCCTCCTTGGTCACTCATCCTGTCACTCTGCCAAAACCCAGACTGGTTTTATACAACTCTGATGATGGATTTTTCCTGGAAAGAGAACCCCAAAATATGGTGCACGATTATTATTGCAGCACATCTTTTTATTCAGTATTAATTTCCTGATATGTACTGACATTCACAAGCACTTGAATAAAAAGGAAAAATAAAAAAGGTGTTGGGTAGATGGAGGCATTCAATGGAATTCAGGTGTGGATTTGGGTATAAATCATGAAGTACTTAATCAACGGATGTGATATATTTAATTAACTTGCACTTTTGTTCATGAGGCAAAAACCAAAGCCCTTCAATAAGGGTATGTTGTACTTTTCCATCTGAAGCAAAGCTCTCTCTCTCCCTACAGTACATGGCTTAAGAGGTCACCTGTGTTTGATTTGGAATTATAAAGTTTTGTCAATGATTAAATATGAAAGCACATCCACAACTGAAACAGAGAGGGCCTGAAACCTAGGTCTGCTTGTAACATGTATGTTGAAAAGCCATTTTGAAAGGCATTTTAAATTTTGCTCTAATCTTGTTGCCAAATTGTCAGTGGTTTGACTCACATATCAGAGTTTTCAAGGAAAAAATAAGCTTCAGATGAACCTATTTACGCAGGAAAAAGTTTTTCAAAACAACTGCACAGGGGCCAGGATCAACATCTGAACACGGGCTGAGTTGTTACATTTTTAGAATTATTCCTTTCATTAAAGGCATGAGGGATATCTCAGGCATCTTGAGGCCTGATTCAGAGTTGTAACATCCTAAACCAGTGGTTGCTGTACTGGGTGAAACCCTGTCTTTGTGTGTGCAAGGCTTCTAGACTCAGTTCCTTTCCAGTTCCATGGAGGCAAGCCCACCTTGCCTACAATGCTGATTGCTGTAGCAGCAGCACTGGTGGATGTTTTTTGGTCCAGACTTTCTTCAAGATCAAGACCCACAATAAAGGGACCAGAAAACTTCTTTCCATGTGGTTGCTGCTCTAGCAGTGAGCAGAGTCACAGAACTAAAGGTGGTTGCTCAAGCAACTGCACTGAATGTGGAGAGATACAGAGAGCCTTGTATGTGCCAACTCTTGCTGAGCTCTTTGCTGCAATTAGGTAGCAACAGACCATCGAGGTGAGGGAACGCCAAATGTTTGTGAGCAAGAAAAGCAGGACCCCAGGCAGGGAGACTGCAGAGTGGAGTGGTGGCAGTCTGGTCCTAGAGTGAGTGGGTGCCTTCAGAGAAAACCCTGGAGGAAGTGCAGCAGAATGGGGCTGCAGGGTGTCAGAAGTAAGAACCTTTACTGTTTTGAAAAGGACTTTTAGTGAAAAAAGAAATCTGGACCAGAACATGCAGCAGTGTGAAATAAAATATTTTGTTTGACTTCTTTCTCTCTCCAGTCTCTCATATACTTTCTGCATTCCTTCCTGTGCAGGGCCTCTGTTATCACTGCAAGCACAGAGATGTTGCTGACTTGGAAGCAATGTGGAATTACATACAACACTTCTGCAAATAGATCATCTGAGACGCATTGTTCACAAACTGCACCCAGGGAGCCAAGTGGTTTTTTATCTCTGTGATTTGGGGCAGAGATCCCTCCCAGTCTAAACTTCTGCAGTCATCAGTGGCACCTCTGTGACCCTTAAGAAGGTTTAAGTAGCACTCTCATAATGTCGCCTCTGCTCCCCAGGAGTGCTGATAAACTTTTCTTTGCAAAAGGCTTTCTGTGGAATTGAGACCTTATTTTTGCGTAGGCAAATAGTTGCAGCACATACTCCTCTCACTGCAGATATCCCTTCAGGGTGTTGGGCTCCCCCGTTGTGAATATTCTCCCCAGCATGCCAGCCTGGCAGAAAGAAGGGTGGAGGGACACCCAAACCTTTAAAATATTTTGTGCCAATTTATGTAAGAAAGCAACAAGGACAATTGTTATGAAATCTTTGCCAGATGGGAAAGATCTTCACCAAGAACTCTAGTAAATCTCTAGCCATGTGGAAAAAAACTTCCTTTATGTGAAACTGTTGTAAACTGACTCCATAATCTGATCATTTGCCTGATGAGAGGCTGCTGAGCCCTGTTTCTGATCCTGGACACAGCAGTATAAACAAGGCATGACTTGATCAAAGTCACTGGAGCAGCAGAGGGGGATGCACAGCATGACGGTGAGGAACATCTGGCTTGGTGCAGTAACAAAATCTGGACCAAGTGGATTCCAAGCATCTCCCATTTGCAGCTATTTTAGTCTACAAGAAGACAAGCAATATCTGTAGAGATATTCCTGAAATGTCTGAAAGAAATAAGGCCACAATGCCTTGTGAGAGACCCTACTGAGCACAGTGCTGTGTGCACAGACTTTGGAGTAGCAGAGTCCAGAACAGCTTACAGTAAAACATCTAGCCAGATCCAGTGTTTGGTCATTTCCCCTCACTCAGGAACAGCTGATTTCAGCCAAATTAACTGTGTTAATATGAAAAACTTTTTGTTGACAGGTGTTCAACACTGAGGTTATTTAAAATGCCCGCTAAGATTTTTTTGTCATGTGTCACCAGACTGCATTGCCAAGCGTCTCGTCACAAGAAAGCAGTAAAATTCATGCAAAAAAATGAGTAACATTTTTGGCCGGGCAGGGCACTGCAGCATTGGAAGAGAGAAATCTTGGAGGAACAGAGACAAACACACAGCTGGAAGCTGAAAAAGCTTTGCCAGCCACTCACTGTGCCCATCCCAGATTATTTATTTGCAGAATTCCCAAGTGCAGGAGACTGCCGGGGTAAGAAGGGCAAAGGGGTGGAGAACCTAGAGAAAAACTGCTCTAATCAACAGCCTCGCAGGTAGGCAAAACCAAGCGTCCTTCAAATAAGGACGCCGGCGCGGGGATGCGGGGCGGCAGGAGGAGGTGCGGGGCACGGCAGGGAGAAGAGGGAGGAAAGCCTGCTGCCGCTGACATCACCTCGGGACGATTTACATTTCCCGACGTCACTCGCAAACCCCCGCGGCCGCGGCGAGCGGGGATGCTCCGAGCGGCCCCGGCTGCCGTCGCGCCCCCTCCGCGCCCCCGGCTGGCTGCGGGGGGGTCGGGGCCGGGCCGGGGCAGGGCCGGAGGCGCTGGCGGGGCGGGCCGGCGGCGCGGGGCCCTTTAAGAGGTGCCGGCGGCGCGGGAGGGCGGCACAGGCCGGGCGTGCATGGAGCCGCGGCCCCGCCGGCACCGCAGCCGAGCCCCGCGCACGGCCCCGGGAGCCCCGGCCCGCCGCACCGAGCCCCGCTCGCACTGACGGACCGCCGCGTCCCATCGCACCGAGCCCCATCGCACGGATCCCCGCACGCCGCCGGGCGGACTGCACGGCGCGGACCCCGCATCCCAGCACGCCGGGATCCACCGCACGGACCGCACTACACCGAGCTCCGCTGCGCACGCCCCGCCGGGAGCCCCGGACCGTCCCGCATCCCTGCTCCGAGCCGCACCGCCCCGAGCGGGGCATGGCACCCGGGGGGCGGCCCGGGGGGGCCCTGCTGCTGCTGCTGCCGCTGCTGGCGGTGCCGGCGGCGGGCGGCGGGTGCGCGGCGGAGGGCGGCCCGCTGGAGCCCTTCGATGCGCTCTACGCCAGCGGGGTGGAGGCTTACTACGGCGGGGACTTCGCGGGCGCGGCGCGCTGCCTGGAGCGGGCGCTGCGCAGCCGGCGGGAGCTGCGGGCGGCGCGGCTGCGGTGCCGGCGGCTGTGCCGAGCGCAGGTGCGGCTGGCGGCGCCGGGCCCGGGAGCCGGCGGGGATCTGCCCTTCTTCGGCTCGGTGCTGCGGCGCGCAGACTGCGTGCGGCGCTGCGAGGAGCCGCTGCTGGGGGCCGTGTCCCGCCACCGCGCCGCCGAGGAGGTGCGCGCCGACTTCCAGCGCAGGGTGCCCTACAGCTACCTGCAGCGCGCCTACATCCAGGTAGGCACCGCCCGGCCCGGCCCGCGCTCCTCACCGCCCTCACCCGAGGGTCACCCGCGCTTCTGTACTCCCGAACATCCCAGGTGTGCCCCCTCTGCCATCTCTCTCAAGCTGCCCAAGTTCGGTCCCGCCCAGCGTTCTCACTGGTGTGTGCGGTCAGTGGTCATGGCCAGCTCCCGAGACCGAGAGTCCTGGGTGGCAACGTGGGTTCTCTCCAGCCTTGGATCACCCGTGCTTTTCCTGTTTTGTTTTGGGTGGCTTTTCTATTTGTTTTGGGCAAAGGATGTTTTTGTTTGTCTTTTAGTGTAACATAGTATAATTCTGAAAATTGTCTGCCTTCGATTTGCAGAGAAAAGCCTCCAGAAACACCTTGTAACCCCCAATGCCCTTTGCCAGAGGTGTTTCCCTTTCAGACAAACTAAACTGATTCTGTTTCAGCAGCTGGGACTGTGTGTTCCAGGGATCTGATGGTCATTATCCTGATGTGATGTGAAACACGTTGCAGTATTTATGCAAAGTAGCATTGTGCAGTCAGTATTCAGCAGCCACTGACATGCTGAGTATCATCCTCTTATCCCAGTAACTTCTGCCTTATAACTCTCACCTTCCCCGAGAAAAATAGTGTCACTCTTTGAACTTCCTTGCCAAAAAGAAGGAAAAAAATCCCAGAGGAAAAAAAAATAAACAACAACCCTCCCACCAATTCACATCAGGACAGTTAATAGTGTTTTTCTTATTAATTCAAGACTTGTGCTCTGTCAAGCCAGCTACCTATAGTAAGTCTTCCTGGTCATGACTAGTATGGACAGAAACTGTGGGAATTTTGTTTCATGACAAGCTGAATGTTTAAAGCATTTCTGGAACATCTCCCTCTGGATTTCTGTTTTATTTGAGCACATTCATAACCTTTTAGTTGCTATAGGCAACTTAATAGGTGAAGATGTTCAAAATGGAACACAGGGAGGGTGATTCTGCTGAAATCCATTCCCAACTGGCGAAGTGAACATCTTTCCTAGGCAGGGCTGGTGCCTGTGGTGCAGTGCCTACACAGCAACACAACAAGGAGGCAAATTATCATCACTCTGAAACCTAGTGGAAAATCATAGCTACATTGCTTTTTCTGTGCTTCTTTTTCTGCCATTGCCTTAACGTCACTTTCACAAGTCAGGGACTAGAACTTCATTGGCTTAAACTCTAGTGGCCATGTGATGGATAGAGTTCCTGAAAGAAATCCTGGGAGTGAACTGGAGCTGTAATTTGTCTTGTGTGCAATGCCAGTGCAGCTGACAGTCCTTACTATGAAAGGTGCTCTATGTAGTGTCAGCATCTGTGGGAAGTGACACAAAATTTATCATGCTAAAAAAATCAAGTGATTTCTTACACTGATCTCAAAGCCTTTTTCAGAGTCAATGATGTCAAACTCACTGAAAACTTTCCTCTAAATTAAGCAATAGGTGTCTTGTCTCCCACTGCAGTCAAATTGATATATAAAACTCCAGAAGATTTTGGGATATAGGCTGTCCTTGCATGTATGCTTCTACTGAGACTGAGGTTATTTTCCTCATTTGAAATGGCACTCTAAGCTTATCAAAGCAACGTGTTGAAAACAGTCCTTGTAAAATTTATGTGTGACTCATCTTAATTTGCTTTTGCAACATCTGGGGATTTTATGTTCATGCTAGCACTGATTTCACTGCTCTCTGATGGAGTAGTGGATGTTCTTGTTATCTGCATGGCTGTCTGGGTGTCAGGCACTGGAGCCAGGGGAAGGTACTCTTTGACTAGACTTGTTTGTGTTTTTAATACCTTTTTATTTAGCTCTTTCTGATGCTCTTGGGTTTTGTAAGCAGCACTCTGACCAATTTTGTCCCCACAGTGATTTGTCTGCATCCACACCTGGCTGCTGCCTGTACCTGAGCTCTGCTCCCAGCATTGCCCTTGTGGCTCAACAAGTCTGTGCACAGGAGAAAATACCCCACATGGGATTTGCCTGCACTTGCACCAAACACGAGCTCTGATGTCTTGCCCTTACACACACCCAGATGTGAACCATCCCCTCGTGCCAAGGCTGAGTGCCAAGGCTTTGGCATGTTCCCTGAGGGTTGGGATGCATCAGCTCTGTGCTCTCTGCGTTGACTTTGGCTGCAGTATCTGCCCAGAATTTTGTGTGAAAAGGGGAGATGGAAAGCAGGGCTCTTGCACAGCCCCCCTGCCTTGCTGTGGGTGTGTGGACAGGCTGCACAGCTCTGGGGTGGCCATTTCACCCTCGTGTTTTGCTGCTTGAGACCAAAGAGGAAATGAGATGAAGTTAAACACCCTGCTGTGTACCCTGTCCAGCTCCTCCCTGGGGTGCATGACGAGGCCAGGATGCTGGGCACTTGTACAAAGCACTGGGAGGATGGCAGGGTTTGGTGCCATTTGTGGTTTGAGAGAAGAGGAGCAGCCTGGAATGTGCTTCCCACCTCCCACTCTTGCTGACCTCGTGCTTGTTTGTTTCTCAGGAGGGGAGAAACACATCCCGTCAGGAGGGAGTGACAGAGCAAGGAACAGATGAAAAAAATCGAAGGGTTTGGCTCTTGTGCAGTGCTTTGAAAAACGGTGCTGAATATACATGAACTAATCCTTGCAACACTCCTGTGGGGTAGGAAAAGCAAAGGCTTTCAGTCCTGCTGGACAGATGCACAGCCAAACGTTGGCCAGCACTGCCTGTGCCTCTGCTGTTTTGGGAGCAGCAGAACCACCCAGATGCCCTGGGAGCAGGCAGGGCCCCTGCTGCCTTCTGGTGTCCTGGAAACAGGCTGGGGGCTTCCTCAGAGCTTTCTCACTATGGCCTGGCCCAGTAGTGATGAGGTGGATGAGATTCTGCAGTGAGTTTGTCGAAAACTGGTGCTAGAATTGGAAGTTTTGGAGGGTTTTGACTTCTTTTTTTGCCTTTTTGGGACTTTTTATACTGGGTGATAGCAGCAGCTGCACTGGGCTGCATTACTCCTGCATCTGAGCATATGCTCAAGGTATTCCTGCATAGAATGCTGTAAAGGGGGTGAGGGTGATGATGTGTTTAGGCGAAATACCAGTGTTATCCCTCTATAAGACCACGTTCTATCAGCCTCTGGTGTGATCATTCACGTCATCCTATCAGTTCCCTAAATTATTTCCTAATTTATCTTTTTCTCTGTACTTCTCTGAAATAGAAACAGTGGTCTTCTTTTCTATTTCACAGATTTGATCTGAGTGGTTTTAGTGACTCTGGCATGATGTGAGGGGAGATTGTGGTGCACTGCAGGAAGGGGACAGCTTGTGGACTCAGCTGAAGGTTTCTGTCAGCTTCAGGCTCTGAGGCTGACTGCTACAGAGACTGTAGACAAATTGCACTGAACAAGCAGCCCAAGTCCAAATGTGTTTGCAAGTCTTCTTTGCAGCTTCTGAGTATGTATTTAAGTAGGAAGACTCCTTTTCCTAGGATAGCTGATTTTCATGTAATTTAGAAATATATTGGGTACAGTATCTGAGGCGGTTAGGGTGGGGTGGGTTTGAGAAGGTGTGGAAATAGAGAAGGAGATGAGAACACAGGATTTAACTCTTGCCCTGCATGTAGTGAGCTCTCCAGCCCACAGAGAAAAGATCCTTCAGTGGGTTTCTGCTTTCATGTCCTACGGGCAGAAGGACAGTTTGCCAAATGCTGGTGGGTCTCTGCTGTGTGCTGGCTGCCTGGTCTTTGTCAAAGAAATGCCCTCTAGGCTTGGCAGGTGGGTGTGGTGGGATCTCTTTGCCCTCTTAAATATTTTATTAGTCATGTCCTCCTTGCTTTGCTGCTTTAGTCATCTTGTTTCTGTAAAAACCTAGCCTGCAGGCCATGATGTTCCTAAAACACCATGTTTTTTGGAGTTTTTGTAGCTCTGAGAGTGAGTGAAGGAGGAAATGTACACAATGTACGCTGTGACAGCATTTGCTGCTGTGAGCTGCTGACTCAGGAGCCATGTTGGAGCTTGCCCTGGATGGTCTGCCATGAGTCCTGGGACAGAGCATTGCTTCCAGTCCCCAGTCTAACTCCTGCAAGTGGTCTTGCTCCAAAAGCAAGTGACCTGGAAAAGCTGACCACTGTGTCAATTGCAAAACCAGGTCTCACTTCTCTTTTACCCTAATAAGCCTCCCCTTGAGTTCTCTTTCCTTGATTTCATCCTTGTCCCAGCCACAGCATTCCCTGGCCTGTTTGCTGGGTAGATGGCTATTTTAATATTCCATGTATGTTGTTGTGCTGTTGCTGAGCACATCCTCCCACTTTGTAAATACTGAATTGCAGTGGTCTTGTCTTCCCACTCGCCTGAATGCCTTGTTGCACATCGGTGAAGCATGGCAGGAATCATACATATGTAGTCTGTAACCACCAGCCTTGGATCTAGAGATGAGAAAAAGACTTTTAGTCTGTGCCTGGGTTTAAAACAATAAATAAAACAAGTCCCCAGCATGCTGGACATTGCTTGTCTCTCAGTAGTGCCAGATTGTAGGTGGAGCAAAAAGGGACAAGAGTCTGACCATGTCTGGTTTATTCTGTCTTTGGCTTGAGCTCCTTGCCGTGTCTGAGATGTTCTTCACTTCTGCTACCCCCATGACTTCACGTGTTGCAAGCATAAAACAATAATGTTTAGGTTTTCCATGTTGTAGGAGAGGCTGTTTATTTGTTCTTTAAAGCCGTTTCTTTTTTTTTTTAAAAAAAGGTCTTGTTTGGGGAGAACTTCCACTTTTATCTTCACTGCCGGGTGTTCCACACTGCAGCAGATGGGGCAGTGCTGGAGGCACCGCTGGGAGCATGTCCTTGGGTCACACCCTGCTGTCCTGCCCACCCACACCACCGAGATGTCTGAGATGCAACCCAGACACAATAATCACTTGATAAAAGCCCACAGGAGAGAAACAAAAGGGACAGAGTGAGAGCCCAAACTTCAGAAACACTTGTGGTACACATTATTGCCTGACTCCCATTCTGCCTTTGAAAACTCCCTGTTTATGAGAATCCAGACCCAAGGGAGGAGAGCTGTGTATGCAAACCTTGGCCTTTAACCACTCCAGGCTGATGGTTCTGTCCTCTGCCAGTGCTTGTGTGAGTCTCTCCACCAGCCACGCTTGGGGGTCTGAGCAACCCTCAGGATGGTAGAGACATCTCCACCAAATTCTTTCCACCTCGAGTAACTACTCACTGCTCCCCATCTCTCTGTGTTCCACAGGGCCAGAGACTTTTGTTTCTGTGACAGACATCTGGATCACCTACCTAGCAGTTGTGGAGTAATTCTAGATTAACACCAACGTTGTTGCATAGGGATTTTGGTTTGTTTCAGTTCAGGACTGCTATTTTCCATGAACATTTTGCTCAGTTTGCCTTTGTGCCACAGTGCTGTGTGGACCTAAGCAGAAAATGGGATTTGGGGGGAATGTGGTGGTTCCACTTGCAGCATCTCATGGGTAATGACATAGAATAATGTGTAAAACTCCTTACTTTAAAGTCTTTGGGGGAGCAGCTGTTTCTCAGCACAGCCACCACCTGTCCTGCAGGGTCTGCCTGTGCAGTTGGTCTTGTTTTTGTAGGATTTATATGACATCCCAGACAAAGACCTATAGTAAAACTGTCAGATAATCATTATTGTTTGGATTTTTACTATTAGTGGTGTTTATTTATCTTCAATCTTGAGAATTGGTATTACTCAGATGCTAGATAAATAAACAGATCCCAGAATTAATCTCTTGGAACGTCTCTTTATTTAGATTTTCTGCGAAAGCATTCCTACTCCTCAGCAGAGGGTAAATGTTAGTGCTCGGAAAGTTAAAATTATTTAGGACAAAAATAAACTCAGTTTATGAGGATGGAAAACTCTCAGTCTTGATGGTTGGGTCAGTGTCCTGGGTTTAAAGCAGGATATTTAGTCCTGCCCTAAGCCCAGGACACTGACCCAACTGCCCTTGCTCCTGTTCTTGATGATTATTTCAAATGAAATGTTTCTAAAATGTTTTGTGTTGAAAGTATTGTCAGAGAAGGAAAGAGGTGACCCAGTAGCTCAATTCTGCTGCCAGCAAATGCAGACTAGGTGAGTCTTTGTGGCAAAGGTGTCTCACTGTCTTCACAGAAGACTCTGTCTTGACTTTTTGGATTTGACTACAACCTGGTGATGTACTAAAAATTAGACTAGCTGGTTGTAGTGACTTTCTGCTGTGGTTTTTATTTTGTTTTTCTGGTGTTTGTTTTGTTTCTTTTTTTTTCCTTTTTTTTGTTTGATAGAGCAAATGCAAAAGCAAAACTAAAGTGTTTGCAGTTTGCCACGTCATTTAAACTGGAAGGAAATTAGAACAGCTCTGCCCAGCAAATCAGGACATAACCAGTTAACACAAACTGCTCTTAGACCCACTAAGCTCATTTCATACAGCCTAGTAATCATCCATTTGATAGCCAGGGCTGCTTTCTTTGTCTTGCCAAATTCCTCTTTCTCACCTCATGGCTATGCAGTCATGCCAGGTCTTCAAAATTTACTTGCAGTGGGTCCCAGCCTGCAATATTTCTCAGTCTTTTGGAGAAAATAAGGTAAGCCTGGATTCCTCCTTATTTCTTGGCAATCCGTGGTGACGTGGCTTGGATGATGGATGAGACAGGTGTGACTCATATGGATTTTTTGAGACCTTGATCTAAAGGCCTCCCAGTGCACGAGCTAGGTTAATATCCCAACTGAAACAAAATTTGGCACCAATAATAGTGCAGGAGAGCCCAGACTCCTGCTGCTGGACTGTGACCAGGGAACTTGCTCCTTCCCTGTCCTTGTATCTCCTTAGTTTCTTGTGGTTTTTGCACCTTCCCCTCTGGCTGCTCCTTGGCAGAGCCTTTCTGCTGAACTGCCCCGTCCGTGCGCCTTGGTGTGCTGGGATTTGTTAAGTGGCTTTTTGTGCTGCCTGTTAAATCTCATCCATACATCCTAGAGCTCTGCTCTGGCTTCTGCAGAGCCCTTTTGTTGTCCTTGGCCACAGGAATAACAAACGGCAGCTGATGATGAACTGCATGTGAATGAGCAATGTGATTTAGCTCTGCTAAGCAAACTTATGCCCAGTGCTCTCTGGTTGTGACTGAGGTTTCAACAAGGATTATTCCCATTTCCTTGTACAACTGGTGACTTCATTGTGGATGGCACGGGCAGTGGTGAGAAACCATGGTGTCAGTAGCTGAACCATTTGCTGCCAACCTCCTGAGCACTGCTGGAGCCTTGCTAGCAGGATTCTGGGCTCAAAGCACTGCTGGGCGTCTGGAGCAAGGAATCGAGGGGTTATTTATCTTGGTTTTTTCCTTTGGAGGTGGTATAAATTACTCATTGTGATTGGGTTTGTTCCCAAGGAGTAGGAACCCCTGTGCTCTGCACAGGGCATATTTCCATGTGTGTAGACTGGACTGAGGCCAGGCTGAGTTTGGATAAATCAATGTGAACCTGGAGTGACCCAGCTGAGGGCTGTGGAGTTTCTCTGCCTTAGCACTGGGGAAGCTGAGCTCAGGACTTGGCCTGTGCTTTTCAGCAGTAACGATGGCAGGAAGGAGAGCGCGAACTTCCCTGGATGCTTTTGTTTCCAGCCAACAGATCAGCAATAAGGTATTGACATTTTTATTTCTTGGCCATGAGCTGGTGATGACTAATGAAGGCAGGGGGTCTGCCTGTGGGTGGGTTCAGGCAGCAAAGAGCTGTTCCTCATCAGCCTGTACCTCCCAACCAGTCCTTCTCCTTTCCATGACAACTGGTCAGTTAAACAGACCCTCCAGGGCTGACGTCAAGGGTCAGGGATTTGGCCACCAAATAATTATAGCAGCAAAAATAGCATCACTTCCCCACCCCTTCCTTCCCACATGATCCTGCTGAATCCCAACTCATAAATGTCCTTTTTTTTCTTTCTTGGATGAGAAGCAAAGCCCACATGTATTAGCTGGAGCATATGGCAGGGTTTGGCTGCAGCCCATCAGTTGTGAAGGCCAAATACTCACTTGTAGCTTCTTGTTCACTAAAAAAAAAAAAAAAAAAAAGGAGAAAAACACGTTCTTTCAGGGTTGGATGAAAGGCTGAGTCTGTGCTCATGCTGGGATGGGAAGCAGATAGGGTGTGGGACAGCATGCTGACCGTGCTGTCGTGATGGGGAACATGTTCTCCTCACAGCATGGAGGTGACAGGCTGGCCACTGAGAGGTGACCTTGTGGCAGTGGCCACCATCCCCTGCTCCCTGCCTTAATGCTGGTTCTCAGCTCAGGCAGAGTTTGCAGACAGGCTGCTCAGGAGAATGTCACCAGCACCAGGGACACAGAACAGTCAGCAGGTTTTAAATGTGAGTAAGCCACAGGCAGGAGAAAATTCTGTCTTTGCAGCTCTAAAGGTTTTATTAAGGGTCATGGGAACATCTGGGAGGTTGAAGAAAACTTGAGAAGGAAAAGAAAATGTGGGGACATTGTCAGAAGTGGACTGTCTGCACCATCAGAATGTACCTGGTGGACCTGAGTAAAAAAAAAAATCTGAAAAATCACAAAAATGGTTGTTAGACACCAACATGCTGCTTTCCACTGTGGGTTTTCCAAAGCAGATGCAGTGGTGGCCTTGATCTCACATCATGTCCATGCAGAAAGATGAGCCTGAGACTGTGCAGTGTCCTGTGAAAGCTAGAGGTGGGAGCACAAGAATCCACAGAGCCTTCTGGCAGAAAAAAGAAAGGGTGGGCAAATCTTGCCTCAAAATACTGCAGGTCGGGCACTGCCTAAACCCACAGCTCTCTGAGGTCAGGGCTGAGCTCCCGAGGGTGCAGGGGGGAGATGTGCTGAAGTTCATAGCCCAGGGCTGTGGGTGCAACTTCTTTTGAAGATGGAGCCAGACATATTCCTTCCCAGGAAAGATTGGTGTGGTACAGAGAGAAAGAGCTTGGAAAATATCCTTCAAAATATTTGCTGAAGGTGTTGCTGTGACTGCCCAGGGACTGAAGCACAGTCTGTTGGATCCCTTGCTTAGAAAGCTGCTTTTAAAGTGGTTTTTGCCAAGGCACTGCCTGTTCTAAGGTTTATATATATTCTGGGGCATCTCCTGTGACCTGAGTTACTCTGTGTCTTTGGAAGCAGACAAGAAACTGCAAAGTTTCCCTGAAATAGCCTGAAAGGAAGAGCACTGACTTGTGGTATGTTGCACTGTTCTGCTGCCGGAAAGCACATCCCCATCCAGGGCTGCCAGCCTCATCCAAAGGATCTGTGATGAAGGAAAATATTTTAGTGAAAGGGAGGAAAATCTATTGTGTCTTACCCCATTTTTCTTATTTATGGAGCTGCTGGTCTCTGTGTTGCAGGGGCTGAGAATGGACAGTTTTCTTACCTGTGGGCAGCACTGATCCTGGGGATGTTTGCAGGCTGTTACCAAGAGTTGTGAGATGCACTGAGCTCCAGATGAGAGGCTCTTTGTGTAGAGGGGACTGATGCTGCTTTGGGAGAGACTTTTATTGCATGGTGATGCAATGGTGATGCATCCTGATCTGTGCTGCTGAGAGCAGGTGGTTGGGGCAGGGTTTGCTGAGTGAGTGGTGCTGGTGCATCCTGTGCTCTTGATTTCCCTGGTGCACTCAGCACGCTGTGTTTAGGCTCTGCAGGGTGCTGCATAAACTGCAGATGCCACTGTGGACTGCTGGGGAAGCTGATCACTACTGTTCCCTTTGCTTTAAATATTAATGTCTTTTGGCAGATGGTGGTTCCTTGACTGGCAGTCCTACTCCATTTTCTCTCACACAAGTGTTGCACCCTGGTGTCCAGATGTTGGTGGTTCTGCTGCTTCTCTGGAGTTGTCACTCCAGGGTCAGTCACAGACTCCCCCAGCCAGCTACCTTGGCTTACTGGGGTGCTGCTGATAAAACTTGGTTTCAGCTTGGATCCTGTTACAAGGCAGGCAAAAAGCAAATAAAACAGCGATGTGCCACTTTAGGAAGCAGCTTGTCCACTCAGCTGTCCATTGCATGTCCCTTCTGTGCAGCCTAGGCTGGGCTGCCAGGTTGTGGCAGCTCACTGCAGGCATGTCCTGTGTGCTGTAAGGATGCAAAGGACATCCTCAGGCTCCCACCCCTCTGTTTGCTGCAGAGCTCCTTCCCCAGGTTGTGTCTGTGTCTGGGCTGCAGTCTGCAGCTGAGTTACAGCAGAAGCCTGGCTCCGTCAGGCTTCATTGCAGTATTGTTGTCTGCATGGAGAGCAATCAGTACACTGAGCTATCTTGGAAAGCATGATGTAGAAACCATACTCTCCTTCATGATTCTTTTGAGAAGTATTAGATAGGGAAGGTTTGCATGTTTCAGGCTTATTGTTTGCATTCCTGTTCCTTTGCTGCTGTTTCACGTGGTGGATGTTGCAGTTCAGCTCCCAAGTGGTGGAGCTCTGCTCAGGTCCTTCAGGATCTTCTGTGCTGCCCTTTGGGGTTGCTTTGGTATTGCAGCCAACCTGTGCTGAACAACAAAGTCCTGCTAAGTAGGATTGACAGTTGAGCTCTTGCATGCTCCAGATGTGTGTCACAGGCTTGTCTCAGGTGCACAGATACTCATGGAGCTGGGGAAATGAACAGAGAAACCCTCCTGGTGTTTGCCTGTGCTGCACACCTGAGATGGGAGGGAGTGCTCAGGTATAAGAGCCAGCAGTGCTTAGCCCCTGAGTGAGGGATTACTTCACTGGGGTAAGAATGTACTCAAGGCTAGAAAGGATTGTGTTTGGGAAGTGATCAGGATCACTGTGCCAAGTGAAAGAATGCTGGTGTAGCTATCAGAGCTTTCAAGTGCCAGCTGGTCAATGGTACAGCTGGGTCAATAGTGCATTACGTGAGCCACTTCACTGTCCATCTTATTTAAGCCACTTAAAGACAGTTTTGGAAGTTATTCTCTGCTATTGAGGGAGAAGAGCTAAGCCCAGACAGCTGAGAGTTCAACCATATTTCATTTTGTTCTGTTTGCTCTTGAGTCCTAGGGTTGGAAAGGTGAAGATAGTAGGAAGACAAGGAAGGGAGAATCTGCTTTTCTTTTCACAGTGTTTCCTCTGTGTCAGGAGGATCATCAGGCATTTTGGAGGTTGTCCTTGTAGATTCCCCTGTTGCAAAACTGTAGTCGAATTTTGGCTGTGCTGTACTCTCCCTTTCATGTGCCAGCAGGCTTGGCCCTCTGCTCTTATCTACACATAGTGCTTTAGTAGTTGTGAGCACAGAGAACTGGATCTGCTTTTGCTCAGCATTATGAGCCAAAAAGCAGCACTCAGCTATCTCTTGTTTCAGAGCCAGAATGCTGCTTAGTGCAATCAGAGCCTTTGTCCCACCAGTGACAGGTGACAACAGAAGGATGTCAGTGCTAGGGAATTTCAGACAGAGATATGTACCAAAGGCTGCTGAAAATAGCAGGGTTTGAAGCCTTCTGAGTTGTACACTTTGATCTTGGTCCGTGCTGAGGACAACTGCTCTGACTGATGGACTGCACTGTGAGTTGGTGATGGATTTAACAGAGTCCTCACAGGTGTCTGGATTTGAGATCTGCTGATATTAGCAATAAAACTGTGTAAAATGTGTAATGGTATAGGTGTATCTGTCCTTTAGTCTGAAAGCACCGAGATGGAGACTGTTAGGATAAATGGAAGGGAGTGTGACGCAGCTTATGCAGAAAGAAAACGAGCTGAAGTGGTGCCTGTGCTTGCTGTGGACTTACTTACATCTGTTCTAATGACTCAGGTTGATGCCTGATGGCTTACTAAAGCACAGCTGCACTGTGCATTGAACCATGTGTAGAATCCAGCCTGTTGGGTTTTCATTCTGCACAGGGCTCAGATGAGATCTGGCAGACCTCAGGCTTAGACGTAGCAACCGCCTGATAGTCCCAACTGTGTTTTATTTGGGAGCGTGTGACCCAGACACCAGAGCAGTCCGTGAGGCAGGACAGGCGTGGCTGGGTTTGCTCCAGCCCAGCACTCCGTGCCCTGATTTACCCATCTGTGGAATGAGTTTGATGTGCAGTAATTACACACCAGGCATTGTAAGACACGACTGACATCACATACTTGGGGAACGTCAGATGCGCTGCGTGGTGTCCTGAGTGAGCTCCAGAGGGAATAGCACACATAAACAGTAGCAGATTAATTAAAGATGTCCTGTGCTGCAAAAGGCCAATTATGGAGCAGTTTGCTCAGAGTCGGTAGTGCTGGCTGGTTTATTAGCAGAGCCTGAGCTAACTGTCCCCTCAGAGGAGAGCAGCCACACAGCAGGGACAATTCACTGTCACAGCTGTCCTGCGTGTGAAAGAGGAGACATGGATGTCAGCAGGTCCAGGGCAGGTCAGCTTCCAACATGGCCCTTTGCTAAAGCTCCTTCACAGGCAGCAGAGCAGTGTGTGTGTTCTACACAGCAGACATTTGCAGCCAGGTGTTCCTTACCACCTTTGCAGAGTTCTTTTTGATTTTGGGACCTTCAATATGTTTTATTCCAGATGTTTTTCCTTGAGCTGCTCCTGCTGCTGTTTAAAGGGCCCTCAAAACCTGATAATATCCCTGGGATCTGGGGGAAAATGAGTATTTCAGATGAGTGGGAGTCCTAAATCGTTGCCAGGTTGCAGAATAATGGTTCTCCTTGTTTTGGGCCTTCAAAGCCTGATGGGATCATTGTAGGAAATGTGACTCAAGGGTTTTCTTTGGAGTGGTTCCTGAGTTACAAACATTTTCTGGTTGGGACCTGGACTGAATCTGGAAGGTCAGCTGCCTTGTCCAGGGGCAGCAGCTTTCATTTCACAGAGCAGGATGCATCTGGCTGAGGATGAGGGGTGAAATGGGGATCCTCAGTGTCCTAAACCCAATCCCATCCCTCTGTCACACCACTACCCAATGCCATAAATCCTACTGAATAGGTCACCATAAATTACCCTGGGAATCTGCTCTATACACGTCCCTATTTCTTTCTGGTGAACCTCATCAGCAAAACCCCTTCAATCAGCATGAGCTACTGCAAGGGGAGTCAGACCCATCAGCCATGGGGCTGAGCAGGGCTGACAGCTTGTCCTGTTTCAGCTGCACTGAGTTGCTGAGAGGGACTCTCCCTTTGCAGCAAGATTTTATCTATTTTTCATATTGCTTTACTTTAAACAAACAAACAAAAAAAAATCATTGCTGGAAAAATAATTATTTCAACATCCACTGAGATTTGTTTTGGAAAGCTGATACTCTGCTTGATTTCAAATCCATGAGGTGAACTGAAATTTCAGCTCCGGAGCATATTTCGGTTTGTATTCCACCCATGGGAGAGTCGAAAGAGTAAGCAAGAAAAGTGGGGCAAGGAAGAGAAGCAGCAGAAGGATCAAGGGAAAGAGGTCACAGCATCAAATGTGTTTGGCAGATTCCTGTGCCAAACTGGAGGAGTTGTTCGTGGGGATGCTGTCGTATAGAGGGGCACTTGCCTCTACCAAGGTTTGAGGAGGATGAGTAGCAATGGTTTTGGTTTGTTTTGAAAGGAAGAGCTTGCCAAAAGGTTGGATTTGAACTTCCTGCAGAAAACTGGAGCAGGAGTTCATGCTGGGACTGAAGCAGCCTGGCACTGTGGCTGGGAAGGAGGGAGCTGGTGGTGATACCTCACAGGGTCTCAGCCGTGCACGAAGCAAACAGCTGTCATTCATGCCTCTCAGCTCGTCACTTTGGAAGGTTTTGAAGGCTGTGTCACTTTGCTTCAACCCCCTAAAGCCTGCATGACAGGGGTCTGGCAAAGCCAGCACTGTCTCACAGGGAATTTGGTCCTTCCTCAGGAGGGACTCATCCTCCAGGCCAGGTAGGCAGACAGATTTAACCAGGCTTATCCTCAGGTAGTGTGAATTGGGTTTTTGCATCACTGAAATGTGACCAAAATTTGTTATTATTTTTCTTCCTAGATCACAGTAGAAGATTTTGTATTTACAGTAGAACACTGGTCTTCAGAAGCAAGTATAGACACATTTCTTTTCTGAACTACAGAGACATGTATTGCTGCAGAAGAAAATTCACAATGTGGTTGATTGGTGCTTTGATGGGCTCCAGGTTAGCAACTGCTGGTGTCTTAGCCTGTCCACAAACACCTTTTCTACTACAAAGTAGGGATTTCCAAGAGCTTTTGACCTTTGTTTTAGCAAAAGGGATACACTTCCCTGGCATGGGATGCAGTACCCCAAACTCTGCTTTACCCCAGACATACACCTTTGTGTCCAACTGTACAAGTGTTCCTGTGTTAAACTGCTGTGTGATATCTTCCACAGAGCTGGACAGGGAGGCTTGTAAATTTGGGAGATCTTGGAGCTTCCTCGTGCCTACACACTCATATGTACTCCTGGGTGCAGAGCTTTAGGAATGAGTCTAACAGTTGTATTCCTTGAAATTTCCATAGTTCCCCAATAGAAGAAAACTTGGCAAAAATATGGCACCCTGAATTTGTAACTGTTTGCTTCTTTGTTCACATTTGCTCATATCCCCAGAGGAATGAAGTCATTTATTTGATTTGCCCTGCTGCTTCACACTCCTGCTTATGAATGGCTGGGGCAAGACTGGGAGTATGAACAGCCTGGCTGCATGTGGTTTGGAAAGACGTGTTCACTTGCACATTGGTGTCCAAACAGAGTAGCTGGCTCTGAAATCCTATCAGTAAGGCTTTTGAGTAACTTAAAACCCTTCTCGTAGATGCTTTGAATTTCTTCCACTCTGACATTGTGTAAGCCCTTGTTGAAGTTTCATTACCTCAGTAACCACAGAAAAGCAGCCAGCCTTTTTACTGAAACCTTCCCCACAAAGGTCTGGATTCATTCCCTCACCCCCCTTTTTTCCTTGAATGCAGAACAGAGCTTATTGTAGTTTAAATAACAGAGTAGAGGGCCAGGACTGCCTATGGATCTGGGTGGCATCAAGCTAAAGAAGCAGGAATGTGTCCTGTCCCTTGGCTCTCTGTGCCACTCTGTACTAAATATGGAGGGTGACCTGTATAATTTTCAACATAATTCAGTGCTTTCTTTAGAGTAGCTTATAACAGACCAATCCCAAACAGCTGCTGTTCCATTCAGGGCCATTCTTGGTATTTTCTGTGCTTTAAATAACTCCAGAGTTTCGTGATGTGCTCTGGTGAGACATTTCCCTGCTTTCTCCCTAAAATTTGTTCCAGAGCCTTGTGTATTGAGTCAGTGATTCACCAGTGGGTTAGCAGAGCATTGTGATGTGAGCAGCCACAGGATTTCTGTATGGCTCCCTCTCTTAGGTGAAGTATTCCTGGCAGAGGAATTTCAGCCCTCCCCAGAATGGTGTGAGTCCTCCTCAGCACAAATATCCCCTTCCCACACCCACTACTGAGCTCCATCCAGGATGCTTCCAGACTGATTCCTCCTGCTACTTGTAATGTAGATCAGAAGAGTTACCCAGGAACAAAAAATGTATTTTGTTTGCTGATTTTTCATCTCATCTGATTTCACCCAAGGAGACAGTGGCAGTGTATGCCACTGCTATGTCGAGAGCCTAAAATCTCCTGTTAAAAATTTGAGGCAAACCTCTGCCAGCAGCCACTACATGGAGGTGCTGAGGACTTTTCCTTGCTGTGGAATACTGCTAGAACTTGGGAAAGATTTTAATTTTTTTTTTTTTTTTTTTTTTTTTTTTGTGAGTGGCCTGACCCCAAACAACTGAAATCAATGGCAAACTGAGTGAAAAGGTTTTTTATTGGAACCGCCCAAGCTCCCAGTTTAAATCAAATCATGTTCCACTTGCTGATGCTTGGAGAGGCAAAGGAAAGACCTTTTTAGAAACCAGGCAATGCACTATATGTGTCTCCACAGACACTCTAATTTTCAGCCTTTTTTATATTCAGACACCTATAAAATTAAGGGATTATTTTCTTTGGCATAAGAACATGTCTATTTTCAGAAGCATCCAGAGCTGCTCCAAATGCAGCAGTTACTGCAGCTGGGGGAATCGGTGCCAGGCAGCTGCTCTTCATTTCTAGGGAATTTAAGAAAAGTTCACAGTGCTTAGCTGATGTTTTATGTTTAGAAAGGCCTCTGTTTTCTCCCTCAAAATTTCATTAATCACATAATTTGTTGCTTAAGCAGCAAGGTAGTGATTAGGGAGAAATGATTGATGTTATTTGCTCATATCCCATACAAAGTTGGTGAAGCGTGAAAAGATGAGAAGACTTCTTGGTTCTGAGAAGGAAAAGCTGTTACTTCTGTGCTGTGGGAGGTCCAAGGCAAGAAGTTTACCTTAGCTGAGCAAATAAGCACAAAAAGCCCATCAAACAGCTTTCCTCCTTCACGGTGATTATGGCTTTTTTTTTTTCCCTTCCAAGTAATGATTTTTTCATGTGTAATCTGCACAGAGCCAGTGTGTGATTCTGCTCTGTGCTGGAGGATGGGATGCTCAGAGCCAGTAACAGGTGTACAAACTGCTGGAGTTCTTTCATCTCAAAGAGCCTGCAGTGCTTACACTGATGTGGTAAATAAACTACTGAGAGTTTACCTGTTCAGCGAGGTGAAAGCAGGAATGAGAGTTCCCTGCTCTTGGTTTGTGCCTGTGGTCAGAATCTGCTAGGCATCAGGCACTCACCACCCTGGTGTGATGAAAAGATACAAAGGCAATCCAAGTTTGATCATGTGCTTTGTCACAGATCACACCATGTCTTGTTAGCATTATTCAGTTTACAACACTAAAAGGCCCCAGTAAATTACCTTGCAGATAAAATGTTAAAAAATAAACCAAAAAGCAATGTATGCCACAAGGGTGGCAGTGGGAAATGGACTGACAGGGCTTCTTTCTGCCCTGCTCTGGGCAGCATGGGTCTCTCCAATGATGTGAAATCCATCCCTATCTTAATTTTTAATTAATTTCAGTGGTGCAGACACAGCCACACAAACTCTTGTGCAGGTGGGAGGGTTTGCTCTGCACATTTGCATTGCAGGTAACTGCAGAAGGAAGGAGGCTTCACCACACTCAAAGGGAGCTGAGCTGTGTTGGCAGGAGGACAATAATTATCTCTTCATTAGCAAGCTTTGAATGTTTGATCTAAACTTGTGGTGGGGAAGCAGTTGTGAATTGACACCTGCAATTCCATGTCCTTCCCATGCCAGGTGCTGTTGGGCTCATCAGTACAGCCACTCTTGGCCACCCTGTGGTTCTGATTAGACCTAACCAAACCCACAAGTGGGGTGTGAGGAGAAAACAACTCTGGGTGCATGCACACTCATGTATGGGTGACACCAAGAGACACACTCTTGGTCTTTCCCTAACGTTTCCAAGACAGAGCTTTGCCATGTTTTCAATGGATCCCTCTGGATCCCTCTCTGGCTGATTTGCAGTAAACCATTTTACCATAAAAGTTGTGGTGCTAGAGCTGCTTCCCTGAGACAGCTGACATTCCACACTCCTTGCTAAGAAAGCCTTGCTGTAATCTGCTAGATAAGGAAAGTATTTTAATTTCACCTCTGAATACACTGCTTGCTCAGAGTCTGGCTGTGCCACAACTGCACATTTTGCAAGGAGAGGAGGAGGCTCTTGGTTACCACAGATGCTGATCTCACAGCTTGCTGAGTCAAGCAGATGCAGCCCAGACATGATGAAGGTTGCATCTCAGACTTCCCAGATTTTTCCATCCTTGCAGACTTCCCCTGGTGGTTGCAGCTAAAAATAGAATTGAGGGATTTGATTCATCATTCAGGGACAGAGCAGAGGGATGACCTGGGTTTTCATGTCTTTTTCACGCAGGAATTGAAGTTCCAAAGGCAAACATAGGTGTTGGCTTCTTGGAGAGATGATTGGCTTCCTGCTTCATTCCTGGGAACTCAGGACCCTTTCTGGCTGTCATGTTTTGGGCAGTGTGCTAGCTGCTGTGGCACCTGGAGCTGGGAAACCTTGCTGGCCTGGCAACTTGCTGTGGTGCCGATTCAGGAAGGCAGATGGGGAAGATGCTAGAAGATGCCTATGTTGTGACATATGACCAAAAATGTTTCCGGAAGGAGAGTTGCTACTCTTCTTTCAAAACTTCAGTTATAAGTAACCAGCCTGGAGCAGAGCCTGGAAAATATAGAGAGTCATGGGCTTTTTCATTCTTGGTTATGCACAGCTTCTTCATCTTGGCCCTTGAGAAAGAACAGAGCTCTGGTTTATTATTTTCCAGCTCACAGCCAAGGCAGACTAGTCTCATGGAAACTGGATCCTTGTGGAAAGAAAGTTTCAAGAGTGTTGGTTTGTTTTCTTTGCCATTTATCTCGCTGGAAAAGAGGAGATGAAGCACTGGGCATGAGACAGGTATATCACCCCCTGATAAATGTGAATTGTCTAGTGTGTTTTGGGATGAATCCCAGCTTCCTTTGGCTATTTTTATCCTCAAACGTGTCAAGTGCTTATGTAAATTTCATCAAGTGACTTGTTGATGCTTCTCAAGCAATGGATGCTTCAGCTGAAATGAGGCAGGTTTTCCAGCATGAGGAAACAATCAGAGGCTCTGTGTCTGCCCTGGGGGGAGCAGTAAATTAGGCAGAAGCTGGAGGTACCAGCTGAGGAGAAGGCTGATGGAGGCAGTGGTGCACCAGCAGCTTCCTGCCTGCCCCTGACACACTGATCTTGCACTACTGATTGATTTTCTGCTCCTCGGTTTTCAAAGATGCCCATGATGTCAGTCAAGCAGCTCTTTTTCATCTCTTTTCCCATGTCTGTACCATTGGGCTCAACTGGGTGCCAAGGGGCAGAGGTGTCTGGTCAACACAGGGATCCTTTGACTTCTGGTTTCAGGAGGAGGCAGAGTTGGATGAGAAACAGTTTCCTACCTGGAATTTCCTGTTTGGGTGCTGGGAACGTTGTTAGGAATTCCAATCTTAATTATGAATTTTCTGTTTCAATTAAGATCCCTCCCAGATAAACTTGAGCCCAATCCCAGATGTGTCACAAACTGTTCCCTGCAGTTCTGCTCCTTGCAGTGAGACTGTGGGCATGCAGTGCAGAAACCACATTTGGATTTTCTAGTGAGAAAACCTATTTGTCCCAGGCTTTTTGTTATTGCTGTTGTTATATTTGTGTGAACTAGAAAACACATGATTAATGGTATTGGGGGAGGGGAAGGTTTGCTTTTTAAGTTTTTGTTTTTACGCAACTGACACAGAGAGCAGCTGTATCCAGTTAGAATAAAGGTCCCCAAGGGTGGCCAGCACTGGGCACTCGAGGAAGGACAGAAAAACATGTTCAGAGCACAAACAGGATGCTTGTTTTCAATATAAAAGGCAGTTAGCAGTTGCAGGAATTCATTAAGAACTGGGGCAAATGATGTGTCCTGGCAAATTTTCTGAATTAAAAGTGCTTTCAGAAATTGTAATTAATTCTCAAAGATCATAGATATGTGCTGATGCTGCATTGAGAGGTACTTAAAAACTCATGGAGTTCAACCATCTGCTTTAGATAGGTACATGTCAGATATTTATTATATGTGTTTTTAAAATCCTTATGAGAATCCTGAATTCCCAAAGGAAAATGTCCTTGAAGCTTGAAGCTGGGTATTCTTTTTCCTGATACCTAGATAAACAGTTTTGCATGCTACAGACTAAGCCATTGGCTTTACTCTGGTTCCTCATCCCCTTTCTTTTTATTTATCAGCCTGCATCTGAAGTGTTTTCAGCTCCCCTCTCTGTTTTCAATTCTAGCATGAGAAAGCCAACTGTGTTCAGTCCTCCCTCCTGGACCAGACCTTCCAGAGTAATTTTCTCTCTCTCTTTCCTTCTGTCCCAGCTCTGCTGGGTCTGTGTTTAACTTGGTTCCACTTTCCCAAAGCACAGTTTGGCATTTCTCGCTGCTGGTGTTCTGCAGCGGGAATATGCCAAGACCGATGTTATTGTGAGATAGGCTGTTTGCAAGAGCAGCCCACATCCTTCAAATTATTCCAGTCCTTCCATTTCTGCAGAAATCAGATCATTTGCTGGGCAGGTGTGGCCTTTGTGTTTGTTAGGAGCAAGGCTGAAGAGGGGAGTGCTTGTGAAAGGGCTTTTCCTGCTGAGCAAGGCTCTTCTTGTGTCACAGGCACACAGGGGGATGGCCCTGCTCGAGAACACTGACAGCACATGCAGATGTTTTGGAGACAATGGGATGGACAAAGGCAGCATTTCCTGTCAGAGTAGGTTCTTTTGCTGAGGAAGTTGGCTTCAGGGCCAAAAGAGCAAGAGAAGAGTCCCGTGGGTGGTTTCTTGCGGTGTTTTTTCCAGTGGAGATGCTGATTTAATACTTCCTGTTGTTCAGTGGGATTCTCCAGTTCCCAGGGCAGGAGAGTTCATGGTGCTGAGCCCTTGCATAATGCTGTGCAGTGCAATGGCCACTCGTGCTCCACACCAGCAGAGATGGGAGATGCTGGACGCTGCTGCCTGTCAGTCAGGCTGGAAAACACTGCCAGGTTCATGAGGAGGGGTCTGGAGAGCAGGGGCAGGACTGCAGGGTATTGCTTTGGAAGCAGATGGCATTCAGGGAGCCTCCTGCCTTGCTGGGAGCTGGAGAACAGGATAAGGTCATAGCAGGGGGTCTGAGCCAGCTCCACAGCAGCTCCATGAAACTGCAGCTCCTGGTGAAGACAATAGTTCCTTAGTGTTTTACTTATAAGCAAATTCTCCTGCACTGGATAATGAATTATCAGATCCAGACAGAGGAAGTCTCTCCTAATTCTCTTCCTCTGAGGTAACTCAGATTCTTTGTGAATTAACTTGTTTTACAAACTAGAAGCACAGGATACAAAAACAGTGGTTAAGAATCTCCTCCAAGTAGTACTCCAGTGGATGGAAACTTAATATAGGTCAGGCAGCTATGCCAAATCCCAGCTATCCAAACTGGGTAGCAGACTTTCTGCTTTCCTATATCCCTTCTCAGATGTAAGCATGAATAAGCAGCTCGACACGTGTGTCTATTGCAATCCTGTCAGTGGATAAAGCCACAAAGAATATGTGCTCCCTGGGCTAAAGCTCCCTTTGGAGAACAGGAGATGGTTTTCCACCTTTCCCCCCTCACTTTGTTATCTCCAAAGAGAGCAGATAACCTGTCTTCTCCTCCTCCTGGCTTCTTGCTTGCCATAAACTGCTGACAGACAATAGCAGAGCAGTCTGTGAGTGAGCTGTCACTGCAGCAGGGTCATCATCCCACACCATTGCAAAAGTGACAAGTGTTTGATACCATTTGCTTTTTCCCTTTTCCATTTTCCGTCCTATAATGAAGTTTAAGTTCACTTGTTTATGGCTGATCACATTTTGTCAGCCTTCCCAGCAGCAAGTAGTGCTTGGCAGGGTAATGCTGAGAGTGCATGAACCAAAAATTATAAATACCATGAAATTTAGGTTGTATGCTCCAAATTTCAGTTTTTATAGGGGAAAAAGTATTGCTTCACGTTACAGAAGGGAAGTGGAAGAAGTGGAGAAAATCAAATGCTTAAAGCAAGGTTTTGTCCAGGAATGGAATCCAAACAAGTGCTGTCAGCTTGTGGCCTCTACAGACAGAGGCAATTTGGGAAGAGGACGTGAGCTCTGCACTGTACTCCTGTGTCCAGGGATTTGGCTCTGCTGCTGCTGGAGGATGGGGAGAAAGGGCCAGTGAAGATGCTGTTTCCAATATGAGGAAGCCTTTCCTAAATGAGGAATTAGGTGACAAGGGCCCTTCACACTGACCAGGTAAAGGAGGAGTTGGACAGGTGTGGGTGTCCTCCACAGGTGACCTTTGTGAGTGGCAAGAAGTTACGGAAAAGAGAGTGCTTGCAGGGGGTGCAGTCTGGAAAGTGTTTTTCCTATAAATTCTGGATTGTAATGAAGCCTAGGTGCAAGGGAGGTGTTCATGTGTGACATTTATCCGGCAGAGTTTTGGGATGCTCCAAGGTTATTCTGGAGTGTTGACTACCTGGATTTATTGCTTCAGTGTAACCACCGAAGTTCTCAACAAGTGCCTCACCTGTGAAATGAGGCTTGTAGCCATGGACAAATTCATTATATTTCGAAAATTTTGTAATACATACCTATTAAAAAAGACCAGATACAAACCTGCATAAAATTCTGGGCAAGAACTGTTAGAAAGAAGTTTTAGTAGGAGATGAGCAGTGATTTAGGGGACAGATGATAGTATGGATTATGGAAGAGTTGAACTGATACGTTTCTGCTTTGTTCATTGAAAAAATATCCCGGGGGGGGGGGTGTGGGGGCGTGGGAACAAACCAGCACGGTAAATTTCTGTCAGGAGCTGGACACCAGTGTTTAAATACCCACTTTGGTTTTGCCCTGTGGTGTGAGAGAGTAACCCCATTCAGCAATACATTCTGACTAATGTGTCAGTTCCCTTCTCTGGAACACAGAGATCAAAGGTTTTTAGAAAATTCTTCCTTCCCACATGGAGGGCTATTCCTAGTATTATTTTTGGAACTGGGGTTACCAGAAGCCTTCCAGGAAGAAAATTGCAAATCTCAGTGCTCTGTGGGCCATCTGCTTAATTTAATTTAATTTTTTTTTTAATACATGAGACATTTTGGAGCCTGTACGTAACCAGACAGTCATGTTGACTGATTCTGGCGTGTCGCAGAACGAACACCTTGTAGCCTGAACCAGATGTGGGGAGGCTAATGAGGTGTCTGTAACCTGAGTGTGAAAACCTGAAGCTGCAGCAAAATTTGGAATTTGATACCTCTTGAGGTAATGGAAATTAGTGCTTTAGGCAGAAGAGAAAGTGCAGATTTAGGGGAAAGTGCTATTAAAGGCAATGAAGCAGTACATGAATTAGAAATGAGGGATGCTACTTTGAGAGCTGAATACTGGTTAGAAAGTGAGATCCCTGGAAAAGCTTTCATTATCCTTCTTTACGTTTGGTTATTTTTAACTGCTGACAAAACACAGCTTGCAAACATGGAATTTAAATCCATAGTCTGCTTTTACCTGGAGTATGACTTCCTCTTTTGCACTGAGAGCCAGAGCAGTGCTGGTGGGGATTGTGATGTGAGTCCTTGAGAGTGGGCCATGAGTGGTGACACAGCCACTTGTCCCCAGTGGCCACATGGAGATGGAAATGGGGGCTAACACCCAGGTGTTGCATGTGTTACAGCTATCTAGACAGATAGAAATTACTGCTTTAAATCATCCTTCTTACTTTAGGGCTTTTGCTTTCCTTTGGGTGAGGGCTCTTCACTCATATTCCTTTGGGAAACTGCCTATGTTTGTTTTCGTCTTGTCTGTTTGGCATGTTGAAGCAAAATGATGTGATTGACCTTTAGGGTTACAGATGAAGCCTGGTTTCTGATCCTTCTTAATTTAGGATAGCTGCAGGAAAATCTCAGAAGCACTGAGATAGATATTACAGATGAAAGCAGAAGCTGAATGGCTTGAAGAGGTTCAGCACTTTGGAAATTTGTAAATATTCATCTAAGAGGAGTGGAGCATGTGTGTAATTAACTGGGTGTCCTTGGCAACCTTCACCTGTTTATTGAAGCAGAGCAGGAATAGTCATTACTTTAAAAAACCCCACTAAAAACCAAAAACAAACCAGCAAATATTTTTAAATTTTGCTTGAGGCTTGCATGAACATATAGCTTAGATGGACTTGATCTTATGTCATGTGGAAAGGCAAAGGCATGGAGAGGAAGCAGAGGAGGCACAGAGCAGAGCCGAGCTGGCGCTGCCGTTCCGTGTGGCTGCTTCCCCAGCATCACAGCCTGGCCCTGGCGCCTGGGACACCATCCTCCAAGCACTGCTCCCTCTGCAGCTGCTCACACGGTCTGTGGGAGAGCTGCTCAGCGGTTTTCTCAGGGATCTTGGAACATGTTTGCACAACACGTGGATCGCATGAAGCCCCTGGTTCCTGCTGGAGCGAAGAGGATAGCTGGGTCCAATTCCCTGTCCCTGTGCTGGAATCCTCCCCATTCTAGTTATCTGCTAGGCTCCTCCCAAGGAGTTCTGAGAAGAGAGCAGCAGTCTCTGAATTCAGCTCCAAAGGAGTGGCGAAAACCAGCCTCCTATGCAATCTGCCGTGATAAACATCAGCCTGTGGGACAGATGGATAAATCCTCCAAATCCATGCTGAGAGGGACCACTCCATGTCACTGGGTTTGGATGGCTGTTAGTACAACAGTGACTATTCAGCAAGGTTGTGCCTGTTAAGTGTCCTGGGCTTTGTTTTAACCCTCAGACAAACCCCTGCTTCGTGCAGCATCCCTGTCTGCTCGCTCAGCCCCCGAGGAAGTCGAGGCTCTAACAGAGCGAAGCCGCAGCAATTCACTGGAAGGCATTGGGGTAATTACTGACAAGGCTGTTTACATATCAAGTTCCCTCGTTCTGATGCACTGATTTGGCACTTTGTACACAGCTGCTGGATTAATGCTGAAGCCAGCCTTTTCCCAAGCTCGGCTGTGAGAGAACCGCTTAAAAATGTGTTGCCTAATTGCTGTTGCTTAATTAACGGGAAGAGCGTGCCAGCTCTGCATCCTGGCTGTGCCAGAGAAGGGAAGCAAGCAAAACTGGGAGGAGGAAGCTCAGAGGAAGCCTGGAGCATAGTAGGTTTGTGCAAGTCTTAATGATCTGCCAAATGCTGCTGAACTTTTTCACTGGGCTGCAAAAAACTTACAAACTTTTCTTTCTCCTGTCCCTTCTTCCCCACATGGAGCCAGCTCTGAGATCCAGCAGCTTGGTATGGTGTAGATTGGAAGGGAAGGTGTTAGGCTTAACAAGTAACAGAATTGCGGAATATTCTGAGTTGGAAGGGACAAGGATCATCGAGTCCAATTATTATGTGAATGGCCCATTCTGGGGTTTGTTTCTGGGTATTCCCATGTTTGCTTTGAGTGTGTGCAGAGTGGGTGTCCTGTGGTTGGCAGCACCTGGGGTAGCAGGTCAGCGTGGAGCAGTGCAGCACCAGCAGAGCTACCAGAAGGGGCTGGAAGCAGAGTGGGTGTGTTTATTTTCTGCTGTGCACTCAGGTGGCTCTGCACCCATGGGGTGGACATGCCTGGTGCTTCACCAGTCTGACTCTTTGGCTCTAATTTATTTTTTATTTTTTGTAGTATTTTACTACCTTGCACTACTGAACTTGAACTTATAGAGGTAGGAAAGGTTTGTGTAATCTCCTCTTCACTGCTTGTGCAGGGGTCCTCTCCTGGGGAGCTGGAGGCTGAGCAGCACTGGCCTGGCTGCCTTCACTGGTGGGAAATGCAAACAGGAAGGTGTTGATGTTCAGCCTCAGTCAGCAGCTCCCAGCCAGCCTGTTTTTAGCATTAACTGTCTGCTGCAACAGAAAGGCCACGTTCAAGCAGAACATCCCTCTGTGGGTCTTGGATGACAGTGGTATGGGTGAAGGTATGAATGAGTGGGTGTTCTCTTGCTGCCTGGAGTATGTGCAGCTCCTGCCCTTGGTGCTCAAAGAGGGGTTTAGGTCCATCTGCAGAAGTGCCCTGAGCCTCTGCAGTGCTTAAATGGCTGTTCAGACTTGGAAGGAAGGAGTGGAACATGAGATCAGAGGTAGATGGATGAGGCTATGGGTCTCAGACATCTGCTAAGTGCATTGCAACTGGCTGTGCTGCAACATTAAATTCCCAATGCCTCTTGCAGAGGAGAATTCCCATTGCCTGCATTACATTGCAGTCCAAATAGCTTGTGCTGCAGTAGAATTTAGTTCTTTTTCCAGATCAGCTTTTAATCCACTTATTTTTCAACAGACCTGTTTGAACATAAATGAATGCAATTAAATGTGTGTTTCCCAGTTGGATGAAAGCAAGGTAGAGGGAGGCAGATGGCCTGGAAGGAAACACAAAGACTTTTTGAAACAAGCTGCTGTGCGGTGCTTGTATGCAGTTTTTGGAGTTCATGAGTGTCCAGTGAGGAAGATGCCAGGGAAAACGTGGCTTAAACCCATGTGAACTGCCTTGATCAGAATCCTCTGTTTGTTGCAGAAGTGCGTGGGACTTGTCAGGGGAAGTGGTGAGGAAATTAATGTCTTTGGGATCTCGGTTATTGCTCTGTAGGAGTGTGAACACGTTGTGCTGTTGCTGTAGATCTGTTGCAGCTGTGTCGTCTGAGGAGGTGCTGAGCAAAGAGCTCTTCAGGCCAAGGGGTATTGGTGTCATTTAGTGTTCAGCAGGATTTACCAGAGTAAGCTATGAGAGACCTCAGTGTGTGTGTGTGCATGTGAAAGGGAGCATCTGGGTATGAACACAGGTCAATTTTAATTCTCACACTGCTATGAGGGCAATTCTTCATTTCTTGTTGAAGAGTGGAGTAGATCAAACTGGACCAGTGGAAATTCCTTCAAGTCCTTTGACTGGTGTGACAGTGGAGTTCAATGCCTGCCTGTGATCAGATGAAACCTGAAGCTTGCTACATGGTCTGAGGAAAAGGAGTCCCAAAAATCTGTCCATAAGTTGGAGTTGCTCAAAAGACCTCCTGGAACTGAATCTCTGGTTTGCTTGCCTGTGATTTTGGGAGGTGAAGTGGGATGCAGTTTCAGTGCCTGAGTTCAGTACTTTCAGAATCAGACTGAAGATTTTTTTAATGAAAATCCTCTGCAAGTTTAAAGGAAAAAGCCATGGTTTACCATCAAATCTTCTCCCCAGAATAAGGTTCCTGCCAGCAGTGCTCTCCAGAATGCTCCCACTCATGCTGGCACCAGACCAGTTTGACACTGGGAGAGGCTCAGGGTGCTGCTGGGAGCAGCTCAGTGGCCAGCCTGTGCTTGGGGAAGGTGGCATGGGCTCAGGGTCAGCTGCTGGAAGGGAAGGTAGCCTGAAGGTTAAGCTCTTGATAGCTTGGAGCTGCTGGCCACTGCTGGCTGGTAGGAGATGATGCATGTGTCTGAAGCTCTGGATTTCTTTCTCTTGTCATGCGGCCAACACTGAAACATTCATGCACACTGAGGAAACAGTGCCAAGATGATGTCTCAGGCTGCAGAAGACCAGTTTGTTTCAGCTGCAAGGTCCTAACATCTGTAGAATCTCCCGTCAGTAGAGCTGGGAGAAGGGGCAGGAGCAATGTTTGTGAGGTTTTGGTGGTGTGGGGTGTAGCTGACCTCCTCCCCTCCCCATGGCAGCTCAGTGAGGACAGGAGCTGTGCTCAGAGCAGTTTGCTCACCCCATGGTGACAGCAGCAGCATCAGAGCTGCTTGGAGTGGGTGACAGATGAGAGAGCTCCTGCCATGGCCTCCTCAGGCCTCTTGGCACCAAACCCAGATCTGCTGCCTCAAAGCTGCAAGGGGGACAAGGTCAGGGGAGGGGATGCAAGGGAGCCAAGGACCCATGAGCTGGGGCAGGGTGACCTCAGAGCTGTCCTGTTCCCTCAGTGAGGGCAGCAGGGCACTGAGGGGAGTCAGTATTTCCAGTCTCGGCTTTTATGCTTTATTGCTGCTGCTTTCAGCAAGCTGGCTTGGCCGGAGGAGCTGTGGGGGGTTGCAGACAATGGCTGCTCACATTTTCCAGCTGTCAGATACTTAATGACATTAACTCCCCAGCCTCCTGGGTTTTTTAAACTGACTTAATTTATTTTTTTCTGTCTGGCACAGCCAGCTGAAATGCTGCCAGCAGCCAGATAGACCCAAATCCTGGCCCCCATCACTGCCCTTCCACTCTCAGAGTCCCTGCTCTGCCAGGCTTCCCTCCAGCAGCAAAAGGGTTTCTTGCTTGTTGGAAGCAAAATGCTGAACATCTGAGGTGAAGTGGGGATCCCTGGTCTTTCCCTCCCCTGGAGGAGCTGTAAATGTGCATTAACCTGATGGATGTGTGGGAGGGAAGTATCTCCTCCTTGACAGCAAGGAAATAATTTGTTCTGTGCATGGAAAAGGCATCTGTTCTCTGCACAGACTACTGAAAGCAGCAAAAGCCTCACGGTCTGAGCATCCCAGAGAAGGGGGGCACAGGGGCTCCCCAGCTCCGTGGCCCTGCTCACACACAGCCATCAGTGTCCCTTCCTGCAAAGGCTGGCAGGTTCCCATGGCTCTGTATCACTCCCAGGACCTGTGTCAGTCACTGGGCTGCAGGGTCAGTGGAGCCCTGGGCAGGATGAGCTTTGAGCCTCACACCCTGGTGTCTCCTGCAATTTTCTTGAGCTCTGCTGTGCTAGTTTTGGGTCGAAGAACAGCTGGGCTGGGAAGAGTGCTAAGCCCCTGATGCAGCCCAGTTTGTTCAGTTATTTTTGTGAATTAACAGACAATTTGCATTCAGCTTTTCCTGGGGTAGGGGTGATGGGGGAGAAGACAGCAGAGAGAGGAAAAAGGAAAAATATCTTTGAACTCTGTCCAGCTGCTTGAATTCTGCAGCTGATCCCCTTCTAAACTGATCCTTTCCACTTAGCTTTGACTCCAGGCATGCAGTTTGCCCTTGTTATTGTATATCCATTATACATAAGTGCACGCAGGTCTGCAGACAGTTGCCATGCTGTCACAATATGCTGCTGCTGTGTGTGAGCACACCTGTGTGTTTAGATGATAAGAGCTGTAATGCTTGAGGAAGCTTTGGCCTGGGAAAATCCTGAAGATTTACAGTGTCTTTATGCCCCGTTGTGGGGTGAACCTGCTAGGTGTGTGCTCTCATATGCATGCTGCTTCTCTCCCATTGTGTGCTCTGGATTTTGCACAGGATCTGCAGGAAAAAGAAAAAGAAAACAGCTCATTAGGTCATTTGGGAACACTCTAGAGAGTTTCAATAAATTACTTCATTATTACTGCCTTTTTGTTTTCTTTTTTTTTATAATGCTGTAGAAGTAGGTAGTCACAAAAAGTCAGCTAAAATATTAGTTTATTAATCAGTGTACAGGCATTTTAGCAAACCCTTGTACCCAGAGAGCCCAGACTCTGTCTGTGCTGTGGGGTGGTGGAGTGTGAGTGACCCAGCATGGGAGAGCCACAGCACAAAAGTTTGGCAAAGTCTAAGCTGTCATTCTGTGTAGCAGCAAGGAGATGTCCTCTGCAGGTCTTGATTTAAGAGCTGAGAGCCTGTGGCTCAGGCTCTTGAGCCAAAATTCATTATTGGAGTTAAATGCCAGCAAAAGTTCCTTTCCTCCCTTTGCACTGAAGAAAGTGCACTTTAATGGCTCTCAGAGGTAGCAAGTGAGGATGTTCTTCCTGCAGCCATCAGAGTGGGCAGTAGGACCATCTGGCTTGTGTTTCCCAGGGGTTTGCTTTTTGCAAACACTTTTTTGCAAACACGTTTGCAGACACTTGCCAATTTACCAGTGCAAAGGCAGGAGTGTGGGAGGATTCCTGTGCGGTGGTGAGTAGGAGTTGATAGCTTGTACCTCACAGACCTCCCGATGTGCAAGAGAAAAACTCAGGTATTAAGGGCCCTTGAGGGCTGTTGCTCCTGCAGACCCAACATTATTCCAGTCCACTTCACCTGAGGCTTCTCCTTTTTGCACCGTTTCATTTTCTGCTTCACTGCCAATGAAAGCAATATGCTATTTTGATATTATTAGTGGGAGAAAGCCTAATCAGCCCTTTTCTCTCCTTGACAATATCTGCCCTGCCTGTCAGAGAGCTGATCCACCCTGCCCAGCCAGTCACACAGCAGGATTTCCCAAGGGCTGTGGCATCCTCCTCCCTTTCTTGATGTTTTTCCCATTTACCAGGCACAGAGGGCTGTGGGAAAGTCAGCTTGACTTTGTCATCCTCTTTGCTCTGAACTGACACATACTGAAGTCATTAACTTGGCTATCAAATCTCAGCCGTGGGCTGAAATTTGGCAAAGAAGGTTTTGGGGCAAAGTGTGTGTGTGGGACAAGATACAGTGGATTTTCCTGTAGGAAGCCACCTGGATCAGGGACATAATCAAGAGGAGTCATCATCACCATGCCTTCATATTTCTTCACAGCAATATGATTTATGGGTAGAGCACTCATCCTAGTTCAGATTTCTTATAGCACCATTTGTGGGCTGTGGTTCACACTGGTCTGCTGTGCTTCTGACCCCTTCTTGCCAGCTAAACACATGGCTCAGTCTTGTTAGGGTCATTCATTGCAGTGGTCAAAGTACAGTAAGAGAAATATGGATTTCTCCCTGGGAAACTTCAGACGTGCCCATTTCCCCATCTGCAGATTTGGTATTACCCTCCAAGAAAGCAGTGGAGTTAAGCTACTGAGAAACAGGCAAACCTGGAGCATCTGTCTTTTGGGCCAGTTTAGCTGGAGTTGTATTTTGAGCTCCCCTTAGCATTAGGAGATTTGCCATTGACTGTCATGGTTCCAAGCCTTGATGTTTTCCTGCACTTGTAGGTGAGCTCAGAACCATACAGCCTTATATGTAGTATTTGGGGAAATACTTGGGTCATGTGTTACTTCTTCTAATGTTCTTAGCAGAGGTAGGGAGGGAAACCCACCCAGCAGCAGTGTGGCTGGCAGCACCCTATGGACTGTGGTGACTTGCCCATACAGTGCATTGGCTTGCCAGCTGCATGCCAAACACATGGACATGGCCATCACTCCCCTAGAGCAGGTGGTGAAATGCTGGAAAGGGTGTTTTCCTCTGGTGGAAGAAAGGGTTGCTTGGCCAGAGCTGGTCTGTGTGTCAGGGCAGCACCACCCCATGCCCTGGCACCTCTCAACACTTTGCACACCCTGTTTGCCTGCTGGATGCAAGCAAGGAGAGCTCAGGAGGATTTTCTTTCATTTTGTTTCACCAGCTTTATAATCTGAGTCTGCCTGTCACTTCCTTGCTCCAAAACTACTTATTTGGCAGGGCTGGGAGTGTGAGTCACAGCTGTGGCCTGGGATCCTGCCTCCTGCTTTGGCCAGCAGTGCTGCAGCTGGGGCAGAGCAGATCTGCTCATGGTGCTCAGGGGGCTGCTGGCTGCATGGCACTAACCTGGAGCAGGGGAGAGAGTAAATTAATAGGTTAATGGGAAAAAACACTTATTCTGATGTCTGAGCCCAGACTGTTTCCTAATGTGTTGCTTTCTAAGGTGGGGGTTGTGTGCATTTGCTTGGTAACTTCAGCAAACCTCTCCCAAAGGCAGGATCACTCTGAAAAGAAAAAGTTGGTGGGAGTTGCCTCTACACAGAGGCTGTCTCCAATATCATAGGCTGGGGAATGAAACTGGATTCTAAAAGGAGATATCCCTTAGAGATTGAATGGGCTTTGCAGAATTTGTGCTGAATAGGGGTAGCTGTTCCATCAGGCTTGTAGAGAGCATGGGTTTTGTTCTTTCTGCTGGTGTCTTGAGTATGTGACTTATGCTGGACCCACTGCTGGAAGAAGAAATGCAGCTCCAGTTGGCAGCACAATGAACACAAGGTTTCCTGGAGATATCCCTTCTGGTTTCCATCATGCCAGGACCCTGTGCGCCAGTATTTGAGGATTTGGCTCTTGCACCCCACTGCCTAAAAAAGCAAAGAAAGCAAATATGCAGACCCTTAGAAAAACTGTCTGGCAGTTTTGTTGGTGAAAATGCCACTGCCTGCTTCCAATAAGAAAGACAGGGAGAGAGGGAGGGAGGAATATTTTGTTTCTGTGCATAGTGTTAAAAGCAAACAAAAAGCCCCTCTTAGGGATAAAAGAGACTCTCAGAAGTGCTGTAGCCTGCTTGAGACATGCAGAACTTTGTCCACAACCTTGAGGACTTCCAGGCCAGCTTCAAGACAACAATGAACCCTTTGAACACGCTCTGGGTCAGAGTACTGTTTTCTTTGAGGGGAAAGGGAAGGGAGGCTAGTGCTTTGGTCTGGTATCAGCAGCCATCTGTGGTGAGCCACAGATGCTTTTGGTGGATGGCAGGGCTGGCTGTGGCTTCTCTGTGCACAGTGGTTCCTGAGGCACTGAATCCACAGCAGCAAGTCTGCTGCAGAACCATTGCTGTGCAAGACTTGAAGTGCCTCTGCCCCAGCTCTGTGGTTTCAAAGAGAGCTTTTAAACTAACGTGGGAGACTGTGAAATTTTCCTGCTGTGATGTGTCAGCTGTTGACACAGCAACATGACAATATGTCATCACTTATTTCCTGCTTGAGGGATCATAAAGCCTTTTTGCATGGTTTGGGCCCATCTGTTTCCCAAAAGCTAAACTTTATTGTATCTCTCTTGTCCTCATTGTCCTCCTCTTCCAGACTTGGTCTCTGGTGCCTTTCCTGAACCTTGCTCATGAGCTCTCTGGGGTGAGGTGAGAGAAGGAGTTACCCACCTTCTCTTACACGTTTGGGGTTGCACTGGCCTTGCTCTGAGCCATCTCTTTGGGCTGCTGACAAAGCTGTCATCTGCTGACAAAGAGGACTATTCTGTGCAGTTAATGAGTACCTAGGTCTGACCTCTTTGCCTGAACACCCTGGGACCAGAATGCCAGCAGTCCAGCTGACCTGTTGACCATGAGACAAAAACCTGTGATTTGGCACATGAGATGCAGCAGTCATTTTGCAGCCCAGGTTTGAGTATCCAGGCATGGTGGGAAGCCCTCAGCCCATACCTGAAGAGGATTTTGAATCTCTAGCTGCATTGGGAAGCCCTCTCTGTCCTGGCAAACCAAGGGGTGCAGCTATTTGAGCAGACCCTGGTGCTTCACTCAAAGCAGCTCTGTTTTTTCCAGGAGTCAAAAGCTGCTGTTGTTGGTCTGGTGTAAAATCCAGCCCAGGTGTGATGTAAAATTGGAGGCTGTTGTCCCTCCTGCCCCATCACGAGACAGAGCTTTTGCAGCCACTACTGTCCTGTAAAGCAGAAGCTTTTCACCTGGCCAGGGCAGGGACAGGCCTGTGCAGCTGGGAATTGGACATTTGGTAAATCCTTCAGAGAGCTGCTGAAGGAGCTTGGCTCAGGTCTCGTGTCAAGTGGGATGAGGGAGGGAAACGCCTCCAGCTTGTTTGTGGTCTGGCAGCCAGAGAGCTTTCTGCTGCTGTCACTGGAAACCAGGGTTCTTTTTCACATTTACGTCATTCCTGGAATGTTTCTGCTGGAGTGCCTGTGCCACAGCCCGGCAGCCTGAGCGCTCCAGAGCATCTTGCTGTGGGGAAGAGCTCCGAAGAGCAGGAGGGGAGGGATGCTGTCGTCATAGGAAGCATCTGTAAATAATAACCCAGAGAGCTGAAAGCAGCACTGGTGCTAACTGTGCAAGTCTGCCCATGCCTCCGTTTGCCAAGTCACCATTTAGGTCATGCAGATTTTATTCTGTGCCCCAGATTTATTTTGGATGGAAAGCCACGTGTTTCCAGTGAAGTTACACCTGCGGGGATTTATGTTTTGAATTAGCTTCAGCAATGACCAAAACACATTTGTTAGAAGTTCTTCATATTTGTACTTTTTAAAGTACAATTTTTTTTTTTTTTGGTAGTGTTAGAAGGATGCTCTGCTTTTTTAACAGTAGTCTGATCTGGAGGCAGATGAATGTTTTTCCAACAGCTTCTTGAAATGAACAGCTGTTGTGCAGTAAGTCAAACAGAAGGATTTTGTGGAAACTAAGTCCAAAGTGATTCTTTTTAAAAACACAACCAAAATTAGATGCGGTATTATGGTTGGGTAGACATGCCAGAGGCTGAGTAAATATAACAATAGACTTGTGACTTAGTCTTCACCCTATTTAATCCATCAATAGTTGGCTGTAAATCTGTGTTTAGAACAGAAATGTTGGGAAGTGCTGCAGCTCCTGTGCTCTGCAGCCTGGGATGCTCTGAGCTGTTGTTAGAGGTGCATGGTGGCAGATCCTTCTCACTGGTTGTGATGGGATTTCTCAGGGCTTGTAGTTTCCACTCAGGGGTTTGGGCTGAGTCCCATAGGTTGTCATTGCATCCTGCCTGCTTCGCTGCCCTCTGTGACTTTCCTTCTCTGCCTCTCTCAGTTGTCACCCTGGATTGTGTTTAATCAAGTTAAAGGATCTTTGTGAACCAGATGATGATTAGCATCCTTACCAGAAGTTTTGTTAAAATACTTAGCTGTATTTTCTTTTAAAAATCCCTGCACTGACATATTCCTTTCTTTAAGCATTCTCTTCTGTGTGCCAAGGAAAACCAGACTTGGTACCAGTGAGAGAGACACTGGTTCGGTTCTGCTGCTCCAGGCCTGGAAGAAGTTGGTGGCATGAAGTCTGTTAGATGGCAGAGTTCCTCTGCCTTCATCCATGTCATATGCTCCCATTGGAGTGGCTTGCAAGCTTTATTTTCTAAATAAATAATTTTTTTAAGGACTCCTGAGTTTGCTGATTGGGTTTTCAACCTAACGGAAACATTTGCAGAAAGCAAAAGGGTGAACCAACATCTGGCAATTTCCTCAGCCACTATATTTTTTGTTCTTTCTTGTGGATAAATGCAAAAAAGAATTTAAGTGAAGCCTTTGTGCACATAAAACCCTCACTGTCCAAGCATGATTGATTAGGGACGCTTGCTGTTTCCCTAATTCTCTTTCTTAATCTTGGCATCATCCACGTTTTCCGTCTTAGCTATTTCCACTGGAGATGAAATGTTTCTTTGCGGAGGGGCAGGAGACACCCACCCACGTCGGAGGCTCCTCTGACAAACGGGTCAGTGTTCCCTGCAATCCCAGGGGGAGCAGGAAGCCAGCCCCTGGCCACAGCTCAGGGCAGCAAAGCCATAGAGAGCCTGACCCTATTTGACTTCTCTTTTCTAGATCTCAGTCTCTATAAACAGCCTTTTATGGTATTTGCCTTTCAAAGAGGAACCAGGGTGTGGATGGGAACGGTGACAAAGAGCCACTTATGAGGACTGAGTGAGCTCTTACAGGAGTCCAGTGCATAATTTTCAGATCAACAGAAAAATCTTGCAATGTCTTAAGCCCTGACATGTCATCTGAGGTATTTAAATGCTGTCATTCAGCCTCCCAGCAGACAGGGCCAAAAGGTTTGTGCTCCTGTTTAACAGGGAAACTGAGTCACAGGGGTTCTTAGTGCCTGGCAGAAGAATTCCCAGTAAATCAGAACCAGAGCCAGCAACTGAAAGCAGAACCCCAGTGCTTGGAAAACACTGGCTTCTCGCAGGAGCATGACTTCAGCTGTGTCCTCAGCAAGGGCAGGCAGCTCCTTGATTTTTGCACAGCCGAGCACAGCTCTGCCCCAGACAGCAGGTGCCATCTCTCAGGGTGACAGGGTGACAGTGCTGGGGACACAGAGCATGCCAGCGGTGTGAGTGAGAACAGCCTGTGCCCAGGGGGTCCCACAGCACCCCCGTGGGACACACCACCCCCGGCTGTCCTGCTGCATCCCTGCCCAGCTCCCCGCAGGCTTTGGCTCACCCTGCAGCGGCTGGCAGAGCTCCCTCTGCGGAGAGCTGCCGTCCTGCCCTGGAGCTGCACCAGGCAGCTGCTTTCCCCATCGCGGGCAGGCAGAGCAACGCAAGCAGTGATGGAATAAACACCTGGGTTGTGCCTCGAGTGACACATGCATCCTTCAGGGTGTTGCTCCCTGGTGCTGGTTGAGAGCTGAGAAACTGAGGAGCTCATGCTTGGGTAGGAGACCAGTGAAGGTCATCCATCACCAGGGATGCTTTTAAGCCCATGATGTGAAGAAGGCTGTGGAGGAGTGTGTCTGTACAGGGTTTCCAGCAAGCAGAGCCACACGGGTGTTGGAGTTTAACACTGTATGCGATTTAAGATCATCTGGGTTGTGGCTGGCATCCCATCTGGGTCTATCCATATCTGCTCCCAGTGCAGGAATCTGTGCAGACCAAGTGCCCAGACTGTGCCCAGCTCTTGCCCAGGGTAGTGCTCTGTGCCTTATTTCCAACTTGTGCCTGTGAGGAAGAAGGGTGAATGTACATACCTGTAGGAGAGCACTGAGTCAGAAATGTGGGGTGTGCCACCCATCAGCCCTTTGCACAGGGCACATCTCCTGGCTGCTCTCAAGAACAGACATGTGCCCACTTCCTCTTGGGTCACTCACTCCTTTGGCCACACGTGAACTGGTCAAACTGGCAGCTGACACATCCCACCCATGGCATTCTACTAATTCTTGTGAAGAGGAAGCTGCACCACTGGGAGGACCCACAGGTCTGCTCTGCCTTTCTGTAGGCTCTTTACCAAGCCAGGATAATAGGATTAGTGAGAATGCCTGGAAGCCTCATTCAGAGGAAGCAAAACCCTTTCGCTCAAGTCTCCTCACCTTTGTTCTCCAAGCAGGTTTGCCACAGGTCGCTCCCAGTGGATGTGGATGTTTGGCAGCCCTCCGGGATGGGCAGCAGCTCCTGGGTAGCTCACAGGGTAAAAGTGATGCTGCTGCAGCAGCAGATCTTGTGATTCGGTGCTAATGGCTCTATAACTCCATTACTGTGCATTTGCAGGGCATTTTTTATACACTAATTAGCTAACAGTTTGATTTGATGGCGATACTCTGGGCTCTATTACAAGTGGGCAATTGTAACTCAGCATCCCAGTGGGCCCCGTGGCACAAAGGAGGGGTTTGAAAGCTCTGTGTGCAGCGCATTTGGCAGAGGCTCCTTCATCCCGCCGCTGGATCGAATGTCCTGATAACGGGATGGAGCCTCAGGGCTCGGTTCACTCCTTCGAGGAATGGAGTTAGGAGCCAGCAGCCCCGAGGTCTGGTTCTGATTTGCTGTGAGACATCAGACTCCTTACCTGCAATTCAGGGAAAATGATACCTCTTTGCAGGGGCCTCGCAGGGCTCTGCTAAGATTAATAAGGGAGGGAGGGGAGGTGAAATATCTGTGGCATTTTGTTTTTATTATTAATAATGTAGAGTGAAGCCAGGGCATCCCTGTGAATGATCACTGCGTTTGCCTCTCCAGATTTGGCTGTGTTTTTTCCATCCCCTACCCTCTACTAATCAGAGCAAAGTTAAACTTTGTAGTAGAAGGGCTCAGGAACCAGCATTTCTCAGTGTCTGAAGGAAAAGTGGCACGTTTCCTGGTGTAATTAGGTCCAGGCTCGCAGGAAATGAAGGCTGTCTAGCTGATAAGTGTTTAGTAATGATTACCAAGCCAAGGCTAGGAAAAGCAAGCAAAGTGTTTTCATTTCAGAAGCAGCAAATCCAGCTGAGCCTTGTGGTGTGTGTCATGTATGGAGGCAATTGTCCAAGTGGTATGTGGCCTTGTTCACTGGAGCACGAGCCAAGCCTGCCCTGGTGTAACTCCACAGGAGCCTCTGGAGCTGCACCAAAGCCTGAACAGCACAGCACACTTCTCCATACTTCTCCCTTGGGCTGTCAGAGGTGTCATTCTGGGGACTGGTGTTATTCTCTTAAAGCCAGCAATTCCTCTCTCAAATTAGTTACAGTGCTCATAAAGGCTGGGGAAGCCGGAGCAGGATCAGAGTCACATTTGCAAGGGTAGAATTATACCCTCTCCAAATGAAATACACGTTTCTTCAGTGGTGCTGGGTAAACTGAGTGGGGCAGGGTGTAAAGGTGGATTCTTCAGCATATGTTCACTCCATGTGTCAGCTCTTATCACAGGGAACCTGTCGCTGTTGAGCGGCGAGCTGAGGACTGACCCAAGTTCTCAGACAAGGAAAGAGAGGAGAAGAGGAACTTTATTGTTTCGAATTCCATATATATAGAGTTTACAGAGGTGCCCCAGATTGGTCAGCCCGAGACCTCCCCCTAGGCCCAATTGGCCAAGCCCGAACTCACTCAATCCGGAGAAACTGTTTGCAAAACATCCAAACTTTATCTTGTTTATGAAATATAGCAAAATGTTCCCACGGGAAGAACCTGTGCTAGCCACAGGAACCTCTCCTCCAGAAGTTTCAGGGTTGGATTTTGCAGAGAACATGTCTGGTGGCTGCTCTGCTGTGAAGTCGACACCATGCCAGCATACTCATCCTGTCAACAACCCTTGAGACCTGATGTGCTCTCAGTGCTCTGGATGAGAGGGTGGGCTGTGGGCTCCTTCCCCTGCCCTGTTTCATGTCCCTTCATTTCAGAAGATGAATTTTGGTGGGAAACCCCATCCCTGTTTTGCTCAGATGAGTTTGAGTTTTAGTGCAACAAACACTGAGCATTGGAGGAACCTGAGGAGATTTGCAGTGCTGCTGCAAAGCCTCTTGCCTTCCAGGTGAGCCAGCATGTACTTTGCAGTAATTTCCATGTTTTCTAAAAACTCTGACATAGCCTAGTGGTAGGTCTTTCTCAATCACAGGTGCATTCTGGTGAAAATAATAGACTGATGTCTTAAAATCTCCCAGATTCCTTATTTATTGCAGCCTGTATAAATGAGTTCCAGAAAGGATTACACAGCTGCCCAGAGGACAGGTCCATCATGGCTTTTAAGCACAGTGGTCCAGGGGCAAATCCTGGTTCAGGAAGCCTGTAAGCTGTTGGACATTGCTGACAATGCCCTGTGTGTGAGGGTCACTGTGTACCTGCCATGTCCTTATGCCTTGCCCACAAGTGTCCACCTCTGGCCACTGCTGGGGGAAGATTCCTGGGATAATTGAGCCTTTGGACTGAACTTGGCGGCTGATATAGGTAGTGTTCCTGGCAAGACCTCTCCTTTGCTTTTCAGATCAACCAGAATTATGGATATATTTTCACTCTCCCCTTTTGTACTCCCATTCTCTGAAAACTTTGCCTCCAGTGCAGTGCTGTGATGCTGGCCCTGTAGTTGTGAACCAGCACAGAAATTTCTTTTCAAATATGGCAGTTTTCTCCAAAGCCAACTAAGGTATAAGATGAGTTTGCTTCCCCTTGGTGTCAGTCAGTTCCCCTCATGGTGATTCAGAGCCCACCCTGGATCTGTAGATCTTAAGACTTTGCAAAATGCTTGAACTGGAATGGTGATCTGATGATTTATTTAATCAGATCTGCAATGCCCTAATGTCCATCACCATCATGATGGTTTCCATGAATTCAGCACCTCTGAGTCATAGTCCATTGGTTTATGAATTGAGCCCCAGAAAAGGTATTCAAGAAACATTGTGAATTAAAACCATTTCCTCAAAGACTGTCAGGGGCTTGGGGTGAGGGGACAGTGCATAGATACGCTGCAAGTCTGTTTTCTCCTGGAAATTTATGGCTTGTTTGCTTTTCCCTTTGCTGCCCCATCACAGCTCAGGGCAGGGAGAGATAACCTTTTCCTCAGACAGCACAGTCCTGTGTGCAGCCCAACCTGAGGGCTCTGCACTCTGCTTTTCTAACTAAAGCTCTGCTACCAATACCATAAGCTGGCCAGGTCACTGTCTGAGTCCATCAGCACCTTTGGAAGGTAGGGAGGCAGTCTTCAGGCTGGCACAGGCTTTAAGCCCATTGACAAAATTCCATTTACATCATAAAAGGGCTGCAAAAAACAAGTATCATTTATCCCCAGGTCACTGTGGCTTCCTGGCTTCAGGATGGTCATGGAAAACCATGTGTCTTTTGAGAAGGGCGTATTCTGGGGACACACATAGCTGTTTGGATGTTGTTAAGTAGCAGCAGACAAGCTTATGCATTTGCACAGGAAACTTTGGCTCCCAAAGGGCATTCAACAGCTCATCATGTCTGACTCTTCTAAGAGGTGCTGAGCCATTGCTAACCGTAGAAAGGGAGGAAAGTTTCTGCTGTAAGAATTTTTCTGCTTGTCTCAGATTTTTCTGTTGTGTTTTTCTTGAGTGTTTTAGTAATTATTTCCATAGAGATACCAGTGTGGAGACAGCTGGGTTAGGAGTCTGACCCAGTTATCAATCAGTACAGTTTGATTAGCTGCAATGTCCAGGGAGGCAGGGTGCAGGAGAAAATTAATATCTAAACTACAGAGCTGCTTTTAACTGCCTGCTAAGTTTGTTTTGTTCTGGTTTTCCCCTAAAATACGTGATCCTCCTCCCCTGACAGCAAAGGGCTCCCTCACTCCTTGCCAGTGGGTTCAGTAAAATTCACCTTTCTTCTCGCAGGTATTTCCATGACTCTGGGGACCACCTGCCTCTCTGTTATCAGTCAGTATATCAGATGAAAGCTCATTATTTGTCTAACAGGCAGTGGCCTACAGGAGTGCTGGTGGTCCCTGGGGAGAGGACAGTTACATCCTGCTTGCTCCCAACTGCTCAATTTCATTAGCTTAAAATGCCTCGGCTAATCTTTGATACTTTTCCAGGTGAGCACCAGCTCAGGCTGCCACAGGGATGTTATACCAACAGGAGGAAGGACATGCAACAAAAAATTCTGATGCAGAAAGCCTGGTTGGTTTTATCCTGTCCACCTTTTAGTACCAAGCACTGCTTGTTGCCATTAGTCTGTGTTTTCTTCTCCCAGGCTACTCATCTCTGAGGGCAGTGGTTAATTACCTGACCCAGGAAAACTCTGGGGTGTAAGAGCTTCATGGGGAACCATCTGCACACATCCCTGAGGGCTGAATACATCCCACCTTTTCCTCACTGAAAATTCTGTTTCACACAGCTGCTCTCAGAATATGTTAGACAGAATTGAGTGTCTACACAGGACAAAATATGGCTCAGAGTGTATTTCACAATCACTCAGATCGAAGGTTCAGTAAACACAAACACATTTCCCACTGCTTGCTCTGCAGATGGATCCTGCAGTGCTTCAGTGTGTTGGAGATTTATATGGGAAGGGTCCTTCCTGCTGGGAAGTGGTTTTGCTGTGAGTAATGCCCTGCTCCTTGTGCAGGATTTGTTACACAAGTGTGTACTGAAGCATATAATGCACAGCCAGAAATGTGTGGAAATCTTCATTCTTACATGCCTGGGAACAGTTCAGGAGGAGCATGTCAGAGAGGGAAAGAAGGGAGAATGTAAGGGTCAATCTAATTTGCTTTCTCAATGCAAAATGGCCTTTTCAGACAGGGTTATCCAGTCAGTCTGCTCAGCATGGACTCATTTACCCTTACCTAAAATAACGCCAGCATAGCTCAAGTGAGAGACTCATTAAGAAATATTATTTCTGTCTTGATTAATTGAAATAATTTTTTTCTATTAAGAATATTGAAGTGGTGTCTTCTGTTTGGTTTTAAATTTCCGAGTATCTCCCACTTTCTGGAGACTAATTCATCATCTAGTCAGCTCTTTTGACCATGTACCTACTAATCCACATATGTTTGTGTGCTGAAAATACCAAAACACCCCAAACCCTTTCTAAATTTCCTTTCTCATGAAAGATTTCCCCTGTGCCCAATTCTCCAAATTTGTTCTGCTTTGGATTTGGGTCTACCAGACTGCTTGGTAGGCAGTGGCACACAACAAGCTGGGGTGGTCTAAGAGGAATGGTCCAAAGCAGGATGGAGGTTGTCTTCATTTTGAAAATAAAAAAGACCTCTGAAGAGATGTGTATGGAGCCTGCAGGAATGCATCATTATTGTCCCCTGTCACAGCTGTAGCAGGGATAGGAGCAGCCCTTTTTATCTTGAGTTGGAAGACAAGGAACTGGTAAAAGGTTTGGAGAGCAGGGGATGGTGTGGTACTGAACCCAGAGGCTCCTCACACCTTGGGCTCTTGGTACCTATTCCCTGCACTTGACTAAGGTCCTTTCCTGCCACATGCTTGCCTTGCTCTCTGAGTTTGGTGGTTCTGAGGGGCCAGTGGGTGCCATGGGGGGCTGCAAACTGCTCAGACATCATTCTGTGAATGCATGACCCATCAGCAGAGGGAAAATCTTCTGATTAACTGCTCTGGAGAATTTCTTCTTATTTGTAATAATAAAATAGTTGAGACGAGGTCACATGCTATTTATAGGCATCTCACTGCTACTTGCTCCTACTCGCCTGGGCAGTAAGCTCTGCACAGACACAACGAGATTAACCCTTCATGACACTGAACCTTTTATTTCCCTTGTTGTGCTTGCAGACTCCAGAGCCTCCTTCCTCTGCAGAGCCCAGTGCACTAAGCCTTCAATACAACACAGCAGCAGTGGTGCTATGGAAAAGTTTAGAAAAACATTATCTGTTCAGCAAACCAGGGATTGTCTGTAACATTGGAGACTTTGGTTTCTAGGTCAGCTGAATGGTTTGAAATTTTTCCTCATGAGCTTCATGCCAAGCTCATGCACTTTGCAATTAACTGAGGTTATGTGCAGGTAGGTCCAGTCCTGGCATGGCAAGAAATGCTGAGGGATCTGACATATTTTCCATATATAAACCTTGCTTCTCTTCCCTGCAAAAAGAAAAGCTTTAAATCAAACTATATTATATGTGATGAAGATACCTTAATATAGAAGCAGGTTGGATCAGGACAGTCTGATACAGAGTGCATGTCAGCTGCCAATATCTGATATGTTCAAGGCAATCAGAACTCATTATGAAAAATTGTCTGAGGTCTTGGTTATATCGTTCCTTTGACCCCTTGGCTCAGGCAGTCAGAATCTGTATTGCTTTGCCTACATTCTCTCTAAAATCTTCTGACTTTTGCACCTCTTTCATCCTTTCTTTTGCCATGAAAAGCTCAGGGTGAGTTGGGAGCAGCTGAATACCTGTAGTTGCTCTGGCTGCAGCTGGACCTCCCCATAAGCTGCAGTGTGTCAGTGTTCAACACAAGCAAAGAGGGGTGGGAGGGCAGCCCTGGCTGCATGGACTGACTGTAAAGCTGTGCAGTGCTCATCTCACAGACCTGGCACCCTGCCTGTTCCACTTGCTTGTCCCCACTGCCAAGCCCCAGAGAGAAAACTTAAAGGACTGCAAGTTTTGGGTCACTGTAGCTGAAGGCATGGTGCTGCTGGGAGGCCTTTCCCCCAGGGAAGGAGCCAGGGGTTTGTGCCAGCTTGCTGAGCATCTGGCATGAGGGGGGCTTTGGTCAGGATTCATTTGTCTGCAGGCAGTGAAGGCAAGTGTGAATCCAGAGCCTGTGTCTGCACAGGGAGCTGAGCCAGCCTGAGGTGTTCAGGGTTAGTGTTGGGATGAGGTGAATCCTTTGTTTCTCTTTGGGGACTCAGCAGCCCAAGTGGGGGCAAAGTCAAGCAGCAAGTCAGATGTTTCAGTGAGACAGTTTGTTTCTTAAGCCCAGCAGGTTGGTGACTGTGGCATCACAGGTACAAATCAGATTGCTCAGCATGGAGTTGGCTGGTTTAAACATACCTCGACAGGTACCAGAATGACAATGAACTATTAAGGGCCTGTTAGTGTTATGCTATGTGTCACCATGCAACCCATGGAGGCTCCATAAAGGATTTTCTCAATGGTTATCAGAATTTGGTTCAGTTGTCTAGTGATGCCCAAGATGCTCACTCAAGGTCCTTCATCCAGCCTGTGTTTGCTCCTGAACAGTGCTCCAGTTACAGCAGCCTTCCCCATCCAAGCCACCTCTGCAGGCTGGAAGCCACAATCCCACTGAAACCCAGGCCAGCACTGTCCCAGATGGGAGTGAAACCAAGCATTTGCATTCAGTTTGCTGAAATTCTTTCATCTGAGGTTCTGCTGCTTAAAATATTTTTTTTCCCTATTTTTCTGTGAAATGAACCACTCCTAAATCTCAGTGAGGAAAAAAAACATCTTCCAGCATCAGAACCCAGCAGCACTTAACATGCTGTGTTTTCCCCTTCTCGACTCTGGCTGTTGGCATGTTAAGATCAAAATGGACAGGGCAGGCTGTTCCCAGGGCTCTCTCAGTGCTGATGCTCTGATTTCACGTGTCTTCCCTGGCTGAAATACACAGGGTTTGGTGCAAAGCTGCAGCAACAGTCCAGCGATCTCATTCCAGTGGGGTGAGCAAGCAGACCTTAGAGCACATACTGAGGTTGTGAGTCTACATTTGTCATTTTTTCCTTGTTGATTTTCATTCAGCATTTGTTGTACAAAGATCAAAATCTCCTTGTGTTATGTGCTTACACATGCTTGTGGCCCCCGAGTTGCTTGCCATCCAAATAAACAAAATTACTACTCTGTGGGAGAAATGCTATTATTTTTATTGTTATTAGTTTAAAACAATGGAAAATCAGGCACAAAGAAAACAAATTGATTTTTTCCAGTGGCTGCACAGTGAGATTGTGACAGGGCCAGGAACTGAGTCCAGGTGTCCTGAGTCCCAGCCCAGACCTTTAAGCACCAAAATGTCCTGCTCCTTGGGAATTCAGTGTTTTGGCAAAAGTTTCCCCAGAGTGTTTCATAACTAATCTCAGAGCTAGACTCTGAACATGTCTTACCAGTTAGGAATTTTGCTTTTATATACACTCACCCACTTAAAAACTCCCCCAAACTTAGCAGTTGTTGGCTTCTTTGTATTACTTGAATGTTTCTAAGGCAAGTATGGGACATGATAAATTGAAAAGCATTGAGTTGAAATGTTCTGCTTTGAGTCCACTTAGCAAACTCCAAAGGTCATCTCTGCTCTGAAGAGCCAGCAGGACTAGACACAGCGTGAGCCTTGTTTGAAAGGGACTTTCTGTTGTCTAGAAATCAGGCTTGTCCTATTTCACAAGGGTGGATGTTATCCAGAAGGACTAAGCCCATCCTGGGATCTGTGACAGTTTTTGACAGCTTCCTGAACAGGAGCTAGAACTAAGGGGAAAAGGAACATCCCACAACAGACTATTGCAGGTTGTGTCTCGAGGGACCAGTTCCCCTGCTGGGAGGCTTTCAGCCCCTTTTTAAGTCTGCACAGACCCGGTGCTGTTCATTAATAGAAATCTGTGATGGGGGAATGGAATTCCCCTACGCAGCTCAAACAGCGCCTTCGTAGGAGTCCTCTGGATCAGATCAGCAGCTCCAGCATCTCCAGCAAACCTCTTGCTCCAACTTAACTCTCTTTAATTACCAGCTGCAGTGGCATTCCACAGACACTTATCAGGACCTGAAAATTTTCATTGTAAGATGCTCTGGTCAGTCCTTTATCCCATATCTGATGGTGTCCAGCTGCAATGAACTTTTCCAGAGTGGGATTATGTTGAAATGATCTATTTCAAAATGGAACATATGTTTCTGAATAGGAATGTCTCTTTTTTTTTTTTTTTAAATATTTTTACACTGAAGGAGTTTTGGTTTTTTATGTGCTGTCCTGGATAAAAATTTCTTACAGTCATTTTTCATGCCTGTTGGAAAGCCAAGGGATTATTATGGTGAGTGGTGTCCTTTGGAAAACTCCTAATGAAAGACTGGAATAGATGTTGTTTTTGCAGTAAAATCTGGCTTCCCTGCACATGTTGTCAGTACAGAGATAATCCTTCAAAACTTCTGAAGTTTACACAAGGCAAATTTTTTGCGTTTCTGGGGGCACTGCAGCACAGCTGTGCTCTGGCATGCAGACCTGGGGAGTGGGCTGGGATGCTGTGGCATTCACCTTCCTTTTGGGGATATCCCTGTGTGTTCTTGGGCTAGCTCTGCCCTGGAGCCTGTCTGCCCTGCTGCAGGGTGACAGGGTGTGAAGCTCAGGCTTCCCTGCAGGTCTCAGTTCTCATTTTGCTGGTGGGGTTTGTCTCTGGGTGCCTGGGCAGGTTTGAGCTGCCATATCGTGACAGCAGCACAGCATGGATGTGCCTGAGCCTGCTGGCTCTGCTGCCTCAGGAGCAGCTCACAGCAGTGGCACAGGGCTTAGTGTGAGTTTTGCTGTCAAGGAGAACACTTGGGCACAGCCTAGCTAGGGCTAGCATTAGCCTGGTCCTGGCTGACAGGCTTGGGTCAGGCTGCAGTTGTGTCCTGGGGACCTGACTGCAGCTTGCTGGTACTCAGTGGGGTTTGCTTTCTTTCAGAAGCAGCTGCATTAGTGACTCCTCTCCTGCTAGCTCGTGCAGATGTTTCACCTGAACATCTGTTCTGCTCCCCATGCTCCCAGCAGCTGCTATGGATGTGTTTAGCACTAACAGTTCTGTTTGTTTATGAGGCTTTCTCCAGGGTGAAACTAATGTCTGGTCTCTGTTCTAAATCTCTAAACCCAGAATAACTTGATATACAAAAATAGACTTCTCTTTATACCTCTGCCACTATCAGCAGAGTCTGGCCCTTTGCAGCTATACACAACTGAGCTAAATAAATGGTCCTAAGTCCTCATCTCCAAGCAGAAACTCTCAGCCTGGACATAGCTCAGCCTGGAAATCAGGCTGGATCCCATCACCAACAGACCATATTGCAGTAACTTGGTCTGGCTTTCAGGAGCTCCAGCTGTTTCCATTTCACTCATATGGGGCTTTCATTTCAATTCAGCTGTTTTCCTTAACCTCTGCATTCAGGTATTCCTCAGTCATCCCATCATTTCCCAGTCCAGTGGTGTCACAGGGATGTCAGAGGATGCAGCATAAACCACTGTGTTCATTTTCCTACATCACCAACATCACTTGGTCTTTCTTACCTTGTTACAGCTGAACAAGCTGGAGGAGGCAGCAAATGCAGCTCACACCTTCTTCATGGCAAACCCTGAGCACATGGAGATACAGCAGGACCTCGAGAACTACAAGAGCACATCAGGGAAGGTCAGCTTGATTGACTGGGAGGCCAGGCAGCACATGGTGAGTCTGAGCTGAAGAGGTGCCCAGCTTAAGTATCAGAGAGTCTGGAGAGGAGAGACTTAGGAGGTTAAGAGAGATTAATTTATGAATGGGGAGATTCTTACCAATACAGCAAAACAAACTCTTCCTTTCAGCATTTTCCCTTAAGGCAAGTCTGCTCCTGGCTTCTCGAGGCACTCTGCTCTTTGTTTGATTGCTACATCCCCAGCCTGGTTCCTCTCTTCAGAGAACTCTGGGGTCATCCATGGCTGTGAGAACACACCAGCAGACAGCTTTGATGGATGTTTCCATGAGACATCTTGGCTCCTGTGTGTTTCTTTTGAGCAGAGTTCTTCCACCTGGGCAGGGTACATGCATTTGAGTGGCTGTGCTGGTGAGGGTGCAGGGTAACAGGAGAGTGTCAACTTTTTCAACCTCCTCAAAGCAAAAACCCAAGACAAATGCCAGGGCCACCCCCAGCTTCCCAGCGTCACAAGACTCAAGGAAGCAGAAGTGGCTGTTTGGTGTAATTAATAGAGATGCTCATTAGGGGTCATCCTAAGAAAGACCCTCCTAGGTCAGGACCGATCTCTTCCCTTGGCATTCAGTGTTGTTGTTTGGTGGGAGGGTAAAAACAAAAAAAAAAAGAATTTTTTAAATATAATGCATAATCTAGGAATGGCATTGAGGATTCCCTACGTATGGAGGAGCTCAGAAGAGCATTAGGGCAGGTTTGTTAGGTTCTAGTAGTCCAAAAGTCCACTGATGGCTTAAGCATGGCTTGGTACAAGGGGTTATATCTTGTAGGTGTCTGGGGAGGTTGTCCTATCCCTGCCCCCTTGTCCCTTCTTTTGAAAAGCCCCTGCAGGTGGCAAGGGCAGGATGCTGAGCTCCAGGCAGCACAGCCTGCTCATGGTTTGTGCCTACTTTGCAGGAGGACTACAGTGCTGGGTTGAGGCACTATGACAAGGAGGAGTACGAGCTGGCCATTGAATTCCTGGAGCGTGCCTTGCGAGGATACTACTCCGAGGATGAGGATTGCCAGATCATGTGTGAGGGACCACAGAGATTTGAGGAGCACGAGCACCTGGATTACAAGGCTGGTCTCTACGAAGCTATTGCAGGTGAGATCTTTTTGCATTTTTAGAGTTCTGACCCATGGCCCTGAAATGTTTTTAATTATTGAGGTTGGGGCTTTGGCTGTATTTGGTGAAATGTCTTCCCTTCTGTCTCTGCTGCTGGTGAGTAACGCTGCAGGAGGCGCCTGGAAGCCCAGAAAGTGCAAACTCAGAGGACAGTGAGCTAGAACATCTCATTTTGGTCCTGAATAGAAGCTGGGCTAGACAAATTACATTTCCAGATGTGTGGAGCATTTGCAGCTTTCCGCTAGAACTGGAAGTTTAGGTGGTTTATCATAAACTGCTTCCGTTTCCCTGTACACAGTCTCACACACCTCCCTGGAATCTAGACATTGCTGGCCTCTGTTTATGTTTGCTGTTTCTGAGAGCATATGAAGAGAGCAGCAGAGTCCTCTTGGCCATGCTCCAGGTGGCCAGGAAAGTTGCCAAAAAGGCTCGTAACATGGATTTTCTCACCATCCAAAAGGATGGATTTGTCATTAGTGGAGGCCCACCTAATTATGATCTTGAATGAAATCTCTGGAGAGAGTTGAACGTTGCTGTGTAATCTTCAGATTTGCATGTGTGGCTCCGAGCCAGAGGGGATTAAAACAGTTCATTCTCAGTAGAAATGAGATTACACTTAATTAGTTGTAAGGGAAGGAAGAGCAATAAATTAAGGTTTGTTTGGTGACAGAAATCTTATTTATCTGCTTATGGGCTTGGAGTCACATCAAGCCCTGGAATCTTGCTGCTTGTGTGGAAAATACTTCACTCAGATGCAGACTGCGTTTTGGGTTTGCATAATTCTGTTTGTGTGGAGACAGGAAATCTAATTGAATCAACCAAGAGGAGAAACCACCATCATACTGGATGGGAAGCTGCCTTTGCCGGCCTTGTTTACCCTTGTGAAAAATAGAAATGTTGGAAGGGCTGCTGTGGTACCAGTGGGGCTGTCAGCTGATCAGGCCTGATTTTGAGCAAAGCAGGGAACTGAGGGCACATGGAGTGAAATAAGATACGTGATGCAAATGCCTTTCTGTAGGGAATTAGGTGGTTCCTTCCAGGAGAGCATAATCCAAAGTTCACCCCTGGTCCAAAGCACTCAGGCCCAGATGTTTCAACAGGGAGTGGGAACACCAATATGCCAAGAAAAGAGAGTTTAGGTTTCTTCAAGACTCATTTCTCTTCCATCCCAAACTGATTTGCTGCGCTGCTGCTTGGGGTTGAAACACTCTCACCTTTTCCCCCCAGGGACAGACACATTTCAGTGAATTGAGTTCAGTCTGTATGGCCTATTTGTAGGGCACTTTGGCAGTACCATGGAAAAGAAGTGGTTCTCAGTGATGAATTGATTATTTCAGATCTAGGATGCTTAAACAGGTTTAAATTACAGCAGTATGATTTATGTCCTTTCCCTTCTTGCTTTTCTTAATGTAATACCCTGGATGTATATGGTAAGTCAGGTAACTACTCAGACTATCTGTCAAGAGCAAATAGGCACAATTCTGAGTTCCCACTTGATTTCATTGCAAATTCCTCAGGCGGTTTTTATGGCAGCTCTAAGAAATGCTTTGGTAGCTGAGCACATGGTTATTTCCAAGCCTGTGTTTGTTTCTTAAGGTTTTTAATGGTGTGCAGAGGCAGAGCAAGCAAAGTAGATTTGTAAGTACATTGCAGCAAAGACTCCAAAATGGAATCAGATGTCAGTGTTGGCTTTGAAATTGTACAGCTGGTATAACGCCTATGCTGTGGACTCCCACCAATTAAGAAACTTTGTTAATGGCAGATGTTTAGCATGTGCTTGTGATTCTCTGGGAGATACCCCATGTTTGAGAAGCAGCAAACATGGGGATTTCTGCTGCCCAAATTTGCACCTCAGACCTTTCAGAGTGGTGGTGCATCAACCGCTCTTAGCTAAACCTGCCTGTGCCCTCACAGGAGCTTTCTTGCTGCAGGAAAGGAGAGGACTAAAGATGAGCTGAAGCGAGTCTGGAGATGGATTTCATGTGGCAGCACATGTGGCCACCTTGTCTTCACATCTCTGCTTGCTTGGTGGGTTTGTCTCTTGGGGCTGAAATGCTACCTGCCACCTGCAGTCCCTGCACGCCGCCAGCCTCCCTGGGCAGAAACAGCAGCTCCTGCCACACAAAAGAGATGCTCAAGCTCCCTCTACAGTTCACAGAGGGAGGAAGGAGTTTCTGAAGGGGGGCAAAAATCTAACTGCAACTCTCCATTTGCTCTGGGGAGGAGCCTGAGCTCTTTCTCTCGGTGCACTGTCACCTGCTGGAGCAGAGCAGTGTGAGTTGCACATCGTTCAGCCCAGGGGTTTTAACCTCTGTCTGTCCTTGTCTCAGCACCATCACCATCCTTCTCACCTTCTCCCTCTCTCCTTGGCAGATCACTACATGCAGGTGCTGGCCTGCAGGCACGACTGTGTCCGAGAGCTCGCCACGCGTTCCGGTCGGATCTCACCCATCGAAAATTTCCTTCCCCTCCATTACGACTACTTGCAGTTTGCCTATTACAGAGGTAAAGGCTCTTGCGCTCTCCCCCCACAGCCCCTGAGTTGTTCCATGTGGGAGTAAGGCTATTTCCCCATGATGTCTGCACTACAGTGATGCAGAGGCATGGTCTGAAAGGGTTGGGAAGCAAAGGACATTGGAAATTGTCTTTTCAAAATTAGGTTGACTGAAAAACCATGAAGTAGTTTTGTGAAGGTGTTTTAGACCATCAGTGAGGTTTTAGAAGCCTGGCCTTTAGCTTAAACATTGCTATTCTTTAAATAAATCATGTTTTTTTAGGGTTCTTTCATTTGCCTTTTGACATTAAAATTCTAGGGATCTATGTGTTTCACATTTTCTGAAATGAGCTGATACATTTTCTATATTAATATATAATAGATATATGAGTTAGCTTAAGCTTATCCCAAGATGCCAATTTTTGCTAATTACCAAATATTTTATGACTAACAGTAAAGTTGCAGAAGCTGGCAGCATGACAAAATGTCAGGAGTCAGCAGTGCTAAAAAGTAATGCCAATTGTGTTGTTCTGTGTTCTATTTCACTATGTTCTGTTACATAAAAGAAAATAGAAATCTGCAGAAATCTGCTCTCTCAGGCTTCTGCAAAGAACTCTTTCTTGAAAAGGGCAGACTTTGAGGGTCAAAATTTCTACTCAGTCATAAAGGTTCTTCATTCATCAACACAATGGGAAGAAAGCAGGAGGAGCCAGAAGCATTTCATGTGTGGTTTACAGGCTTCTTTATTCCTCTGCCCAGTTAGAGGTTTAATGTGGGTAAAACCCGCCTGGGCCCTGAGAGATGCTGCACAGATGAGAAGCAGTTTGATGCCAGGCAGTATCCACATCCTGCCCATCCAGTTGGACTCCATTTGGATACCATCTGATCTGTGCATGATGGCAGAAAACTCTTGTCTCTGTGCCTCAGTGTCCTTGCTGGCGAAATGGAGTGGTTAAGACAAAGTGGAATGAAAAGAGCCCTGTGAAGTGCTGGGCTGCCCCTGCAGCTGATGGGGAGCTCAGGCTGTGCCTCCCTCCCTGCAGAGTCCCCTCCTTGGCTCTGTGTGATCCCCCTGTGTCCCCCTGACTCCTGTTGTGTTGCCCCCCAGTTGGTGACTATGTAAAAGCCCTGGAGTGTGCCAAGTCCTACCTGCTCTTCCACCCGGACGATGAGGATGTCCTGGAGAACGCAGGTTATTACGAGGGTCTCTTGGAAGGCACAGTGGATCCAGCCACCATCAAACCCAGAAAGGTGAGAGTGAGTGACACCTGAGAACTCCTGGTGGGAGGCTTTGACAAAAGCATCTGCTGGAAATAAAAGCAGCTTGGCAGCTTTCCCCCAGTGGGACCACTTTGCAAAGAGAAGTGGCAGTGCTGGGCTCGCTGGTGATGATGAGGTGGTGATTTTCAGGGTGCAACTTCAGAGTCACTGGTGTGGGGGTGAAGCTGGTGGGCAGGATCTGCTTTAAATGGGGACTTCAGCTTAGAAAAGCCTGAGCAAGGGCAGGGAGGGCAGTGACCTACAGTGTAAAGCCTTCTCTTGTCCAGTGCTCCAGAGAAGGAATGCAGGGAAGCACTGAGCAAAGGGCAGCAACTCTTCAGTGAGGGCTGAGAATATTTTCCCAGGGGAGGCTGGGATCTCAACATCACTCTCAAGCCTTTTAGCTTGGAGTTCAGGGCTCAGCCTGTTCTGCAGAGAGTAGCTGTGCTGTCACAGGGTTAGGCTGGGGTCAAATAACCAAACAGCGTGTGTTCCATCACCCAGCAGGACAGGCTTCCTCTCTTGTCTGGGCAGCCTTTATCTGTGGCCCTGGGGCTGCCTTCCTTACCATGCAGAACTTCCTCCTATCCCGTCACAGCCCTGCTCCTTCCCCTTGCATCCTAAGTAGAGTGTTGGCAGGAATTGGTTTTTCCATTACTTTGGGAATTCCTTGACTTCCAGGCAAATCATGGTGAATTTGTAAAAGTATTAAAAAATAAGTGATATTATTTATTGTTTTTCCTCACAAAATGAATCTAAGAAAAAAAACTGAAGTTGACAAAAACATTTAATTGTTTACAGTGGTTTGAAGTTTTCTGTAAAAAATGAATTAATTTTTGCTTTGGAAAGTAATTTTCAAGGAGGAGTCACAGTGTTTTGTTTACAAATTTTTCATTCAAAATAAAGCCCTTGAATGGACAATTTCCAGCTGGCCATGCTTTGTGGTCCCCATCCAAGCACTCTTGAGTGCATCCCAGGGCCAGGCTATGGGCTCCATGTGGGGAGCTGAGGCACAGCCCAGCCAGGGTCCCTGTTCTGCAGCTGGGGCTTCTCTGGCCAGCCTTTTGCCCAGATATTTGGGGGCTCCCCCAGCTGCTCTGCAGCGCCTGCCAGCTATGGATGTGTGTTTTGGGGATTCAGGCTTCCCAAAGCAGTTGCTGAACACCTTCTGCCATGTACTGAGTGCCTCAGCCTTGTGTCTGGGGTTGCTCCAAGCATCCCTCACCCCACAGGAGTCTGCAAACCAAACCCCTCTGAACCAGAGAGCAGTGCCACTGTCTTGCAAAAGCTTGCCATGTGCAACTACTCCCGTTTTCCTTCTCTTTTCAGGAAGCAAAGGCGCTGCTGCGGCGCCACAAGCTGGAGTCTCACCTCTTGCGGGTGGCTGCGGCTGGTCTGGGGTTTGCCTACACGGAGCCGGTAATGCCTGGGTGTCCTGAGGCCAGGACCTTTAGGGGTTCACAGCTGTAGGAACAGCTTCCCCCTCCCTTGTCCTATAAAGCCAGTGCTGTGTAGGTGACTCAGGAACTGGGTTTTGGCCTGGTTTGTTCCCTATAGGAAAATAGGGATGGAAAAGCAAAGGAGGCTGTCGTTCCTGGGGTGAAGGAGAGGCACACACAGCCCAGTCCAGCTCTTCTGCCATGGTGTCTGAGTCTCAGGCACTGCCATGGTGATGGGGTGAGACAGGGAAGGCTGGGCAAGCTGGGCTTCCTAGGACCTCATCACACTATGCCAACTTGGGTTCACTTTTTCAATCTGGTGACCTCAGGCTGCTGCCCAAAGTTATGTGGAGTGGATCCAGAGAGGCTGGCTGATGTCCCTGGGACCCAGACAGAGCAGGTAGTGCCCTGGCTTTGGCTGGAGCATTAAATTCAGAAGTTTTACCTCTCTCTTTTTCCCGCAGAACTACTGGAACAGGTATGGTGCCCGCCAGGATGAGCACAGGTAAGCCACAGTGAGCCCAGCTGAGCTGCAGCTGCAGCATCCCACGGTGGTATTAAGGGGATGTGCTCATGATGGGCTACCAGCCTGCCACTCAGGGGTACTGCCCATCCACCCAGCACACCATCATGGTTGAATTAGGGCCCTTTGCCCCTTACTGTTCCCACAAGAACTTTATTTCAGCTGAGTGCCTCAAAACCAGCAGTGGTCTGGAGGGAACTTGATTGATGAGGCAAGTGGTGCTGGTCAGATTTATTGGTGTCTATGCTTTGCTGGGGGAAACTGTTGTTCCCCTTACCAAAAAAGCAACGTTTGCCACACGACAGGATGAGGGCTTCAGGTTGCGACATTTGTACAAAGTACTAATTTGCTTGGGGTTTTTGTGTATTAGTTTCCAAAGAGTGCAAAAGTTCAAGTCCAAGAGCTGGAGACCTGTGGCCAAAGTCATGATGTTCCTCTTCTCTCTTGCTCCTCAGTGTCCCATCAAGTATCAGCAGTGAGCCAGAGGATGGGCCCAGGCTGTCCCTGACAAAGAAACCCATGCCAAAGCCAGATCGAGAGCTGAAGGAGGGTAAGTCTGGTGAAGATGTTTCAACAAAACCCAGGGATTTTTTTTCCTATTGCTAGAGACTGCAGACTGCAAAGGCTGGCCACTGAGCAATGAAAGACACTCCTGTTTAAGAGAGTTCAAGTTTTGTTTAAGAGAGTTCAAGTTTTGTTTAAGAGATAGTGAAGTCTTCTGTGCTGCCCCAGCATTTCTGGGTCTGTGGATCCCAGGGCACTGCTCTGCCCTTGGAGTTGCTTTTCCCACCTGCTGAGCTGCTCAGCACAGAGCCCTGAGATGTGGAACTGGGAGGCTGCATCTTCCTCACCATGGGGAAAGTGACACCAGCAAACAGTAATCTTTCCTCCAGGTACTTTAAAAATCAGGTGTTGTCCAGGCTGCAGAAGGATGGATGCTGGAAGCTTCTGGTTCTGTTCTGCTAAATGTGCTGGATCACACCATATTAGCAACTACTTCTCTTTGCAGACTGGCTTATGATTTCATGCCTTAGCTCACATGAAATCACTTGTTTATAAGCCTGTCGGCAGACATTTCAACTGATTTCAGCCCATTTTCGGCAACTGCAGAAAATACCATAGCATCTTTTACTAAAGACAGGATCTTTCCCCTTAACAATTTTGAAAAACAATATTGTAGCCAAGCACCAAAGCACAGTCCTTTGCTGCAAAACAACAGGGTCTCAAGCCAGGAGGTGTCTTGTGTCTCTAGCTAGCCAGCTCCACAGCAGCAGGCAATTAAACCTCCCTGGAATGCAATGGGTGGTAGCACTTTTTGGGGAATCTCATAGCTTTCCCCAGCCCAAGTTGACTCCAGCTGCTCAGTGTTGTGTTCAGAGTGTTGTTGTCCCTTCTCTACCCATACATAAAATAGGCAAATACCACAGGAAGATCCTGAAGATCTTGCTTAAGCCAAGAGCTAGTTGAATTATATTTGTTGGCCTGTTTGGCATCTATAACTGAGTAATTTCAGAGCCCTTCTTTCTGTTTTTATTTCTTTCTATGCTCTTATTCTGGTTTACTTGCAGAATGTTTTTTGTTTACAAAGAAAACTGAAACCATTTTAAAAGAAAATGGGATCTTTGTCCATCCAGCTGCTCCCTTTCTCTGTTGTCTTTTTTTCTTTCTCTATTTACTTGGAAAAAGAAAAGGCCAAAAGAGAAAAGTATATTTTAATTTTGTACTCTTCTGTACTTCTACCCTTTCCCCCTTCCTCCTTTCTGCCAATTGCTTCACTCCCAAAAGTCCAAGGAATTCCTCAGTTTCTTTGGGGTGTTTTTCACAGCACAGACACAGGAAGCAGGTCTCTCTCTGCTGGTGCTTAGGGGAGGCAGAGGCAAGGAAAGCAGGTGGGAGCACCCTGTCAGTGTGGGACAGGGGTTCACTGGCCATGGCACAGGGCCACCCCCTCTAGTTCCCTGGGAGGAACAGAAGAAATGGTGGAAACAGTGAGTGATGCCTTTCGTGTTCATCCATCATGTGCTTGTGGCTGGGGAAGAGCAACATCCAAGCTGGAGAACTCAGCCCTGAGTTGGAGCATGCCAGGAATTTGGATTTGAGAGTCCTGTTTCTGCTCCAGCTGCATGTGCAATAAAGTGCAGTTATCAAGCAGCAAAATCAGCACAGTGAACATCAGGAACATCCCAACTTTTCCATTTCCAAGAAAGCTAACTCTTCAGAAACAGAGCTGTGGGCTAGTGACAGGGCTCTGTGGGGGTTACATGTCCTCCACAGGCCAAGGAGACCTTCCAAAAACACACAGTGTGCCTCAAAAAACAGGAAAAGTAAAAATTTTAAAAGTGGTGTCATGGAGAAGTTTCCTTATGCCACATAGTGAGAGGAACTCTTTGGCTCTGTTTCCTCTATTTCGTTGCCTGTCTGTGACAACAGATAATTCTCCCCCACAGTTTAGATGTATTTCACATTTCTCCTGGAGGAACATCTGGTTTAGGCTTTTATTGTTACCATTTATTTCCTTTTCTCTCTTGGAGGAGATGCAAGGAAGAGGTGTCAAAAGATGGTGGTTTAGGGGCCTTGCTCTGGTTTTTTGATCAGTCAGATTTGATGGGGATGGATTGAAACCTCTTGTAAAAAGCTTGGGGGCAGAGGAAGGCAGCTCAGAGGCAGGATGTGAGGGGTGGCAGGGACAGCCTTTGCCTCAGTGGAGAAGGATTGTCCTCAGAGTGCTCTGGCTCACCCACTCCCTGCCCTGTTCTTGGAGGAGAGCAATGCCTGCTGCAAGCTCAGCACCACCTGAGGCTTTCTGTGTGTGAAAGACAAAAACCCACTGATGGCAGCTGCAGAGAGCAGCTTTGCATGCCAAGCCAGCAGGATCCACACAGCACAAATGCAATAGGAACCTCCAGCCTTGATGGTGTTGACAGCTGGGCAGGAGAGCCAAGTCAGCCTCTGTCTGTGTCTCTCCCATTGGAGTTTGATGTTTTCAGGGTGTGCTCCCTGCATTTGCAAGGCAGCTGTTGAGAAAGTAGAACATGCTGATGCTCCTGCAGCAAATTGATTTTGTCTCCTATTGATTTCATCCCTCCCATTGCTTCTGTTTCTTGTGTTACTGATGGGAGGCCAAACTCTGCTCTCTGCTGTGGAGCTCTTTGCCTGTCAGCTCATGTGGGTGACTTCAGCTGGCCTCCAGTCACTGTACAAGATGTCCACAAGGACAGGGCACGTTCAACAGCATGGTTTTGTGTCTCTCCTCAGGGGGTCCTCTACTCTACAGCGATGTGAAGTTTGTCTACAACTCCCAGCAGCTGAATGGCACCCAGCGAGTGCTGCTGGACAATGTCATCTCGGAGGAGCAGTGCCGGGAGCTGCACAGGGTGGCCAGTGTGAGTGGGCAGTGGCCCTGGGCTGAGGGCTTGATGCTCTCCCTGCAGCAGGCTTGTGACAGCTGAATGTGGCATCAGCCTCTGGAGAGCTTCTGTGTTCATGCCTTGCTCTGGAGTGTCACAACTGATGCCAGGGTGCCTGTGGAGAGCGGGTGGATGCTGATCCCCACAGCACACCCATAACTGCAGCACAGGAGCTGCTGCTCCATGCTGGGCTGTTCCTTTGAACCCACTGCCAGACAGCCTGTGCAAAAAGAGTGCTTTCCCCACTTTATACAACCCTAGAGGATGTTCATCCATCCACAGGTCTGATTGAACCTTCTCATTCACCATTAACTGAGCCTGGGAAGGGACTGAGGGTGCCTGAACATCCCTCAGGAGGATGGGTGGTTGATATCCATCATCTGTGTTTGCAGCACCTTCCCACCCAACTCACCTGGCCCAGTGGATGCAGCTCTGGGGGATTTGGGGAAGAGGGTGCCATGTGCTTCCATTGGAGATCCCTCTCTGCCAATGAACCAGTTCACCCTCATCTGTATTTATGTCTTCCAGGGGATCATGCTGGCTGGAGATGGTTACAGGGGCAAAACCTCCCCCCACACCCCCAATGAGAGATTTGAAGGAGCCACTGTCCTCAAAGCCCTCAAGGTACAGCTCCATCCTCCTGTCCCATGCCCTCCCTCCCACTCTGCACATGGCACTGACCCTCCTGTCCCTGTCCTTGCCCAGTATGGCTACGAGGGCCGTGTCCCCCTGAAGAGTGCCCGGCTGTTCTACGACATCAGCGAGAAAGCTCGCAGGATTGTCCAGTCCTACTTCCTGCTCAACTCCACACTCTACTTCTCCTACACACACCTGGTGTGCCGCACTGCCCTCTCCGGTGAGGAATGGGGCTGGAGGTGGAGCAGGGGGACAGGAGGGGGTCAGGGTTTATGAGTGGGGGTGCCAAGCCCAGGGTAACTCTGTTTTACTTTATGCTTAGGCTGGTGGCCAAGGGCTGGGCAAAGTCAGCATCCTCACAGCAGCAAGGGGTGGGCACTGCTGTCCCAAAGGAACTGATTTCTGGGATGTCTCTTGATTTTCATGTCTGCAACTATTCCTGTTTTCTCTTCCCTTTTCTCTTGCGTCCTGTCACTGTCCATACTCCTTTCCACCCCACCCCCAGCTCTCCATCTCGCTTCCCTGCACTCAGGAGCAGGCAGAGCTGTGCAGATCCGAGTCCTCAGATGTTGCCCCTTCTCCCCAGCCATTCCTTTGCTCCTCTCACCTGTGAACACTACCCAAAGTGGGGTCAGGGTGGTCATCCCATGATGAGACCCCACAGAGCATGGCATTTCCATCTCATCCACCCCTTCTCCTTCCCCCTTCCTCCACATGGTCCTGCCTAGGCCAGCAGGAGAGAAGGAATGATCTGAGCCATCCCATCCATGCTGACAACTGCCTCTTGGACCCTGAGGCCAACGAGTGCTGGAAGGAGCCTCCTGCCTACACCTTTAGGGATTACAGGTGGGAAGGGAGGGAGGGGATCTCCCTAGGGGCTTCTGTCTCTCTGGCTGTCCCCACCCATGTCCTAGTGGAGCAGTGTGGGGTCTGTCCAGGAGGTGGGGGTCAGCTTGAGACCTCCCCAGTGCTCCCCTCACGGGGGTTTCCCACTTCCTCCCCCAGTGCCCTGCTGTACATGAATGCAGATTTCGAAGGCGGCGAGTTCATTTTCACAGAGATGGATGCCAAAACTGTCACGGTGAGTCAGTGCTGTGAGCCAAAAGCTGTTATTCAGCATCCATTCTCAGGGCTCTGAGCTTCCTCAGGCAGCCTGTGGCTCCTACCTTGCAAACAGCCTGTACAAAATCCTGCTGCAGAGGTGCACAGACTCTGTTCCCTCCCTAGAGGCTGTACCAAGCAGGAAACCTGTGGATCAGGGGTTCTCCCCACCCCTAGTGCAGGCAGAGGGATGTCTGGGAGTTGTCCCTGCCTGGAGGACTGCTGAGCTGCCACCCCATCTCGTGGTCAAACATGAACTGGTGCCTCCATAGAGGTGCAATGCCTGATCCACGTCTCTTGTTCCAGAGTGGGTCACAGTAGTGGACATCAGACCCTGAGAGGGACGTGGCCCAGGCATGAGCCCTCACCTCTGTTTGGAGCCATTAGGGAAGCTGGGCACCCACTCTGTGGCTGGACAGAGGTCTGGGCACCATGCTGGGGTCTCTGGAGGTGCTGGAGGGTAGATTGTGTCTACCTAAGTACCTGAGGGTTTATTTGGTTGGCATTGCTGGTCCTGAGGTCCTGCAGGATACCTCTTGTGGACTCTGGCAAGAGAAGAAAGAAAGAGGAGTTTCACAGCTGTGCCAGCTCATCCTGAGCCTCCCTGGAGTTATGCCATGGCCCCATTTTGCTTTAGGTGCTCATCTGTATTTTGCAGAGACTCCATGCCATTATGTCCTTTCTGCATGATGTCTGCATAGCAAGAGCAACTTCATACCTCCTTATTTTCCCCACACATTTTCCAGCCCTGCCCAGAGCTCTGTACATCCCCCAGAGCAGCTTCCCAGGTCCTGGGGCAATGCAGAGGGATGCCCAGTGAAGTCCCAGGCTGTGGAGCATGGTGACCCGAGCCCCAGCCATGCTGCTCCTTGCCAGCCTGGCTCTGCTGTTTCCCTGCAGGCCTCCATCAAGCCCAAGTGTGGCAGAATGATCAGCTTCTCGTCAGGTGGTGAGAACCCCCACGGGGTGAAGGCTGTCACCAAGGGCCAGCGCTGCGCTGTGGCTCTCTGGTTCACCTTGGACCCTCTTTACAGAGAGCTGGTGAGTCCCTGCATCAGGCTGTGAGGGACCTGGGGAGTGCAACATCCTACAGGAACCAGGGCCATCTTATTTTTCAGTCCCAGTACACCTGTTTTCCTCCCATCACACCCCACATCCCTGGCCCTGGACAGGTTTTTCCTGCCAGCTCTGCTCCTGGGCACCCATTGCCCTGAGCCTGTGGGGTGCAGTGCTGGGCTGGGTGCTGAGTGGGGTGTGGAAGGGCTGGGCTGGCCATTTCTGACAACAGCCTGAGGGATGGGGAACTCCTCCAGAGCCATCCACAGCTCTGAGTGCTGTGCTAAGTCCTGCTGCTAAGTCCCCATATGCATTTTGGCAACCTGAAATCCACAGGTCTGGGCACCCAGGTTGCCTTTGGAGATCTGGGCTGTGATGGCTTTCCCCATGCACCCTCCAGATTGTGTTTTAAAAAGCTGCTGTACCAGCCCCTGCCTCCCTTTGGTGGCAATTCTGGTCTGTAAGAATAAAAGATACAAGACCAAGCAAAATTAAATGCAGGGAGAGTGCAAAATGCTCGTGCCTTTGCCTTGTGATGCAGGTTAGCTGAGAGGTTTGGGGAAAAGGTAATTTTCAGACATGTACTTCAATGTCTCTCAGGTTTTTTGCACTAGCAGAAATTCCTCCCGTCTTGGTGCCTGTATGGTAGGAGATCAGCCCTGCCCAGGGAGCTGGAAATCAGCCTCAAGTGGAGGGGACAGGAGGAGGGTGTGCTGTGGCAGTGGAGGAGGGTGTGCTGTGGCAGTGGCTGCTAGTGGAGTGTGATAAGAACATCAGCTCTGCCCCAACCACTGCAGCCCTGCAGGGAGGAGGGAATCAGGTGTTGATGTGGAAAGGGATTTGATTAATTTTGCCCAGCAAATTCACAGATCAAGTCCCAGGCTCTCCCCCATCCACTCACCTACACTGCTGGCTCTGGGGTAAAACCCTTGCTATGTGTCCTCCCAGCAGCCTGAGCCTCACTGAATTAGCTGAGAGCAATCAAGCTCTGCTGTTACCATTTCTTCCCTTCCCCTCTTGCAGGAACGAATCCAGGCAGATGAAGTGATTGCAATGTTGGACCAGGAGCATCTAGGACCCAGTGAAATGAACATCAACCCAAAGGATGAGCTATGAACTAGGCCAAAGACTTTTTCTATTAAATATTTATTTAATATTGTTAATCTTATTAGAACCCTTCTATTTTTGTACAGAGATGCTGTATAAATTAACAGGTTAATATGATTGTGGAGTTTCAGGAGTGCCTCTTCTATGTTTAGCACAGCTTTTGCTGGAGCCCTCATCCCTGTGCCAGCACCTCCTGGTGGGGCTGACTCTGCTTCCAGCATTCCCTCTTCTTCTCTAGCACTTCTCAGGACTCATTCAGGCCCACTCTACCCCCTTGGAGAACCTATTTTTTTTCTTTCTCAACCAAAAATAGCTGCTTCTCTTTAGCATCTGCTGGAGAAATGTCTCAGGTGTGCTAATGCAGCAGTCTTCGTTCTCCTGCTTCCTACAAGGGGAAACTTGAGCGCAAAAACTGGAGTAATGACCAACACTCACCATTTGAAATATGCTTTTTGGGGGAAAAAACAAAGGAAAACCCAAGTTCTAGCAGAATGGAAATACCTCTGTAGCCATGCAAAGTTTGTGTTTGGGCAGCTCTGAGCAGAGCTTCCAGAAATCAGCTGCTGAGCAGGGGCATGAGCTGTGCAGGGGCACAAAGGGATGTGATTTGCAGCTGACTCTGGTGAAATGGGGTCTGTCAGTCCCTTCTCTTGCTAATGGCCAGGGAACATGAGGGAATCTGCTTCACACTGTATCCTTTGAGCTTCCTGCACAGTCTGCTGCTGGTAGAACCTGAAGTTTGTAGTCATAATTGCCAGGTCCCTGTTGGAAAGCAGCTTAGGGAGTTCCAGTGCCATGGTGTGGGATGGTCATGGTGCACTGCTCCCACAGTTATCTCCCATCCTCACAGACTGCTGGAAAGATTCATCATGTTGGCTGCCCAAAGAGCTGCCCACAGGTCTCTGCCTTCAGAGACCCTTCCCTGCTCAAGTGCCTCTTCTATAAATGCTTAACCCTCTCCCCCTTTCCAGCACAGCCAGAGGAAAAGCTGGGGGGAAGAAGGGGAGGGCAGCTGTTCAGATTGGAAAGCTGACACCCATTTCATTGTCCCTCCACGTGCACCATGCTGCTGCATCCAAGGCTTGGCTCTGAATGCTGCATCTTCCACGTGGATCTGTGCTGCCATCCCTCAGGAACCACTGTCAAGTGCATCCTGCAGAGCTGCCCCTCACTGCAGCCCCAGCCCTCCCAGGGATCCCACAGCTGATTCTCCTGTGGGGAGGTGCAGGGGCTGGCACAGTTTTTTTGCTGCTGGGGTGGTTAGCCGGAGCTGTGTCTAAACCCAGGGAAAATAAACTAAACACATCTGGGCCTGTCTTTGTCTTTCTTCAGTCAAATAGTAGAAGGAGAGACTGGGGAATTTGGGGTCTGCTTCATGATGGTACCTGTGCCTTTGGGGTTTCCTCAGACTTTAGAGCACAGCCCTTTCTCCATGCTGGAGGAGCGTGGATTGAGCGTGGATTGTGTGTGCTTTAGGCTGCCTGGCCATCTCCCTTGCTCTGTACCTGTGACTTCCACACCCTGGACATGCTTCTGGCAGTTTGGTGAGCAGGAGGGAGTGGCAGGCCCTGTGCACTGCTGGGGTGTGCAGGGTCACAGACACCTCGGGTGAAACAGCTTTGGTGCAGGGCCATGGAGCAGCCTCAGGGGGATGCAACACTTCAGGACTCTGCTGCAAACAGGGTCCCTAAACCCCCAGGAAGGGAAAAGACTCTGGACTGTCTGGGCCATGCTGTTCACCTTGCTGCTCTGACCTGCTGGCAGCCTGTGCCAGGCTGAAGCCAGCAAACAGAAATGCAGTGAGTCAAATGCACTGGTCCTGTTTGTTTGTTTGTTTGTTTTTGCAGTTCTCTGCTCTGGCAAAGTCTAGCTCAGAAGTGGATTTGTATTTCTGCTGCAACAGCAGAGGTGGGTGCCAAGTTTATTGGCATTCTGTAGCCTCACAGGAGCAAGTGTCAGAGCCCTCTGGGATATGCGCCAAAATACAGTGTAGGTTTTTGGGTCTCTTCAAGTGGGATGGGTTGCCACCAAGGCTTCTGAGAAATGAATTTTAACTCTAAGGTTTGAGGTAGAGGCCTGGCATCTGCCAGGGCTGTCAGGGTCACATCCAGAGTGCCTGCAGGGCACCTACATCCCTGCAAAAAGAAAGCTGACAGCAATACTGAATGTATACACTCCTCCTTGGTCAAATATGCCCCAGGGACAACCTGGTGCATGTATATTCTTGCTTCTTCCCATTTTGGGTCACACTGTTATTCCTCTCTTGACCTGCCAGTCTGGTAATTGCTTCTTCCCAAAGCCCCAGCATGAAGCAGCTGCCCAGGGAGGCAGTGCCTGCAGTCACAGCACTGAGCACAAAGCTGATGTGCATTTCAGAGCACACTTCATGGCTCCCAGGCCAGCTCTGAGCTCCTCTAGCCAGGGCTTGGCCACCAAGGGAAGCACAACCCACTTAGGTGCTGGCCATGTGTTATGCATTCCCCAGTTCTATCACCAGCAATAGGAGCCTTCTGGAGATGGAGGTGATTGAATTGTGTCTAAGTTCCTTGTTCACCCTGCCATGCCCTTCCTAATAATAACATATGTAGAGTGGGATTAGCAGGGTTGATTTATGACAGTCAACAAGGAAAAATAAAAGGAAACTACCCATAGAGGAAATGCAATGAAATTTTTAAAAGTATTTAAAACAACAACTGAGGTGGTTGTGTGTGTGTGCATTTGGGTGTGGATGTGGTTTTGAAAGTGAAGCCCTGCATGGTGTTACTCCATGCCAGGGGACCTTTACTACCAAGGAGCTTTGTTTTGATGTTCAAATTCCCTTGCCCATGACTGCTGCAGGTTGTGGGGGCACTGGGGGAGCCTGCTCTGTGCCACAGGTGTGCCTCAGCAAAGGGAAGTCAGTCGTATTTCAGGACAATACAGATGAAATGATGCCTTCATTAAGGACAAGACTGCACTTTGCAGTCAGTGATGCAGCAACAGAGTGGGAAGAGGCAGTGGCAGGGAAAGCACCAAGGCTTGGGGAGCAGTGGCTAACAGGAGTCCTGACAGCCCAGCAAGACACCTGATGCCTCATGCAGAGGGTAGGAGCATGGAAAACACCTTGAGTAAGTAAAGAACCTCCAACAGAGGCCAGCAGAAAGCCTGAGGCTGAGCCCCTTTGGGCTGTAAATGCTTTACTCCAAGTGGCTGCTGAAAGCTTCTCTCCAGCCAAAACCTCACCTGAAAATAAAGACTTGTGGGTATTTACAAATTCCTGAATCTATAATCAAGGCTGAAATACCTAAAGCTCTTTACATCCAGTGGACATTCCCTAGGCATTAGCCTGAGAGACCTTCTGAGGCAATAAATTGAATCAACTGAACCTGGCCAATACTGTTGTGGAGGCTTAGGGCCATGTGGACAGTCAGTCTCCACCAGCTCCACTGGATGGTGACTAATCTCCATATTTCCTAGCTGGGACATGATAAACTTATAAAATATGGTGTGTTTGGACTTTTTGTATGTCTTCTTTATTTCACTGAGCGCTCACAGGCAGCTGAACATCTTCCCATGAAAAACTGTCATTAAAAAAAAAGTTGTTTCCTCCTGTCCACACCCTTGCCCAGCCCAGGGAAAAAAAGAACAAAACAGCTGGCAGTGAGATAAAAATAGGCTAGTCCTGCTTTGGGGAAGAACTATATTAAAAAAGGAAAGAAGTATGTATGTCTTTTGTTTCCAAAACTGCTCTTTATGTCCACACCCCACTGTAAGAGCCACCTTTTCCTGTGGGAAGTGTTCCTGCTTGTCTGTGCATTGGGGTATGACCCTGGCCAGGTCCCAGATTTGCACTGTGCTCATCCCCACGCGTGAATTGGCTCACATATATGTGTGCTTCTCCCTCCACCACTCCATTTCCACACCAGCACCCAGATGGGTGAGCTGCCTTGGTGTCAGTGACAGAACCAAGAGTGCAGCTGTGCACAGTCAGATCCTGCACTGCTGCTCACCCCCAGCACAGCCCTGCCTTCACTCTGGGCCTGGGATCCACATGGACAGATCCAGCAGATGTCACTGAGAGCAATAGGGCTCCCCATTATCCTCTGGGAGCACACTGCAGTGTGTGTGGGTCCATCCCCCCAGGGGAAACTGCTGTCTCTGCAGGTACCATAGCCAGCCCAGAATTGCTTTTATCTTCTTTTAAGCACATGGTGAAAGCTGGCACCGAGTTTGTTTCCTTCTCATTTAGCAAAACTTCGGTTATGCAGAATAAAAAAGTCATAAATGCCAGCACATCCCAACCTCCTGGCCACCATCCAACTCCGTCAAAAATAAGTGCAGCACACTAGACGAACTTGAGAAAGTGAAACAGGTGACTCAGAGAGTTGTCTGGCCATCCTCACCTTGTTTCTGGATGAAAGCAGCCCTGAATTTCAGGAGAGAGGGTCCAGCTGTGGTCTGGCTGGGCACAGATGTGGGGCTGTGGTGGCAGAGCACAGGTGCAGGAACCTTCAGTGTGTGCCATGGTGGGAGCAGGCATGGTGGGGGCCCTGGGGCCAGCAGAGCAGGCTGGTGAGTGGTCACCCTTGGCAGAGGAGCACATCAGCTAATGATCGTTTCCAGGGATGGTCTGGATAACAAGAATGGAAATTCTAGTAGGTATTTCCTTAAGCTGAGCAGGGCAGGGCAGGGGGAATTAATATGAGCTCAGTTTAGCTTCTACTCCTCCTTTATTTGTAATGAGATTAGCAGCAGAGATGGCAGCAGCACCCTCGCTGCTGCCACGATGGGGTGAGCTGATAAGCACCTCCTGCCCAGCCTCTCCTGCGAGCCCAACAGCTGAGCCACGAGGGGAAAAACACCAGGTAAAAACACCCTTCCATCACACATAGCTTCTCTGCAATGGTCCTAAGTTCAGGGGTAAAATGTTGCATCGGCCTGGTCAGCGTTATCCCAGCAGAGCCAGGAGTGTTGCTGATATCCCAGCACAGCCCAGTGTCACCATGCAGTGGTTCTGCACCTGATATCAGCTGAAAGGATCAGGTTGAAGCCTTGTCCCTGCTTTATGGGTGAGATATGAGGCCACCATTTGCCACCAATGTGCGTTGAGCAGCCCCAGTACAAGAAATGAGAGTGGTTGGTCTGACAGCATTGAGGCAGAAGCTGTGAAGAAGTGTGAATGCCCTGCAGAGCATCTCCCAGCTGCTCACTGTGCTGTAACTGGACTGTGGCAAAGGTGGAGAAGAAACTGTGTTATGACTCCCTCAAAGAGAGAAGGACAGGGATGCCCTGACAAATTTTGAAAAAATCTGCATTGCACCTGTGGCAAAGTCTGTTCATGGCAAACCCAGAGCCACCTCTGAAAATACATAGCTCTAAGTAGGGGAATTTTGCCTGGAAAACCACTGAAATCCCCCCCATCTGTGTTTTAAAGACTTACCTTAGTTACTTAACCAAACTCACAGGGGCCAAGTGTGTGCCCAGCCAGGGCAGGAGCTCATAGCTTGTCCTTGCAGGGCTCCCTGCAACCACTGGGCACATTTGAGGTGATGGTTGAGCCTGCTGTCCCCTTCACCACGTTGTCACTGCTGCATTGCCCCAAGCCAGGATGTCCATGTGAACCATCTGTGGTGATGTGCATTTCTCATTAAGCCCTTTTCATTGAGCCAGATCAACTTGTGCCCATAGCCCAGGGGTAGCCAAGTGCTTCAGGGGGCTGTTGCCCATTCATGGGGTGATTGTGGGGGGTTGCTCCCACCACCACCCAGGAAAAACCAACCCACCAGCACCTTAAAACCAGTTTGCAGCCCCCAGGCACCTGGGGGTTGTTTGTTCATCTCCTTTCATTTCGACACCTCATGTGAGAGGCTGGGAGCTGGCATTCACTGCTCCTGTGGTGCCAGCTTTGAGATTGTTTCATTTGATTTGCCGGCCAAAATGGGTGGAAGGGTGGAGACTGTATTTTCCACTTTATTTTTGTTTTCAAAAAACCCTTCTGGCCCTGGGTGAGGCAGAAGAAGCCAAGCAGTCTCACGTCTATCTACTCTGTGACAGTTACCTGCCTACAGCATCAGGGCACAGCCTGGCTCCTCCAGGCAGAACTGGGTGTGGGTGACAGGCTCCCTGTCCAGGTGGGGAAAGCCCTCAGCCACCTCCCACGGCATTTTCCCCCCAATTAAGCACACTGGAAAAACCTCTTGTGTGAGTCCCTCCTTCCTTCCTCCGGCCAGCGAGGCAAAGGAAAAATGAAGTATTTTCTGTGGGCAGCCCGTGGCACTGGGAGAGGATGAGGCAGGCTGTGAACTCTTCAGCAGCAATGGGGTGATCGCTGAGCTCGTTCTGCACAGCTGCAGGGAAGGGTTTGTCACCGAAGGTCCCCAGGGAAAGCCCTGAGCCGTGTGTGGTTGACACCCTGAGGTGTTCTGAGCAAACTCTTTCAAAACATCCAAGCCCACACGAAAATGTGTCCCCCACAGTGACTCTCAGGGATGGGATGAAGTGCATCCGGGCTTTCTCCGGAGCCTGGCTGCACCCTGTGCTTTCCCGGGTGACTCACACAGCCTTCACAGCATCTCTGCCAGCAGAGCCGCCCGGGAGAGCTTTTCCATCTCACTCGCGGCTGTGAAGAGAAGGATGCTCAAGTGCATCTTCCAAAAGTTCAGCCATGGGCAAATGACGTGCTGTGCTCGTCTGCTACCCAGCAACCTGCCAGGTCCACCCTGCCAGCCTCCAGCCCACGGTGCTGCCACCAGGCTTTCCTGGCAGCTCGGGCTTCCCACCCTCCTGGAGCCTCCTGAGAGGCCGCGGGGAGACTAACCGTGCTTGCACCGAAGCCAGGCGCTGCAGGGAGTGAGAATGCTGGTTGACGAGCGCACACCCTGCCCTGCTCGGCTGGCACCGTGCAGTCCCTCCCTGCTCGCCGCGGTGCTGCCCCTGCAGCCACGACCCGCACCCTGCTAAGGCTTCAGCACTTCCCCTCGAGGTGGAAGATGCCACATCCTTTCTCCCTTTTCAGACTAATTTCACTGAAACAAAAAGGAGGTGCACCGTACCAGGAATGCTACCCAGCCTGTGAGTGTCCCACCCAGCGGGATGAGGTGGGAGCTGCGCATGGCACGGATACAGGAGCCAGCAGCCAGCCTCCCACTCCTCTTGCTCAACTGCTGGCGCCACCAGACAAAAGATAACAAACATCTCTCCTGCTCTTGTGATGGGCCTAGCAGCAAAAGAAAATTTCCAGGTCAGAAGCTCCTGCTGGGTAGCCCATGCTCCAGGCTATGGGGAAGAGCTGCAATCCCTATTTGCTCCCACTGTGAGCACTGAATTGTACTGGGGACACCCAACTGCTGCACACCCCAGGCACTGCTTTGGGTTCTCCCCTGCTGCCTTCAAATTGCATCTCACTTCCAGCACTTCCACCCTTTCCCAAGAAATGACATGGCTGCTGCTAATTCCTTCTAAATACCTGCAACATTTTGGGAAAACCCAACAGGAGTTTTTGTTTTCTCCTCCTTCAGTAGTCACCACACTGCCAGGCCATGGTAGGCTGAAGGCAGCTCTGCCTTGCAGACACACTTGGTATAAACAGGGATAAATGCACCAAAGGGATCATCCTGTTCTAAGCTAGGAGGGGGAAAAGGGCAGAGTGCTGCCTAGGAACACAGGGCAGCTCTGAGAGCATCACCTTGACCTTTTCACTCCCTGTCATGCCCAGCCACCCCAGCCAGCATTGCTCTTCTCTCACTTGCAGTGGGGATGCTCACAACCAGCCAAAGCAGCACGAAGAAAATCAGGCTTAGGAAATTTGCCTGTATTAGTACAGATATCTGTCTTCAGTACCCTTTTCTGCAGCCGCACTGGCTTTGATTTGCCTGTCTCAACTAGCTGAGAACCTTGTCAAAGCTATTCCAGATGCCCTGGCCTAACCAGGTGTGCAAGGGTTGACTTGTGTGCTCCTTGGGCCCAGCATCACCTCACTTCAAATGGAGGTTGAGAGTCGAGAGCTACAGTTTCTTCCCAGCTAGATTTTCTTGCTGGGCTTCACCTCATGTGAAACGCCTTGGCATTTCTGTTCTACTTCCTGGCTATGGGGGCACTACTACAAAAACAATAGCAAACAAACAACAAAACAAAAAAAACCCCAAAAACAAACACCCCCCAAACAAACAAACAAAACCCCAAAAAATCCAATTTCATTCAGCTCTCTGATTCCTGGGGCCTCTTCAGCCAGCAGCTGGTCACTGCCTGTGTAGGATCCAGGGTGCCTTCACCTCCTCACCTGCCCATCTTCGTGTGGCTGCTGGCAACCCTGGCAGGGCTTTCAGTCATGTCCGATTTCCTCACCTCCAAGGCTGAAATAATCTGAGGCAGCTGCTGCCCATGGCCTGACTGTAACGTACTTGGCTCAATGGTTACTCACTAATATTTTACCCTTGGGTGAAATGATAAGGTTCTGGGCCAGGTGGAACACGTTCAGCCATCTCTTCTCCAGGGCAGGCTGAGTCACTGCTGTTAGAGTTGTGCAAAATCAAGTTTGTGTGTGGTTTTTGTGCATGTGTTTTTACTGTGAGCCCTTAACCTCCAATGCACAGCACAATCCTGCCCGCTGATAGCTCCTAAACACTGACTTCCTCCTGTTCAAGTCACTAATTAAGCAGCCGGAAAACTAGAAGACAAACCATAACAGAAGTAACTGTATTGCTACCCAGTCACTTAAAGCTGGAATAAAACTTTTCTCTAAGGAGGGCAGATCACCCTCAGTGTCAGGCAGGAACAACCACAGGCTTGGGAAGCCCTGCTCAGGGAAGGAAGCTAAGGGAAGCCCTGCTCAGGATTTTCAAAAGATGTTGTGGGTTTGAGGCTCAGGCCAGAGGGAGAGGACTCTCTCCCACACGCCAGTGCTCAGGACTGAGTATTTGCTCAGCATCAGCCTTGAGAGGCCAAAAACTGCCCTGGGGGGAGAGCACTGGGCAGTGCTCCGGGGCCAGGCTTCCTTCTAGGCACCGCGTGGTGGAGGCAATCCATTACCTCCTGTTCCTGCGAAAAACATCTCCATGCAAATACTCTTGTTCACCTTCAGACTGGCAATTCTCTGCAGGCTCAGCACTGGCTGCTTGACTGTGTCCTTGGAATAAGAAATCAATACCTTTATCTCGCATTTCGCCACGGCGCGTGGATAATTTGATGCAATTGTGTAGCCGCCCACGCCTTTAATTAATCAAGGAGTTTTTCACGCAGCACTGTGCAATATTTTATTTCCTAACACCCCTGCTCCAGTGTACTACGGTCTGTTGTAACATTTCTTACCCAATTCCAGCACCGAGGGCTATACAGCCAAGAAGAAGATGGATCACATGTGAAGAAATCTTCAGCGTTGTCTCCAGAGGCAGCTGCCAAGGAATCAGAAGCTGAATTAATCAGAGGCTCACAAAGAGATTTGGGAAAACAAAACAAAAATAAAAAAGAATCAGCCAACAAACGAAAACAACTTCAGGAAGAAAACAGGAAGGAGTCAGTAGATTTCCTGGGGTTCCACTCAGGAAGCTCAGGATAAACTGCAGGACATCAGAGGTTCTCCTATAAAACTGTGAAACACCTTGCTAGGGCTCACTGTTCTAGGACAGAGTTGAAAATCCCTTCCAAAGGACACCCCAACATCTTCCCCTTCAGTCCTACTCCTGCCCAGCTTCATGTTGGTGCTGCTGATGGGGAGAAGGAAAGCACAGGTAAAGCCTGGAGATGGTTGGGCTGAATGCTAAACACCCGAACAGAAGTGCCTGCAAGATGCCTGTCCACACCTGGGAGCTGAGCAGCACGCCCACAGTTTTGAGTGCAAATGGGTGGTTTGGGCTCCCTGCAGAATATGCGACCCCAACCAGGAAAACTGGGCTGGGACCTGGAGCCCGAGGCGGGGTGAGCAGGGAGATGACCCCACACGAGCACTGCCCACGGCTACCACACAGCACTGCTCTACACCTGCCAGCCACGGTGGGTGCCATCCTCTCCAGCTCCCCAGCTTCTCCTCGGGAGCTGCAGACCTTCTCCATGGCACAGCCCCGAGCTGCAGCGGGTGTCTGCCCAGCGCTGGGGGCTCTTCTCACATTTATCCTCCCCAGAACAGAACCCACATGTGCCCAGGTGAGCTTAGAAAGATGCACCACCAAACCGAGCCGCAGCCAGCTCTTAGCCCCCGGGCCAGCATCCCCCGGAGCAGGACCCACATGTACCAGGTGAGCTGTGAAAGATGCACCACCAAACCGAGCCAGCTCTTAGCCCCCGGGCCAGCATCCCCCGTGGCTCCCCCGGGAGCCGCACAGGTGCTCTCGGGGTGCCGCAGCGGGCGGGGCGGCTCTGGCGGCGTGCCGGGCTCCCCACCCAGACTGGCTGGGCTGCCTGCCGTGGGAGCTCTGCCGGCCGCCGCTGCTCCAGCCAGGTGCTGCTGTGGGAGTTCCTGGCTGCGGCGGGTGCTCTCTGCAAAGTACCGGGTGGTATTTTCTCAGCTGGAAGAAGCGATGTGTATCGCTCTGGCACGGAGGACTTCTGCAGCCGAGGCTCTGTGTGTGTGCGTGAAGGGAAGGTGGAGCACCTCTCCTGTCCTGGGGCAGGGCACGCTCGGTGCTGGGAGCCCGAGGTGCTGGGGCACACTGGATTGGGCTGCGGGATGTTGCAGCACGGGGCACCCATGCAGGGCTGCTGCACCGGTGTGCCTCCTGGGGTGGGGAGGCTCTGGCTCTGAAGGCATCTCTGGGCAGAGGTTCACCAAGGGAGGGCACAGTTTCAGGCTTTTTGCACCCAAGAGCTGCCTGGGATGACAGTAGTCATCTCTCCTGGTTTGGCACGTGATGGTTTTTGGTTTTCTTCTTCTGAATTTCTCATTTGTGCTGGTGCGGGGTGGTATGGGCACAACACCGGGGATCCCCCGCGTGCCCGGCAAAGGGCAGCACAGCAGCAGCTTTCCCGAGAGGCAGCTGCAGTAAGATTTATTCTGCAACACCGACAGGTCACTTGCTTATTCCACCCATGCAAAATAAACAAACAAACAGGAGCTGCTGCTGCCGCTGCCCTTGCACGTGGGATGAAAGGGGTGAGGAGAGGCAGGTTTATAAACTCGTGCCCAAGCTGTGAGCACAGCAAGAGCCGGGGGACACTCGGCTCTCCGGGGGAGCACAGCAAGGGCCCCGGCTGAGGCTGCGGCACCCAGCGGCACCGGCAGGGGGCAGTGGCTGCCCGGCAGCGCTCCGAGCTCTTCGCTCTCTCTGCGATCCGCAAATCCCCGCGGCCGGCGGGACGGGATGGACTGCGGACAGTCCTGCCTCTGTGCAGCCAGATCTCCCGCTGCCCCAGTTGTTTTGCGTTGCTTTTTAAATGAAAGTTTGGATTTGTACTCTTCTCTCCTTCTTCTTCTCCCTCTCTCTCTTCTTCTTCTTCTCCCTCTCTCTCTCCTTTTTTGTTTTTGACTGCTGCTAGACACTCATTTTGAGAGTGCTGGCAATTGAACAGAAGAGGGAAAGCACCATCTCTTCCTAGGCCTGCTGATTTATTTTGTTTCATTTTCCCCCTTTTTTCCTTTCAGCCCCTGCACCAGTTTCTTTGCTGCACATGGCTGTGCCATGACAGAGCAGCCATAAGCTTTAGGAACTCAGCAAAGCTGATTGTAAAGACAGAGCCACCCTGCTAAATATTAACAAACAAGCTTAGTCTTCCCTTGGCCTTGATGCAGGCAATAATGAGACCACATCTTCCAGGGCATGATTCAGAGTGGGAATCTCATATGCTCTGAATGGCTCCCCAGGGACTTTGTTGCCACTGATGATGCAGGGAGCCTAATCTCCTACCCTAGGCTGTTGGGAGAGACAATGTAAGCATCTTACTTGCATGCTGTAATGGTTGGTATCAGCCCAGCTGCTGGTGAGTAATTGCTGAGCGTGCCAGCAAGCACACACCTCCTGTTGGAGCACGTATCCCCATCATGGGGGAAGTGGCACAGCCAAAAACATACTGACTGCTGTGCCCACATTACCACAAAGGCAAAGGGCAGTGCACTGGAACAGCAGTGAGGAAATCAGCTGAATGGTGCATGGAGACCCTCACAAATGTCTTAGAGCACTCAAATTGAAATCCAGCTGTCCATGGGCCTCATTCAGGTATTGCTGTGGGAGCAGGGAGAGGCATGGCACTGCTGTGACTACAGTCATCAAGGCAGAAGCACACTGAGCACAATCAATATCCTCAGGTGTAGTAAGGACCCTTCAGGCCTTGGCTTCAATGCTACAGGCACACAGTCACAGTCCCAGTGATGTTCCTTGGTGCTTATCCATGCCCTGGACATGCAGTTGCAGGTCGCTTGTCCTGCCCCAAATCCTGCATCTCCTGCCCCCAGTCCCACGAAGTCTTTCCTTTACTCATCTGTGGCCCCAGGCACCTTGCTCATTTCATGAAGGCAGAGCTGATGTTCCTGAGAATAAAACATACATTAGGAGTGTTTGCAAGGAAGTCAAAACATTTTAACAAAATCAGTCAATACCCCCAACACCCCAAAAAAAGGGCTTTGATCCGTTTGAGCCAGGGAAGCCCAGAGCTACACTCACCCAGCAGCAGGACATGGCTGCAATGGACACCATACACAGGCAGACAAATGGGGTGCAGAGGGGCTCTGACTCCTCACTGAATTAAATGCACCTACATACAAAATTAAAACTGATTTTCACAGCACTGATGTAAAGACCTTGTGGGATGGAATCCACATACAATTGGAGAGGCTGGTCGTATAAGGAAAAGGGATCAGTCTATGGGGCCCAGATCAGGATAGCAAAGCTGTAGCAAAGGACATATACCATATACCTCTGAATGAAATTTTGGCTTCTTAATCTTATGGAAGCAAGCTGGGAGAAAGCCACAGCCAGTTCCTGCCAACAAAGCATAAAGATAAGCTTCCTTCCTGTTTATTTGACCTTCATGGCCAGTGTATCCAAATATCAACAATGAGGCTCCAAAACTCCAGCCTCCACTTTTTGCTATGTGCTCAGGAAGACAATTCTGCCATGGGTCACAGAGAGGCAAAACAACTCAGGACCCAGAAACCACAGGCTGGAGCCTGGCAGGCAGGCAGAGCTGTTTGCCAAAGCTCCCTGGCACAGGCACAGCCCACAGGGACCAGGCAGGGCAGCTCTGCAGGGCCTGCCATGGCTCCTCACTGACCCCACACAGCAAACGACACAAGTTACGCATTCTAGAGCTCAGTAAATCAGAAGGGCAAACAGCCCAAGCTTGGTGCTAGGGCTGGGCTGCCCACATAGTTTTACCACAGAAAAACAACTTGGGAAGAGGCAGAGTAAGAGGCCAGGTCCTGCAATCCTTCCCCCATGGCACAGGCAGACCACTTTTCTGTCAGGAAGGAGTTTTGCTAAGGCACACGGGACAGGAAGAAGGTGATGAGCAAGACACCCTCCGCAGGCTCCACTCGGACGCTTGCCAAGTTTTGTTGTGTCCAGATAAGTTTCATTCCAAGAGACTGCTAGCTTCAGCACACTTAGGACCAACAGCAGAGAAGGACATGCATGTCTTCAGAGGTCCACCCAGGCTTGCTAAACACAGCTGGAAGCTTGTAATGGATCCCTGCCCTGAAAACTTCCTGCCTGCATACGAAGCATCCCAATTTCCAAAGAAAAAATTCCAATGGGTGTGGGTGGAGGGCAAAAGGGAGAACACGAGCTTGGGATTACTAAGCACTGAAACCCTTGTTATAACCCAAGCACTGTAGAGGCTCCCCACTTCAGCAGTGAATCAGAGCAGTCAGAAACTTCAACCATATTTCAAGCCTACCTGGTTCAAGGAAACTGAAATCTTATTTTACCTGTTCCGATTTGCTCATCTAGAGGTAGAGTCCATCAGCTGGAACAGCAAGTGCTCATTGTTGTTCTAGTTGCACTTCCCTCCTTTGAGAACATACTAATATTTAACACCACATTCAGGCAATTGCTGACTGCCAGAGTGCAACCAAGGCACTGACACCTCTGGACATTGATACCTGTAGTCAACTGTTTCTCTGTTTGGCAAAATGGAAAAGAAACAGTGATCAGAACCAAAGAAATCAGGCAGGCATTTTCTACCCAAATTAAACCAGCTCCCAAGGGAAGTTATGGCAGCCTCTTCCAAGACCTTTGTGGGATGTTGACTCTCCCCATTCCCAAGCATCCTCCCCCAATAACCCAGGAAAATGGTAAGACACAGCCATGGGGCCCCTGAGAGAAACCACTGATGAAGTAAGGCTGTTAATGTGGTGGTCCATGGACAGAATGAAGTACCCAGCTGATTGAGGCCACTCCCATCAGCTTCAGGACAGCCACCCCACCTGCTCTGAGCTGCTCTTCCTTCAAATCCTGGGAAGAACAATCTAGATGCAAAGAAGGAAATGGCTTTGCTAGGGGAGAGGATGCACAGGGTGATGCACAAAGCCTTTGTTGCAAGGCTGTTTCCTGAATGAGGAGGTTAAAGGGCAGCACTGACCCTGCCTGCTCCAAGCACACCCTCCCTCCCTCCCTCCAGCAGGACATGGACTGTGGGGCACTACCTCATGCCCTGCTCAGAAACAAAATAAAGAAACCTGATGAAAGGGCAAGAAAGAGCCATGCCAGAGGCAGAAGACTTCAGAGTTCAGCCAGAGACTTACAGAGCTGACCTGCTGCATCTGTCAGAAAGGCAGCTGATGGATGTGTGATGACAACTTGTAACACATCCTTGTGACATGGATTCTGTGGAGACAGAAAACTGCACCCATGGGCAAAGGTGACACCAAGCCCCAGCTGCTCAGAGGAGAGCACAGCAGCAAAGACTCCTGCTCAATTCTAAGGCGGCGCACAGGCAAGAAAAGTTGTTTAGGAATTCAGTGTCATTTTCAGTTTTGGCTTTTATTTTCATTCACTTCCACAACAAGGTGTTCCAAAACACACCGAGGGCTTGGTGCAGGCAACACTGTCATTGCTACAAGCATTGGCAGATTCTCAGCTCAATTAAGCCATAACACTTTGATGCATCAAAACAAAACAAAACAAAATAAAATCACAGCTCTACAGGGGAGGGTAAAAGCTACAGCAGTTCAAACTCACTTGAAGATTCCAGTTAAACAGAAGTGGGCTCCATAGTGGCATACAGTAGAAAGAAGGTTTTCACAGCATATATTTTAATCATTAGTGATGCAGCAGAAAAGCTCCATCTTGCTGCTGAGTTGAAAAGCAGATATTGAAGTTCTTGTACCCAGACTATGGGCACAGCTTTACTGCATTAACCTTTATAGTCAGAAGCTCCCTAGTTCCTAAAAATGACGGTGTCTTTTGCATCAATGTATGTACAATACTGAAGCAGCTCAGGAGGACTACACAATGGAGATGCAAAACCTCGGAGGTCAGAAGGGCACAGCCTAACTCACCTCCAGGGATTTGTAAAGTATCTGCACTAACACTTTCCCCACACTAACATTGCCCTGCTGAATTAATCATTGCATCAAGTCAAGAGCAGGATGACTTGCTTCTTTTGTACCATATAGAAAAAAAAATAAAGAGATATAGTAAGTTCTCACACTGAGTATGTTAAATACTTTGAAATCTAGGACACTGCTCTTTGAAGTGTTAAAAAATAAAATGATAAAACAGGCTTTCAGTACCTGCCCCCTCCCCCCTCAACTGCAAAGTAACACAGGAATCTCAGTATGAAAAATACAAATATATTCATCCAGTGACTAGTTGTTTGTTACACGGTATACTGTAAGCATTCTGCATAAAAATAATAATTAAAAAACAGAAAAACAAACAACATTTTATTGTGGTTCTGTCAGACCCAGTAGCCCAAGAAGAAATAAAAATTGTCATGATATGCTGTAGGAAAACAAAAATTACACATACAAAAAACATTTTATATACAGACTTTACAGTGTAACCATCAGGCATTACCATTTATAGCTAACCAAAACAGGCTTGCACAGCTACCAAAAGGCAGTCTTTGAATGTAACACAGACCTGGCACAACAGACAGATGGAAAATGCTAACCATACTGGACTTAAATGAAATATGTGGCACAGAGTAGGGCTCACAAAACAGCCCCTGTATTGAAACGAGACCATTCAGCTGTAGCAAGGTAGGATAACAAGTCATTTAAGCTGCTTTTTTCATCTTTCCCCAACCAAAAAATAAAAAAAAGTCAGGCTTACTGTTAAAAAGAGCAAGCCAACTTGAAAGCAGCTGTGCTGAGCCTTGCTCCTCAGCTTAGGTTTGTTTTGTATACCTTAGAGTCTCACTACCTTGGCCAATAAAGATGTGAAAACACACACTGTTCAGTTATTTGTCCACAGGACCACTGGCAGTCAGAGGAAATGCCTCAGAGCACAACTGTCGTAGAACCAATAAAGAAAAAAACCAGAGAAAAATCAATTTCTCATGTAAACATGGCTTACTGCAGTAACAACACTCATAGTACCAGGAACTGGTCCTTGTTTTAAGGCAGTCGGCAGCTCTTTTTCTAGTCTCCACTTCTAGCTGCTTGTCACTTAACCTACAACAACAAACACAACAGGTTCCAACCTATTACAGATAAATCTAAAGACAGTTCTACTTTACTTGCGAGGAAACCAATCTAGCCTGGTCTAAACAAAAGATTTGTCTGAGTTTAGGATAGCTGAAGCCCTACAAACCAGTGTGCAGCTCTTGCTCCTCCATTCAACTGGAGGCTAGGTGGGCAAATCCTTATGCTAAACTAGCCAGGCTGCATGTGTGGCAAAGCCTAATTCTATGGCTTAAATATCAGTAGTATTACATTATGATTAAAGGCTGGGTGGGGGCAGAATTCAAGAGTGACCAGTAGCTTTATTTACACTTTGAGCCTGAAAGAAGCAAACCAGGACATACACGTGAATGTATATCCAAAACAAGGAGAGACAGCAGGCTTGGTTTTTCCAGAGAAGGTGAGGGAAAAGGAAGAAGTAGGATGCAGGTGCCATAAACGCTGGCCTGCCCAGCAAAGTGCATGTGCTGTCTCCGCTGGAGAATATTACACATGAACAGAGCACTCAGCTCCATGGGAAGAGGCTGTTTAAGTGCAACGTTCAGCAGACCGATTCCCATTTATTTTTCAGATAAACTGGCAGTTCAGGGTTTGGTTGCTTTGGATTTTTTGCATTTGGTTTTGTTGTCAGGGTGGGTTTGGTTGCTTGAGGTTTTTTGGGGTTTTTTTGTTGGGTTTTTTTTTGGCTTTTTAGAATTTTATTTTAACCTTCCTGCTTTTCAAAGTGGGATTGCTGGGTGAGAGAAACAAGTTTGCAGGTCAGGGCACCCACAAAGTGTGTGAGGATTCAAAAGTCAAGAAAAGAAGCCCTCTCCCCAAAGGAAAACACAAAACAAATTGGCCTTCTCAAGAAGGTCAATGGTTTTCAAGGAAATACCACCCGCCTTCCCCCTTCGCTCAGCACTTCCCCTTGCAAGAGCTGGGGTGGAGGTTGCAGTCCAGGAGTACGACCCACACAGCACCCAGGGCATGACCTAGCAGGAGTGAGCAAGAAGGTTCCCTCAGCCCTTCGTCCGGGGGTGCAGTACCAAGCAGAAGGAAGACAAATGAAGGGCTGAGCAGTTCGTGGCCGAGGCGGGGTGGAGGGAGGCGTAGCCCTCACTCCCCTTCCTCTTTGATGCGTTGCTGTTTGTTGCGGCGGGCGTCCATGTCGAAGTTGAAGTCGTTCCACTCGTCGCGGGGTGGGAAGGAGATGGTTTGCCGCAGCGTGAAGCGCACGGCGTCGATGACTCGCTCCCCGCGCGTCTCGCTCGAGCCCACGCTCACCGTCGAGGCGCCGCTGGGGGTGCGCAGCAGGTGGGGAGGGGAGGAGAAGTCATGGAGCTGCCGGTGGTCCAGGATGCCCTTCCAGATGGCATGGCGGAACTGCTCCGGGATCTTGAGGCTCACCAGATCCTGCAAGGCAAGGCGTAGGGCTTAGCAGGGCAATCCAGGAGTGGACACAGCCTCTGGGCCACCAAGAACCACTAAAGCTGCCAAAATCCAGGTGGCCACGATGCACAGCACAAGACAAACCACGAATCGTGGAAGTAGTGATTCACTCTGGAACGGGCATGTGTGGCCATGAGGCAGCAAGAGCTCAGTTTGAAGGCACAAAGTCTATTTTTAAGTTGCACAAAATGCTCATTCATGCATAAGACATGGTGACCTAAAGCTAGAAGCTTAACTGGACTGCAAGACCTCCAAGGCAACCTCAGGGAGATCTGCTGGCTGTCAGTGGCGGGGGATGCTGGGCTGCTGAAGGTCAATGGCTTTGAAAATTTCCATGTTTATTTCAAAGCCTGCAAAAGGGTTTTGGAATCCAAGCCTGAGCTCCAGTGTTCAAAGCTCTAGGTCTGACTTTATAAGAACTGCCTTAATTACTTAAACATAACCAAATTTAATAACAGACACATAACCTTAGAAAACATGTACTTTGAGGCCCCATAATTTCTGGTGCAAAACCTAATGCAACCTGCAGCATTGCATTACCTAAACTCTGGGATACATGGTATCAGCTTCTGAAAAAATTAGCAACCAACTTTGGTTAATTTGGGTCAGCTTTTCTAATTAGAGCAGCAGCAGAAGGAAGGCAACCCACACTAGGGAGCAAAAGCACCACAGTCACCCAAAGTCTCAGGGAAAAAAAAAAAAAAAATGGGACAGCCAGCTCAGAAGAGAGCAATGGCTCTGGAGAGGAAGCAGCAGCCCTGAAGCAAAAGCCGTGCAAGAGTCAAAAAGGGAAAACAACAAACAGGGATGAGATGCCAGTGGCAAGGGAAGATGATTAAGGTAAGGTTAGACAACAGAAGCAGGGAGGGGAAAATGCAGACCACTTCTGGACAGCCTACTTGTCTGCAGGCGAGTGAGGTGTAAACTGAAACCGAGCCTTGCAGAATTAACAGGCACGTGGGTGGGGCCTCTTCGGGGGCTCAAACAGAGAGAGCTGGGGAAGGGAAGGGGAGACACTCTTCCTCTGTGCCAGGCAAGGCAGTTACACTGCTGGCCCCAACTCCAGCCTCTCTTCACCTCACAACATCGCTTCTCTACGTACAACAGCCTTATATCAAATTAATCATGTAAAAATAAAAGAGTATACTGAGTCTGAATTTCTGATCTGTTCCTAAAGCAGGGCCAAGAGTGCAAACAAAGGAAATGGTGAGGAGTTACTTACATCCATGGAGTAATGCTCAATCTGATAGATGGTGGTCAGCCCCTGGGTCGTGAAATAATCCACACAGGATGAGCAGCCCAACCTCGCTAAGAAGCTGCAGAGGAGGAAGGAAGGAAGGAGAGAGAAAATAGGATCACCCTGGCTGCAACAGCCCAAACCACAGAAAAACCAAACACTCAGCCAATCTGCAGCAACAGGAAACAAAGCTTTCACCCTTGGCTTGACCTCCTCCAAGACATCCCAGACCAGCAAGCCACATCACAGCCACATCAAACAGACGAGGGAGTCCTTCAGCTCAGCAGCCAGCCCTCATGACAGCATCTCGCTTTAGTCAAGAGCCAGTGCTGCACAACCTGGGTCTTGAGGCAGGAGGGCTCACACAGACCCTCCTGCCAGGTCACATCACTCAGAAGGTGGCTGAGCCCATGGCAGCCTGGTGCATGCACAAAAGGCTTCAGCAAGGCATGGGGTCTAGGGCTCAGACATATCATGCAGTTCTAATCAGCACATTCCTCCCTAAGTGTAAAGGATTCCTCATTTATAGGCAGCATCTTTCAACTGGTTTGACCTCACAAGGGCCAGAGGGGCTTCTGACCCCAGCCATGGCTTGTCAAGTGGCCAAAGGAGAAAAAAGAAAACCAAGAAATGTTTGCAAGACTGCCTGGAGCCCTCAAACTCCACCAGTCCAACAGATGCTGCATCCCTGGGCTTTCTTGCAGTCCTAATGTCTCTGTTTCTCTCAGCTGCTCAGAGGTGGGGATTTGAGGCTCAGTGCCCAGAGGGTGCCAGCCTCAGGACTACCAAGGGTCCAGTGGGATCCAGTGCTCCAGGATCATTGAGGCCCCTGACCCAAGGCCTCTGCTCCCTTTGGGTGGGAAATGTGCCGGGCAGCCTGCTCCCGCTCACCTGACGATGCTGCAGTCTGAGGGGTATGGAGGAGGGGGGGTGCAGTGGGACGTTGAAGGCATGGAGAGGGGAGGAGGCAGCGCCTGCGTGGGGCTCAGGCCATTCATGTCACCGGTCATGGCCATGTGGGTGCCCATCATGGGAACTGGAGGAGAGAAGAAGGAGGAGCACATTGTTACCCAGGCATGCCCAGACCTCGCCTTTGCCCCCAGCATGGCACCCACAGCTGAAGCAGCCTGAAATCCCCTGCAAAGCCCTGTGCAGAGCAAGCTCATGAGAAATTTCAGGCAGGGCCAAGGACCAGATGACAGACAGTCCTTCTGGAGCTCTCCCCTCACAGGAGAAAGAGCCACTGTCACATCACCTTCCCTCCCAGACGGGCTGGGTAGAAACCCTGGCTTGCCCTGCCACAGGAGAGGAGCAGGACAGAGCCAGGAGAGTAACCTAATACAGCAGCCAAACAGCTTTGTTTTCAGAGACAGCAAGAGCACCAGAAGGGGATCAGCAACAGGTGTGGGCAAGAGTCCAGCTGTTTTGAAATAAATTAAAAAACAAAACACCAACCAAGAAAGCCCCAACAAAACTCAGCTCCCAGAACCATGTCTGTCATCCTGGATTTACAGAGCTGCTGAGCACACATCAGCAGCCAGGAGGAACAGAGCTGCAAGATGTTTCCTTTGAAATTAAGAACTGTCTTAATTGAACTGAGGGGAAAAAGTGTTGCCAACATTTGCATCTCCTCTGCTGGGAAAGGAAGAAGAAACAAGTCTCAAAAGCCAGAGGACAGAGCAGCCAGGTAGATCTGCAGCAAGAAGCAGCTCTGCTCATCCTGTGAGGCTCTGAGCAGGATGCTGAAGCCTTGCCCCATGGCACACCAGCGAGCAATATTTTTTTGGCTCTGTAGGTTCACAGTGAATGACTCCAGGCTCTCCAGCTTAACACTAGCCACTTGGAGATGCCAAGTCTCCTTGTTCAGACTAGCAGGGAGCACGCAGGGAACAGGAGAAGGAGAAATAAGAGTTTCTTACTGTTGGTTCCCATGCTGTCAGGGATGGTGGTTGGGGTCAGGGCATTGCGCTGCTGGGGGTTGATGAGCTGGCTGACCGAGGGCAACTTGTTCATGCTGTTCATTTTGCTGAGTGGTGGAGAGTTGGAGCCATACGAGGACTGCGACTGCATGGAAGTCCTGCAAACCAAGGAGACGTTAGGACGAGAATCACAGCAGCTGGTTGTTCAGAGTGTGCATCCAAGGGGCTACATGGCCACTGAAATCACTGACACCACTGGAGCATCACAGATAAAAATCACTGGAGAATGAGTCAACAGGAAATAATAAATTTCCCAGATATTCTCAGCACTTAAAAAACCCCAAAAACTGAAATACCGAAAAAAAAGGAAAGGTTTAATTTTGGTTGAAACCTTTTATTTAAGGAGAAGTTTTATTTTTTATTTTCCTAAGAACAAGAACTAAGGAAGCCATCTCAAACCATCCTAAATACCCCTAATACCCCTAAAACCTTACTGCAGAAACAATTTTCAGATTGGGTCACACTTATCATCAAAATTCCTAGTTGCTCATATAATCAGGCTGTTCTCAGGTGTATATTTAACACCCAGAGGCTCTTTCTCAAGACAGATTCCATGCACTTTAGGGACAACTCCTGAGATGGTCAGAGCTGCTGGGGATGCCGACAGGCAGCTTTTGCTGGTGTTAAGGCAAACCTGGTATCCAAACCCCTCAGGCTGCTTGCAAAGAGGATCAGGTTCCTACTAGCACCTGACAACAGCACTGGCCTCCCTCGAGTCCATCCAACTCCAAACTCCATCCAGCACATTCATGGAGTGGGCCAGAGAAGCTTGCCAGAGCTCCCTGCTGCCCAGCCCTGAGGGTCCCAGCTGCAATCTCGCCATGTAAGTGATCCAGGCTGTCAAGACCAGGCTGCTTCTGAACAGCAGCCCAGCTCCCAGATCGAGTTACGGCTGCGGCATCCCATCTGGAGTGGGGTCTTATGTGGGATATGCAGAAAATTATCATTAAAGCCAGTCCAACAGCACAATTGGCACAGCACTGCTGTGCCACAAGGGAGCAGGTTTTTCTGTCTCTGACACCAGGAGCATTTGTAGGACTGGGCAAAGATTTGGGAAATGTGCCTGCTTCCCAAACACAAGTACCCTCAAGCCATGGTCACCCTGCAGAGCACCTGGCACTCATATCACAATGACCCCATGGTGAATGTCCATGGGACATTCCTATCTTATTTCCCATTGGGAAACTTGTTCCCATCTGGGTATAACTGGTTACACCAATCGTGGGAACTGGCTTTTCTTCTATGCAAATAGAATAATTATTATTCCAAATAAGCAAAGTGTAAAAGGAAAGAAAAGGCTTATTCCTAGATAATTTATTAAAACCTTCAGCACTCAAGGTCAAGTTCCATACCATTACATTGTCTCCAGCTTCCTGCACTTTCAAGACTTGCAGTGTTGGGTGGAGAAAACATCTATGCTAACAGGCTGGAGTATCTAAGGCCCTGAAGAAATGTTACCTAATTACACAATTACAGGAGGTACAGAAGGGTGTGAACTGTCCTTTGGCAGTGCAGATGCAGGACAAGATCCAGCAAACTTCACAGACTCAAGGAAGTGGAAAGCACAAGAAGCTTCAAAAATTAATATTAACAATGGCAGCAACTCCCAAGGGGAAGTGAAACCGAGCCATGAAGTTCAGACCCAACTTTCAGAGAGAAGGGAATGATTCAGATCTGAGGTTTCAATTCCCCAATTATGAAAGTTGAGTCCAGCCATGAAATTCAAGTCAGGCTAACACCACCCTTAGCCTAGAAGGCTTCTGCATTTAGGACCAGTGAGTATTTCTACTTCATGGGTTCAGGTACTTATCTTAACTGAGCTCCAGCTGAAATACACCTGAAGAATCTCTTATGGCAAAATCTGCATGAGCTGCAAGTGAGGAGGTCACCATGAACACAGTAAAATTCTAAACAAAACCAACAAAAGCTTCCCAAAAGAGACTGAGTTGCATTGTTTGAGGTCAGTAGAGGGCCTATCTTTGGACTCTCCACCACCAACAGTGATCTTAGCAAAGCCAAGTAGGAGACTACAAAATACTTTGGGGATGAAAGAAAAACAAAAAACAATCAAACACAAGCCAATCAAAGGTTTAGAAAACATTTAGAAAACAAATGCATTTAATGTATAGCTTAGGGACTCCATTATTATCTCATTCATACTCGTAAGAGTCAAGATTAACAAAATCAAGTTCAAGGGAATAAAACAGAAAACAAAAGCATTTTTCTTTGTACCCATACTAGTTTCAACAAAGGTATTCAATCACACGAGCAGATGTTTAAAAGGCCTACAGAAAGCCATCTAACCAAAGAAAAGTTGCAAGATAAACCAAGATGCAAAATTTTATTGAAAATTAATCTCACACATCAATATAGCAAGAGCCTTAGAAATACAAGAAAATGTTTTTGGTATTAAGCACAAGGACTACATGGTGTTTGAGGCTTCACTTAAAACATATTGCTTTTTTCCTCGATTTTTTTAAACAGATATAAGAATGTCATGCACAGTGATTTTCATTAAAATTGTACTTACTATGTCTCAAGAAAGATTAGAAGTCAGAGCATTAACATTTCTTTGATATCAATGCCAATGAAATGCATTTTAATATCAAGGTATAAGGACTTCAATTAAGAGACTATTATACTTGTTGGAACAGTCTGATACAAAAGGCACTGAGTCACATTCTGCAACTGAGTTTTCTCTCTTCAAGAGGCTATGTAATTATTTAGCAAATAACATTTGTAGTTATGCAAGCTCATATGACGGCAATCAGTCTCTCATGCTTCAAGGCATATACTGATCATCTCAAGAGGTCAGGAAGGAACTTCCTCCTTCTCCCATATATGAACAAAGTTCAGTTCACTGGTTACCTTGTACAACTCTATGCTTTCCCAGCTCACTGGATACCAGCCCTTCACCAGAGGCAGCAAACTGCTGGGATCGACCAATTGCCTGATTGAGCAGATCAGAGTCCTCCATTCACTAGAGGAGCACACAGCCATGTAAGCAGCCTTAACGCAAATGACATCAAAAGTTCATTCAATGCAATTGGGCAGCTCAGGCTCAGAGTTTAAGATTTCATCCAAGCCCCTGTACCTATAGTTTGCTGTCCCTGAAGTCCCAGAGCTAGTCAGTGCAGAGACACACACGGTGAATCAGAGCTGACCAGTTCTGTGTCTGCCTTCCCTTTCAGTAGCCACTCCAAGGATCACATCCCAGGTTCACACAAGGTCAACATGCTTTGACAATGGTCTTTAAAGCAAGATTTCCCATGGGGCTGCATAACACTGGGATGTCACTGATGTAGTCTAATAATGGCACACAAGTGACACAGGTGATGCTCAGTTGCACTCACCTGCTTTGCAGGCCTGTGAAGCACCAGGACACTAAAAAGCAGAGAGATGCCCTTGCTCCCCACATCCCAAACAGCTGCTATTCTAAAGCAAACAGTGCATCTTTACAATCACACCAGTGGTTTGTGGGCTTAGTACCTCACTGGGAATATGGAAAGGAGGAACTCCAACAGTTACTGGGCAGACAGGAACTACAGCACAGGGACAGGGGTGGCAATAAAGACTTCCCTTAGATTCCAGGTATGGGAATTTCTCAAGGCAGGCTGTGGATGCAATCTGCTCTCCAGGGAATGGAGCTGTAATACAGGGAGTGGATATGCATCAAGTAGTTGACACAGACTGATATGACCTGACTGACTGACAAGGCCCAATTAGTCCACTTGGTTATTCCTTGAAAGGAAAAGGCTTATTTTCCTGAAGACATGGAAATGGCAAAGAAGCAATGAAAAGACTGCTGGGAAAAGGTTTTTGTTTTATCTGCAGAGGACACACGACAAAGCAACTCAAATTGCTTTCAGCTCCAGGTATTTGATAAAAGAAAAAAGAATAGCACCTTCTAATATAACCACCTGGTAGTTGGAAAGCAAATCAAGTTACAGCTAAGATCAGCTTCACAATCATCATCCTCTTAAGTAGGATTGTGAAATCCTACTTAAGAAATCAGAAAAAATCCTTAAGAAATCAGAAAAACTTTCCAGAAAACAATAGGATCCAAATAATTTACATTCTTGTTTAGTGGAAGTCTGAGATACTGTATTGCCCATTACAGTACAAGGGATTTCCTAGAGGTCACACCAAATGATGAACTGGAATCTCCCAGTACAAGCTGTGGATGCCTTTTATCTTCTGTTGGGCTGCCTCCTCAAACTTGCCCAGGAGCAGAGCTCCAGATACAGATCAGTGTTTCCCTGTCATGGTATTTCCATAGTGCCATCCAGAAGCAGACAAAGCCAAAATCCAGGAATAAACCTTCATTGGAAAGACAGACAACAGTGCAAAGCATAATCCTTATTTCTGGGCTGTATTTACAGTTCAGATTCCCACCTCTCACAGGGAAAGGAATTACAGTGCCTTTCTTTTCCCAAATAAAAGTGAATATAAAAATAGTGACTTTGGGATCTCAAAGAACTTCCTGGAATTTCCAGGCAAGGTAAAGAGGCACTTGGTTTTGATTGGCTTCACACAAGGAACCATGGCAGAGCTGCAACTGTATGAAACAGGCACTGCAAGTGTTTAATTAGCTATTATTTATATACTTAATCCCAATTTTGGGGGCTCTTTTCCATCAGCCCTCCTCCTAACTGCTATGGTAGAGCAAGCCTTGCTAAGACATCAGAGATACCCAAAGATGGGATATGGCTCTCAAAGGAGATGCTGCTACGAGTCATCACCTGCTCAGATCCCAGCTCTGCTGCCTGGAAGCAGATGATGTGATGTTCAGAGATAAGCATCTTCTGACTGCATCAGGCTTTTTTCCCATGGTGGGTGGCCAGCAGGCCCGCTCTGCATTTGGAAGAGCCAACCTTCTCTTCACGTTGCCTAACCACGAGTTTGTCAGAGCTGGGTATGCACCTGCCCCAGATAAATCCAGCACAGACTGCACTGCAGGGCACACAGGTCCCTAGCAGGGTTGATACAGCCTCCTGAGTTTCTCAAGAGATGATCCCTGGCACTTGCAACCGAGCTGTGCTCCCCAGCCACTGCTCCTGGTATACCTTCTTCACATTTCTACTTCTTGCTGCTGTCAACATCAGAGGGCTACTCAGAAGCAATGCCTGCGAGTGTGGGTTGAAGGACACTTCCCTACCAGCATTAGAGGCTGCTCTTCACATAAAGATGTTTGAGCAGCTCTCAGTGGGCAAAATGCCCACCCACTACTCCCTCCTCCGTCACTGCCAGTATCCACCCAGTGCCACACTCAATATGGCCATGTTACACTATGGCATGTCACTTGCCTGTTGATTGTTCCTCTTTTGTGACAGCCCGGGCTTGACACAGACCCCTCCTTGTCAAGCCCCACATGAACAGTTTTCAGAGCTTGATAGAATCCATCTGAGAATATTGTCCTTGCTGAGAAAGTGTTCTGTGTCAGAATTGCTAAACCCAGATGCACTTCATGGACACAATTTGCAAGACCCTCTGGTTGCAGGATTAATGGACAAGGTGGACATGGCCTGAGGCCACTTGGCTGAGTCAACTGCAACATACACTGGCACTGCTTTCCTTTGAACTATAAGGCTTGGAGAAAAGGGGAAAAAGATAGCAAGGTTGATGAAAATGGTAAGACAACATCTAATAATTTCTGAATATCTGTAAGGAAAGGGAAAAGCTCTGATTCCTTTTTACAGATAGGGCACAAAGGAGTTTTGGACACTCTACACCCTGAGTTGCAAAGGGACAGACACTGGGCAAACATGGATGTCATTACACTTCAACCACACATTCAACTTGTGCAGTTCAGCCCACCACTTGGATCGATCCCACAGAGTCATGAGGAACTCCCTAAGTTCAGTAAAGCTGGATCAATCCCAGCAGTCCTGGTGCAAAGTCAGTCATCCAGTCTTCTTTACAATTTTGATGTACTTTAGATCAAACCCTTTAAGGCTAGAAATAAGTGGAAACAGTTCATGATGCCAAAATAGCAGGCATTTCTACAGAAAAGAATTGATTTCTTAGCAGTGCCAGTTCATATAATTATTACCTCTCCCTGTCCAGCAGTACAAATACATCAGATACTTGCACTATTAGTGCATGGCCAGCATTAAAACAGGCCAAATTGACTATCATAGACCATTTAAACACACATCCTCTTCTTCTACCCCCCCAGTCCACGGACACATTTTTTTAACTTAAACAAGACAAAAGGCATTTTAAAATTGAGACCTGCTCAGAGAAACCGTGCCGACTTTCACAAATACAGAAGTAAGAAGAAAGAGTATCAACACATTACAAAAATGGGAAAAAGAAAGTTACACCATGACAGACAACACCGTGGTGTCCGACCTCGCAACGCTATGGGCTACAGCTACGAGGGCTGTAGAAGTGTCTGTTGTTTTTGCAAAGTTTGAGTCCCTTCAGAAGTTTACTCTCACTATTCACTCAGCTGCTATCAGGCTGTGTATTTGCCCCACTGTTCCTAGTCCTGCCAGCTGGGCAAAGTGACCCTGCCAGCTCGGTTTATGGATACACTGATGGGTTTGGGGGGCTGGAATGTTTTAGGATGGCATCAGTCTGTTTGGGAGGGTCTCTCCTTGAGTCCGTGAGTTCACTCCTGAAGCAGGCCGAAAGGAGACTGTAAAGAAGGAACCAGAGAAAAGAAAAAGATGAATGTACAGAACCCTTTGCCAGCCACCAAGAGAGAAACAGTCATATTCCACCTTCATGATCACAGTACAGGCTTTTAAAGAGGGAAAAAGCAGATGTCTTAGCACCTACAGTGAGGGTATGTAACAGGGAGATTTAGGAAGCTGGAAAGCCCCAGGCACAAGTGAGTGCTTGGCAAGGAAGTGAAACAACCAGTTGATAGGGAAATCTGATTCTGTCCCAGTCTCATGGGTACAAATGATGCCCTGATAATGTTTCCAGTGACAGATACAAGAGGAACAAAAGCATTCAGGCAGAGGAAAAAGGAGTAGCAGCTTCCATCAAGTCCACTTCTAACTACAATCATTTCAAAACCAGAAGCTGATGCTAGAGAGGGAGAATGGTGCATATTTGCCATACTTATTACAGCTCAACTACTCTCCTTTGAAAAGCCAAGGGGTCCTGGGGCCACCAGTTGATGCAGAGGGTATTGTATCCTCAGAGCCCACAAAGCACTTCTACTTGGTTCTTTTAATCTTGGCCATGCTGTAAGTGAGAACACTTTCCAGGTGCCTGGAGCTTACATGCAAGCACAGCACTACGAAACAAAACCAAATCATGCAAAAATCCACTATAAGCTTTCACACCAAAAGTGAGATTAATGAGGTAAAGGTACAAAGAGTACCTTCCCCACCAGCCCCCTTCCCACAACAGCAAGCACTGGGATCCTTGCAGCTCGCAGCTCAGCTGGAGCACTCCAGGCACTGGATAGCTCAGTTCTGTCACTGCTCACTTACGAGGTGAATTCCTTCTCATTTGGAAAATGAGCTGTGCTGCTCACTAGATTGAAAGGCAGCCAGTGGGCTGGTAGCTGCAGCCCTGATCATATGAAAGAAATGTTTGCTGGGGTACAAGATCCCACTTGGACGTAAGAGGCCTCTTCTTGGTAGCCATTGGAAGACTTTTGAAAACCCTTCAATCACAGGAGCTGGACTTGGTGTTCCTTTTGAACTATATGGATCCCTTCCAGCTTGGTATATTCTGTGATTCTCTGCTGCAGGAAACTGAAATGCAGATAGTTCTGAAAACAGTGCTCAGCAGAGTGAAACCCACCACATGAAAAAGTGTTTTCCAGTGAAATTCTTAAGGACTGTGCCAGTAACTCCCTGGGAATATTGATGGTAAATGTATTTCACAGCAGGGTAATGAGGAAACATTCCCTCCCCAACAAAGCACGAGCCACCTCTCATATCTCTCGCAACAGTAATCACCTGGCAAATCTATGTTTTACTCAAATCATGGTAGACTATGAAAAGGAATTTTAAATAAATGTGTGTGCTGCTGTTCAAGTATGGGCCCCAGGATTTGACAGTGAAAAAGGAAGAATAGAAACTGCAGGAAAAACCACCCCACAACTTCCCACCTATGATCATGAAGGTATTTGGCATAACAGCAAATAAGAGAAAACCATGCATAAAGGAGCAAGCAGAGAGAGGAGATGAGACAGAGAAATATTGTGGTCTGGCACAATTTGGAGCACTGCAGTATTTTGGTCATCTAGTGAGACACAAGAATTCTGACTGCCACCAGATTTGTCCTTTTTATTCCAGAATAGCAAGGCAGCTGCATCTGCTGGCCTGTCAAATGCAATGCTGGTTTGTATGCACATGAAAGGAATTATAAAGTCATTTTCCAAAAGGACAGATTTATATTTTTAAAAGTACCTTTCACCATGATAATCTCAACCTTGCTCTTCCTACTCTTCAAAAAAGATTAAGCTTTCCATGTTGTAGGAGCAAAAGGGAAAACTCATTCCACACACCTAGACAGCTTTTCTATGTTAATCACCACCCAGAAAACTGAAAAATCAAGCAATTCCTCCACTGAGGCTTGACTCTGGAGCACATGTGGATGCTGCTCCATTTTGAGAATGAAGAGCTAAGGCAACTTTCAGATGTTCCAGTCCCACAGAGCCCAGCTTGGACCTACAGCCTCCAACACATTCCAACTTGGTCACAGCATACACACTTTCCCAGCTCCCACTTTTCACATGTGCACTGAACCAAGATTTTAAAGTAGATCCCTACATACAAAGTGAAAGGGCAGAACAGACTCAAAAAGGAGTCCCTGTGCTCCAGAGTTTGGCCAGCTTGACAAGGAAGCAGTGGCAAGACATCTCCCAGCAATCTGCTCACATGTAAGGCTGCTCTTCCCCATTCTCACATTGAGACCTGAAGCTCCTTTACAGTTCTTTTTTTGAGGTGCAACTGCATCTTAGAGTATTTTCAGCCTAAACATCCCCTTGCCCTGAACCCATTCCTTCAGATAGTAAGTCATACCCTAGATTATTGAGGAAAAAGCACCAAAACCCAAAGTGCACCTAAGAAACTATTGCCTGAACATACATTTCAGCACAGAGAAGCCTGCTTGATGGCAGGCTGTTGGCAGAGACAACTGCAGCAGCTCTGGACAAACAGTATAAATAATTTTTTTCTCCACTCCTGGAACCCTTAAAAGCTGTTAATCTTTCTCTCCTGTATCTTAGTACAGTCAGCAACTGAGAAAAAAGAGTATATAACTTGACAACTACCAAGAGACATGCCAAAAGAAGTCTCATTAAATTAAATGGCTGGACTTCTACATGCTGGTCTTAAAGGTAACACAAATATCAACCTCATTTGCCAGAAACCCATCCTACTGATATAGAAAGAATGAAAACAGTAATTATGGCAAAGCCAACTGTCAGCACCAAGGGAAAGCTGCCATCTGCTGCTGTCCATTTCTGCTTACAAAACCATTTCTCAGCTGAAATGGCTGTGGCTCAGGTGAAGCTTTGAAGGCAAGCAGCAGAGCACACAAAGGCCACAATGCCTAGGAGCTAGTAAATACAAGCTATAGTTTATACAAACAGTGCAGATGACTGATAAAAGTTAATAAAAATAATAATGAGATTTTTAAGTGCCCCAAAGAAGAGTCCAGAGCCCCTGGATGCTCCAGACATTTTGGCAGAAGGCTTTTTTCACACCTCCACAAGACTCCAGCTGACACTAAAAACACACAGGTCGAAATGTGAGCACATGCAGAGATCTGGCAGAAAGCTGTGGTATTGCAGAAGTCCTGAGACAAGGCCAAGGCACTGAAATAAATCCCTACAGGCTCAAGTGGGACTTATGTGGTGCCTTGGCCCCACGCTAACCTCTGCAGAGGAATGAGTTATACCCACAGCCTCCTGATGCGAGAGCTTCCCAGCAGGAACGCGCGAGATCCGAAGCACTACCACTGGCAGCCACCTACAGCCTGGGGGGCTATTTTCTGTCACTAGAGACAGCAGGTGAAGCAATGCTCATGAATGACACTGCTTACAGCCCATCTGGGAAGTCATTCTCTGCCCAAGCCTCTGTAACTGCAAAACTTTGGGAACCTGGAGAAATATGGAACCCAGACACCTGTTTGGCCTTTCTTTTCCCTATCCTCCTTGTTGTGAACTCTCTTGAGTTCAGAGAGGATGAAAAATTTCTCATGAGCAACGTGAAGAGTCAGCTGGCAAAGTGCAGTTTCTGACAACACTTTGAAGTGTGTACAAAATCTTTCTTTGAAGTGCCCACCAGCCACAAAGGAAATCTTATGTGTTTCAACCTTGCCCTCAACTTTTGCTGCCTGTTTTATAGCTGAACAGCCTGAAGTATTGTTGTACCACTGACACACCAGCCCTCCAATGCACCAGAGATGCACTGCAGTGGGGTCCAAGCACTCGGCTGAGCTGGTGCTCACAAGTCCCAGCTCTACATACTCTTGGCAAGATGCTCAGATGGAAACCCTGGAGAAGGCATGGAGCTGGCTCCACATTTGCTGCCATTCCCATGGAGCAGATGAGAGAGGAGTGCACCCAGCCTGTGCTCCCCAGCTGGGACAGGCACACGCAGCAGGTTTCTGACCACAGGCTGACAATGGCTCTGCCTCACCATGCTATGCCTTGGGCTCTGGCTGGACGTCAGAAACAAGGCACTGAGCCCATTCTCATTCACCCTCCAAGGCCAAAAGGTGAAATGTGTGGGACAAGAGACTAGAGAGGGACCTTGAGAGCAATTGAGGTTGTGCACTCAGGGAAGCAGGACTGCTTCAATCCATTGCTTGGCCCTCATTTGAGCACCATGTCCCTGTGAACAACTGTGCAGAAGTCTTCTGTGTCTCTCTCCTCTCTCCCCCTTCCCCAGTGTCCCCAGTGCACTGACACTGCAAGCACACTGGTACTCACTGCTTCTGGAGCAAGTGCTGGTGCTGCTGCTGCTGCTGCTGCCGGTAGGTCTCAATCGTGTGCTGGGGAAGGTACTGCATCAGCTCCAGGGACTCTTTGATCTTCAGCAGCATTTCATATGTCTCCCGTCCCCTCACCTGGATCACGGGAAAAGAAAAGGAGGTTGGGGGAAAAAAAAGGCTTTAAAGGGCTGCATTTGCAGTCCTTAGTGTAGTCACCTTAGAGAGTTTTAGATAAAGTCAAGTAAACAGCCAGAGCAGGATGCAAATACCCTATTTATACACTATGCACACACAACAGAACTGCTAAGCCTTGTGCTAGAGGTGCAGCACATAATGTTGAAGAGTGATAATCTCAAACTGCACGCTAATGAACATCTTGGGGTTGTCATATGGCTCAATGTGAATCTATGCCAGCCAAAAGCAACATTCTGTTCCAAACTATTTAGACAGAAAACCAAACTATTTAGACAGAAAATGTCTTGACCTGCTTCAGATGCAAGCAGATCTGGTGCCGAATCTTACATGCCTTCAGAAAAGATAGCACTTGAACCTGGGAGCTGGGTTTGGATCTCCCTTCTCCTCCAAGCACACCAAGATTTGTGAGTTATCCAACTCAATATGGCTCATGGGCAAGAAGCTAAATGGCCAATTAGAGATATTTCTTGCCCTTTCTCCGCCTACACTTAATACAGCATATTTCACTTCTATCACTGCATTACAGTGGTAATACACATAAAAACTACAGGAGCATCCACCTATCAGTAAGACAATACCCAGTATTTCTAGAGAAAGGTCATGTGGCACAGACCCAGAGGAAGAAATTTAGTTAGATCTCAAAGACAATGCTTCCCCCAGGACAGACAGATCCCTTGGGATATTCTCATATGCCTTGCATAAGCCGCTCTCACCACCTAGTAGGATTTTTAAAATACTTTTTATTTGGAATATGTATTTAAAATAGGTAGCTCTTGGGATTAAAGAAAAGAGAAATTATTCTTTCACACCCCAACCCCATCCTCAGTTCTCTCTGAAGTCTAGATGAGCCTCAAGTCACCAAGGAAGATACTAAACGCAGGGTAAATACAAAGATGGAGAGAACTCACTGGCAAGTATAAGAGCTCATCATCTGGGGAACGTCTTTTTTTGATAGATGTCATCTGTATGCCGTGAGTTCCTTGTCGAAAAGCTGGAAGAGAAATCCCAAAGGCATCCAATTTTAAAAAAAAAAAAAAAAAAAGTGGGGGGTGGAGAGAAGTGTACAACAAAGAAGAAAAAAGGCAAGCAGAGAGATATAAAAGAGATATAAAGTGCATGGCCAACTCAGATTTGCAGAGCTCTGAAAGAATCTCTGCCTGAGCCACTCCAGAACTGTACTTGCAGCTCCTGGCTCCTTAAGGCAGACACAACTGCAGATGCTAGCTGGCCATGTCACCAGGGTAAACATCAGCCAAGAGTGCTGGATATATAACAAATCCTCAGGAAGCCATGCTTAGAACAAGCACTGGCTCTTTACAAGAAAGACCACGAATTTTGGTATTACGGTGCTCACAAGCTATTGATGAATCAGTGATCCACAAAGGTGAGACCATTGGCAGGGAGCAGAACTCACTGAGAAAACAAAGCCCAAAGCCCTGCTCCAGTCTGCCTCCCATCATAGCCTGTGCCCTGCTGTTCAGCCTGCTGCCCTCACTAAATGTACAGGGAAAACTAAAGGTGATTTCCTGCATGTCTAGTGAGTACTTGGCTCTCTTTAGAGCACAGACAGAGGCCGCTTGCCAGAGTGTCTCCGACGCAGAGCAGGGTTTGTGCACAGCCTCAGTCTAGATCCCTGTGGCTGGCAGACACCTGTCACAGCACAAAACACTGGCTAGATGAGGCAGAGAATAACAGCACAGCCTCAAACAAGCAGTAGAGGTTCAAAAGGTTAGAGTCCCAGACACACAATTGGAAGGTGGCAAATAAACACCCCCTCCACCCACTGCTAATCTAACAGGGCTAATCTAACACCAGCAGCGCTGCAAGGGAACCCACAAGCCCAGATTGTCAAACACTGCTTTGTGAACACCAGCTCAATTTTTAGGCTGATTCACCATGGGAGAACAGACATCTAATGCCCTCCTGCCTCCAAGCCCATGCACAGCACCACAAGCACCCAGTGAGAGCCCAGTTTGCAATCTGCCCAGCTCTGCCAGCTACTTACGGCGCTTCGTACCATCACCATTCTTTGTGCTGTCGGACACTTGCTGCTTGCGGATGCTGTCCTCGTCTGCCTTGCGGTCTCTGCCCGGGCAAGCACAAATACGGGCTTCGAAACATCGGCGGCCCAACACTTGCCCACTGGGAAGAGAGGGGAGGAGAAACATCAGCTGGCATCTTGGATACAGGCCAACAGCACACCTCAACTTTATATCAGACTGTGCACCTCCCATCTCGCAGCCTGGATTTCCCAAGTGCTGGGCAACTCCCACCTGCAAAGATCTAAAAAATATCCTATAGCCCCTTGAACTAAGCTGTTCCTATGGATATGGAATGCTGCCCTAAGTGGAAGAGGAGCCAGAAGGGTTATACTCGTGATACACAACTTACTCTCTGGTTTCCAGGGTCACAATGATAAGGATAGGGCGGCGGTTCATCCCTCCGACACAGCTACTGTTGCACATGAAGTTGTACAAGACTGTAGTGAACTCAGTACCGACCTGGATGAGACAAAGGGCATGAGCAGAATAGATGGTGAATGGAAAGCTCTGCTTTTTCCAAGCTCTCCTCTTTTACTTCTCAAGCTGGGCTGCAATCAGACCAGCATGAAATAGGCCCCCACTACCAAGCCTCCTTGAAAGAAATGAAGAACCCCTGCTCTCAAGGGATAAAGAGGGTGTTTCATAGCTCATTTCTGACAAAGAAGAAGAGATTCATTGTGATAAGGATGGGGAAAGCCCAAGATCTCAACTCCTTTGGCTAAGGTTATAACCTCCACCCCTTTGTATGCCAGGATGCCACCAGCCCAAGCTCACAGCATACCTGGGGTGGCTCGTAGGGGACCAGCACACTCTGCCGCCCGGTGATGGGGTCTTCTACATACTGGGCATGGCTGTTCCCTTCCACTCTGATCAGATGGCTGGGAGGTGCAATCTGCCCTGCAAGGGCAAAAAGGCAAAAAACAAGAGACACTGGTTCAGTGAAGCAAGGTCACACACAGGGTGGCAAGATCTGCTGTCAAGGGAACTCCTGCACTTGGCCCCAGAGGTCTATCAGAGCACACAGGTGCCTCTGAGCCCTTAAAGCAATCCTTCCCAAGATCCCTGTTGCCACACACCAAAGGTAACACAGGCTTTCTCAAGCTCACTCTGTACACCTGTGGCTAAACTTGAACAAGCGCTTCCCAAGGTCCCAGACTAAGTGAGCCCAAATGGGAACTGAATGGCAGCTCACAGCAACTCTTCCAGCAGGTAACTCCAGCTGGATTTTCTCATCAGCTGAATGCTTTTATTTTCCTCCCTCTAATGCATATACAAAGCAAATTCCTTCAAGTCTCAATTCCTATTATTTTTCCTATCAATTGCTAGCCCTTCCTCAGCTCCTTCCTTGGTCTTGATCCTAAAAAAAAAATAAAAAAAATACAAGTAGCAAGAGAAATATGCACTTCATTAATGACCAGCTTGAAAAATCATGCTTGCTTACAGCAGCAGCAGCAGAAGGGAACATGATCTTCTTGGTTCCTAGGCCACTTCCCAATAATGAAAAGCTTCCTTCCTGCCAATTTTCTTCAGTGTTTCTACAACGCACAACTAAATTCTGAGGAGAGGAGTCTGCTATGGGTTCATATCAAGAATTTGTTTTGTGTATTAACTGTTAATTTCTTTCTCAAAATACAGCCTGTTTCTAGAGAAATAATTATTTTAGAATAAGAATATATAAGTTATTTTTTTCTTTCTTAAAACTCCATTACTGAATGGTATCAACCCTCAATAAATCCAATTCTGTCAAAAAAGCACTTTCTAATATAAAATATTGGTTTGAAGAACTGTCTCATTCCACTCTGATTTTACACTATCAAGTCCTTGCTTATTTCTGGGGCTTGTCTAGCTGGCTGCACTGTAACCAGCAATGGGATCCAGGCTCCTAAGACATCCTGCTAACTGACACCAACTGGGTTTTTTTACAGTAGGAGATAAATAATGTACGCAGAATCAAACAGATGCTCATCTGAACTTATGTGAACTTAAGTGGCCAAGGCAAAATGGAACCCAGCCTGTGAGCTTGCAGAAAACCACGGGACATTTTAAAAACAGCTGCTACTCCACCACCATGAGGAGCAGCAAGTAAAAGATTAAAACATTAATGCTGAACAGAGATTGTTAAATGTAGAACGCTGCTTACAGTTGATGCTGGCACTTAGCATTATCCTGCCAGAGACAAACAGCCCCTCCATCTTTGAGGCGTGGATTAAGGACTGGAGATGATATTGCATCCTGTTACTAGATCCCTGTCCCAGCGACATGGAAGCTCATTCCTGAGCACAAGAACAGCTGCTTCTCATTGCAGGAGCAAAAGCAGAGCAGAGAAAGGCTGCCAGAGGGGCACTGCCTGCCACAGGGACAGATATCTGTCCAGCCTGGGCAGGCGTGAGGTTTATCTCAGTACTTTCCTCCCAAGGACGTGCTTGCACAGGGACAGCTAAAGCATTGCATGATGCTTCCTGCCAAGCACGGGAAATAAAAAGCTGCACAAGGTGTCACAGGGAGATTTGCTTCCAGAAGGTTTGCTCTGAAGCTGCTGTCAAATCCCTCGTGCCACTCATCAGCCAGGCAGCTCTGGAGAGGGACTGCCAGCACAGCACTGCCCTCCTTACCCTCGTTGAACTCCCGGCTCAGCTCGTGGTTCGGGCAGCGTTTGACCACTTCGGTGACGTGTTCGGCTTTCTTGTAGACTGGCATAGCCCTGATGACAGCTCCCTGAGGTGGTGGGGTCATCACTTTGATCTGGATGGGACACGTCTTGGCGATCTGGCAGTACAGCTTTTTCAGTTCGGTGGAATACTGCAGGGGAATGGAGCAAGAGAGAGTCAGGAAGTTCAGCTAGGGATGAAGGCACACCAGAAGGATGGAGATGGCTTTGCACACTTAATTGAAAGCACCAACTACTGCCTGTGCACTGCATTTGTTTGCATGACAGCCACACTTCCAGAAAAGTGACAAAACTCCTAGACCTTTACCTGCTATAAAATAGCAAAGCATAAATCTACATCCTAGTTTTCCCAAGGGCAAAAATCTTCAGATAAAGAACACTGCATTTACCTGAACAAATAAAGTCTTTATTTCTCTTGGGCACACACCCCCTCTTGCAAGGGACACCCATTACCACCAAACAAAACAGATGCTATTCTTTTCACAGCATCCTGTAATCCTGGAAGCACTCAAAACCACAGGATGAAGTGTTTCATCCTGTTTTCTAATAAGCCCTCCTACTCTTGCAGAGGGATTAAATAAAAACATGAACCTTGGAACTGAACAGTACTTGAAAACAAGACCCTGCTCAATCTGGAAGTTGTACCAGATCTGACATTTCAAAAACATCTTTTAAAACCATCTCCTACATCTGTTGAGCATCTCATCTCCTCACTTCTAAACTCAAAGCATTACATCCAAAAATGAGGTTAAAAAAAATAAAAAAAATTATCAAAGACCAGAAGAATTGAACAGCCCAAAGGCCAGGTCCATGACCAGGTCATGACCTAGAGCATAACCCAGAAGCAGGCTCCAAAAGGGAGGCTGTGACCATGCAATGAATACCTGGAACAGAAAAAGATGCTCTTATTCACCGTGCTGATTTGGAGCATATTAGATTTCTCTTAAGATGTTCCCCACTAAAACAGCAAACTAATGCAGCAGCTTCCTGAAGTGCGTTCACATCTGGAAACCTAACTCAGTGAAACGCCAAGGCTGAAGTTGGTGGTTACTTTTAAAACCCTTCACTGAAATAAAGGTATCTACTTAGAAGGGAGGATGAAGTGCGTTCCTGAAGTGCGTTCACATCTGGAAACCTAGCTCAGTGAAACGCCAAGGCTGAAGTTGGTGGTTACTTTTAAAACCCTTCACTGAAATAAAGGTATCTACTTAGAAGGGAGGATGGCAAGGAAAGTCCCAAGTGGTCCAGTAGAGCACAACCTAAACCCATTTTCCTGGATGTCTCCCATGAAGGAGACACTCTGATCTCCCTGTTGTTCAACGCTGCTCCAAAATACGGCAGGTTTTTTCAGCACCCCACGCCAGAGGCATTCAGTTTTCTCCCGGTATTCAGACATCCGTGAGTGCAGAGCTCTCCCTGTAACTCTAACAACTTAACCCACAGGAATTGCTGGCATTTCCCCATGTCCACCTCCTCGGTTCTTGCACACAAAGAAAAGTGAAAGCCCCAAGGTGGTTGTTTCCTCAAGAAAAAAAGGTCTCTAGCAGCCATGAGCCAATACAGCCCTGTTGCCAGCTGTTCAAACAGAGCACTGACAGGTTCATACTGGTCAAGAGCACCCTGTGGCCATGGACCCCACTGGGACGGCGAGAGTCAGCGCGTGCACAGGTGGGTGGCAGACGATGCAGCAGCAAAAGGATTAGCTAGTGATATTCAGGGATTATTTGCATTTCAAAGTGTACACACTGCTAATATAGGAAAAACCAAACTTGCGAGAGACATTGGGAAGGAGAGAGGGATTAAACTTAAGCAAGCCAGTTCCTTCCCTTCTCACTCAACACCATCCTGCCATGTGGCAGAGAAGATGCTACAAGTATTTAAGCTAGGAAAAAAGATTTCTTTAAAATGCAAAGGCCAAATTGTGCAATGTATTTTATGTGCCTGCAGGCTAGAGATTAAACCCACAAAGGATTTACCCAGCCTGCGGAAACGGGGAACATGCCAAACAATTACAAAAAAACAGTTGCGAAACAGATCTAGATGGTGATTTATATCGTACATCTTTTAAACCTGAAATTCCTTATTGTTTTTTAATTAAAAAGCAATTCCTTATTGAAGGTAAGAGTGAGCTCACCATGCTGTCTTTTCATCTCAAGAGGTAGAAAAAGAATCACATTTAAAGGAAGAAAATCTGTAAAGCATTGTTTCCTTCAACGCATCAGTTTGCTCATAGTGTTGTGAAGGTTTCAAGGACCAAAAGCCTCAAAAAAAAAAAAATCTCAAAAAGCCAATTAATCACCTGGATGCCTTAACATCATTGAATCGTACAGAAATTGGGCACCCAAAGGTGATGGGCTGAAATGAAAGCATAAATATGGAAGAGCAGTGGTGCACAGAGAGCACAGCACATGCCAGGAGCCAATGTGTCCAGTGTCTGCAGGCATCCGGAGAATTGAACAAATGGAAGGAGAGACACACCCCTTGGTCACGGATCAGGACTGTTGGTGCTGACTGTAATTTTATGTATAATATCTTCAAAGACAGAAAGCTGGGGTTACAAGAAAGAGAGGAAATAAAAATCATTGCTTTTGGAAGGACTGAGAGGCACCAATGCCAGCATGAATACCAAGGCTCCTGATCAAACAGCGTGGCCCCTCTGCCAGCACAGAAAGGATCTGCTCCTCATCCACCCTTTGGCACCCCAACCGTCAGACCCCTTTGGCTACAACCAGCAAGGAAGGCATTGGACCCACAGCTTAAATTCACGAAAAAACAGCCAAGAGATAATGGGTTATGATGAACAAGCCTACCCAACAAAGAAACACAGGGCAGACTCAAGAGTTGCAGGTTCTGACCAACAACTTGAACTTGGCATGTCAGAAAAGGAGGGTAACCAGGAGCCCTGCTTTGGGACATGGTCAGAGCACAGGGAGGTTAAGCGGCAGTGCCCAGCAGAGGCAAAAGAGGCAGCAGGGGGGCTGAGCTGCCTTTTAGTCATCTGATTGCAAGAGGAGTTCAAGCCTCACAGGCACGGCACAGGGCTTGGGGACATGGCAAAGGGCCATGATTTCACATCTACCCCAGGCACAGCCGCCTGCGAGCATGTAATCACTGAAGGGACAGTCATTTAACACCGGTGTAAATCTGTCCACGGGGTACCTGCTGTCAGACAGAGAGGGACTTGAGTTTCCCACCCCACCAACTTTGCTGCAACCAGGGGTAACCTGATGCACAGCCATTTATTGGCATAAATAGATGCCAACAACTAGGTCATGGTGACTTCGTCCTGGATCAGTGATAATCGCTATATCCACAGAGCAAGACAGGATATTGTATATAGATTTCAAAGCAAAGGCGCTTCAAAAAGAAAACATGAGGCAGGAGCCGTCTGTGCATTAAGATAGTGCCTGCAAGCAAGGATCACCCTCTTGGCACAGGTGCTGCTCCTCAGGGGTCCCAAACCACCCCACCCTGCAGGAGGTGACAGTCCCCCTGCCCACCATTTTGCTGTGAACTGACACTCACTGTATAAGGGGTAAGATCATGAGATAAGCAAATCCCAGATATCCAAAGCATGACAATTAATCAACACACTTGAGCAGGAAAACTAAATTAATTAAGAGTACAAATATAAAAAATTAGTTTGACCCAACAAACAAGTCTATCAGTTAACAAGATGACAATAGCCATTATCCAGCAGTAGGAACAAAGGTTATGCCAACAGCCTGAGGAGTGCAAACACCACTTCCACCAGACATACAGACCTGAAAGCTTTTTAAAACAAAAGAGTTGAGCCTAGAAACGTTATCTGTTCAAGACAGAGGAAAGAGCTTTGGCTTGGACTTTTCTCTGGAGTTTGACTGCTGCCTGTCATGAATTTAGCTTTTTGCTTAATAATATGTTTTAAGAGGAAAGATGAAAACATTCCAGTGCCTGCAGCTCTGCTCTCCCCACCTGCCTATGCAGACATACTGTATTACCCACTCTTGGCACCCTGGCTGGTAATTCAGTATCACAATACACATGCCAGCGACCATCAGGCAACACCTGTCTGATTTCTCAGTAAGCCCCTTCTACAGAAGGTGTGTCAACAAAGTTGAAAGGAAAAAACAAAACACTTTTCAACTCTCAAATGGAGAATTTTTGCAAGGAAGGACTGAAGTCTCCTGGAAGTAAGTGCTCAGTGCAATACAAGCTGCAATGACTTTTCACTGAGCATTCAATTTGTCTGCAAAACTGATGCAGTGAAATCCCCTAAATACTACTTTCAAAATCTACCGCTAATATCTGTTTTACCATCTGATCTAGCAGAGGGATTATGGCTCCTAAATCTTTAAAAGGAGTGGGGTTCAGTCAGCTCTACAAATGCTGACGGATGTCAGCTTGAAGGTGATCCCAGAGGTTGGCTTAAGGCGTAACAGCTCCCTGAGCCCCTCCTGCTCAGATCAACAGGTCTTTCAAATCTTTTGCAAACTTCTTTCAAGTAGTCATGTTTTAGTTCAACTCAGTTAACTAGATTCATTTAACTTTATGTTTTCAAAGCTGTCAGTCAGCTATGCTTTCTCCCCTATCAAACTAACTCCCCAAGAAAGGAAAAAAGCCAAACCCAGGTTAGAAGAGTGGGAATGCAATAGTTACCTGCACCAGAGTAGTCACAGGTGAAAACAAGGAGAGCCACAAAGAAATAGAAAATAATTTGCATATATTTTAATTATGTAGGAGAAAAAAAAAAAGGCAGTGGGAAGAAAGCAAGCTACCAACTAAGAATAAAAATTGAAATTTACACAAACACCTTAAACATTTTTGCTGTGCCAGACCATTATTTAACTTTTCATTTACAAAAAGCTGCAGGAAGCACATGGTGGCACATCAGAAACACACGTGTGCACATGCACACACACTCCTCAGAACCAGTTTGCAACCAGAGGACACCCAGTGAAGAAGAGCTGTACCAGAAGTGCTGCACACATGGACATCTCCTTCCAGATCTAACCTTCAGCTAAGCATAACCTTAACCCCCCAACTTATGAGCCGACTTGCGGCAGCTTCAGTTTGACATCCTTTGTCTTAGCAGGCTCCAGAGAAAAGTGGACAGCTTGCTGCTAGTGGGCATAGCCAGCATTCAAGCCATAGGCACGGCCGACATGTCCAGCGACACAGACCCACCACATATGGCAACAACCCTGAGCCTCACAGCGCCAGAGAGACACAGCTTAGAGCATCGCCCATCTGCAAGGGAAGCCATGGTGCGATGCCCGGGAGCATGGGAGCGGGAGAGGATGCTGATGCAGCCCCACCAATGCTTTGCAGGCATTTACCAAATTTCTCTACCCCGGGGCAAAGGAAAAACCATGTCACAGTCTTTTCCCTCTTGAGGAAGGGCAGTGAATCACCCAAGGGCGTCCGCCTTTGGGAAGACTTCAACTTCATTTTCCCCTGAGGCTCCTCTGCCCCCTCCCCGTCCCCACCGCCTCGCCAGGCGCTCACGAACGGTGCTGACGAGCTATTAAAATCCTTCCTCCGAGCGCTTTTCCCCGGGAGCCGCAGCCAAAGGCCGCCTGTTGCCACCTGTCAGTCGCGGGGATTAATTACCTGCGCCGGGCGGGGAGCGGCACATTCCTGCCGGCCTCGCCCGCCGGGATGTTGACATCAGGCAGGTGGGCCCCACGTCCCCCGGCCGCCCGCGCCGAGGGGGAATGCGACCCACGGGTGCGTGGGGAGCGCAGAGCCCGCACAGCGCAGCGCAGCGGGACAGCCGGGCGGGGAGCGGCGCGGCCGGGCTGCCCCGGGGCGGGCGGCACTCCCAGCGCCCGCAGCTGCTGCGCCTTGGAAAGCTTAGCGAAAAAACAAATACGTGTGTGCGTGTGTGTGTGTTGACCTGCTTAGGTAAACGGGGAAGGGGAGGGGTGGCAGGGAGGAGAGCGGAGAAACGTAGCCTGCGGACAGGGATTCGTTCAGGGGCCGCGAGCAGTGCGGGGCGCAGCCCCCGAGCCGCTGAGCCAGCGGAGGGGCCGAGGGGGAGAAAGCAGCTCTTCCCCTCTGGCAGAGGCACGGCCACCCCCTCGCCTTGGCGGACAGGGACAGCTCCGTGTTCCCCAGCCCGCAGGAGCTCCGGCGAGTCCCTGTGAGCCGCGCTCCCACCACCGTCCCGCAAACACACCCCGACTCGGAGGGCGAGAGGAGAAGGGGATATGCCGGAGTGGCCATGGTATAGGAGACCCCCGAAATCCCCCAAAATAGCGAATTCAGAGCATCTGCTAGATTCTCACATCTTTAGGATAATGAGATCATTCCCTCCAGTGACAATAAGCAGCATCTCACTTGAGGCTCCCCAAGGGTTTTAATTCAAAACCACCTCGATCAGGATGTATCATCTCTGCCTAACACTGTCAGCAAAGCCACGATGATAACAGAAATAACACCGATAATTTCCCACACCGCTTTTGAACTGTGAAACAGTTGTAAATGTGAAAACTTTACATATGAGGGCTTTTACATTTCAGTTTCATATCTACCGTCTTACTTCAACAAATGAAGACCTCTTGAGGTTCAGCTTGAAAACCATTTTAAAAACAACAACAACAAAAAAGAATCAACTGAAAAATATTCCTGTTCCAAGGTTTTCAAAATACCTACAATGGAAAACTTTGGAGGCAAGCTTTACACATTTTTTTGACACAAAGCAGTTTGGTTTTGTGAGTTGTCTTCCTTTGCTAGTCTATTAGTTAAATATTTTTGAAATTAATTTATTTAAAACCCAAAATCATATGACTCCTGCAGTCAAATGGCCTTAGCTTGTGTAGCCAACTCACACACTGCTTGTGTATTGTGTCCAGTTTCTCTGCTGGTTTCTAAACTGAAACTTTAGCAGTAGCAAACAAGTTTCAGATGCTAACAATGTCTAGTAATTTACATTTCCGATAGATTGCTTTGCATCAGAAATTTTGTGAGGTAAGGACACAGAACAACATCTTCCCCTGATATCTACGTCTCCCAGTGACTACTATGAATGCACTACAAATAAGTAGTCTGTTCGCCTAGAACAGAAAATACAACGTTAAGAAACATACACTGTAGGAAGTTCACCCTCATTCTAGCCAAACTCACCTAAAGGCTATGATGTGTTAAATTCCAGCAGAATACTGAGGAGTGATCAAAGTCAGTCTAACACATTACTTAAAATTGGATTTGAAAAATATCCACTTTAATTATTGAGCACTAATTAGTAAGCCAACAAAATTCAACAGCAACATTTTTAATCAGTACAGTGACTGCCAAAGCAGCTTTGTGAATAACTCCACTACATTTCTTCCCTCCTTCCACAGCCCTGCTGTTCTCAAAGACACATGGCTACTTCACATCCTGCTAACAAAGCACTACACTGCAGTTACAAATATTTGCATCTCTATAAAATACACACACCTGCTTGCAGGTAATGCAAGTGAGTGTAAAGCACACATATGACCACATGTTTGCCTACATGAAGCTAAGTTGATTGCATGACCTCAAGCATCAGAGAAGCTAAACACTGCAACAGTGACATAACCAGCAATAGTCCTTCCAGGCAATTCTACTTATTACACCAGAATGTATACTCCAATGCTGCAGGCAAAAACCTCCAGGACTTGATTTAGCAAAAAAATCTTCAGCATGTGCTTAACTTTTGGCACTACTGTTAACCACTGCCTGCTCAAGTCAGCGTGCCACTGTGTAAGGGAATTTGAAGTCAAACTTGAACTTAAAGATCTGACTAAACCTGTACTTTATAGGAAATCACATTTTTGTTTTGAAGGACTCCAGCACTGAACTGAAAAGAACATATTCAGGCTCCCAACAGCAAACCCATGCCACCACATGCTACTCCTGACTCACATGCCTCGGCCTCTGATACTGAACACCAGAACCTGTTCTGCTCATGGACTGCTTCAAGTAAAGTCCAGGCTGGCCATCTGAAACCTGCTCCTAGCTTGGTGTGGGGGATTCAACTTCCTTACAGTCATCTGTCCCAGGCTCAGCCAAAGAGGAAAGAGTGTTTTGTATTAGCCTCCCAGATCTCACTTGTTTCAAGTTCACATGTTGCAGCATGCTCCATCCTACCATCCAAACTCCAAAAACTCTAATCAGCTAGAGGAAACATTGTCTGGAGTTACCAGACACCAATTTTTAGTGCATCTCCCTGTCACTTTTGTCCCCTGCTGAAAGTCAAAGGGTGATGAACTCAACAGTAAGGAGGGAAGCACAGCAGTACCTAAAGGTTACTCAATTAAGACAAAGTAAACGGCAAAGCAAAAATCCCAAAGCTCTCCAAAATATGTCTGCTCCCACCAAATCTAACCTGGTTTCAAAAATATGAGTCAGCAGTAAAAGTCCCAGAAAAGCAGGTCAGATCTTGTAGCCCCACAGAAAGTAGATAGAGGCTTTGGGTCCTGTGCAATTTGGGATATACCAACAGGTTCAGGTTAGTGCCACACCAGCTAAACATCAAGGGGAAGAAGCAGGGTACAAGAAAATGCCCAATGTAAGACCTAAATCCAAAATTCCTTTTAGTTCCTTCATCTGCAAATAAGGGGATTTCATTAGTAACTCAGGGGAAAGTGAATGAGTCACTAGTAGAGTATCTGTTACAGCAGAGGGAAGCCAAGCTGGACGACAGAACACATTAAAAAAAACCAAACAAAAACCACACACAACAAAGTTGGTCTGGCAACTTAAGTCTTTTCAATCAGCAACATCCTAAGCCTGCACATTAAGGGCAGACTAAGTCACAGAACTATCAGGCACTCTGCCACAGACTGCACCAGCCATTCAACACCCTGGAAAGCGGGACACTGTGCTAGATGGTGACAGATTTCCACCCAAATTCTGGCTCATGCCAAAGGACAGGCCTACTTGTAAAATGTCACAGGGTCAGCACATTGCAAGGGTAAGAGTATTTACGTCAAATACTGGCGTATCTTCCTAGCTGAGGCAGGGACAGGCTCACAGGAGATGCAAACTGGTTGTCTTTGCATGTTCATTCTGATAAAGGAAAGAAAGTTCTAGCAATTCAAAGCTAAAACCAGATTTAATGTCTTCTGAGCTCTTATACTAAACCCTTCACCCAGATACATTTTCTATCCTGTTCATTCTTTCATGACTTAGGGTTCAGATTCAATGGCATCTTCAAAAAGGCCAAATAATACCTGAAGAACTTCACATACAAATAATTTGTATTTTTTTTTCCTTGCCTCCCTCCAGTGCTACTCTGCTGCTGTGCTGTGACCAAGTGCAGGACTGCTCCTTAACTGTTTCTGGAGTGGGGAACTGGCCAATCCACCCCATGGAGCAGGGCTGGTAGCTAACTGGGAGGCCAAGGAGATCAGCTGTGAACTGGAATAAAATAAGGGGTGATCAGCCAAGTCAGTCAATAAGTGCTCTCCTGGATGTGCACTCTCAACAGACCACATGGCTCACGTGGAAAAAGGTGATCCCCTTTCTCCAACTCACTTTCCTTCCCCTCCCATTTATTCCACCTGAGGGAAGGTGCAGATACCTCTCCACTTCATCCTTCTAACAGACTATTAATCACACCTCATGGGAGGCGATGGAAGGAAAGACAGAAAGTATTAAATCTGACAGGCTCTCGAAGTGGCAGTGCCAGTGAAATGCATCATTAAGGTGAGTAATTTTCCTGTTTACTTCACAGGCTCTGTGCCCCCCCGCTCCTTCCTCCTTGCCTAGGTGTGGGCAGGACCCATCAAGGCAAAGCTTTGGAAGCAAGCAGCAGCGTCCCCAATTTCTACATAAATGCTGCAGGCCAAAGAGCAAAGGCAAGTTTCAACTGAGTCCTTGACAGTAATCAAGCACTGCGGCGCCTCTGGTCTTGTCTTGTGCATACCTTGCAAGTAGCATCATGTCTTCCCAGGGAGATTTCACTGGCAGAGCACACAAGCGCCTTGTTCCTTGGCTTCTATCTCAGAAAAAGAAAGTCCTGAAAACACACACACCCCCACCCACCCTTGCTTTTCTGCTCCAAGGGAGACCATTTCCCTCTAAATCTTCAGTGTAGTGTTAGAAGCCCTTTCAGAACAGATTTATGAATTTGCCAGAAATCTTTTGTTCCTGTGCAGAAAGGTTAGTGCCAGACCCTTGCCAAAATGGCATTGAGTCTTCTCTGTTAACGTCCAGGAAACTATCCTGAGTCAGATCTTATTACATTTGAAACAAAGTGCAAGTACCAGCAAGTCTCTTCCATGATAACAGCCAGGGCCTGTCCCATTTCCTGATCACATTACGCTCAATTTCCAGAATTACATCTATGCAAATATTGTTCTCCTGCTTGCCGAGCATTTCATTGATAATTAAAGTGAAAAGCCGGCAAAGCTCTTTTGGCCAGGATGGTGAGTGAGGCAACAAACAAACATGCAGACGCCAAGCAGGGACAAATACTCTTCCTCCATATGAAGACCACCAGATAAGGGCCATTTCCTTCTCCTAGAGGACAGAGAATCCAGACTGAACCAAACTATTTCTGCAAACATCCCTCTGTTTTCTGGAATTACTGACCCAATGAGGCCACCCTCTAGTTCTGAGTCACAGTGAAAACATAAGGATTAGGAAAGACAAAAATTACACCTAACTGAGCAAGTCATAGTTTTACTGAGAACATAAAGATGCAGTAACTCAGATCTAAGTTAGATCAATAAAGCATGACAGTAGCTGCAGAATATTTAGGATGAATGGTGACTAAGTCAAACCTTTAAACCTTTTGTTCATACAATTAAGCTTTAGGGATGAATGGCAAGGAAGTCAGACAAGAACACAGTCACTGTTACCAGTATTTGCAGGGTTCTGTATTTTACCCAGATCCTCCTCCTTCTCAGCCCTCTCCTTCCATCCTCAATGACCTAGCTAAGCACAGTCCTTGAGTCAACTCATGTGGTTTCTCCTGAGCCTACTTTCAAAGTCAAGACATGATTCAGCAAGGTGTTTTAAGCAGATGCCTACCTTTAAGGTTGGGAGCAGCCTTGCTGACTCCAACAGAACCCAAGAGATTTCACTGGGAATATTCACGTGCTAGGGGTTATGCACTCACTCGAGTGCCTTACTGAACTGAGACCTTGATTTTCCTACGTACCGTGGGAAACAATTCATCAAGTTCCATGCTGAGGAACGCAGCAGAGCTGCTGCTGCAGCCATCAGGACATTCCCTGCTCAAAAACACAGCACCTCACCCCCAGCCAGCCAGTGATGCCAATGCTGTGGCATTCTCTGCTAGGAAGATCAACAAGCCCATACCAAGTTTGGGGTACTCCATTTTTTTTCATACTCCCTGGACCTATACAACTGCAGCAGCTAAGGGAAGAAAGCTGTTCCATAAAGCAGCACTTAGAAAGGGAGGAAGGCTTGCAATGAGTTCAGAAAATGTTAGCAGCAGCTCTTTTTATCCCTCAGAGAAACAACAAATCTTCAGTTTTGTATATCGTGCCCCGCGAAGAGTAGAATGTAAAAGCACATCCCGGTGGGACATGAAAGCCAAAGGCAATTGTGCAGTAACACGTCACGGAAGAAATGGAAGGCTTGAACACAGCATAGTCCAGATCTCTGATTTTTAGGCTGCTTTGAAATTTCAATAAGAAAGCATAAGTGTATAAAGCAAGCCTGCATAGACCTGGATGCACTTCACAGGCAGATCTACAAAAGCCCGCTAGGTAAACTCAAAAGAAATGACTGCCCAAATACTCCACGACATAGCAACAGATCTATAAATTATTTGAAATAGATTACATCAAGTCTCTCAATACCTAGGAATTGATTTCTTTCACTTGGTAGCAAAGGTAATAATGTCATCTGCATGATCTAACTGGAAACATAATAGGAATGAATACAGATTTAGATGCAAATCCTTGCAACCGCAACCTGAAGACGGCTTTCCAAGGAAAACACCAACCAGCCCTTTGTCTTGCAGACCTCACTACTCTGCACTGCTTCATTTGCAAACTGCAAGCTCTGAAGACCCCAAGCTACAGATGCTTTGTGAGAAGACCTAGCCCATTCAAAGCAAAACTGCTTTCCCAACCAAAAAGCAGTCTTTGTTACTGGATAACAATGAGAACAAGAATAGTTCCCTGGGAAACATAATTTTACAGTCAGATTTCCCAATTAACCACACCCAATTAGTAAGTAATGCCATGTTTTTGAGTGATTATGGAATCCCAGCAGATTTTTTACCAGTTTCAATTGTGTGATTTTCTCTATCTTCACAACAAAAAGAACAGGAAACAGAACCTCCTCAAGATCTTTTATAGGTGACAGGTAACTAAAGGCAAGCCCCTTCCTTGCTAAAAAGGAATAAAACAAAATGGAACAAAACAAGACAGAATTGCAACATCAGAGGTTATTCACTCACACTGTCTGGCACTCCCATTTTCCTTACAGCTCACATGTGGTGCATCAGAGAAAGGTGCAAAGTCTCCATGGATGCTGTGCAGATGAATTCCTGCCCTAGCAGAAAGCAAGCCTTTGTTCTGAGATAGCTACCATGAATCTCATGAGCCTGCAGCACTGCAAGTGCTATCAAGGGTAACACTTAAAAGCATCCTTTTAGCAGCCCTGAATGTAATGCCATCCAAATAAACAGGCAGGAGAAGAGCTGGGACTGACACTAGCAAGCTATTTGCAAGTGCAGCCCATTGAAGACAATCAATTGGTATCAAAGAAGTCAAAGACTTGGAACCTGCAGAAGTTCACTGCCTCTCTAGAATTTTATCAGCCACTATGCAAAGGAAGACACCATTAAACAATCAACTCATTCCATCCACCAGGTTCTCAAATGAACAAGAGAAAAAAGTCTACATGGGACTAAATATTTAGCTCTCCAGCTGCAGACAGCAAAGCACCAGGATGCAGAAAAACCCTAAATAGGATGAGAGATACTACAAAACACACCACAAGGATGTGACCATGCTACTGTTACGATGGGCAGCAGTTCTTTATTGTGTAATGTGGAGTGCAAGGCTCCTTTGCACAAAGCACTGAGTTAGAAGAAAAAAACCCCAATTTTACAAAGTATGGAGGCAACAGATTGAAACACTCCAGAGGGAGACACTTGAGTAGAAAGAAGGTGGTGAAGGAGGAGAAACCCTAGCCACAGCACAGCAGCTACCTGACCCTAAAGGACAGCAAAGGATAGAGGCCCAGCTAGACTGTAACTGTTGCCATGTATTTCTTATTTAAATGCAATTTGTTTAATCTCAAATTGGATTCAACCATCAAAGGCTCTCTTCTGTAGCACACTGACAGTTCGTTCTAAATCTCTGCACCTTTAATCCTTTAATTAGCCAAGAAAAATGTGATCTCAACTCTTCCACCAACCTAAGCTAATTTTCTGCATGAAGCTTCCAACTCCTGTAGGTTACAGGTTTTAGCTGCTCGTGTAGCCAAGGGGAAAAATACAAAACAAAATACACACCCCCGACACCCCATTCCCACAGAGGCTGATGTGTGCTTCTCCAAGGAGCAAGCTCCTTGAAAAATCCTTGCAGAAGCAAGAGGGACCCATTTTCCCATTGCACTAGTGCGCTGGGAGGCATAATTACATCATCTAATTGGGAGGAAGAGCCAACAGTGGCTTCTGGGAACAAGGCAATGTTTGCACAGAAGAGGGATAAAACTGGAGTGTTCAGCCAATGCTTGGTGGCTTCAGCCATCTTTCTCAGTGATTTTGGGAAGGGAGCTCCTAAGCAAGCAAACAAACAAAACCCCAGACAGTCAATAACTTTAGAAACACTCTCCAAAAGAGGATTTCTCCACAAATGAGCTCTGCTATTTCTCAGAAGTGTCACAGCAACCCATCTCTGAAGGAAGAAACAGAAGACTGCATGAGTCACCAGAGCAGCAGGACAGAGACCCATTTGGGTCTTGAAATACATATTTGGGCAGCTTGAAATACGTATCAGGCTCTTCATGCAGTCCCAGCAAGAGCAAACTTAAGGAAGGACAGGAAGGCCACCTTAATTCTTCTTGTCTGAAGCCCTAAGCATGGGGAGTGAGGTATAATGTGCACCTGAACACAACCCTGACTGTCTCTCCAGGTCAGGATGGGTCTTGCAGGGCAAGGCAAAAGCAAACAGTGCTCCTGCTCAAGGAATGGTCATAGTGCAGCTACAGGGACTGCTGGCTGGCCACACACTAACCCCCTGTGTGACATGCTAGAAAAGAAGTTCAGGCAAAGCCAAGCCATCTCTGCACAGCCCCCAAAACATCCCATTCCAGCTGCAATGTGCCAGAGCCCATGACCCTGCCCATTGCTGCAGCACTACACAGACACAGCACATCTCTTTCTAGGCACAGCCTGCAAGTCCATGCAACGCTGCATGGAGCCCAAGGCCATGCCTGCCATGCGTATTTATCTGCCAAGTGTGGACAAGCTGTAGGAGGCCTTCCTGGTAGCTGGCCAGGGAACACATGTGAACAGAAGCACCAAGAGAGTCACCAGGGACTTGACAAAGACATAGGAATAAGAATAAATTCCCTCTGAAGAGCAAATGCACAGTGGAAGAGCCCTGTCGACATCAAAGGCAGGACAGGCTTTTGTGCATCTTGCAGTTCTTTAATTTGCTTCTGTGTTGAGGTCTTGACAAAGATCAGCACATGACCAGGGCTGTCCCGCTTACACAAGCACCTTTGGCAAAGTCACAGCAGGATCTGGTTTGAGAAAAGGGGGGAAAAAGCCCCAACAGTCTGCTGGTTTTAAGCAGTAGCAAAATAATACCCAGGTAGTATTACAACCCCATCTCTACCCAGAACAGAGCACTTGGAATGCATGCCCCTTTCCTCTGAAAGGATTTTAGAGGCACTGTGTTCACCTTACTCAACCAAAATCAGTTCCCTTCATCTCCTCAGCAAGGAATCCAGCCCATTAGACAAGCAAAAAGATCTGAGTAACAGTTGCTACATTCCACTGACAGCAGATCCCCATCACACACAGACTGCACCTTCAACATTCACATTAGTTACACGGGCAAACCAGAAATACAGCTGCATGTACATCTCTGGGGTTGTCTTACAAAAACCCCCAAAACAATGCAGAGCTCAATATGATGATAAGAACCATCAGCACAATGATAGGAGAACCTCTATTGCCAACCTCACCACTTCAGCCACTCCTGAGTCATGTAACTGTTCTCTGCTGCCACAGGCCTTCAGAAAGAGGCATTTCAAGTGCACAATTAAAGGCAGGCAAATGAGCTCTGCAAGCTGCACTTGCAAGATGTTCATGCTACATTCAGTTCCTAAAGAACGAAGAGTAGCTGGCAAGGGGCTTTGGACTGGGAAGCTGCATTCCGGGGTCCAGGCAGCCAGCCTGGTAACTGACTCTCTGCACTGTCTTTGATCAGTGTATTACAGAACATCCTTCCACCGACAGTCCTCAGGGTGAGTACAGATGGTAGCAAACAGTTAGCAGATTTGCTCCAGGTCACAAAGCAAGCTCATCTCACAGCACCAAGATGAGTCTTTTCTCTTTTAAGAAAGAAAAAAAAAGGAAAAATTCTACAGTGCTCTGAGAGCAGCTAATCAGATTATTAAAATGCTTAAAAGTTTAATGAAGAAATCAAAGCTATTAAGCAAACATTCAGCTTGATGTCTCTTTTCCTCCTTACCCACCCTTCCTCAATGCATTCAAAACCTCTTTTTGCTGTGCTATAACATGTTTGAACAGGTATTGAGATACAAACAAGTCTTGGCCCCATCTCATACAGAATGGATTGGTTGCAGATGTTCTCCTGCAAGCTACATCTTGCCTCCTGCAAGAGCATTCATCTCCAAAACACATCATTTCACCTACTTTGCCTGAAGCCAAAACTCAAAGGTTATTTAATTTTAAATTTTTTTTTTTATTAACTCTAACATACCTACAGCTGTGCAAGCAAAACCCCATCTGGTTTTTCAAGACACAAAGAGGCAAGCGACTAAGTTTAGATAAAAGTAACCAAGTTGGGGCCGTCATCTTTCTGCTCACCTCTGCAGGAGCCAGCAGCAATGTCAGGGGTGCAAAAAAACAAAAACCTGCTATATTTCAGAGAAGCCTGACATATTTCACTATCTTCCTGGGACAAGTCAGACATGAGCTCATACAGTGGCAGGTGAGTCAGTGACGAGTCAGACAAGAGCTCCTTAATTAAGCTTTAGGGGCAGATGATCCCTCGAAGGTGTAAGCAGATTGGTATGGCCAGTGGAAAAAGGGGAGAAAAAAAAGAAAAACATTTAAAAAAGCTGAGTTAACTGCTACACCCTTGCTGAGCCATGCTGGGCAGGCTGAAGGCAGCAGGCTACCCGGAGCCCCCAGCATGCAGGAATACCTGGCCACCCTGCACCACTCCCTGGCAGTCAGCACCTGCTCCTCCAGGAAGCAGAGAAATGCTGACTTCCCCGGCAAGCAGGTCACACTGGGGTCACACTGTGGACACAGTGTCATCCTGGGTGTCCAGTGTAAGGGGCACCCCAGGAGTTCTACTTTCAGAGGCAAGGGGGTTGCCAACAGCTCTGACCTGCTGGAGAAGGAAGAAATCACAAGTGAGTCACTCCCAATCACTAACAGAATCAGTCTTGGCCAGGTGATTTATCAACGTTTAAGATGCTACCAAGCCATCTCACTCAAGAGAAAGACCCCATGAATTCTATATTTTTGAAGCTTCCCTGAAATAAGCTGTAATCAGAGTATCAGTGTACTGAAACAAAATAGCCCCATTTAACAGACTGAGATCAGCAGGGTGACTAACAGCATCAGAGCATTTTTGTGCTCTTGACATCAGACAGGCAGCATGGAAATGGTTTTCTTCCAGCACGTGCCCCTGCAATTTCATCCTGGAACTCGTCTCACCCATGTAGCTGCTCTTCCTGTGTTGCAGCGCTCCCTCTGAATGCCAGCAGCATCAGCACAACCAAGCTCTCCCCGTCTTTATCTTGCACAGGTCAGTCTGCTGAAAAACAAGCCCAGAAAGACAGACTCCAACCTCTGCAGCCCTTTTGAGAGGCATGGCAAAGGAAATGGGCAAAAATGACTCATCAGAGAAGTCAGCACACAAAGGGAATGCCAAATAAGGGTCAAATTTGAGAATTCCTTACAGAAACGGATTGCAATCAGTCCACAAGCTTTGTCTTTGACAAACCTTACGGAACTCATAACACTTCTGAAGATTTTCCTAGGGCCTCACCACTTTCTTTGTGAGTGCCAATACCATAAGAGGTTTTAGTAGGATATCCACAAGTGCACAGACTCCTTTGTGTTAAAGTACCCTTTGCTCATATGTCTACAAGGACTCACCATGGACGGGTCAAAAAAATGACTAAGAATGAGTTGTATGAGAGGTTTGCAGGAGAAGAGATGGGAGACAAGGAACTCATTGCAAAACCAGCCACCACCCTGCTGATTAATGAAGAGGGATCATTCAGTGCTCAGACACTGGACAAACATCTCATGGGAAGACATTTTCTCTCCCACCCATGGTGATGCTGATGCTCAAATGCAGACAGAGCGGATGCACTGCCTGCCCCGCTGCCGGCTCTGCAAACACCCTTCAGGCTGGGCATCAAGCCCAGTGGCACCGCTCCCATTCCTTCACCATGGGAATCCCTTCCAGCTCTGTGTTTAAAGGATGGGGTGGTCCAAGTAGCTCTGGGTGAAGGTCTAATAGCAAACCTGGGCTCACTTTTTTTTCTATTGTAAGGTCAGGAAGGAGGCAGCTCCCTGCCACAGCTCACACAGTTGAGCTAATGAGCCCTGACAAGTGGCAGGGTGAGTTTGTCGAGGCTCAGCATCACAGTTAACATGGCATTGGTACAGCACGGTGCTCTGCCTGCAGGACAGGAACAGGCTTTCCCTCCAGCCATAGCCCCAAATGGCCTGTGTGTCAGTAATTTTCACACCTGGTAGGCTCACTGCTGCTAAAGCTCAGTATCTCAAGCAGGGGAAGCAATAACCCAAGTGGCAATCAAGCTTCGAGTTTCAGCCTGAAAACACATTTTGGTAGCCTCAAAAGTTAGTTTGAGAAAGACTCTGATGTCCTGTGAGCAAATAAAAATCAAGAGGCCTGAAAGCTAAGGGTGGTGATAGGGCACACACAGCAAGCAGCAGTATCCAGTTGCCCCCATCAGGCATTTCACATCAGAGGTCTAAGTGTTTTACAGCATGGAATCATCACTCCCAAATTTGAGGGTGGGTACATGGAAAGAGGGAAAAGGGGGAGCGGAGGCAGAGGGAATGACTTGCACAATGTTACCCAGATCACTTCTAAATCACAGGGCAGGAGCAGCTCCGAGGCTGGGCTGGGAGCCAAAGGTGGGCAGTGCTGCTCCTGAGCAGGGCATCTCCCGGCAGGATGGCTGCTCTTCCCAGGAGGAGAGTGTGGTGCAGCCCAGGGCACAAAACATGCGGGGAGGAGAACCCCAAGGCAGCATGGCCATCATGGCTAATGGGGAAAATAACAGGGCCACAAAATGTAGACCCAAGTCCTGTCTCATTTGTTTAGGAAAGCCAGGTCAGCCTTCAGGTGCTGTTTTCTTGTTTCCTCTAGCACATTTTTCACCTTTCCACAAAGCTGAATTTAGATGGACTTCAGCAGTTAACATGTGTCAGCAGATCACAAAAAACCTCCTTATCATACAAGTAATATTTTCTTCTCTTAAGAAAACACTCTCACAGAATACATCAGAAAAAAACCCCAAAACAAACCATGAATGAGGGAGAAGTAGCACTCTCCTTCTGTGGCTTCACAAGTTTTGTTCCAATGTCTAAGTGTTATCTTGAACAACTGGAAACGGTAACGTTTGTATCAACACTTGGGTCTATTTGCAAGAGGATCTAAGCTCTTACTTGGGTAGCTATCCTGCTGTGTTTACAATAACAAATCTGACACACCTGCACATAGCAAAACCTCATGAAAAGACTTCCATTGCATAATAAAGTTCATGATCTTTCTACATAGAAGCCATCCCTACCCAGGACACTTCTTTTTAGAACAAAGCAGAAATTTCTTCACAGTATATGTTCTGCCAAGCACTGAGGCTAAACCCTCAGCATGCAGAGCACCACCAATGCAACACACAGAGAATTATTCTTGCTTCAGCACACCTCCAAACTGCTGCGTGCTCTGTACTGAGTTGGCAGGGACATAATATCTATGACAAATGTGGTATTTCAGCTGACCTAAAGAAAGGAATGATCATCTCCAAGGGCGGTATTTGTCTACACAGTGAGCAATACCTCTTACACCAGCCTCCTTGAAAAAATTCACTCAAAAGCAACTTATTCAACAGCCACTCAAATAGTTTTTGCACAACCTTTTTTTTTTTTGGTAGGGTTGATACACCTTCTAACAGTGCTCAGTTGATGCAGTTTAAGTTATAGAGATCAATGGTATGGGGGAAACTGGCAAGCTGTTAGGAAACCCTCCTTGCCCTGGAGCTGCTGCCTCCCTTCTGGGCCAGCAGCCGTGACCTTTGGAAAGGTAAGGAGGCAACTCTGCTGATGCCTCTTCCAGCTCTGCCAGGCTGCTTTGCATGCCTAGCACTTGTGAAATCCAAGAGAGCTCAGCAGCTTTTACACGCCAGCCCAGAGGCCATCCCCGTGTTGAAGGCTACACAAAAAACCAAAAAACCCCCAAAGCATTAAAAAAGAGAAAACAAAAAAATTCCACTCCAAAAAACTGCTGGTTCGGAAACTTCGGCACTTCTGGCACCTTGGTTTCCCTTCTCTAAAATGGCGACTCCACTCCTGATTTGCCTACCAAGCAAAGGTGTTTGCTGATTAGGGAAGTAATGTTTGTGCAGCACTTTGAAGATTTAAAGTACTACATTAATCCTACATGTTGTTCTTAGTAGAAGCCAATTTTTAACTAAGAGGAGGAAAAAAAAAAAAGAAAAGCTGATTTAAATAGTGACCCTCCCCTACTTCAAGATGTTCACTCATCTCCCAACATCAGCTATTCTTATCTGTAAATGTTTTTTTAACCCTTCCTTCTCACAGTTCTCAGAAACCACAAGTCTCATTCAGCTTTTATTTGAAAAGTGGCTTCTTTCCAGGCTGTGGCTGTTTCTTGTAAAGTTAATTCCTTTGGTAATACTGCTGGAGGCACATTGGTATGTTTGGTGTGTGTATGTACACATATATATTTTCCCCCTTTTCACACGGTGTTGTTTTTATATATGTGTAGTGAAAGATACCTAATCCAGGATTATGATTCTCTTTATTCCTTTCTCATGAAAGTAGGTGGGGCTTTTTTGTGCAAGTTGCATTGATGAAAATTATGTTTAATTAACACTTTTTCCTCTCCACATAGACAAAAAAAAAAGTCTCCTTAAGAACCAAAAAAAGTTTCTTACACTTAATTTTTTCCCTTCTGAATTTTCCTTTGAAAATAGCTAAAACCTTAAAACAAATTTTCTGCAGAAAAAAAAAAAAAAAACGATGCCAGTAAAACTAGAAATTGCCTGTATAAAACAGCAGAGGGATCTTCTTCCCCTGTGGGGGACACAACCCCTCCCCATCCTATGTTCTAATGCCTCATGGTTTTTCACTTGCAGATCCTGGGAGACCTGTAGTGAGCTCTAACTCATCTCCAGTTACAGTGGGAGATAATCAGCCACAAACATTGCATCTAAGAGGCTAAATCCTAGTTGAGAGAGAAGGTCATTCACACCATCTGATGGCTGCTTTCCCCCAGCAGGGCAGGCATGCTGGGTGCCCTACACCAACTGTGCTGTTTGAAGATCAGAGTACACACTCAAAGCAGGAGACTCAAAATTTTCAGTTCCCAGTGCTGACAAATACTAATTCATACAGTAAGTAAATAACTTCCCTTCTCATCCTTCCTGGGCACCACTGGGCACAGGGTACAGACTGTCCCTTACAGCATGGTCCTGCACCACAGTTCAGCTCTGTCACCATGAAGAGCACTGGTCTAACAGAGCACAGAGCAAAACTCCTGCTCATCCACAGAGGCCATACTGCCTTGGTAGGATTTACAAAACAATCAGGGACACAAAAGAGGAAAAAGAAAAAGAGCAAGATAGCTCACATCACAAGACATTTTCTAGAAACTGCTCCACAGGTCTGTACAGCTGCTTGTAAAGAGTAACAGAGGATGATAACCGGTAATAAAAACAAAATATACATGACAAAGATATTATGGGGAAAAAACACAATTACATTCTAATGGGAACCTAATGCACTCAGATCTCATTTTACTCAAGCATAAAAACCCAAACAGAAGCCAGCAGTCCCCTCCTGGCTGGTTCTCACAGGTGAACTGGTTCTTCCCAGCTTTGTGAGCTTGAAAACACCTCCCTGCCGTGAGAAAGGCACCTCCTTCAAAGACAATAACCCTGGCTCCTCTCTTTCCAGGTAGATGACCTAGGACAAGTTACTTATGCTTCAACAGCCTTGCTGTTAGGCCCTGTAATGTCACACAGAGGGAAACACACCTCAGAAGCTCCTCAAGCAAGAAAACACAATTGCCACCTCTCCCTGCATGAGAGCGACGGTGGCAAGTGACACCCGCCCTGTGCCAGGAGCCCACGACACGCTGGAAGGAGCCTCTTGAGGCAGGCACGGCTGCTGAGGGCTTAGGGAAGCCAAATCTGAGCCACTTCTGGCCTGAGACAAGTGGCCAAGTACGGCAGCGCTGCTGATCCGCCATGAAGGCCTCAGCTCACAGCACTGTGCCGGCCTGCAGCGCCTGCATCCCGAACTGCAGCCCCATCTCCTCCTCCACTGCCTCCTCCTTCCAGCTCGCTTCTCCCCCTTTGGATTTACAGCTTTTTACCTTCCTCTCTGCCTTAACAAGTGGGGGGCTATCAGCAATGGAATTAACTTTGCTGGGGAAGCAGCTGGGCTGAAGACATTTACTGTCAGTGGGCCGCAGGTGACCAATCTGTCTGCGTGGGGAGGGCTGCAAACCCTCTGCACAAATGAGTCTCTTACAAGGACTCTTCTCAACTGCCCTGTGCAAACAGGCAAAGCCTACACCATTGCTGAATAGGAGCCTCTGAGGACAAGAAAATCCAAAATCCTGTAACAAGGCTACATCCAATCCCTCTCTCCTGACAGCTTTAAATACAATGTTAAAGTATTTAACAAGTATTTGGACAGCTCAAATTATACACCACCAAGGGATCCAAAGGGAAGATTTCACAGGAACTGTCAGCACAGCTTTACATGTATATTCATTGAGAGAGTCACCAGCCTTTAAAAAAAAGTTTTCCCTTATGATACTGAGAGATAATCACCAGTCAGGACATACTGGACATGACCAGAGTTCCTGAACTGATGCACTGTTTGAACAGATTATTTAAGAGAACACTGAACACATAATTAAGAACTGTTGAGTCAAAGCAATGTACACATCTAATTGCCCTCTCACTGCTTCCCTGTGCTTATGCACAGTCCTCTAATTCATTTTATAGAGACAGGCAAAAAATTTCCCAAATTCACTAGGTGGATCAGAACACAGAATGTATTTAAAATAAAAATGGAATGAATCAATCTGAAATAAAAATACTGAGATAGCCCAGCCAAGGAATCTGTTCTCTCAACCACAAAAACCTGTTATTGCTTGCGTGGACTAATTTAAGTGCATTCTTTTCGGCTTCCTTAAAATGCAGCTTTTCCAAATTCACTAACCCCAGCCAGCACAATCCATTTAGTTGCTTTCATGCATGTTGCACAGACTATTATCCAGCTTTGCTAGCAAAGAGAGTCTGAAATCTGAGCATTTTCTGATGTTTGTAGGTATAGCTGAGTTTACTGAGAATAGGAAAACCAGTGAGCCTGCCTGGAACACGGATTGCAGCTTTGGAAAGCTCCATGTTTCATAACAAACCCTGCAAGGACCAACCCAGCTCAGCTCCAACCTACTGCAGGGCATGAGAATAAACTGTTAAACTCAGGTATTGCCAACACCCGAATTATGCAAGTCTTGCAGGACTGGGTGTCTTTCTGCAGCAGAATCAAAAATTTGCAAATAAATTTCAGTTTTCATTTAAAAACTTAAAGCAATTTCTGCCTTCTTGTGACTATCAAGAAAAGTTTTAAAATATTTAGTAGATGCACCCTAAAGGCTCAAAAACCTGGGGGAGAATAAGAAGAACCTGTTTGTCTTTTAAAAAAAGACTCTCATGACTTATAAGGTGGTATCTTGCTTTTGGGGATGGGCGGATCAGATTCATTTTTTGATAGCTTGCACTTGGCAGTAATGTTAACTTTTACTTACCCTGACATACAATTGTAATTTTTACTTTCCTACTGCAATCATGTTTTCCCCCATGTAACAGGTTCTGCTAGTGGCAGGTGATTGCCAAATATTTTTCAGGGGGAAAAGGGAGTGCAGTTGTTTATTTATTTATTTGCGCTCAGAGTGGGTGGGGAAGGTCGGCATGCAACTTCCACAAAGAAAAAAAATCTGAGGTGGCACACTTTTGAAATGTTTTCTTCTGCTGCTGAAACAGGAGGAGATCCTGCAATGCATGGGCATATGGGAATTCTCCCACAATAAATGAGACACTATTCTGCTGAAGTTCTTACTTCACCCAAATCAGAGGGCTTCTCCCTCAACCTCAACAACCTACTCTGCATATCAGCATTACAAACAATAACTGCTTGTTCCTTTGCAGCATGGTTTTCAAGAAGGTTTTATTGTATGAGTATGCATGCAAGAAACTTTGCTCAATTTAGACTATAAAGGCTTTTGTTTTTAAACACTTCAATAAAGTTTCAATTGTTAAAGACTTTCCTTCTGAAAAGACTGATTAACCTGCTTATATTCTTACTTGCATTCTGAGGTCATTAATTAGAAAAATAATCAAGGATGCTTATAAAGTCCTCTGCAATCCAATCTCAATTTGTCATCATTAATTAGATCAACATTGCATACAAATGAGACCTAACCTGATTAGACAGCATGTTTTACTGGAATTCCTACTTAAGGTCATGAAAGACTTCAGAGAGAAAATTTGCAATATTTTCAAAGTGAACTCTCATACATATGGAATCACGCTGTCACCTAGCATCAGCCAGTGTTTCTCTTTGTAATTTTGGCTTCTTTTTCTTGCCCCCCTTTAATTAGGAGCCCATCATAAACCTAAGTGTGGCAGCTTCTCTGCTCATCTCCCTCCCAGCCTATACTATAAAAACACTGCTGATTTTGCCACGGATGTCCACCATCATAGGACAATAAACCCCCCCCGTGGAGTTTGGAGGAGTAAAACAAAACAAAAATTAAGGAAAAAAAAAATTATTCCAGGGCTGCTTTCAGAGACAGAATCTAGGTATCCAGCAAGTACAGTCTCTACTTTCCCCCACTTCCAACAGAAATAACCTTGGGATCTAAATGCATAAAGTGGCTTAGAAATCTGAGGCACCTTCACAGGTCTCTAATCACGCCACAAAAGAAGCTCTTGCTTTTTGGAGAAATAATCCATTCCTTTTACCAAGCTCACAGCCCTTGGTCCCATGACCTAATCTGACATGACTCAGCCCAGAAGCTCGGAGGAGCTCCAGTGAAGCACATTGTCAGCCAGGACAGCAGATCCCTGCCAGACACCAACGATCCTTCCCAGCAGGACAAGGTGTGTCAGACTGGCTCATCCCTCCAAAAAGGGGGAAAGTGCAACACAATGGATTTCCTTACTTATTACTACTGTTACCTGGGAAACTGCAAGAGGGGAAAAAAAACCCCAAAAAACACAAACAAAACGAAACACACTAAGAAACAAGGCTTTCAAGTTTTGGACTCTTAATAAGGGTGGGGCCATCAAGTAATTAAACTTTTAATAGGTCACTGCAGTGGAAGAAACTCTTCCAGTTGGGTAAGTTCCTAATCCATCATTAAAAGAGACGACAGGCATTAATCAAAGTGTATGAAGTCACATGGAGGGGGGGGGCTGAGCAACTCCAAGAACTTGCTCTTGCTGAGAGGATGGGGCAATCACTCCTCCTTTCATCAACATTTCATGCGTGTTTCCACACTTCTCAGGACGACAGTGGGAAGGAGAGCCTTCACGTCCTTCCCCACCCACCCCACTGATAAAGCTGTCGAACACAGATTACCAACTGCTCAAGAGCTCATGTGAAACGAGTTGGTGGATTAATTAGCAGAAGGGCAGAGCTCTGAAGATGGATAGATGCTCTACTTTGCAAGGCATACTGACTGAAGGTCCCCAGCCACCACCACAGGACTGTCATAATCCACTCTGAACACATAGCACACTGTCAGCTCCTGCACGAGCAGCTAAATCTGGGTCACTTGGCTCTGTGCAGGGACACCTGGCCCATGCTCCCTCCTCTCTGATCACAGAGACGTTTAAAAGCCAACTCCTTCAGTAAAATACATGGACTTATACCTGACCAGACTGCAACATGTGTAGGGAATACACCTTCATCTGCTGGTCTAAATCAGCATAGGGAAGGCTAAACATGCCTTTTCCCAGGCTGCACACATCTGATGACTGTAGTCACCAAATAGTAATTTTATTTATTTTTTGAAGTCAGCAGGTAATCTGATCTTTGACCCACTACCTAGATCCACATTAAAATTCAGCCTTTACTTCTACCCCAAAAAGCCACTATCACTGAGGTGAAACATCTCATTTAAGCTTGCTAGTAGCTCTCCTGCCTTCATCTCTGCTGGAACAACCTACTACATACGTTCAAGCCTCATTTCAAAAGACTGCTTTTCGTAGTTGAAAGGACAGCATCAAACACTCTGGTTCCTTGCAGCTGTGTTAGATAATTCTTTGTACCACAGGTATCAAAAGAGAACGTCTTTTCATATCTCCTTCAAAGGACCCTCTCCAGAACAGCTTGCAAAAATCCAAGCCAGCATTTTCTTGCCCTGAGAAATGCAAAGTAGAACTGACCAACAGTTTCCCTACCTAAAGGGAATTGAAAATAAATATTGTGTGTAATGTAACAAGAGAAACAAGGACATGAAAACAAGTGTGAACTACAGCAGAGCATCACTACCCAGGCAGATGAGTAAAAAATGCAATTTCAATCTCACTTAAAAACACCTCACCCTTTTATGCATAAACAAATAAAAATTTGGTTGTGACTGGACCTCTCACATTTTAACCTCATTTAACACAGTTTTCTGAACAGAAATATTAATTTCAGTTCTAGACAAATTTTACCAGAAAAGGCTTTTAAAACGTAAGGGATGCAACCTTATTGTGATCTGTTATGTGGCATCTTTTTCCAGAGTGGAGCACAAGGGCTTTGCTGCTTTGCTGGCAGTAGTAGCTGGGAGTTTGTTTTTCAGTTGCATCTGTAGTTAGATTGTATCTGAGATCAAAGTAGTTCCTCAGATTAAAAAGAAAAATAAAAAACCCACACTATTTTAATGCTCTTAGCTTTTGGTTAAAAGTTTTTTTTTTTTTTTAACTTAAAAAAAAAATAAATGCTTTGCTTTTATTTGGGTAACATGGGGTAAGACATTATTCACTGCACCTACTCCAAGTGCCTGCAAGAGAGGAAGGCAAATGTTGAACATCTTTAAGATAGCAATATTCTCCACTGTAAACATCCCTACTCTAGAGCCCTAAACCACAACAGCTAGGCTTACAGCAGTGCAGTGTCCTGAGCTGAACAAGCAAGCCAGCACCACCAAAAATCAAGAGCTGGGCTTCAGGTTTCAAGTTTCTGCATTTTTTTTGTAAGAAAAGTAGTGTTCTGACAGAAAAGTACTAAATAAAAAAAACAAAACAATCCAACAACAAAACCCCACCCTCTTCAACAAAACCCCAAACAACACACATGGCTGACCCAAGCTGGTGACACACTGGGGTTCCCATACCAGCTGCAAGAGGAGAACGATACAGAGCAAATGACAGCTTCACGCTCCATGGGTCTGAGCAAGGAGCACCTCCATCCTGCTTGCACAGCCCTGCATGCCAAACCTCGTATGAGCCCATAGGTGTTGAAGAACACCAAGGGAAGCACTGAAGCAATGCTAATGCTCACCTCAGGTTTTATTCCAGTGCACCTTTACTAGGCCCAAAAGGAGAGCCACTCTTTCATCACGCATGGTCTTTAGGTGTATTGGTTTTTTGCAAGGCATTTTAGTCCCCTGGGATTTAGTGATATTACTGAGGGTTAAATTCCCACCACACCCTCTCAGAACAACCAAGATAAATCTCTCCCTTCTGTGTGACACATCATGTTCTGCAGAGGCCTTGGGTCACTTTGCTCTTGCACAAGCCTGGATATGTATCCCATGAATAATATCGCTACAGGCAGGGGGACCAAAACCAGCAAAGGAGCAAAGGGATGCTGTGTCCTTACCGTCCATGTTGCTGACTTTGCTGTGCTGGACTGTTGAAATGATACATCGAAGCTGTGAGGTCCTGGGTAGTCTGTGTTGGAAGGGATAGCTGGGGAGGGAGAGAGGGCGTCAAAAGTCGAGCTGGGTTGGGCGTAGGGCGAGGGGGCCGTGACGCTGTTCTGCGCGTGCTCCGTGTTGTAAGGGCTGGTGGAGGAAGAGCCATTCTGGATCTGCTGGTCCATGCTGTTCAGGAGCCCCAGGTTCGTGTACTGTGGCTGCAGGCAGAGAGAGATGCACAGGAATGTTAGAGGAGCAGCATCAGCACAGGCTGACCAGACACAGTGTGCCCTCCACCATGGAGGATGCACAGCATCATCTCAGCATCGCTGTACATGTCACACCAGGAGGAAGATTTGCAAAGGGTATCCCCCTTGACCGAAACAGAAAGGAGTACAGCTTCTCACAGTCACACAGTGGTTCAACAGCAGAGCTGGGAAAAGAGCCTGGGCATAACCAGGAGGTGATTTGCAGGGCAGAAAGCCATCACAAGGAGACAGGCTTGCTGTGTCTAGCAACACCCAGTCAGACCTTTTCAGGGGTACTGCTGTAACCTGATAAAAATCAGCAGGTTCATTACAGTGCAACTGGCTCTAACTTTGTACAAGGCTACACCGTCTTCATCAGTCTCATGCTCTACACAAAGGCTGTTCCTCAACTTGTGGCTCTGATCCCACTACACAGGGGGACATTTAGGACCTCTAACTCAGTAACTGTGCTGAGGCATGACTCATTGGAAAAGAGGTTCATGGCACCTAACCAGTTTGCACCATGCACTCAATTCCCAGTAACCAGTCACAGACAGTGGTACAGAATTAAAGTTCTCATCAAGCAGAATGGAAACAGCATGGAAGGTTTCTTCTCATGCGTAAGTATCAGTTGCACAGTGGGTGTGAAGGACTAAGTAGCCTTCAAGTACAAACAACATATGAAACAACCGAAAATATTAAAACCAAAAACCTCCAAGAATAGAGTACAGAAAATGCAAGGTTAGATTAAGGAGAGGTTAACAGAAAAAAATCACATCTAATGCCCTAAACTCAACGCATAGCTGTGATCCCCCACCTCAGCAGTGAGAGTGGAACACAGTTTAGAGGAAGGTAACAAGACTAAGCAAATCCTTTCAATGCCCTCCTGTAATGAAGCAGTAGATGGCAACTTTGCAGCCTGGAAAGAAGACAATGAGGAGAAAGGTAGAACTCAGTATGATGGGGATAAATTCCTAGACAACATGGAAAAAAGCAAATATGCAACGCATTTTCATATTCTCTTAGTAGAAGAGTTGGGGAACAAGCAAGCATCTTGAGCAGAATTTTAGTTGTAACACACACAGAGTGATTCTTCTCAAAACCCACAAATAAACAATTTTTCCCACAAAATGTCACAATACTAAATGCCCAATTTCAAAAACGCAGGAGACAAGTTCTGCTTGAGAAAAATCCATCAAGACAAGTGTATCTGGTCTTAAAATTCTGAACTACCAACACTTGGAAGCTGGGAAAGTGTTCTGGAGAAAGAGTTACACAACTGTCATGCATTTTTAATCCTCCAAAGGACATGACACTGGCCAGAGTGACAGGGCAGCAGGCAGGTGGGATTCAATCAGGTACACAAGGTTCATGGCCTCATCCTTGTATGTGTCCCAAGGGCACTAACTGTGCTCAGCTTAGGGCAAGCAGCATCCCAAAGGTTTGGGGCACCCATTTTCAGCCAGGAACATGCAGCACTAAAGGCACCTGGTTCTGCTGTTAGCTGCTGACACAGCAGAAGGGAGTCAGGCTCTTCCTCTCACCCAAAGCTCCAAGCAGCTCATGTCTCTCACCATCCTACAGCTCCAATCCCACCCAGAGCCACCAAGCTCACCTATCTCTCAGTATTTCAGCCAGTCTGCTCAAAACTTCCCTCATCTTTCCAACACTTACTCCTCTTTTTATCAGCCATGAAGCAAAGGTTCCCTGAGTCAGAGCACCAACCACAAGATCCATAACAAAAAGCTTTCTCAGTGCTGGGAATCCCAGCAGCCCTATTGAAGCTTCGAGCAGCAAATCACTCCTCCAAAGACCTGGAAGGGAAGGGCACAAGCCATCTGCTGAGCTCTCTTGGGACGTCGCACAAGTCATCTAACACCCAGCTTTACCAGTCATTTCAGCCACAGAGGAAAACAGGATGGCTCCTTTGTGAGGATGAAGCATCCTCCCTATGCCCAAAAACTTCACACTCTCAGCTGTACTTCGAGAATGGAAGTAGAGAAATTTAAACCACCCACTGCAGCTCCTTCTTAAGTTTCTGTTTCCCTAGAAGAGGTTAATATTTTCTGGGTTTTTTTCACTGAACACTCAAGGTGAGGCTGGTGCTCTGGGATCTTCAGTGAGGCACATGGAACCTTACAGAGATGGATCAGCCTGATACTGTGAGCTGTGCTATGAAAGAAAATGTCCTGGAGGGGGGAAACAGCACAGGGAACTTAATTTTGGAAGCTGGGATAGGCTGCAGAGGGAAGGGAGAGTTCCCTCCCTCACTCTGTCAGCAACAACACACTGTGTCCTTGGGCAAGGCACCTCTCCTCCCCCTCCACCCTCACCCTACTGCAGGCAGCAAGGTCTGCAGGGCAGGGATTGCTCCTCACCATGTAAAAAGCCCTGCACTTAATGGGCCTCCGCTTTGTCTGAGGCCTGCAGGCAGCAGAGTAATAAAAGCAATTACATATTGAGTCCTAATCCTAGGTGAACCAGTGACTCAGGTTAGTCATTTGCCCTCCTTGCCTCAGTTTCCCCCCTGGAGCAGCGTGGATGTTATAAATGCCCAGCAACCCTGTTAGAAGGAAGAGCTTGTATCTGTGATTGGACACAAAGCTAAATAGTTGATGGGGGAGAGAGCGATCCAGACTGGTTCTTCTCCAAAATGAGATTGCAGCTTTGGCAACACAGATGACAGTTATGTCTCATCTCCTGCAGGCTATTCTCTCAACCAAGACCTATTTAACGGACTTTTGGTACATGTCTTCCCTTGAGGCTAATTCCATACGGAAAGAAGCAGAATACTGACATACTGTACCAGGAAAGTCTTTTACCTGCTCAGTAATTTCGCATTTCATCAAAAAACAACCCTCCTGCCCCAGAATACCCTAATAAGACCTGAAGACTTCTCAAAAATGTAGAAGTATCACTCAATTGTTTAATTTCTCATGGAGATTAGCATCAGACACACTCCCTAACCAGCAAATGATGAGAAGAAAGCTCTGATGAAAACAGTCTCCTAAACCAGCTCAGACATACAGACAGCAGAACAATAGTGTTTCAGCTTTCACTTAAAAACTATTCCTCTAATCCCAGGCCACTTAAATTGATGGGGAAAGACAACCAAACAAGTGGTCAGTGTTAACAAGATAGCACAGTCTGAAAATGCTGAAGGTGCTGCCTGAGAGTCAATTAAACAAAAATAATAAAATAAGTGCCCCATTAAAATGTAAGATATCCTTAAGATATTCAAAGATCCTTTTCATTCCTTTCAGTCCAGGGACCATCTGTCTAAATGTTATCAGCAGAGCAGCCATTCCACTGCATTTATATACTCACATGCCACAGCCGAATGCCGTGTCCCCATTTGCTCTTTAAATAACTATTAATCTCCTTGCACTTATCCTCACGCTGACACAAGCAGCTGTTGGACTCCCCTTCTCCCACTTCGAGTCCCACCAGCCTTTCACCTTCCCTGTCCCCTGGGTCCCCTCCCCCAGGCAGGTGCTCCATCCCGGTGACAAAGCCACCAGCTCTGCACACAGGAGCACTAAACCCCGTCTCGAAGCTATGCCCCAAGGCAGGCGCGGAGTTGTTTGCGCTCAAGGGGTCAACATCTGAACTGCTTGCAAGGTTTTGGAGGAATCAGATAAGACTTCGGGAGGCACACGCCTTCTGACAACAGGACAATTAGAGGGGCAGCAGGCCCGGGGAAGGCACACGCAGGAATTCACCCCCTTGGCCCCAGCAGCGCTGCGGATTGCGAGAACAAAGGGAGAGAGAGAGGCTGCAGACTGTCTGCAAGGTATTGCCCCCCAGGAGAGGGCTGCAGGGCGTGTGTTTGCACACACACTGCTTCCTTTCACCATTCACAGAAAGGAACACAACAGCATTCAATCCAGAAATTAATTCTTGGCAGGTCGGTAGCCCAGAATTTAACACATGCTCATATTTTGCTGTGGGGTCGTTCTGAATGACTGCAGAATGTAGCCCGACCACCGATTCCTGATATAAAGAGAAAGCTATTTGGTGGAAAGAAATGAATTGCATGCAAAGCTGAAAGAACAGATTATCTAATTTTCAGTGCCTTTGTTTCCTATTTTGTTCCCTCCACCAAGTTTCTGAAACTATTAATATCACTGAAGCATTACAAAAATCTTCAGGCAAGTTTAACTGCAAATAAAGAGGGAGCTACAATTAGATCTTAGACTACGTATTTCAGAACATCATTTCAATAAAGCATCTTGAACTATCAGTTTCACTTCCTGCATCCCATCAGCTTCACTTTCAGGTTTTCATGCTAACTCATGCTTCTGGATTAGGAGAAACATGGTTTTAACCGGAGGGGTTGCTGAATTAAAACCAGACTGAAAACTGAAGGTTGTTTTAAACACGGCAGCAAGGTACAGCAGAGCCTGTCGCCAGCGGCTCCGGGCCACTTGCCACCAGAGGGCAATGCAAATGCTCCAGCATGGCAGAGCTGGAGTGAGGGGAAGATACCCCAACCCACCTAAACTTGGCCCTTCTCACCCTGCCTTGCAGCAAGAACCCACCCCTGGTTCTCCGGCTTTAAGCCCATTGTGTTAATTAATAGGGTTACGAGAGAGATCTGCAAGGAGACCCTCCGTTTGAAAGGAAGTAACTAATGCAAGTCAAGAAAAGTTCTCAAGGGGACTTCCACACCAAAAATCCCCTAAAACACACAGCTCCAGCTATTAATTACTCAGTTACCAACATTTCAGAGAGTTTTGAGAGTTTCTCCACTTGAGAAAATAAAGAAGTTACCATCTTCAGGTGTAGAACACCTAGATGCCTCTACCCATATCAAAACCCTTCTCCTTAACTCCTAAAAAAATAGCATCTTTACCATGCATACCTACTGACCACATTTTAATTTTCAGCACTGGATCGACACAGCTCAAGAGCAGTGTCCAACTATTCAAAAGCCTTGCAAAACACCTGGTGTTTATTCTCCAAATATATGAGATGATGAAATTAATGAACTATCATGGATCTTAGCAACAAGATTTGCACAGCACTTTGGAAATTCTCTGCTTTGTCCTTATCTGCACTACAGTGATGCACTAGGGCTAACACTTGTAGGACCAGTAAGCAACTTACAGCAATATTTCAGTGCTGGCCCAGGGAAATATTCAGACTCCTGTTGGAGAATAGCTATCTTAAAAGCAGTGGGATAAATGTTTCCCAGAGTGTTTGATGCCTATCTAAGTCAGAAGACAGACACATCACATATATCCAGAAAGCTTTAAATCCACCTAGGTTTTCAAACCTTCCTAGCAAAGGATTTTAGTAGATGGAAATAAGTCACTTCAGCTCAACAGAAGTGCTTCTATCACAATTATTAACCAAGCTATTGCCAACTGCCAGTTGCTCAGAAGGCAGCTGATACAATACCCCACGTCAGCTCTCTGCTTGTGCCGTGACAGAGCAGTGCCAAGAAATAAAATGCTCCACCCATGGCCCTCGGCTAAGATCAAGGCTGAAGCAGAGATATCTCAGCTCTCTCACTGCAATGCAAGCTGTGATTTGGTTTTCCTCGCTAGTCTGTTTTCTCATATAAAAAACCTCAAACAAACAAACAACCAAAAAAAAAAATCAACGAAAAACAAACAAAAAAAAGGGAGAGAGAGACTGAAGAATTTTTCATAAGAACAAACTCAGTTTGGACACTGCTCTGGTCCCCTCCAAGCTATGAGGGGAAGATGTGCACAGTCATTTCTACACCAGCTCAGCTGCTCTCCTTCCAGCTCCAATTCTAAAATGGAAACAAATCCTGTGGGTCTGCTTTGAAAAGGTTTTTCCCCAGAGCTACCGTGCAGCTGAATACACCAAGCACTTGGAAACCCTCAGATAAAATGATAATGTGCACCGTATACTCAATGTGAAAAGCGAGGGAACAAATAACTTCGGTTGAACCAAAGATATCAACAGTTACCAAGATTGATTTGTTCTACTATAGTGCCTGGAAACCTATCTGATTTGAGTAATCCTACTGTTGGGTCATTGCTTTTTCCAGGAAGAGAGGAAGCTATTTCCCATCCCAGTGGTATAACAGGTTCCCAGTACAATGGAGGGCATTGCACTAGAAGAAGCTCTGGAGTCAGTCACTCCTGTCCTGGACAATGGATCTGCAGCAGCACAACCAAACAGCCTCTCCTCAGCTCAATCCCACCTGCAGGCAGGGAGCACAAACATTTCTGCACATTTTCTCCTGTATTATTGAGAAGGGAATCTATTTGAGATCTACAGAGCTGTGCAATATGTATAACCACAGTAACTTTGAGGAACTAAATTGAAGACTAACAAAGAAAAAACCTTTTTTTCTTCCAAGAGGTATAAAAACCAAAACACCATGAATGACACATACAATTGTCCTGCACAAGTATTTAATGTTAAGTAGTTAGATAACTCCAGCAGTTGCCTGGACAGCTTCCAACACCACCTAAATACATAAGTAAAGCCTAAGGAAAACACTCCATTTCAACCAGCTGGGGAGGAGAAAAAAACCAACCCAAACAACAACCCTCTCCCTCACAGAAAACACCATTAAGTGACCAACTCAAATCATAGCACTATGTTTCAAGCTTAAAAACTTGACTGCTCTGCCCACTTTAACAGATCATCCGTGCCCTCCCAGCCATCCCAATCAGCCCTATGACCCATTTGGTGAACAACACACCACATAAGCTAAACAGGAGAAATCAGTGCACATCAGTAATTTGCAAACACACCCCACCACACTTGAAAAACAATCCTGCTTGTGTACTGGGGAGAGGGAGAAGAGTCTGTGCCGTTTTCACTGGGATGAGCTATTCCAGCACACACGTCGTGCCACATCTACACCCTTTAGGTTCACAAAAGCAGCACAATTTTAAGAGCCATACCCTCTAAGGTTGCTGACCATGTGTTTCACTGAGACACAGTACTGCTGAACTCAGCAGAACCACATGTTCAAGTTAAAGTCCACATATGCAGGTATTTGTGGGCCCAGAGAATGAGACAAATTAATGAAAAGCAACATGAGGGTGAGCTTCTGTCCATCCACAAGGGCTGTTAGCTTTGGAGTCATCTTGTTCCCCCAAACTGTAATAGTTTTCTTTTTTAGCTAAACTTTGAGTTTTGCCCCTTGGTTAATTCATTTAACTCGGCAAGAAGTGTTTTTCAGCCAGAAGCAGGGTGTCTTAAAACAAGCACAGCCCAAAGCAGGAATGCCTGTAATTCCTGACTCCTATCACCTGCCACAGGTTCACATAAAAGACCTTGTCTAATTCGAGGATTATCAGAATGACAGTGCATCCCACTTGACAGAAACATTAAGGCTGGACACCCTACACTCTCTAAGTATTTCTAAATATTTTCCAGTGCATGTAAAAATAATATCCCAGACTTCCCCAGAGCAGCTTTTTAGGCTCTAAAAAAATTATAAATTGGGCTCTTGAAAAAAGTTCTACTCACCTAGAAAACAAGAGTGCTTCTGAAAGTCAGACCATTTTAGGGTTTTTAGACCATAAAGCTTTCATAAAACAAAAAAATCCCTTTCACAAACATAAAACACTTTCATTAGAGTATCTCGGCTATGCTTAGTTATTTTGAAAATTCAGACAGTTTAAAACAGGAAAGTCCAAGATCCACCCCCACTGCACACAGTCATTTCTTGACCCTGATCTTGTGCCCAGCAATTTATTTGACATGTAACTCGAAAACATATAAACAAAAAAGGAGGTTAAAAAAAAAAAATCATAGAATATCATTCCTATGAAATGCATGAAATCACAAGACATTACAACTCCACAATCTTAAAAGAATTTGATTAATAACCCAAACACTCAGCTTCCTAAAACTGAAAGAGTGGCCAACAGTTTCCTATGTTCTCCCATTACCAGCTGGACAACACAACAAAGATCTGAAGAACCATAAAGTACAGGCAAATAGGAAAAGCACCCCCTCACACTCCCAAGAGCTGTAAACGTAACTGAAGACTTGTATCAGAAAAAAAAGAAAAAGACTGTAAGAACTCGGCAAGGCTTTTTTTGCCTGATTTCAGTGGCTGAGAAAAAACTGTAAAATCACAGCTCTGCCAGCTGCCCAGAAATCCTGTGTGCTGAGTTTTTACAACGATGTTGAAAAGTTGGATTAAAAAAAAAAATTAGAACTTTACACGTTAAGAGGAACCAATTAAAATACAAATAGGGAGGTGGGGAGGAGAAGCAGGGGCTGGAGAAGAAAACTCCAGTAGTTGATTAAAGCTGCCTTGTTTCTTGAACTCTTCACTGGATGGTAACCATTGATGTTATCAGTCATTTCAGACATGCAGCATTTTATTGTGTTGAGAGGGCAGCTTAGGCTGGACAGGATATCTCTGTGTCATCCACAGTGAAAGGCTGCAGGCACAGTAACCAAAGTATGGCCAAAGGGCACAAGGACAGTGAATAATCACGGTCAGAATAGAACCAGGAATTGAAGTTAGCTCCCAAATTCATCATTATGCTCAATAAAATCCAAATGCATCATCTTTTAGACACCAAAGTAAAATACCCCAGCTAGGTAGCATTTTCGTCAGAACAAGAATTTCAGATCATCTGCAAGTTAAATAAGTCAAGCAGTTACATACACAAAAAAAGAAAAGAGAAGAAAAAAAAAAGCCACACACATAAACCCCCCACGCCCACTCTTTGAAGCATGGTGCAGCTATGGAATATAAGAATTCATAAGAAGAGTTATAGGAGGGCAAAGGGCAAATTGAAACAAGTTAGAGCAAGCAGAGGAAAAGGGTTACACGGCAGCATCAGAGTCCTTATAGATTAAAAGGAAGATCTACTGTATTTTCTAATGTATTTGGCCATTTCTTCTGTCCAAATCAAGCAAAAAAACTCCTGGATGGTGTTGTCAAAAGCCTAGACACCAAACAGCAGACTTTAAAGTTTTCAAGATTGAGGGGGGAGTCAAGAGGACTGGATGCCAAATTCTGATTACATCCCAACTGCAGAGAACAAAAGGAGGCAGGGCTTTGCCTTCCAACACTATTTTTTATATGAAAGCAGCTCCTGTTCTGCACCAAGCTGGCATTGCCTGTGTCCAAGGATGTGTTGGGGTTCAGTACAGCAGGATACACACAGCCAGGTGACCCCCCAACCCATTCTGCCTCTGCAGTTCACATCAGAAACAGCTTCACATCACTACTGCAGCCTCCTCAGAGGTGACCAGGAACTTTATATGGTGTTTTCCAAAGATGCCAGGCTGTGCATACAGCAGACCCAAAAGCTTGTCTTTGAGAGAGGGCAGTGTGAGTGTACACAGACACAGCATGCATGCAAAGGCACTGCTCCTTCCACAGTGACTTCTCTCCAGCAGCTTTACAAACGTCAAGAGTATTTTCCCCAACTTTTTAAATCCCCTTGCCACATATTCTGCACACGCAGTATTTCCAGCGGGCTCTCTGGCATGGGGCCTCCAATATCTAACAGCACAACCAAACCCAGTTTTCAGTACTTCCTTCCCTGTCCAGTTCTACTGACTTCAGCAAACACCAGGACAGATGGTGCCATGGTCACTTATGCAAGGCAGAGCTTCAGAGATTTACATTTGAGGTATTCAGCTGCACAGACCTTTCCCTGTGCAGACAGAAAGGGGTTCTTCCAGATTTTTGAGTAACAATATACCTACTAATTTCAATCCGATACCACATTTAACTCCCTACCCCTCCAACCTGAACATTCACAATTCCTTTCAGATACACAACACAGTGGACTGACCAAGGCTCATGTCAACAGCTTTCCCACCTTAGTATCAAGCAGTAGTTTCCTGTTTCCAATGTATTAGGTGATACCTAGCCAGTGTATGTTCTGGGTTCCTTTTACATAACTTCTTGCACACTTTTCTGCTGCTGAAAGAAGGTGGAGGGAGATTTAATAATCTGTTTAGTTCTAGTCAGACACCACCAGCACTCCTGAGGGAGCCAATTCTCAGACTATGGATGAAATACAGAGTAAAACTGCAGCAGTGAGAAATCACAACAGAGGCTTGCAGAGGCTACTGACAATCTCAGAGACATAACTTAAATCTGCAGAATCCAAATTTTACAGAGCAATCAGTCAGAACTTTATTATATTTTTGACACATCGCTCTCCAAAAAAAGACTTTTATGACTCCCAAAGACACCATGACATTGCCTAAAAAAGCCAAAACAAACAAGCAAAATGATTAAATACACTTTCAGTCATTTCCCATACAGTAGAGAGATCCAGCTGCTGACTCAACACTTATGCTGGCATCCACCTATTCCTATTGTTCTGTTCCACTCCACTCCCGAGGCGCTGTGCTCCAGCCCTGTGCATCATCCCTTTACCCAGCTGGACCACGGCAGGCTCACAGCACAGGCATTTCTGTCTCAGCAGCACAGCCAAAAAGCCCAGCACCTCCTCCCCTCTCCCCAAAGTCGGCAAGATTCTTTGTATTTACTTCCTAGATGTGGATTAAAACTGAAAGATTCATATCTGCTGAGACACAATCCATCCCTTTCATTCCCAGACACTACCCCACCATAAAATATTTCCCCTTCCCTCCCTAAACTGGGCGTTTCCTCCCACTCTCTTGCCCTTGGTAAAAACATTCATCTTCTTGCCATCTTGAGGAAGTTGGACTAATCTCAAATTTCACCAGGTCCCCTTGTATACCACTTCCCAAAGTCCTTGGGGGGAAGTTTAATCCGGATCCAAACTCTGGAATCAATCCCAAGAGGCTGCTGGGCTCCAATCAATGCGTTAATTTTCAAGCATGCTCAGCCTTGCCACTTGGGTCCACTTCCAAGGAGAGGGGATGACTGAGCATAAGCCCAGAAATACATCACACCTCGAGTCATCCATTCAAGATACCAACACACACATCCTGGTTAAAACACTGCTCCTTTAGTCGTTCCACTAAGACCCCAGGTGAAACAGCAGTGGCAGGGCATTTGCAAAAATACAAGATATCACTGAGCATTCTTGGATCAACTCCCAATTTACTCAAACCTAGTACAAATTAAAAACCAAAACCCATCAGGAGCCAAAAAGCTCCCCCTGCACATCTCCCATGTTTTTGTGCTTGCTTGTGTATGGAGCTGATAACAATGGTCAGTAATTTCAAATAAAATCATCAAGTTTAGATTCAAGTTCCCAAGGAAGGAGGAACTAAATTTACTTTGCCAGTGCCAAGGAACTAAAGCTTTCATGTGTCTTATCTGAGACTTCCTGAACAGTTGTTTCTTATTGGGCTTGCTCCTAATGTTTGTAGTCTTATAGATGCAAACCCTAATCACCTTAAATGTCATCCTGCTCTATTTGCTCCTTGCTCAAGTAGCTAAGCTAACCCTGGAAAGCCTCTCACAGGCTCTCCTTCAGAAGAGAGCTGGGATTGTCCCCCAGGAGCCAGTGTGTTTATAAGAAATAATGCAGAGAAATGTAGGGGTGAACCTTTCTTCTCAGTAGCTCACAGCCAAATCATCACTTGCAAAACCCTGTGTGTTCTGGGCTGCTCTACAAAGCTCCTGAAAAGCAGTTCTTTAATCCCTCTGACAATTACAGCCTCTTCTCCCAGCACGGCAAAGCTCCAATGGGAAACTCTTAGGAGACTGAAGACTGGAAGATTTCTCAGAAATAATTTACTACTGTAACTGAAGAAGCCAAAACAAAACAGGAAGATTTTGAAGAACAGCAAATTTGTTCATTTGGAGAGACCCACCCATGTGGCTGAGCTCATGTGTCACTCTAAAGATCATGGCCTTGGATAGTTGACAAGGGACTACAAGGATCACAGCACTGAGACAGCAGAGAATCTAGAAAATGCATGCAAGGGGGAAAAAAAAAATTGAACCTTAAGACCCTTGGAGAGAAAATTATTTTCCTCTTAATTCTATCTGATAATAAAAGTGACTTAACACTAATCCAAGCCAAGTGGCACAAAGAGCTTGAGCTCACTTCTCTGCTGGAGAGGATGGAGAGAGTGTTGCTGTTAAGAGTACAAGAAGCTCCTCTCCTTTCTGATGATTTATGCAACCTTGCTTTAAAAGAGTTGCATTCATTTTATTGCCTACTCTGCACATTCTCAAGAGGCGTTGGAGGCAGTGCCAGAAAAATAACAGGGTTTAACAATGTCTAGCACAAATCCATCGGTGCAAGAGCTCCTTTCTGAAGCGTTTCCAGATTTTTTTTTTTCAGTGGGAACATTTTGTAAATAGAATTTAAAATTTGCCTTGAGCCAGGCAACACCCACTTTTATTCAGCCCTTCACGATAATGAAATAAGTAGTTTCTCCACTAGTTATAACTAATGCCTTCCAGAGGAAAAAGTGCAAAGCAAATGGCTTACACCCTCTCACATCTCACATCCACAGCTTTCCTGTTGCAGATGCCATGTCTTCTCCATAAAACTACTGAAGCTTCTGTCCCACAGTAAACAGAGCTGCAATCAGACACAAACCCTTCCACCAGGCGTAACTTGACAAATGCAAGCCAAAAGGTTGCCACCAGATGGGCTGAAACACAAGGTAGAAAAAGTTCCTTTCTGTTGTTTCTCTGTGCCCAGGGAGAAAAAAGAAAGCAATTTCAGTTGACTTAAAGCTATAAGTTCATTATTTTAAAAAAAAAAAAAAAAAAAGAAAAAACAAGTAAAAAGAAAAATCGCTCCGGAGGGAGCTATGCAATGGCATAACTGGGCTCATGCTTGAAGCAATCAGAAAAATCAGAAATCAGATGTTGGTGACACTGTCAAAAAACCATCAGATGAATAAAAATAACTGGTCAAAACGGCATTTCTAGTCCGCAAGGAAAAATCATTACCAGACTGTGGGTATATATCTATATATACATATATAGATAGGTACGTATATAGATACAGATATATATGGATAATTTCATCCTGGCTCAACCCAGGCCAACTTACAGCAAACAACATGGATCATCAGTTGTAATCACTTTAAGATGTAAAATGTCCTGACCACACTAAAATGGCAACTCCTTTTTCATGTCTCACGCTGAAAAATTAAAAACTTTTCATACTAGAAAATATCTATTATTTTTTTGCTAAATGAAACAAGAAACTGAGAAGATCATCTGTCCCTGATTTCATACCGCTTACTAACCTTCCTTTTGAGCATGAAAATTGTAAAATGGAGCTACAATTTCCAATCTGATGTCAAGTGTAATCACACTGCTGCACAAACCCCAGAGTGTATATGTTACTGAGCAGTACCAACACTTCACACGCAGCCAAACTGTCCTGATTTCTGCACAGTTAAAGCTGTGCAGATAGTCGAGTGTCATCAGGTTTAATTTTTGTGTAATAAAGCACACATTTCATTCTTTCCACCCACATGCAGGTTACAATCACTCGTTTCTGGGCTACACCCATAGCCTTAGACTGCTGAGGTCCTGTTCCTCCACCTTAAACAAGGAGAGCATTTCTCCAGGTAAAATCACCAATCCACTGCTCAACATGGGGGTCACACTACCTGTACTACCACAAAAAAATTTTGGTACCCTACGATAGAGCAAAAGGCCATCCATGGCATGACAAACCTGCTCCAGTGAGGGGTTGGATCTTTACTGGAAGTAAACTCAACTCCTGCCCTTCCCTGTGCTTCTCCTGCAGCGCAATCCCCTTGTTTCAACCGCGAGGGAGATGGGAGCACAGGGCAAGAGGCAGATCTCAGCTTCCCACTACCCATCTCTCTGGTCTACTTCACCCTCTTCACTGGCAAACCCAAACAGGGCAGCAGCATCCACTTAGTTTCTCCAAATGCATATCTGACCTTAGGCTTTTCTACCTCAGGTTAAACCTTTGCAACTGCAATTCCATTTGAAAACCTCTTAAGAGAAAAAGTGAACTGGTTATACATGGCCTCTACATCCTTGCAGAAGACCTATGCAGCCCAAGGATAAGACACATGCCTATCAGCCCTGCACAGATGTCATCACATGACAAAAACTTTAATCCCATAAGTGCAATTACAGCAAAATCGAGGGATGAATGCACAAGAAGCGTAGCTGGAATTGCAGGGATACCATCAAGGAACACAACCTCCAATGCATCTCCCTATTTCTTGCTCCTAATGACAGACTGTGCCCAAACATGTGGGGTGTTGATACTATTTAAATAAAGAGAGGCCACTGGAAGGTATGGAACTCCCATCTGAATCCCGCACAGCTCAGGGAGAGAATTCCTTCCCCAGCAATTGGGAATTGGTTACCTGCTCAAAGCCAGCAGAACACCAAAATATCACAAATAGGAAACCAGGAGAGAGGGTCAGGTTTATCCAAAACCTTCTTCCTTAAGAAATAAATTAGGCTTTATACAGCATCTATCCAAGTGCTTTCATCTTGGGGCAGAACAAGATGTGGGGTTCAGAGGGTACTGCACAGATAACCCCTTCTTCTTGGTCCCTCCAGATGGGAGGACAGGAGCAGCTGGGCTGCTTTCCTGGGCAGTGACCAGGCAGCATCCCTCCAAGATTGCTTCCTTTACCCCAGGTCTGGCTGAGGGCCACACAGAAGGGACAGCAGGAGGGAAAGAATCTTTGTCAAATGCAGTCATGATGACTATGACAGGTGGCAAAATCAGCCAAGGATAGCCGTGGCTTTATCTTCTGGTGGTTCCCAGCCAAACCCAGGCTGACAGCAAGGATGATAAGCCCTGGACACACTTTTACGGCACACCAGTGAAGCTGATGCTCAAAAAAAAAAAATAAAAAAAAAAAAAAAAAAATCAGTTACATCTCAATCCCCAGATTCCTTAACTTTAAACTAAGGTTTGCTGAACCAAAATCCCAGCTCCCTCAAGACATCCTTCCCAGCCGCACCAGAGCCCCACACACACATTCCTGCAAAGAGGAAGGACTCACACCTTAAGCACTACAGCTTAAACACATGCACATGTATTATTATTTTACGAGCTAAGAGGAAGAAGAAAAACAAGACAGAAAATGCACCCTTCTGAAGAGGCTATCCTAACCCTCAAAGATATTTGCAGCCATGTGTATATAGCTTAATTTTCAGTGTGAAGGAATGCTGCCAAAAACCCATAAAGCAGTGCACAAGTTCTTTAAGTATAAAACTAGTTCCCCTCCCCCCCCCAAACTACGATAAAAATCTTAACGGAAAGAGATTCTTTAATTTGTCTCCCACAAAGAGCAGGAAGGTCTTTGGGAAGGATGACGGATATAATCAAAAGTCATGGCACAAATTTCTTATCAGTGTTTGAACAAGAAGTGTTTATTCTTTTGGCAATGATTTAATTTGATTTTAGCAAGCACTCCAAACTCTGCATCATCACTGAGCCAAACTGCAGAAGAACCTAGAGTCCCTAAAGGGAATCTATTTCTCTCATCTCCTCCCACCAGGACCTCGGAAACTTGGAGAAGACCGGACAAACTTGCAGATGCTCTCCTTCACACCCAATTTCGTGCATGCTTCCCCACAAACGTTTGTACACAGCACAAAATTCCACACATGGAGGTGAGGCAGGAAGACACAGTGAGATTCAAAGGGTTCCTGGTTCATCAGCACTTCATCACCCTATTAATAACCACCCAAAGTCTCTCTGCTTTTCACATCTCCTACTCATAAACACACAGGAACAGATCTCCAGGGTCATCAAGTCCAGTGCTTTGCCAACAAAGAGCTTAATTGTTCTTACAGCTGACCCAGATCAAATGCTGGGATAGATCAAGCTGAAAAAGTGGTTGAAACAGGTTCCACTTCCAGCCTCTCAGGACTGTGATTCACTTTAACACCCTTATTCCCCCCTCTCAGCTTTTTACTCAAGCAGATTTGACCCATTTGGGAGAACACTCCATCCGACCGTGGCGTTCGGCACCACACTTGCAGGCACAGGCACCCCAGGGCCACGGGCGATGGCTTAGCTCGCCCGCCCTGACCACACAGCCTGCACTGGGGCTTGTGCAACAGCCCCTTCCCAGGCTGGGAATGCATTCCCAGGGCAGAACACACAGCCAGCGTGTGAGGATGGCAGAGCTCAGCATCCTGGGCTGCCTGGGCAAAGCACACCAAGAGGTGGGCTTGGGATGAGACAGTACTGTCTGCTCTTTGTTTTAAGACTTAATTTTAATAGAGCGGGGGGCGGGGGGTGTAATAGGATTACTCCCCCCTTAAATAAGGTCCATTTCTAAACCCAAAATCTAGTCTATATTAAGTTTTTCATGAGTTGGTATGGCTGCCTTGAGATCATCCCAGCAACAGTTCTAAAATCTGAACTGCAAGCACTAGTGACAGCGAAGTGCTGCTTCTATTCACACAGGATCTTTTTATTTTTCTTTCTTTTTTTAGGAAACCATGCCAAAGCCTACTTCTTGTTTGCAAGCTTAAGATGGGCGAGGTTCATCATCGCCAATATATTTTAATTGAGCATTAACAAGTCTCCCTCTCTTTTGAGACAAGTCATTAGCAAGGCTGCTCTTCCTCAGAAACGAAGCCAAGTCAACGCTAAGCAGGTTTTCCTTCCCCAGAGTACAATGCTTCACTGGATGAACAAAGTCAGCACACCTTGTTCAAATCCAAGGAGGTAAGAGGGGCAGTGTGGGGAGGGAACAAAACAAAAAAATCAGAGCTAAAGCCTTTTAAAAACCTCTCCTGACAGCAACGGTGATGAGTGGCATTTAAGCGGAGCGAGAACGCTCCTGAGCGCATCGCTTCTGACAGATGAGCCCAGCCAGTCAACCATAGGGACTCCGCAGCCTCACCGCTGCTATTCAGCGAAAGTTGATCAGATAGCAGCAGACAAATAACACCAAGCAAACACTCCAAGAAGTGCTCTCTCCACATTTAAGAGTTTATAATTAACCTAGGGAAAAAAGAAAGTCACCCATTTGGGTCTCCTGTACAGCGGCAGCAGAGGAACCATGCGCACATGGGGTTTGGGCTCTCTGCAGAGAGGGACAGGGAGAGCTCGCTGGTTTCAGTTTACCCCTTGCTCTTCCTGAGTCACAAACCTGCCATCCCAGGTGTGCACACCTCGAGTATACCTTTAACACGCTTCTCCTCACCAGCTCTCTCATCTCCTAGCTGTGCTCTTGGCCTATCCATTTCTATTTTGTTTTCTCTTCCAAGTGGCTGAGCTGCTCTCTGCTTTTGGGCTCATACCCCTTGCCCTCTGCTTGAAGCCTTTTCTCCAGGAATACACAGGCACACACTCACACACACACAGAGCTTTGGCTGCTTTGCCATTCTGGCAAGTGTCAACACAGCTGCTGTCTCCGCTGGAATGTAAACCAATATTGTCGTTAGATCTCCCTCAACCCCTGTAACTTCCTCCAAGATTTGCACAGCGTGTGGCAATTCTCTCCACTGCCACCTTACAGCTGGTTAAAAGCAGTCAAATAAATAATTTCAAAAAAAATTAAATCAAAGCTACATCTGAAGTTTGCGTCCCACTCACGCCTGTGAGGTGTAAAGGGCTGTGGAAAGCAAAATGCATTCATTGTACACACATTCATCCTCATATAATACACTTGTACAAACACCCTGTGTAAAATACCTCGCTGTTGTTAGTTATGAGGCAAGGTATTAACAGCACTGAGTAAAAGAGGTATTGGTGTGGATACTAACGCAGCATTTGCAGCTGAGAACCTTTGTTTGCGTATTATTTTACTCTAAAAGGTAACCTAAGAAGGGATTTATAACACATTTTTAGTTTTTTCCTAGATACCATCCACTTTTAACCACAAGCAGCAATTCTGGCAATAAAAGACTCGTAAAAGAGTTACAATGCAGTCCACACAGACAGTATTCAGACTGCTACAGGAATGCAATCCATGTGCATTGCCCACCATAAACAACTGCCTTGCCTTGCTTCTCCAATGAAAGAAAATTATGTTTGGCTGATCAGGGTTCCCAAAACAAATTCACCATCCCAGACGTAAAGACTCGAAGTTCACTCTCATTCAGACATTTAGCCCAGCAAACTCTGCTTCCCATTGTAAAATGCAGAAGTCTCAAAAAAACAAGTGTCTATTCCACACCTAACTTCAGGGATGAAGAAATTGCACGTATTCACTAAAAATAAAAATACATTAGCGATACCACAGCTCAAACCTAGAGTCCTTACCTCGCTATACTGGGACTGGGCATTGTTTTCCAGGTACAACATGTTAGCAGTCAAATTGATCAACGCTGCTGTTCTTTCTTCTGGCTCCAGGATTTTGACAAACACCTCCCACCCCCTAGAAGACCCTAAAAATATGTGATGCTACTGTGAAGATAACAGGACTCGGAGTGTGCCTCTCTGCATAATTGAAGTTTCCCTTATATACCTAACTATAGGCGAGGAGGAGGAGGTGGGGCTCTCCTGCCTTACCTGTCCAATCTGTCAAAGTGCCACCTGGAGTCCTCCACTCCAATGGAGAGAGGCCTCTCCCAGCTCATTAAGTAGTTAGAATTCCTTATCACCAATCTCTAAAAAGCAAAGGGAAGGGAAGGGGGGGGGAAATGGCCAAAAAAAGAGAAAAGAAAAAAAGAAAGAGACAGACAAGGAAAAGAAAGGAAACAATAACTTTCCCCTGTCACTTTTCTACAAGTTTGGGAACTCAAGAGAGAGCCACGGGGCTGCTCTAAAGAAGCTCCTCCAAGAAACTTCTCCTATTTATTTATTTTTTGAAAAGATTCCAGGGCTGTTTTTTTCCAGGCACAGGTTTTGCTGCTACCAAGAACCAAAACGTTCAGGAAGGAATCAAGATACAGTGCTCGACACCAGTGGTACTTAGTAAAACAGCCAAGTATCTGGCTGCTGCTGTGTGCAGATTTAGAACAAAACCCCCAAGGAGGTTTCTGAGACTCAATCACAGGTCTCATGCACCATAATGCAGTTACATTCTCCGTCAACTGTGTGCTTCCATTCACACTCACAGCAAACAGGTCCTCTGTTTGCAGGGCATCACTCCAGCTACATTTTTTCACCCTCCTTTGTGTTCGCTTCTAACTTGCACCATGGTTGAAAAATAAGTAAAAAACTTAACTCATCCAAAGGGACTCACGGTGTTGAATTAATATACAGGAGAAGTTTTTGGGTACCGCTCCGTAAAAACCACCTGGACACGATGCCCTCGGCAAACTTTTCAAAAGACACAGGAAGAGCACTTCGCCGAGATCTGCAGGAGAGATCCCCACTGTGATTTTACTCTGGACAAGCAGACAAAGCCCTGTCCTAGTGACCCCAGGGAGCTCCCCGGCACGGGCGGGTGGTGCTTTAAGGTTCGCGCTGTGCTGGCGGCACCCCGAGTCCCTCCGCGCACCCCGCATGGATCCGCCGGGCGAGCGGGATGCACGGCAGAACAAAAGGCAGCAGCTCCCGGAGCGCCAGCGAGCCAGAGAAACACAACACCTTTCCAAAGGGCTGGGCAGGGGGGAGAGAGGAAACCAAACATCCAGATCAGAGCGCGGCCGTCCGCCCGCCCAGCCTAATGACAGCGCTGCGAACTTTGAGGACCTGTCCGCCGGAACGCGGAGCGCGGACTGCGAGCGCTGCCACGGAGCGCCGAACCTCCCACTGCGGGGGACAGCGACCGACCCACAGCGGCTGGGCAGGGAGGGAGAAGGGTCCTGGGCAGGGCTGACAGCCACACACGGCCTCAGCACCTCCCCGCAGCCCCGCTTCTGCCCCGCAGCCGCTGCTGGTCCTGCCACGCCTCGCCCCCGGGCATCCTTTAACCCCAGCTTCTCTGGGCATGGCGAGATAGTAGTCAGCAGCCTGTGCTGCCCAGGGGGCTCTCGGGCTGCCTTCTTGGCACACGGCAGCTCTGCAAATTAAAGGACACTGCAAGCTCACCGGCCTATTCCAGGCTGGAGAAACCCAGGACATTCTTAAGGCTGCCAAGAGTAAAATGGGGCAAAACCATCATCAGGCAGGAAGCAAAGCAAGAACAAACACAGAGTGGAGGACTGGTGCGTCCTCCTTCCCCTGCAGCACAAGAAGCAGGGCAGCGGTCTGATTTAGCTCTCACCCTGCCAGCACAGCTCACAGGAGGGCTGCTGGACACATGAAAAAGGTTACAAGCATTTCCAGTGCACCTCCCCAGCTCCTCCTCACAATGCAAGGAGGCGCTTCAGAAAACAGGCTGCGGAGAGGAGCACGGAGCTCTCCCAACCTACTACCAGCTCAGGCTGGGGCCACACACACCTTCAGTGCTCCTGAGCTACCAGCAAGAGCCTGCTGAGCACACAGCAGGTTTCCTACATCACAGGAGCCCAACAGACCACTGCCACAGCCCCTTGCCCTCCTCTCCATCTTCCCCAGCACCATCTCAGACCAGGGGCTGTGCCCGATGTACCTATTTGATCTCACCCGATATGGGCACAAGCCAAAAAGCCACACCAGGGCTAATCTGGAGATCCAAGCAAAGTTTGCAGGGAGCTCCCACAGCACCGTTAGCCAAACGGGGCACTCTGCAGCACCACTGCAAAGCTTACACTGAGCTGGACGTGAAGCAAGAAGTTACCCATGGGTCCTCTGTTCTCTAACAGTGAGGAAAAATTATGCAGTGAGAAAAAATTATGTTCAGATGACCATTTTGATACCTAAATACTGCCAAGTTTTTGATACCGGCCCATGAGTTCAAAAACTGTGGAGGGGAAGGAGAGAGGAGGAGAAGGTACATACATAAATCTCCCAACCTCAGCAGGTAATTGCAAAAACCTCTTTCATAGTCATGCTATGAAACTCAGAAGGTCCTCCTTTTCCAGGTCATTAATGCAGCACTGTTGTGTGAGGCAGCTTCCATCTTCTGCCCCACAGGTGGCTGGAGGTGGCTGTGGGTGAAGCAACACCCAGATACAGAGAGATATGTGGAAGTTTATCCAAAGAGATCTGCATGTCAAACACGAGGAGAGGTGTATATAGCATGAATAAATTGACATGTCAGCACAAATCCCTGCTCTCTGTACACATAGCCCCGACCTGGCTCAGTATTTCAGACACATTACCCTGTGTGGTCATCTCGAAGCAGATGCTGGACAAGTGGCTTTTTGCAAATCCGCCATCCACAAGGGACACAAAGGAGGACACCACCACCCCAGCAGGGGTGGCAGGAGGTAACAGAGCATTCACCAGACACTGCCCACCAACACTGCTGCAGCCCAGGACAAGTATGTCCCTCTCATCACCCAGTGACACAAACTTTGTTTCACTGGCTTCAGACCTAAAAAGCACTCTCCTCATAAGATGCTTCCCTGTCTCACAGGCTGCTGCCATGCCTTGAATATTCATACTGGCACCAATGGCACAAGGGAAAAGTAAAGGCTTGAACCCTTCTACCTTATAAGGAAAAAAAGTTACCAGGTCCTCATTTGATTCTCTCCTTTTGCAGATAAAAAATTTTACATAGATGAGCCTCCAACAACCTAACAGCAGCCGGGCAGCATCTCTTTGGGGTTCTCAGAGGAAAACTTGATTTCCTGAGGTACCATATGCTTAAATGGCTGGGTCATAAAAGCAGAAGGATACCCCCACCTCCTCAGACTGCACACTCACTTTTCAGCCACAGGACAGTGATAGTTATAATTTGTCTGAGCCTTCTGGACAAGTCTCCAAGGGAAACATCAACTGTAATGGTCTGAATCATGGCAAGACAATCTTTGTAAACAGAGATTATGCCTTATCATACCAATTAGCCTAATCAGAAAAAGCAAACAGATTCGGGCAAAGGCCCTCCTTTCACACGTTAAAAAGAATTACTTCATGCTCAGGACAGATGAAGAAGGTTTAACACTGTTTTTCTAGTCCAACAAGCTCTCTCCCACCCCAAACAGATAAAGAACAAAGTAGAAAACAAAGAAATAAAGCACTGAGAGAAAAGTCTGACACATATGCTATGGATACTTATTTGGATTGAAATTTTTAAAAAGTAGCTCAGCCTCAGGAAAGGAAGTCTCCTTAAAGTAATTTACCTCCAATACTGTAGGAAACTAAAAATAATAATTGCTAGTTAGATTTGAAAGTTTCAGCTGCAACCCTCCCAGGTCTGACTCAGATATTCTAGAAGGCTTCTGGCAATACTTTGTGGCTCCTGCTGGTATGCTGAAGAACAAAAATGCAAACAAGACCCCTAAGTTTCCAAAATGAGCTGTCGGCCAAGTCAGACTGCTGATTCAGATTCTTTATTTGAATGCTCTTTCCCCATGCTCTTACATGGTCCATCCCAGCCCCGCTCACCAGTACCACTTGCAATCCTCAATAAGCCTTCCTGGTCGCAAGGTAAGTACGCAAAATTGTGACGATTAAAAATGTCATTACCACAACTGCAGTGTTAATTGGAGATTGTGTAATTTCATGTAGAAGGGGGGTGTGTGTGCATGCACACCTGCCTGTGTGTTAGGTGGTTCATGCAGAATTTCCTGCAGATCAAAGAAAAAAAAATCTGCTCAGACCTCTCCACTCATATAAAAATAGCATCTGGATCGACCGCATCACCACGGACTGTGACATTCACTTAACTCAGAAATGTTTACAAATTAGGACTGAGATAACAGGAGGAGGAGGGAAAAAAATAGAACATAGTTTTTGGTGGATTTTTTTCCCCCTGTTACTGCTGAATAACTGCTGAATGCTCAAAAAACAAGCCTCTGCCAATTGGTTTTGACAGTCTTTCCAATGAAGATCTTACAGGGACACACGTGTATTCTGCAATAGCCGGAAACCAGGTTAAAGAGTAGAAAGAAAATACTTTCCAAAAAAATGCAAAAAATCAACCTTCCTTCTAAAAAACTCATGCAGAGCTGATTCTCACTGCTCAAACCACAAGGAAGAGAGGGAAAAACAACGTGGTCCCTGAAGCTGGGACTCTCTTTTCGTTTTCAATCCAACCATTTATGGCAAGACAGAACAAACAAAAAAAAAGAGCTAAGGTATAAAAGGCAGCATCCTGCCTGCTGCTGACTGGATACAGCCTTGTGTGCCTCCCAGGCAGGCTGCTCCAGAGCCCCACGTGGAACAACTGATCCACATGCAGGACAGGGACCAGGCACCCCCAGCTCTGAGTGACCTCCCTGCTGCACCTGGGAGCACAAATTCGAACATCACCACTGACCAGGGACAGCTCTGAAGCCCAGAAATTCCTTGGAAACGCACTCAAATGTATGAACCTTCAAGTTAGAAACTTGCCCCGGCTGCAAGTGTTTAGTACCGAGGATCAATCCCTTCTTCCAAGGACTCCTAATTGCATTTTCCCCCGCATTTTAAAAGTGCGGGGTAAATAGCTGGACTTGCGGAAGGCAGGAGGAGAGCCCAGCTCCTCGCTGTGCCCATGGTGTAGGTCGGCTTCTCCTTCCCAAGGAACATGCCCTCCCCAAGGCAATCGCCTGTCACAACAGCCCTGCCCTCCGACCCTGGGTAAACATCTGCACACGCTGCTTATTTGAGCTCCTACAGTCTCGTTATCTCCCCCAGAACACCCCGAGGGCTAATTAGAGAGTTAATGGCATCATGTCAAGAGATAACGCTACATGGTGGGGGAGCAGGGAGAGGGAAGGTGGAAAGGAATTGTGAAACAAAACGAGTTCCCTTCACAACCGCGGTGCAATATTGGTTTAGGAAGGGCACATGCAGCCCCTGGGGACTCTGCCCTGCGGCTGCCGAGCTCCATTTAATGAGAGACAGCAAGACACTCCTCCGGAGAGATTCAGCTCTCCAGCCAAGGTGATGCAAGGTCCCCACACCTTCCCTACCGTCTGCACAACCAAAAACCCTGCAACCCCATCAAGGCTCATTCCCACCGAAGTGCCAGCAGTGACTCACCTCCCACAGTCGGTCTATGACACAGGAGGCAGACAAAGCATACAGATCATTTATCAAAAAGTGTTTCTGTTTATTCCTGACACTCCTTTTACCTAATTTTCCCACTTTTACTGTATCCTAGTGATTCTTTTTAAAGAACAGCTGCTTTCACTATGAAAGCTTGGCACATAAGCCCTCAAAACCACTGTCCAGCAGACGCTTGAGCAGACACTCTTGCACTGATGAACTCAAAACCACGGGTCAGTAGACACGCAGGCATGGAGATGTGACCAGGGGATTCTGGGGTTTCAAGCCAGGGCTGCTCTTTGGTTGGGGTAACAACCCTCAACATTCAAACTGCATATCTGCCTCATGAGGACCTTTGGATAATCAGCACAGCATGACTGACCACCCCTCAACGCCCATATTTATAAAATATTTTTCAAAAGTTGAGAGAGGAAGCTACACAAGAGAATTAATGAAAATTGCTCCTGATTGGCACAGACAGTGCCATCCCTCCAGCTGGAGGTAGGACAGGGTCATGGCACAGACCTGCACCCCTGAGACCGAGTTCTCTAGCCAGGGAAAGGGAGAAGGGGATAGCAACACATTGCAGAGCTTTTGTTTTCAGTTAGAGAAAGGAGAAACTGTTGACAGAGCAGGGCTGTTCTTGCACAAGCAGCTGAGGGGAAAGTGTTGTTCTTCCCTTATCTTATATAAACTACAGATTGCTCTCGTGAAATGCACAATTGTTTGTAAGTTCACAATCGCAGCAGCTCTTTCCAACCTGCCTCTGCTCTGCTGCCAGCTCCCTCCCACCCAAGCCCTGTTACAATAATCCAGTATTTCAAAGAAAGCCAGAAGTCTGCAATAATTTGAGAAGAGTCTTCCAAACCTCAGGTTATACCCTGACCCATGGTCATTCACATTTCTCCTATTAACACACCGCTGTTATCCGATATTGCCCAGGTGCTTTGGAGTACAACACACTTTCCAAGGCAGGAAGCCTATAAGCCAGGTTTTGCCTCTTTTCCTATGAAGAAATGTCGCTCTTTGCAGTGCTGGTCTCTTCCAGAGAACTGAACACTTTTGGTTCAGACTTGCTTAATTTCAATCCAGCCTGGACATCACCATGAGGTCCACCACACCCACCCATGCTCTGAAGGAGAAATAAGAGTGCTTCAGGGTACCTTTTCCTTCTGTTTAAGCAGGCTGGAGATAGAAATCCATGCTTTTAGAGTGACAGTATATTTGCTACTGAAAACTCTTTTGATCTTTCATTAATCTCTGCAAATTCAGCTGCTGATTAGGGAAGAGTTCAGTCAGCAGTGAGCAAACGAACCCAGGACACAAACCACTCCTTAATCTACGCTTCACAGAGACTGATTTAATTTTTTGTGACTGCCTGACAATTCAGTCCCTCAATTTCAGTGCTATCAAATCAGTGACAGTGAAGTGGAAAGCAGATGGTAGAGACATTCAGCAGAAAACATTACCTAGTCCCAAAGTCTCCTCATGAAATATTGGAGGAAAGAAATAATAGTCATTAAGAGGGCTGTGGGCAGGATCTGCAGAACCACAAAGCAACATATATAGGGAGACTTTGGATGCCTAAGACTCTCTTCAAAGCAAGAATCCAAATTAATGCAAGAGAGGACTTTTAAAAGCAAAAGCTACACCCCACAGCTGGCTGCAGCACAGACACTTTGGCTGTGCTGGACAAGGAAGGGGAGCAGGACACTCCCAGGGCTGTGCTCCACGTTTGTCTTAGCCTGGAAGGAGAAGGAGAAACACCCCCCAGCACGGTCAGCTCTGCAGCTTGAAACAGCACTGTGTTCTCCATCCATCTCACCCCACAAAGAGGGGTACCACAAAGCTCCACAAAGTTTTCATTGGGCTGGATACAGTCAGCTTGATTCACCGTGCTACTTCCAGCTAACAAGAGAAAATGACCTTATTTTCTTACTTTCAGCAATCTGGTTTAGAATTAAGATTAAAAACAAAAAAGCAAACCAAAAATAACACAAAACAAATAAAAAGTCCAGAGGAAGGTGAATTTTGGGGGGAAAGTAAGAGGATCCTATCAAATAGACAGAAACAATGAGTGAAGATCCCATCAAGATAGCATATACCTTAAACTTGCTCCAGAGGCAAAAGTCCCTACAATCTATTGCTTCAAGATCAAGATGCTCTTTAATTAAGCGCTCGTGCAGACCTTTTCAAGATGTAAAATAAGCACTCACGCATTATTGCTCCATGCTTGCTCAATGAGCACGTGTAGCACTATGGAAACCTTTGGAGGCAGGCCTAGCTGCTGGAGGAAGATGTTTTCTGCAGCAACTGCTTCTTTTGTTTGGAGCTGTTTGCATATAGGCAGATGACAGGACTCCAATTGCAACACTTGTCCAACACTCTTCTACTTCAGGTTCTCACAGCAATAGAGCTGGGGAGCTAAAGCCACCCCTCCTGAAACACCCCATCTCACATGTGACCCTCTCCCGCTAGGTTTGTGCTTTTCAGCTTAAAATTAGTTTATTCCTTCCCAAGATGAATGCGCAGTAAGATGCTGAAAGGGAAGAAATATTTAAAGGAATTTTAAGTATGTTTCTAAAATGATCACACAGCAGACAGATCACCCATTACTTTTTTTTCAATGTTAAACTGAATGTTTTACCAAATGTTTAAACTGAATACATTATTTACATTCATTCTTATCTGAAAGAACTGACCATTTCTAGATCTGGATCTGCAGCCCTAATCATTTAAATGTGATGATTAGATCATTTGGAAGGACCCACACTGCAGAAGATTAAACATCCAGCAGGATGACAAAGCCAAGCCTAAATTAGGAGAGCTTCTGAGTTCAACTGCAAACAGAAGATGTGCTGGAGGGAAGCTTCCAATAGAATAATACCTTTGCTCATTATGGAAATGCCTTTGCATAATCTCAACTTCATTTGCACGGCTATGGAACGAATAAGTAACCACAAAGAAGAGAAACTTGGCAAGCCTCAAACTCTCTCAAACAAAACCCAGACAGTACTAAAAGCTTTGATCACATCCCTGTGCTGTACAAAGTCCTTCCTTCCTTTCTATGGTCAATCTGGGAATATTTATGCATGGAAACAAATGGCCACACAAGCCACTTTGCTGCACCTCCTTATCAAATCAGCCTCATCCTCCAGGTGCAAAACCATTTCCCAACAAAATGCAGGGCTGTGGCAGCTGCCAGAGCCCATGGCAGCACACACTGCGTGTTAGTCAGTCCCTGCACTGAGGTACTATTCCTGCACTGCTCACCACATCAGCTCCCTGCCCTGCTGTGGGCACACAGGGATGTCATTCCCATCCCACAGTTCCACCACCCTGTAACCAGCTTTCATCAGCTTCAGCCATTACCTCACAAGAAGCAGAGTTCTCTTCTCCTGACCCAGAAAAACAGTTTTAAGGAAGCAATTAAAATTAGCAGAGTTTAGAGCCTGCACTTTTTAATATTAAAGCATTGAATAGGATGCAACAGAGTCCTGCTGGACATTAGGGTGGGGGCTTTTTGTGTCTGTCCATCAGATGCACAGCTGATCCTGACCACAGCTCCCAGGTGATCAGGACCAGGAATTCAATGCATGGCCATCAAATATGAATTACTGAACTGATTTATGTGGTGCTGAGTCTGAAAGCATGCACAAGAGAGCCAGCAGCCACCTTGGGCCAGAGCAGCTCCTCTACAGCTTGCTGGGCTGCAGCATGGGATGGTATCCTGTACAAGGGGGCTTGGGTGGCTCCTCCATGAGCCTACAGCAGATTAAGTATGGGAAAGGTTTCCTGTTTCCATTGAGAAGCATCAAATACCAGCTCTGAGATGTGTCATTGGTAAGAAGGCTGAGAGTCTTGACACCTCCATATCCTATATCGGATGCATCTAGTCTATCCTACAGCCTACTGTTATCTCCACCTCTGTGCATAAAGGAGAGCAGCAAAGTCACAGAGCTGAAGCTCTCACTTTTAAAACTATGAAACACATGTTACACTTCCAAAACTTCTGTAGCTACCAGACTTGGGACACCCACAGCCCATAAAGCTGTATACCCAAACCCAAACACAGCCCTACACACACCACCATCCCTAGGGCAGAAACCCACCCTGCTCAGCACTGCCTAATCAAGCCACACACAGCAAATCCCCACGATTATTTGCAGAAGATGAGGGAGCACAAATAAGTAACAACCAAAAGAAAAAAAAACAGAAAGAAAAAAAAAAAAAAAAAGGCAAGGAATTCTGTCTGCCTTTTATGGGGAGGGATGGATCCAGGTTAAGAAAACCCTGACCACGGCACTGTCTGGGGAGCAGGCATTCCGCTGAACTGGTTAGACAAGGGGCTGCGGGAGGACGGCTCGCTCAGGGGCATGACAGCAAGGTATGTACAGGGGGAGGGGGATGAGCTGCTCCATCCCTGCCGAGCACTCCAGCTCCTGCCAACAAGGTCCCCAGAGCTCTGGCCACACTGCTGGGATAGAGGTGGCAGAAGGTTTAGAGACTCTGCAAACCCCTCAAATAACACGCTTATCAGGATGCTCTTGCTGAAGTCCTTAGCCCAAAGCAGCTTTGTCTGTGTCCAGACCAGCACCTCAGCATCAGCAAGCAGTTTACAGGACTTTTGAGGATGGTAAAAGAAAGCAATTTTGCACCTGGTAGAGGAGGCTGACAGCACTAAGAGGGCTCCAGGACAATGCAGGGGTTATTGCACTGCCACACACCCACTCCTACAGAGAGATCTCCAGACCCCTCCTCCCTGTTACCCCAGGGCATTTAACCAGTCAGACACAAATATAAAATTGCTATAGCATCACCTAATTTCTAGCACCGCAGGATACAGGCTTTGCAAGCAGTGTTCTTCCTGAATGCAGGGAGTAGACATCACCCCATCACACCCCACAGCTACTGGCTACGTCTTTGATCAGAGTACAGGCTGGCAACCACCTTCTTTGGTGCACCTAATGAGTGGCAGGAGGCCCACAAGGACACATTCAGCTTACCTTCCTGACCGTCCACAGCTCCTTCCCACACCAGGGCCATGGCAGAAACTAAATTTTCTCCACACCCACAGGGACCACCAGCACTTCTCCAGTTATACAAAAAAGGCAGATCTTTGCTGGGGTTTCCCAGTCTGCCTGTGGTTCACACCAGGGGAAAGGAAGAGCCACAGCCGACAGCCAGGATGGGCCACCCAGGACATTGTGAAAGAGCTGGTCACAAGGCACATGGCTGGGGAAGGTTGCTGACTGCCTGACATTATATCAAACCCAGAAACCTCTTCCTGGCCACCCAAGGCAGTGCAGATCACCAGTTTCTCTTACCCCTTTCTTACACGGACACAGGAAGAATATTTCTTCCTTAAAAACAAGTCCGTGAGAACAGCAAGGTCTCAGCAAGAGACAGGGCTACAGCCCAGATGAGAGAGGTTTTTGTGTCACCCAACCTTCTTCAGCTCTCTCCCCAAGAGCTGCACTTTCAAGGCAATGAAGACAATTGATGAGTGTACAGCATGGCAGGACTTGTGCTCATTTTCTAAACCAGCTTCTCCAGGCACTGTTCTGAACACTGTAGCTCCTTCTCTACTGCCAATTCTGTTGTGAACAAACACCTGTACCCCCAGAAGTCAAATAACAATTAAAAAAAAATTAAAAAAAAAAAAAAAAAATCACAGGTCTTACCAGTGCAACTCTTTGGATCAAGACGGACATACTTTAAGACTGCAAGTTTCCTTTTTCAGCCATAAATTGCAGGTGCAAAGTTTATTTTAAAGACTGGTTGGGATTGCTTTAAAGTCCACACAAGGACAATTGCTTTAAATAAACCACTCTTAATTGCTTTGCACCTATTGAAATCTCACATGGTGATACATTTTGGAGAAAAGATGGCCTTGCTCTTTTCCTAAGACAAATGTAATATTTGAAAGCACTCTGCCTTGATCTCAGTGCTCATCTCCCAGGGCCCCTCTGTTTCTGCTGCATTCCTTCGTGTTTATCTGCCCTCTTCAACCCTTTGCTGCAATCAGCTGCGTGCAGCACCTCGTGTCTAGAAGTGACATGGCTGAGGTTACAGGAGAGACAGGTGCAAGGGAAGCTCGTGCCCCAAAGCTATCCGAAGGAAAAGAGAGGCTGGAGGGGAAGAGAGTTGTAAGGTATTTCAGATTAAAGCAAACACCTTGCCCCAGGCTACACATTCTCTGCCAACGAAAGCTGCAGCCGCTGCGAGCCCCAGAAACAGCAAAGCAAACACAGACTTCTCTGGAAGGGGAGTTGTCACCTGTCAGGGATGTTTGCAAATTTATAGGAGGTGGTGGTGGTGGTAAGGGGAGTAAAAAGAGCTTTCCTCATTTTAAAAGACGGGCTGTTTGCACAGGTTTGCAGTGCATATTTTGCTTTGTGAAGGCTTTTGTCCAGCATTCAACTGAGAGAAGGTGCTGTCTTCCACTGAAGACAAACTGGAACATTTATTAATGTACATACATTAATGTACTCCAAGCTGCTGCCTTACAGTAAGGGTGAGGATGGGATGGAATTTCCCCTCTCCCCCTTCTGCTTGTCACGTCAGGGAAAAACACTTCTTAAAAAGAAGTCACCTTTCAGCCTGGCCTCTCCAGAAATGCCTCCTGCATGGCTGGGATCAAACCCATCACGAGCAAGAGGTAATTACACAGAGAAAGCTGCTTGTCCCCTTCCCAGACACCTCAGCAGTGCTCAGAGAGAACAAGGGGAAGGGACTTTCCATTAATGTTTCACTGCACCACTGACGGGAGAGGGAGACTCTGAACAGCCCTCCAGTGAGCCCGAGAGCCACTGCAGTGCTCTGCAGACAGCTTGGAGGAACTGCAGATGGGCAGGTTGAGACTCCATGCCACAGCTCCAGATTTGAGCATGGGAGGAGAAGGGTTACTGCTGGTGACCTTTAAACTGTTGGGGGTTGTTTTTTAGGAGGACATAGTTCAAACAGACCATTACTATCCACTTGGAAAATCAGAAGCCCCTGTAAACACTGGAGAATCTTTTGGACTATTGAAGAGACACCATTTTGCTAGAGCTGTGCTATAATGGTGCCAAAAGCCAAGATACAGATGCTCATGGAAGGCTTGCACCCCGCACCCCACACCCCACCAAAGGCCAAATGAAAAGATAACCAAACTTGATGTAGGTCACCTCTCCCTGTGCACTTGGATTAGCTTCACCATATTAGCCAGGCACATACCCAACCTCTAATTGGGTTTTTAACCGTTTGCAACCTTCACAGAAAGAGAAGAGCACTGCAGCCTCCCCAGCAGTCACACTAGAACAGCACTAACAGCTTCTGTCACCAGGGAATACAAGCAGAATGACCCAGGAGCTCCTTCCTTGCAGACCCAATCCTCCAGGTTACAAACACCACCAGGATATAGACCGCCAACACACCATCACTGGGCACATTAAAAATTGTGGTTGATTAGCCAGGGAATTAAATGACAAAAGCTTCTCAGGATGGAAACACTACAGGAAAATTTACAGATACCAACACAAATTTCAAACTACACTTTATTTTTATCCCAAAGTAAACAAAACCCAGGAAGAACAGAAACAGGACATGAGCAACTCAAACTCCTGAAATACCTCCTGCTCCAGCCTGCAAGAATAGCACCTGGCTTCTTCAGAAGAGTAATTGCTAAGAAAGAGCCAGTCTGTTTGTGCCAAAGGCAATGAACTAGCAACCACCAGTGCCTCATCTGCATTCCAGCCTTGAGCCATATCCCTGAGACACCTATGCCCAGGACTCATTACAAACACTGTAGTCTGAAGAAACAGGAGGGAACAGAACCCAACCATGGTCTGAAAACAAATTTTCATTCATATATGACCCTCAAGAGAAGAAAAAACAGTGAAGAAGTTCTGGCCTTGGTCAGCAAAATTGCAACTGTGCCCAGAATCCAAACTATTTTAACCCTGAGGTCACACAAACCAGCTCTAGGCAGGGAGAGTGCAGGGATAGTTGAGTAGGCTGTGCAAGAGACTCCTCAGCTCTCCTGCCAGTTTCACTGCCTCATCCCCCTCCTGCCACTGCTGCAGCAGGAAAGAAGAGCAGGTCAGGAGCCAGCCAAGGTGGGAAGATGGCCCTGAGGCAATGCAGCTGAATGGCTCCTGCAAAATCTCCCCATCTGCCCCCAAAGGTTAGGGAAATGTCTCACTACTCACCCACATTGGGTCATTCAGCTCCGTGTCCTGCACCCGGACACAATCCATGCTGATCTCAATTTTGTTTGTGGAGCCATCTTCAGAGGGGCCATCGATGAAGTTTAAATCGATTGGCTGAACTGAGCATATTGGCCTGAAAACAACACAGTCATGAAGTTAAAATTGGTCAAGTTCTGTTTCCCACCACCCCACCTCCCCCTGTGCCCAGGACTTTGGCATCACCACGAGTCAGACTCATGGCAAAGTAAGGAACTACTAAGGAACAACTACCTCCTCACCCACTGCACTACAGCAGCCCCTGAACAGGACAGGAGCTGGAGGGACATCTCACTGCTCTGAGGCAAGAGTCAAACCACTTAAAGACAGAACTCATGGAGGATTTACAGCAGTGACTGTTTCAGCATCAGTTACAGCAAGTTAGGAATGGAGACAGAGTCAGTTTTCTTTCTTCCAATGGACCTGAAAGGGTGAACTCTGCACCATCTTCACCTCCTCTCCCTCCTGGCATCAGCAAGGGCAAAACACGCAGCCTAGGCACAGAGCGATGAGCCCATTTCCTTAGGGAAAATATCAACCATGTGCCTTAGGAAGCAGTCAGCTCATTCACCTGGGGCTTGGGAGAGTCAGTGTCACTGCTGACCACTGCATTTGGTCCCCACAGCTTGGGCGTAGAACCTCTGGAGAGCCCAAGAGCTGTCAGTCACCACAGACTGACACATCCCATCATCACACCCATATCTAATCAACAAGTACATAAGACTCCAAACTCCACGGCATCAATCCCCTGAGCAGCCTAATTACAGATGCATGCTGTCCTAAAACACCTTCCATATGTTCCACATAAGGGCTACTTACTGTTCCAGGAAGTCCCAGAGATGCTGGATTACCTCTGGGCTGAGGAATTCCCTGGGTTGAGAGCTCTGGGACATGGCTGATCTGTAGTAACTCTCCTTCCAGGAGAAGGGGCTCGGAGTTTCTACAAACCTTAAGAAACAAAAGCAAAAAAAAAAAAACCAAACAAAAAAAACCAACAAAAAAAAACCAAACCAAAAACAAAACAAAAGAAAAAACACATACAAAGACATGTTGAATGCATGAGTCCAACTCTATGAAAACCCATAAATAGAAGCTATTGTGTGAAAAAGGAGACACGCTAAATGCCTGAGACATTCACAGCTGTACAACACACATTCCACACTGCTGCAGATGCTGTATTTAGATGGGAGAGAATTTGGCCACCCTTCCCAGTAAGTTCAGTACCTCTCAGAGTCCACTGGGATGCTGTGTCATAAGAATCCCAGAGTGGCGGGCGGGGGGGAATCCACTTTCCATTTCACCCCCAAATAATCGATTTCCCATAGGAAGCAGGCAGTCTTTGCAGCAGGTGAAGCAGCTAAGCAGTGTGTGATTCTACTGTCACTGGCTGTTTGCCTGACTAAATGGCATGCCCTTGCATGATTTAGGTGACTTCTCCTACACCCAGCCACTGCAGCTGAGGTCTTGAACTAAGTTTTAGGTTGTTTTTTGTTGTTTTGGGGTTTTTTTTCTGGTTGTTTTGTTTTTAAATTTGAATAATAATAATAAAAATATAATATTTTTAGTTTATTATCTACAGAAATAAGTTCAATCAAATCCGATTTTATCTGCTTGTCTACTGCCTTCCCACCTTCAGCGATTTCTGAGCCAGACCAACTGATTTCCACCAATCTGCTAATTACCTTGGCCATTTTTATCCCCTTAAGCTCCCACAAGCCTCACAGAAATAGGTGGGCCCAAGAGGAGCAGTGACAGAGCTGGAGCATTCGTGCCTTCCACAGCTGCACATTCTCATCCCACTGGCCAATTTCTAAATTCAAACACAGCAGCTTTTACACCCATGCCAAAATACTTGACGGCTGTAGGGATGTAAAGGGGATGGGAGGAATTTCTCCAGTATATTTGCAGTTGACAAAAACTCTCAGTTCAACTTCAGAGCATGAGGCAGGTGACCACCTTTCCTGCTACAGGACTGGGGGCATCCTGCAAAACTTCCACATAAAAGAGTTATTTCAGCACAATGCAAGTGAATGGCCACATTCTCTGCCAGGGGAATGTCTGTGGCAGGAGCCAAAGTTAAATGGATTCCAGAGAGAATTGGACTAATATTTGGTTTGGCACATATTGGTCCTGTTTAACACAATGGTCTAAACAAATAGCATGGAAGACCCTAATTGATTAAGCTGCCAAAATTAAGAAAAGTGTTTCAGAGGAAGGATCACCCTTCAGGAAAAGTGGAGTGAAAGAACTGTAGTATTTACTTCTGGCCACTGTCAGAGAGGTATCTATCTCTTTACTGAATTTTTATAGCCTCTTAAGTTTTGAGGATGACTCTGGTCTGCAAAAAGCAGGGCTTTCCTCACCTCTGCTCTACACAGAACTGCATGCTCTTAGAAAACAGCAGACTGTTTTCCTAAACTAAGGGAAATCAAAGTGGCTTAAGCCCCCTGGAGCCAAAGCTGGGCATGCCTCAAAATAGGTGAAAGTATCACTTCAGTTGTTCATCCTTTCTGTGATTAAGAAAAAAACTCCATCTTCATTTAAAAGGTCATGATCAGCCAGAGACACAAATGAAATGCAGAAGTGCACAGATAATAGCTCTGCCTCACAGATGTGAGCACATGCCCACGTGTGAAAAAATAATCACAAATCCTCTGAGAACAGCAGTTATCCCACAAAGTACCCGAAATTACTCCTTTCAAGCTTTCAGTCTGGTAAGACACTTTCAAGAATGCCATAATGAAACCCAGAAGAACAGATCTAGCCTGAAGCCTGCTATATAAACTGCAGGTCAATGCCACCATGAGACCTGGAGCACAGTGGGAAACTCCACAACCTGCTCTGCTGTTAAACCTAGACAGACCACAGGCATTGCTCAATACCCTGCATCCAGTTCTGACTGCCAGGAATGGGCACAGAAGCCCTACAATGGGTTCTCCCAAGCCACCTAAGTGCTCATTTTTAACCAATTGTTTGCCACTTATCACAACTGCTCTTTACTTGTACATTAAAAATCACTTTTCATTACTACATAAACAGGAAGTAACTTCAATGAAAAAAGAGTTATAACAACCTCCTCCAGAGACATTTCCTTCAAAAAGTCTCAGTGCAACAAGGTTCCTGCATGCCATGGCAAGCCCTAGCTTTGGTTCACTCCTGGACAAAGTCCTCAGTCTCAAAAAGGCAAAGTGTCCCAGTTCACCCTGCCTGCTCTGGCTCTGCTGGTCCCACTCAGCAGCAATTCCCTAAACCTGCCCCAGCCAAGCAGGGCAGGAGACACCAGCCACACAGACTGATAAAGACAGGTTTGTTACTCTACACCTTTGCAGCTAACAGACCTCTTGGAAAGCCTTCACCAGTTAAGGACACAGCTGGTGCATCATTCTACTAAACACAACTCTAAATTTCTCCAGAGAGGGACATTTTCCAGCTGCATTATCTTTATCCCTGTAACCAGCCAAGCTCCTAACTTACTGTTTCTAGGAAAATCACTACCTCATTTTACCTGATGGCCAAAAGGGTACATGTCCCTATACCAAGCACAAAAAGTCTTCTGGTTAATGTTTTCACAGAGACTCCTTCAACACTCTCTGCAACACCTTTGCTGCCTGTACAGCCCTATTTACAAAGGAGGCAGCAAGATTAGGCAGTCAGCCTTGGGAAGGCAGCAGCATTACAGAGGTAGTAAGCATTGCTTTTTACTCAGTCTGGTGCACCCTGCTCTCAGGTGGGAAAGAACTGTCAAGAAAACCAACTCCAGCTCAACACAAAGCTGCATACAAGATAAACTGTCTCCTTCCCTGTGATCTTAACAGAATCTAAATCCAGTGCTGTTTTTCTTAACTAACAGCATTCAACATAGAAGAGAAGCCCCTGCCTATTAAACACATACTTAAGTGTCTGAACAGCCACTGGAAAATAACAGCTAAAGCCTGAGCAAAATCTGTGCATAAATTTCACTACTCTAGTTAATTCTCTTTTCCCACATCAGCAAATGCTCTGCTTTCACTGAAATAATTGTTGAGTGCCTAAAGTTAATCACAAGATTATATTGCTTAAATTGCTTCTACCAACCAGATACTTTTTTCATTAACAGACATTTAAAAAACATCCCTTTTACCCACAACCTCTCATCCCAAAGGCCATAAAAGGAAACGGCACTATTGAGCACAGCCAAAACCATACCTAAACACTCACTGAAACAGAGCAAGACATGGCAGAAAGTCTTGCCTAGTTTTCCTGTTTCAACCTACAAGGTAAGTCCCTGTGTCAGCTGCTGAGCTATCTGGCAGGATGCTTTTCACAAACAGAGCAAAGTAACTGCACCAGGAACTACAGGGGAATTTACAGCCCCCACCAAACTGCAAGCTGAATAGGGCATAGCATCCACAAGCCCCTCCTTTAAAAACCACCAGGGGATTATTAATAGCAAGTTAAGTCTTCTCAGAGAAGCAGCAGCAGCTCACCAAGAGTACAGGGTTCCCTTGAGCAGTACTGGGAAGCTGTTCCTGAGCCACTGAATCCCAGGACAGGTTTCATGCAGCAAGACACTCCCCTTGAGCTCTGGGTCAGCTTTATCCTATTTATCTGGCTGAAACAAGAGCAGCCCAGACTGCAGGTGAAAGCACTTCTGCAGATACACTAGGTGGGCTGAAGCCTCAGGCACACTGATTGCTGTGCTGAGCCCTCCCTCATCAGAGCTGTATCACAGCTCCCTGACTGGGAATGTGTCCCAAACGATCCCCTCTGCCACCTCACTGACGGTGACATTGCTGCAAAACACAGCAATGACACCAACATGTCCCTCTAGCTGACCCGCACAGCACTCCATTCCGGAGCCTTCCGGAAGGCTGCGAACGTTAAACTTTACAAAAACCCAACCAAACAAACCAAAAAGCAACGAGCAAAGCACAACATTTGCTTCTCATAAGGTGTAGCCACACTGCTATTGCCTTTCCCTGGAGCCGAGGGTCCCATCAGAGGAGGAAATGTGGCTTGTGGAAATGTCACACTGCTTGGCCCAGTGTGACATAAAAGTGGTGGCAAAGTGGACAGAAAACAAGACCAGCAGAAATGCTCCCACTGCTCACTCTAAGCACATCCTTCCATTCTTCACTACATTTCCCCATTCCCTACCTTCATATCAAAGAGATTAATCAACAAAAAGAAAAAAAACCACCAACACCAAACCACCCTCCACCCCAGGAAACAATGACAGAAAACTATTAAACTCAACTACTGCAATACAGTAACTCTTCTCACCCGAAATGCCACCTTTCACTGCAAGCAGTATTTCTTAGAAAGGGCTAAAACCCAAACCACCCAGGTTTGACTCACCACTGGGGCGAAGCCACGAGCTCCCGAGGGCAGCAAGGGCAGGTTTGACACTGAGCATGCACAGCCCAGCTCCTCCCCTACAGCCTTTGAACCTCAAAGGCAGATGGCACCTGCTTGCTCTGATAGAGACAGGGTCAGATCTGACACAGGGTGCAGCCCGAGCACCGCTGGGCGCATGTGTGAGTCCAGTCCTCCTTCCAAAAATAAAGGCTGTCGCAACCAAGAGGTGGCTGGTTTCCTTTGTTTTTTGCATCCAAAACGGGCTGGGTGCTTCAACACTCTGAGTTCTCCCAGGTTAATAGCGCAGTTTATGAGGAAACTAGAAATGAAGAAGGTAAAGGTTTTCCAACACAATGAAACTGCTGTGTTGGGTTTCAAGAGATCCAAGCACCTCCTGTTCTCCATAGGTTCCCTGGAAAGCTGGGGCTCTGGGTTGGTTTGTGTTTCTCCTGCAGAGTGTGCAAATTCTCAGAAATTACCAGTATGGTTTATAGGTGCAGAACTTCGTGGCTTGATGTTGGTGTAAAGCCACACTGTAAAATTTTGTGACATGAAATCTTTCACAGCAGGGACCAGCAAAATTATTTGGAGCTGACTTTCTGCTAGTTGCCAGAATTACAGGATGTTATTTTCTGCTTCTCGCCACAAGATGTCTATCAATGGTGAACATTTTTCTGTCACTGAGCAGTTCCCAGTCCCTGGACATGCAGATGGCCAGAGAAGTCTTTTTCTGTAAGCTACAAATTTTGCTCTTTTTTCACAAGACATAGTTCCCTAAAGAGTCTGCTAGTGGAGTACTCAGGGAGCCTTGATGCTGGGAGAAGAACATCTGTTCTTATGGAGAAAGTACTTCCACATTATCCAAATGTACCCAACAAATTATTAATAATGTCTAAATAATGATATCTAATATGGCTCATTTTATTCATAGTTCCCAAACTGCTCTACAAGGGAAGATAGTGTAATTACTCCCATATTACCTGTGAGAAAACTAAGACACCAGGAGGTCGTGGGATTACTCACCATTAGTCAGCAAGCCATAAATACAACATTGGTCACCCGAGTCCCAGTCTGGTGCTTGCTCTAAAAGGAACTAGTGATTTTGGGTGTTTAGATAGAGAAATCCAGGAAGGCCTTAATTTCTTCAGGTAGAGTATACACTGTACCTCCTACACTAAATAAACTCCCAAACTTCATTTATCTTCAGGCACCAAATGCTCATGCCCAGGAATGAAAATCAAGAGGCTGCAGAAATGCTGTGACAAACTTTGTCACACTCAGAGCTCAGGGTGGAAGCACAATTCCAACCCAGACTAAAACCTAATCTTTGCTTTTGAATGCTTACAGCAGTTAACCTCTCAAAACCCTTTAATTCATGTGCAGATCAATATATGAGCCCTCAACCATCACAGGGTGTGAGCTGGATAGGGATTTAAGTCACACAGAAGTCAGCAGCTTCAGCTCCAGCAATCCCAATCCACATGCTCGTCCCTGCCTTCTCCAGTTACACCTTGAAGTACATCAAAAGCAATGCTAAACAAACGATTTAAAGTTCGGGAGCATTACTCCTAAATGCCTGCATCTTGGTGTCAGTTGTATTTTTAGTTTTTGGGTGGGGAGGGGGCTCCTTTTCAGATCGCACCGTTAAAACTGGAGGAACTTGGCAGCCCTCCTCCTGCTGGAATTCCCCCTCTCTGCATTGTAACACTGCAGTGATTTGTAGACATCAGTACCTAATGAAGCTCACAGCTGTGCAAGAGGAGAAGGATGCCGGGTCTGGCAGCACGGGACAAGCGATGTCATCTGGAATTCCCCGACATGAGGAGCACTCCTGTCCCCTGCGCCTGGAGCAGCCACCCTCAGCCAGCAGAGCACACCCTGGAGCACCTCCTGTGAGCCTTTATCAAAGGTTAGAGACCTTTGGGAATCAAACAGGTTCGTTGCTAATACCTAAACAGGGCTGCCAAAATGAAAGCTAAATGGGAGACAGGCAGGTTTTCCGCCCCCTTGGAGGAGATTGCAGTTGAATTTCATCGACCTCTGTGGTACCTCTTTCTGTGTCTACTTCATCAACAAGCAGTCTCTCTTCACACTTTTACTGCAGACTGCATTTTCCTCTGCCTGATGCCATAGTCATGGCCTTAGCTCACATGAGCCCAAAAGAGACTGACTCCCATAGTGGCAGAGGCAGGTTGTGCTAAACACTGCTCACAAGAGTTTATTCTCCTTTCAACTTTGAGCCGAGCTTTCAGGTTTAGCATTTTAAAATTCAGACTTCCAGAAACTTCTTTAAACTCTTCAGATTGTCTTTGCACATAATGCTGCTCCTATGTGTCAGTCCTTGAAAATAACTAAAAAACCCCAAAAAAACTGACAGATGCATGTGTTAGAAAGGAGGGATATAAGGAATAATGAACACCAACACAGAATTCTTTTGAGACAGAATATAACTCCCACCTATGGTTCAATTTTTTTTCCCAGTTCTCACATTTGTTTCCCAGATCTGATGTCTCACAAAAGTAGACGTGAACAGCAGCACAGGTTATGTGGAGGGGCAGCTCTGAGGAAAGCGGTCGAGTGGCACAGGGAGGTGCATTAGAAAATGAAAGAAGGTGACTGCCAGAAGTGTGAACCTTGATCTCAGAAGTGGCCAAGGAGAAGTGGGGAACACATGGAGGAACAGGGAGTGGCAGTGGCAGAGGGCTCTGTGACACTGCTGGTGTCCTACAGCATCTTCAAGGACAGACCAGGGAGGACTGTTGGCTTCTCCTGTTCGCTAGGCAAGGAGTACTTGCATTGCACACAGCCTGTTTCAGCTGTGAGCTGTATGGCATTCAGAAAAAATAAAGCAGTTCTGTCTCAGGAATGCTGAGTGTTCTGCCAGGTTCTGCTGTAACAGTGCATCCTGATCTCCCTGTGACTTAGATTTGTCTTTTGGACACCTGTGTGTGTGAGATGAATGGAGAGGGGCAGGAAGGGATGGTTCAGCTTCCTGCTTGCAACACTGACCTATATCAAAGAAAATGAAACTGGCTGCACACATGCTCCTAATTCACCATGCTGCAAAACACAAGGGGGATTTTTCTGCATTCATCATCTCTTGTCAGTTAGAGTCATCTTGAGTAAGATTATGCCTGCAGTGAATGCAACATTTGCAGATTTGTGGCAGCCCCTCAAAGCACATCATATCACTGCAGCCCTGGAGGAACCTAGGGAAGCAGGAACTCAGACACCTCTGCTATTGCATTCTGCTGCACACTGTGACGAGACCCCTCATCTTTCCTGGAGGAGGAGTGTTAAATGCCCTAAACCAGTTAACCAGATCCTTTCCAGATACTCAGATCTCTGCAACATCAGGGAATATTAAAAGAAATAAAGCAACAGCCCCAGAAATAAAAGTAGGCAAAGTAATTTTCAAGAGGTGTCAGTCATGAGAAAAGTACAGTCATTACAGGTCTTCATCACAGCTCTTCCCTAGTGATTTTAGATATTTAATAAAGAAAATTGAAAAGTTCTGGAGAAGCAATGTCCAGAAATCTTACCTTCCTTAGGCTTGCTAAATGAAATTCCTCTCTTTTGAGATTTGGTCATCAGTATTTTCCCTGCTATCACAGCATTTACCCAATAAAAATATCTACCCCATTTCACTGCTGTCTATTTTTTACAAGTAGCTTTCAGTATTTCCCACAGGAAATGGGAGTGTCTTAATTATTGCCAGGCAAATTTCTGCCATGATGAGTGCAACCAGCATCTCTAAGGTTTCACTGGTCTATCTCCATCACACCAATACAGAGACCACAACACAGAATGAAAAATTACTTTTTTTTTATTCCAGATGGTAAAATAATTCAGCCAAGCAGATCAGAGCTTCAGAAAGGCAGTCAGGATGTCGGAGGCTGGTTCTTATTCTACAAGGCTCTGAAATAGGCCAGAATCAAGGGGAAAAAAATATCCATACCTGACAGAAAAGTTCCACTGGCAGCAGGGGTAGAGTGCCAAGGAAAGACCTCAGCTACAGCCACACTGCTGGTCTGGCCAGAGTTCAAGGCCTGGTTTGTTCACTACATGCAGGCATGTTTTTGATGGCCCTAGCTTGAACTCTGGCTGTCTGGAGAGGAAATGATGAGTACTGTTAACCCAAACCTCTCACTTTATGTAGCACAGGCAAGTTAGGCACAGTCTCGGCTCAGCTCCCAGCAGTCCAGTCCACCACCATCTCTTTCTAGGGACTGTGCACCCTCAGAGGAAGTGTCAGCTGCAGCCAGTACATCACCAAGAGATCCTGAGAGAAGCCCCAGATCAAGGGTTCATCACGAGCATGGCTGCTCCCCCAAACCAGGGACCTGCTCTGGGCTGGATAACTGCTAGGGAGATCTCTTTGGGTTCCTGGCTGCCCTGCTTGTTAACACAATCAGTGGAGATGATGTGGTGCAAAGAGCAAAAAGCCTGCAGTCCCGATGGCTCATGATGGGGTTGTAGCCCTGCTCAGAGCTCTGTTTAAAGCCTGGCATGTTGCCTGCAGCCTCTTCCCTGCTTGCACCGTATCACTATCAGTACTATTGAGGGCATATAGTCCCCAGGCACACTCTGCTTACAGTGGAAATTCTTTTAAACGTGCTGAAATTTGAACTTTTTTGACCTGTGAAGGAGTCAGATCATGCCTCTGCCAAGGTTGCCCCAACAGCTCCTGGGGTTTTTTGCCCAAGTGCTTGGTGTGCTGCAGCTGCAGCCTCAAGGAAGGCGCTGGGCACCCTGCCCTGCACACTTAGCAGCAGGTGCTGAGCTGCTCATCCCATACAGGACAGGCAGTCCCCAAATTTGGCCACTGTGAGGAGGCAGCAGGGAGGGACTGGTGAGAGGACATCCCACATGGGCCATCTCAACGTCTTCCCCCCACCAAGAAGAGGCAAAGCAGGAGAAATCATGCAGCCCATGCTGATTTTCAGCCCTGGGAAACTATGCATAGCAGGGCATTTAGTCATATAAATATAGTGAGAGAAGAGAGGGACTGATGGGGAACATGAAATACATGATTTTTTTTTAGAACAGGAGGGTTCTCAGACTGCCTACTGCAAAAGGCTTGTGACATTTTGTGTTGAGTCAGGTAAGACACTTGACTCCCTAAGGCACCTATTCCTCCTACAAAAGCTGCTTCTGTCTTTAGTTACACAAACGCCTTATGAACTGCTCAGGGGATTTATAAAGTCCCTCTCTCAAGCTTTCTCTCAAAGGTTGAATTTTTTACAAATATCAAATAAATCATCATGATAATACAGCAGATTTATAATGATGTAATGATATAATGATATGATAATACAGAAAGTCCCCAGAACTCTTTAGAAGCAGGAAACTGTAAACAGCAACATCCTGAGTTTCAGTAAATAATTAAAATGCAAAACAGAAACACCAGCAAAGCAGATGTTAGGTGCAGATTCCTGTAATATGAATTTGGTTGAAGCTCCCTAAACTTGTTACACCCCAGCCAGCCTGTGAAATCTGGTGTGTTTAGGATACTAACCATTAACTCCCATTCCTCAGCCTTGCCACCAGTGATACTCAAACAGGAAAAGGAGGTCTTCTGCTAAATACCATGTGGACTGCATTTTTCAGCTTGTAGCAACTCTGTGGCAGGGCAGCTATTTCTAAGCCCAAGGGCAGAGAATCCTTCTCTCAAAAATAAAAGCCCTTGCAAAAACCTTTCTGTGTGTCACAAAATAGCTCCAAGACAGGGCAGATGAAGGACAAAGAATTAAGAGCAGATTATAGTCCTGGAAGACAGGAACAAATGAACTGTTTGTCAGGAGCACTGCTGGTGTGTAAGGGAATGCTACCTGGAGCACTCACAGGATCTTTGCTTTTGTGACTATGCCGGGTGCTAAGAAATTACAGGGTTGGCTCCCTATAATTTTATCAATACATTGCCACACCTAATGTGATTTATGATTTTTGCTTGTGATTATTTTAAAGCTGTAGCTACTGTAGTGCTATGAATATTTAGGGTCTCCCTTTCCATCAAAAACAGGAATGACATTTCCAGCCTGTATGTTTTAAAATTCATGAATATGAACAAGCAAACTTGGAAAATTGTATAAATAAATTTTGTTGTTTAACATTGAGATTTTTAACCCTGTAATATTTGACTACCTAATGCCCATGCCCTAATGCCTAATGCCCACTTAAACTCCCAGGGCAAGGTTTTGTAAGCAGGCTTATTTTTATGTTGCAAAGAACTTGCTGAAGCCCTGATCATTTACTGCAGGGTTTCCCCCTTCTCACTCGGGGAGGTGGCTGTTCTCTTTATAGCTCCACGCACTAACTGAATTCCCCTTGCTTGTGTGTATTGGTATTTATCACATCAGACCACCTGTGGCCTTTAAACACCTGATTGGAAATGACTCAGCAGAACAATCCTGTGGGGAGATGATCTGCTGCACAGGGGTGATTGTAAACAGGCACCAAAAACTCCCACATAAGCCCTAAGAACAGAGACAGATGTGTTCATGAAGCTACCTGAGCAGATGTTATCTATCATCAGCAGAGCTAGTCAAACAAACCTTATAACAAAAAACTTTCCTTGTGATTATTTCAGTGTTGATCATGGGCTACAAAATTTTAACATAAACAGAAGGGAAAATTTGTATGGCAGTGTAACCACTGGCTTCCACCACAATAGCCATGTTCCCAGGAAGGTGTTCACATAAGTCAAACTAGCTTAGAGCCAGGCACCAAACTGAAAGCCAAGTTTCCTTGATTTCTTCCTCATCCAAGACCCATCTTCCTCCCCCATACCTTGTGACCCTTATTTTATAATAAAATAAAACCTTATTTTATAAGGTTTCAGTGCTGCTTTGGACACGTGTTGAACAGCAGAGGGTTTTCTTTTTCCCAAAATCCTTTGAGCAGCACTAAAAGGACCTCCAAGCAGACAAATATTTTCTGAGAAGCCTATATTACTTTGAAGAGGATAAAGTGCTCTCCTTGTCAGTGACTGTGGAGCAAAGAGGTCCAGCAGGGACAGAATGGATGAGAGCAGCAGGGATTAGCAGACTTCAGGGGCTCTGCCAGGAAGAAAGAGGGTTTAATGTGCAGCTCTTGAGCACTGTTCTGCAAAGATTCTAACTTCTAAACTCATCTTCTGATGAGATTGCAGTACAAGAACAGGACAGTGACCAAAGAACAGACCTCAGAGATTAGGTAAATACCCTCCTCTCCTCACCACCAGCAGCACACATCCCTGGTGAGGTGCTGGAGGCAGCTGAGACATCCCATGCTGGCAGCATGTTCACTGCAGAGCTGCTCTGCAAAGCCCTCCTGACGAGGAGGCCACTCTGCTGGAGTTGTTTTGGCACATGGAATGCTGTCCCCTTCTGTGCATCTGACTCCATCTGTGGTCCTTCCCCCATGGAATTTTTACCCGGGGTGGCAGCACAGCCATGAAGGTGACCACCACCTCACAAAGGACAATTATAAAAGCACCTCCCCAACTCGCCTCCACCTTTCCTTCCTGCAGGGAGTCAATTCTGCTCCTTCAGAAGTCACCAGCTGCTCTGAGCACAGCACAAGCTGCTCAGAACAATTTGTGGCCCTGAGTCTCTGGAAAGTACCTGCACTATCATTGGCTGTTTTTGCAAATAGATCTATACCAAGTCATGTATCTTTCTTTACTTGACTTCAGGTCTTTCTGCCAACACAGCAAATTTGGGCTCCCATTGCATAGCTGAAGGCAACTGAAATTTATCCATTCTGTCATAGCAGAAGTTCAATTATTCCTCAGCAAAGCATAGTATGAGGAAAGTGAAAAAGTGTGCAGTTGCCCAAATGCAAGGATTCTGCAGAGCCTGCCCGTGGGATGAGATGCTGCTGGAGGACATGACCCTATGACAGCTTAAGCAAATCTCTGTCACAGTGTCACCCAGCTGATACCCAAGTGAAAGGAGAGCTGATTACTCCAGCATTGATTGATGTCCATGAGGGGACACAGCACTCAGCTGCCTGTAGGCAGCACGCTGTGCCTGGATGTGTCCCCTCTCAGCCCAGGGAGAGCAGCCTGCAGTCTCATTAGTGCCTGTGAGCAGTGATGAGCACGGGGTACAGTGAGTTTTCCCCTTTGTTCTGCATTGCAAGCATTAACCTTGGCCAGACTCTGCTCTGGTAATTGCAGTTGGTTCACCAGCCCTGTCTGATACATGTGGGAACCAATGAGAGAAGATGAAGTGACACATGCAATGCTTCTGATGAAAGATCTCTTTGAACCCAGGAGCTCTGGCTGGCTGGAACTAGACCTTGCTCACCAAAATCCATCCACATACAGCACGCCATAGATGATGCTTCCATGGCCCATACACACCTCTCCTTTCCAACTAATTTCTAATACCCTCCACAACTAATTTCTGACAGTTTTCCTCATTGTCTTCTGAAAAATAGATTCTTTTTCTACATACCTGGCTGTGAGGTTTTGTTTGATTTTTTGGTTTGTGGCTACCTCCTCAAAACCCAGGACTACATCTGAGAAACCAGGTTTCCAGAACAGATGCTGCAGAGACCAGGGGATTTCAGAGTTGTCCCTCTGTTATTAGTGAGAATTGGGAGGCTGGACTTTTATCACATTGTGCTGAGAACACAAAGCGAGAAATGAAAGGAGAAAGAGCAGCTTGTGTGAGAGCCTTTCATTCAAAAGGGAGGAGTGAGCCACAGCGAACACCTTCAACACAGCAACCATGTGAAATCCTGAGGCCACCAATTAGCCTGGGCATGGGGAGAGGGAGGAGCAGAGCAGGCAGGACTACAGTCCAGTGCACCAGCAGGTGCATTCCCAACAGCCCCCAGAGAAGAGAGCTCCTGGGTAAAACACAGCCTAATGACCATTATTTCCAAAAACACAAGTAACTTATCTGTAAACATCACTCCCCCAACCAGGCATTAGCTGAAAAAAAAGCAGCTTTGGGGGGAGATGTTAATTACATAGCTCTCAACAGCTGGACTTTGATCATAATTACAGTGCCTTCTTCATCTTGCATTAGTGGCTTTCAGCTGCAGCTAGGTGGGCACTTGTTGGAAGGTGGAAATCCCGCCTGTTTGAGATAATCAGTTCCTTTTATGACTCAGAGCTGAGCTGGGTTTTCTGCAGCGCAGGATGAGCTCCCACATCACCATCCAGGCCATAATTCACAGGGGTCAGTGGTCTGCACTTCAGTGCAGGTGCTTCTTTCGTTATAGCAACACTCCCTGAGCCCCAGCAGCCAGAGCACTGAGGGTGAATATTCCTGATTTCAAGTATTTTCCTTTACAAGGAAAGTAGAAGGAGAAAGATTTTGTGATGTGCTGAATTTTAGCATCACTTAGCCCTTTCTGTTTAAGAAGAAGAAAGATGGGCAGACTCAGGATACATCTGTCCAAACAACCTCTCTTCAGTCACAAGCTGCATTTGCATCCTTCACTTCTGCATAAGGATGTACAGCCTCATCAGCACCCACTGTCCCTCTGCCCCTCCCTTGGCTGGGCTGCAGCTCCAGCACTGCACTCAGCACCCACAGCAATGAGTGAAGGAGGCTGCTGCCCTGTGCCCCATCTGAGTTCTCTATGACTTTTTGTGATGCTTTGCTTTGATACTCACATTTACAAAGAATTTAATAGCCTGAATGAGGGAGCTGAGCTGTTGAGACAGAGGCTGGAGAGGCCTAAACAATCACACAGGGCACAGGGCTCCAGCACTCAGCTATTTTTCCTCGTCTGTGGCACTGAATTACTGTGTTGTTTGGATATATAATTTCCCAGTGGCCTTTGAAATGACAGGCATGAAGCATATAAGCATCATAATGGCACATTAGCTAATGCTCCTCGGTGTGATCTGTGTTCACCTTTTGACAGAGGAGATGCTTTAGTTGCCTCCCACGTGTCCTGTCTGCTGGACACCCCCAAACTGAGGAGATAAATAGATGAAGCAACAGCAGAGGGTAAATCAAAACCACAAATCTTAGAGTTAACTGGGATTTATAACTGCTTCTCCCTGCCCACTGAGCTACAGGGAAATCTGTGTGACATGCATATGCTCCCACCAGTTTAACAGGGTTTAAAACACCTTTCACTATTGGTTTTTTGCCAGCATGCCTCAGCTCAACGTTATCAGTTTGCTGGTTAGATAATTACTAGATGTGTCTTTAAGGTTTCAAAGAAGCACACTGGTATCAGGAAAATAAAGTATTTTGACCACATCAAAGCAGAAGTGTTTCAAACTGTGTGTAAAATAAATGCAATTCTGAAATTACTGAACTTTTCTAAAGCAGTCAGAGAAATGTCACCTAACATATCAGGAAAATGCAGCCGATGGAGCTTAAAGCTGAAAAACATCTATTTCAGACTGAGAAAAGTATCTTTGGGACCAGCTTTGAGCTGCTTTTGACCTGTGTCAGAGCACAGTCACTAATAATTGAACAAATGCCACTCTTGGCTCATGTAAACAGACATGCATAACAGCTGAGACATGTTGTTACTCCAAGCTACATCTCAAACAGGTTTTATGACTGAGGGGTGTCACTAACTCTATCTGTCCTGAGGCTTACCACACTGCAATGGTCACTTAAAAACTCATCATGCTGCTAAGGCATGTGGTGAGAAGCAGCATTTCTGCTGAAAGGCCTGACTTGCTGGATGAGGCAGATTTGAAGGGGTGAAAAGGCTTGTTTAGAAAGTTCTACCAAATACAGCCAATGGATTGGTTTTCTCTTTAATTCGTGCTCCAGCTAAATTTTTTTGGTTGAGCCACAGGATCAATATTGTGAACCTGTTATTTGACATGAGGTGGGATACAACTGGCAGGAGTTCACAGGCTGGGAGGCTGTCCCAGAGCTCAGGTACACTTCCCAATGCATCTTCTGCATCTTCACTCTTCCAGTGTCAGGTTTTTGGGGTTTTTTTCCTTTTTTTCCTTTTTCTTCATTTTCAATTTTGGAATTTTCCTGGCTGGGGCTTCCAGCCATAGAAATGTTAATCTGCTGAAGCCTCCCCTGCTGCCAGCCCGAATCCACCTTCCTGGATGGGCACTGTTCTTGTCCCGCTCTTTTCTGGCAACAGGCACATCCCTGCTGGGTTCAGCAGGGCAGGCTGGATTTGCAGGAGATCTGAGCGTGGCTGCATGTGCCTGGCCAGCCCTGGGGCTGGTGTTGTGGAAGGTCTCGCTGGGGAATCCAATACCCCCCGGCTCTGTTCCATCTTCCTGTGCCGCGGTAGCTCAGCCAAGGACCGTGCGCTATTTCCCAGCCTCTCCTTTCCCTCTGCTGGCCCCAAGCGCTGCCCCTCCTCGCTGCCAGGTCTCTGCTCTCCTCCCCAGGACCTTCACACAGCAGCGGCACCCGGATTAAGGGGGATAAAAGCCCCCACTGACGTTGTAACAAATAACGGTAGTGGGGAAAAAAACCAAACAAACCAGAGATCACAAAGCTGCCTGCAATGCCACGGGCTGGGTGATGGTGGCCAAGCCCTTTCTCCAACACAGAGCTCTGCAGCCTTTCCCAGCACCCTGCGGAGGATGCAGAGTTAAAAGTTAACTCTTCCAGGTATTGGATGCCTTCCTGAGACATCAGCCAGGGCTTTTACAAAACACAGACAGAAACCAGTCTTAAAGGAGCTCAACAAGTGACTGTGCCCAGAGGATTTCACCTCTCCAAACTTTACGACTGGAAAAATACCATCTACATGTCATTTGCATGCTTAAATATAGTATCTTCTATTGGGAGAAACAAACAAACCGACAATGTGATACTGTGACACCTCGTGTGGACATGCTCTTTTATCTGCTGGAAAGTTATAAAACTCAGCGTAACAACAAAGCTAAAATAAGAGTGGTTGTCAGGCTCTGACGCTGGCTGTTAGACAGAAGGAAAAAATATTCCTGGAAAATTGGTCTCTCTTAGAAGGCAGTTTTTTCTTCTCTGAATCTTTTAAATTAATTATTTGTCCTTTAAATTCCAAAATCTCAGGGCTTAGTAGTTCAGCTCATATTATTCCCAGGAGCTTCTTCATTTAAAGAAACAAACAAACACTTTAGAAAGCTAAAGCCATTCCTGTGCTACCCAAAGCACCACGCAACCTTCTGCTCCAAAACACAAGGGAAAGATACTATCAGCTTTCGTGTTATTTATCATATATTTTTTTCCCCTCTAATACCAAAGAGGAAAAGGGGATATCTTAAACGGATGCCTACAATTAAACAGTAACCTGTTAGAAAGCCAAAAATAATAATAAGCTCCACTGAGCATGAAGAGAGCAGCACATTTTTTCCGCGTGCAGCCCAGCTGCCACCGGCCGATAGCAGGAAAGTTAACAATTACACAAGAGCCTCCGATCAAACCTGCGATAGCAGAGTTACGTCACGCTCAGACTCACCGCTGGATGCAGGGATCAGGGTAGTACTGCAAGGTGGTGAAAGGTGCTGCTTCAAAATTCATTTCCTTCGAGCCCCTCCTTGGGGACAAACCAAAATAAAATAAATAAATAGATATAAAGCCAGCAGGCTAAAAGCAATAAGGTCAAGTGGTACATGAGGTACAACTTTAGAGATTTATTTTACACTTGCGGATGGGTGGGATCTCCTGGGGACTTGGCCAATGGGATTCCTGCAGTCACCCGAGCATCACCACCACTCCCTCCTCGCCAGCTGGGCATCTTCTGCACAGATATTTTCCCCTCCTCTCAACATCCTTAATAAACTTTGGTGTACGCTGGCCACACTTGTTGTTGGGAGCTCATCTGGGGCTTCTCTGAACATCTGATCTCTCTGGTCATTGGTTGCCTTCCCGCCTGACTTCACAGTTTAATTTTGGCAGCTCTTGCAATTTTACAAACTGCTGTGGCCGCTGGTCATCCTCGTCTCCAGATGGCCGGAGTTTCCTCTGCTGGGTGCAGTGCCCATGCTGAATTTCATCTCACTTTAAAAGCTTTCCTTGTCTGCTCTGGTGTTAGTAGCTGCATACAGTTGCCTGGGGAATTTTTCAGTCTCTCTCACACCCCAGTTCAACCTGCCGGTTGTGATCACAGTTTCAAAAGCTGAATGACAAAATAGGGGGAATTTCCTCAACTAAAATCAGCTCTGACCTTTTGCTCCTCTGCCTCGCCTTCCTGCCCTCCTCCCTGCAAGAAAACGATCAAATATATTTGTTAATGTTTCCCTTTATAGCTACTCACCAGTTTTTCCAAAACAATTGAGATGATACGGGAATCTTGTATTGTTCTGGATATCTGTAAATAATATATACATTTTCCACATTAAAAAACCCCAATATTTTCAATTATCCTGGCGAGAAAGTAAAAGTAAGAAAATAGAAATCACTACTAATTTTTTTTCATACACTAAAGCCTAGAGAAACAAGACTGAAGTCCACCAAAACAAACTACCAAAGACGAAAAAGAGATCTGATTTTCCTGAAGGAACATGAAAGCAAGAAAGGATGGCTTTAATTCTCTCCTCACCACCTCTCCTTCTTTTTTGTTTCTCTCTTTTGAGTCACACAGATAATCATTCAGGAAAGCAACCTGTTTTGTCCCCCTGTTTTTTCCCCCTCCATGATTTATCCAAATAGTACAGGCTGTAAACCTATCCTGGTTTTGTGGGTTTGGAGAATGAATGAAATATGAATCAGGAGCTAAATTAAAATGGATTCCAGCAGGAAAAAAATAGCGCCCACATATCTGTGCACCAGAGGATTGCATCTTCAAGCAGACCTGTATGTTTGTGTGGACGAGGAGAAGTGTAAGGGACTGCCCTATAGCTCACCTATAGAGCATATTTTGTGCTGGTCTCAGCACAAATGCCAGCCACCCCTGAGTAAAAGCCAGGAACCCTCTGACACAGCAGCAATTGCCTCTTTTTATTCCCCTCTGTGTTTTCCCTGTAGGAAATGTTGGTTCAAAGAATGTCACGTGGAAACATTTTCTTTGCCGCCTGTGCCAGGGTGGCAGGAGAGCTATTTCAGACTTGACATTCTCCACCCACACTCAGCCTGATAGTTCCTAACATCTGTGAATTGTGAATCCTATAAACTCGCAGGGTTGATCCCTGGCCAAGTCCAAGCAGCTTTCACTAAGTGGCACTCAGCAAGGAAGAGAGGCTGAAGTGAAGGATGTGTTTATTAACTGGAGTTAAAGGCTCTCTCACTGCTGGACACTGCTTCCCCTGCCTGGCCCATGGGAAAACAGTAATATCAAACACCTTTTCTCTCTTAGGCTGAACCCTGGAATAAACATCAAACCTTGTAGCTTGTGTCATTGGGGAAGAAGTATGGAAATCTCCAGATCTGCTGGGGAGGAAAGAGGAAGAATCACACCAGGGTTTGCACACACACAAAGGAGCCCAGGGAGAGCCTCAGAACAGCTGCATCCCCTTTTGCTGCTGAAATCAGGGCTGTGGGCAAATACCTCCAGGGAGTGGGCAAGGAGGGCCAGACAAACTCCTGGTCCACTAGCAGCCTGGCTCTGCTCTAGGCTTTGAGCATCCCCCCTTAATTAAAGACATGGCAAGGAAGTCCTCTCTCTGCACAAACCATTTGAGGAGGAGCTTCGTGCTCTCTTGCTCCAGGACATGGTTTCAATCTGCACCTATGGATGTGGGCATGGATAACCAAGCTGCAGGGGAGCTGCATGCAGGCACCAGGCTGGGCTCAGGGTTCACTGCTGAGACCTTGTGCTTTCTCCTGGAGAAAAACCAGAAGCTGGCTGGATTTCATCTACCATGCCCATGGTGGGATTAGCTGTTACCTCCTCAAGCCTGACTTCGTGGAAGAGTGGTCACGCATTGTGTGCTCTCCAAACAGCCTCGAAGAGTTTGTCTTTCCTCGTAGATTTCAACCTAAAAGGCAAAAGAAATGCTGTGAGAAAAGTGCTCTTCTTGTGAAACCCTGCTCTACCTACTTCTTCATGGGAGCTGGTGAAGAGTCTTTCCCAGAATGGCCTGGGTGCCATGGCCAATGCCTTGGGAGCAGGGAATAATTCCCACCTGGAGACAGACCCACTTCTGGTTTTGGCCAGTCTCCTCACCCTGAGGAGAGGGGTTACTAGCAAGGACATTTCCACAAAAACTTCAAAAGGGGCCACCAACTGCCCAAGACCTCTACCAGCCTTCATGCCTGGGGCTGGGTGAATGCAAATTGCTCATGGTTTGATTTGCTTTTGGCAGTACACACAGCGCTTGCCTGCTTTTCCCAGAGAACTGGACATTTTCAGCCTTGCACAGAGATCTGGACATGCTCTGAGGTGCTCAGAAGATCTATCTTTTGCTTTTCCCTGCTGGGAAACAGAGCCACAGAAGCCCACTGGCAGTAATGTATAAAAGCCCTGGCAAAAGCCAGCGAGTGTCCTGATTTCTCTCTGACAATGCAAACTTCTTTCCTCACTCCTGCTCACAGCCAACACTTAGCTGCAGGTTGATCAACCATGAATTCAGGCAGAGATATTCACCAGGGCAGTGAGGCTGCATCCAGCTCCTCTCAGCTGCAAGGCTCTTTGCATAGCACAGTCAGCAGTGGAAACACAAGCACAGGGTGTGTGCCTGTGGGAATTGCCAGTGCCCCATGCATAGCTGGGAGGCTCTCGGGGCTCCGAGGTATGTCACCAAGTTCATTTGCACTGCCTTAAAGGAAATCTGCTGGGATATAGAGCCTGAGACATCTGAGCGTTGGAGATTTCAGAGGGGAGTCTGAGTCGGTACATGAGGACTAGTAAACTTCATTTAAGAAGAAATGATTTATTTAGGCAGAAATTCTTTACTTTAAGAAGAAATTCTTTACTATAAGGGTGGTGAGGCACTGGAACAGGTTGCCCAGAGGAGTTGTGGGCAGCACATCCCTGCAAGTGCTCAAGGCCGGGCTGGATGGAGCTCTGAGCAACCTGTTCTAGTGGAAGGTGTCCCTGCCCCACGTACTGAATGATCTTTAAGGTCTCTTCCAACCAAAACCGTTCAGTGATTCTGTGATCCTGGGAGCACGGGCAAGGGGGAGTTTCTTGCAGTGGCAGACCTCAAGAGGAAAAGGGGCTTGTGACATCCTCAGTGCTCAGTGCCCTTCCTAGGAGGCTTCCCTGCTGGTGGTGAGTGTGCTGCTGATCTGCTGGCTCCAGGCACGTGTCCCAGGAGCGGGGCGGAAGCCGGGGTGTCAGGGATCTGTCTGGACAGCGGATTTACAGCCGAGCCCGCAGTGCTGGGGCAGGCAGGCAGCGCAGGAAGCATGTGTGTAGGTGGGCAGGAATGCAGGGCTTCACTGCTTCCACGTCTGCGGGAGACAAACAGCCCGGAGACAGCTGAGGAACACTCTCCCGTTACCCCTCCGTGCACCCTCTCTCGACTCGAGCTGTCACTGAAATGAGCAGGAGATTATCTTTTAGCAGAGGCAAACATTTATATCCCCGGGAGGAGATTGCTGGGGATTTATTATGGTCTCCCCACCGCCACCCGAGGTCAGGGCCAGGATGCCTGTGTGCAGCCCCAGTCCTCAAAAAGGAAAAAGGGAGAGGCAGTTTCCTGACATCTCTGTGCCTCCTCTCCTGTTCTGTGGGTCCAGGGACCTCTGAACTACTTGGAGATAAAGAAGACAGGAAGATGCTGGCTTTGCTCTGAGCCATCTTTGCAACTACTGGCTCCAGGATTTGCCTGAAATCAGACCCACCCTTTACACTAGGGGATGAAAGGTTTCATTCACAGCTTGGGGTTTCCAGGGGAGTGGTTGTGGTTGTTTGTTGATTTGTTTCTTTCTTCTTTTTTTTTTTTTTTAAAGTTAAAATTAATTTCTTCTAAGAGCAAGAAGTCTGTGGGATATTTGGGGATTTTTGTTAGAAAAAGTTGAAGAGAAGGAAGTAATTCCCTCCTACCAGCAATAAAATGTTTTAGCTTGGCTATCCAAGGGAACAGAAACCCACGCCAGTGTGCCTTTTGAGCACATTTTTCAATTTTAACTAAATATTAGAGATGTTTAAAGGTTTCAAAGGAATTAAGGTTCTAAGGAATTAGGAGTTTCATGAACAAAAGCCGGCAAAGACAATTCTTCAGTAAGTCCAGTGAAAGGAAAGAGGAAACAGGAGTATGACAGGATTTGGAGGATCTACCCGAATGCTGTGATGGTGGGAAAAGCTTCCTTAAGAATTTAGATTTTGCCTCCAACCGATCTCTGATCCCACTGCTCCAGAGTGTCAGATTTCTGGCTTTTTGCTCATACAAGCCTTCCCCCCCCCCCCACACCTTCCATATTGAGAGACAAGGGACAGGAAGAGGAGCAAACTTAAAAAATCAACTAATAAATAAAAATACCACAATTCCACACACAATCCTGTCCATTCCCCTCAGCACCTTTTGTCCTGTCTGGTTGTCTTTGGTGTCTCCTCTGTTACATATGTAGTGTCAGAGCACCATCCAATCACAGTAAAGGGCAGCAGAGTTTGGTATTTTCCTTTGCAGGTATAATGGTTGTTTTCATGAGGGACAAACCACTTCTTGAGTATTTGTCTCCAATATCTTGTCTCAGCAGGAACTCAGATGACAGGGACTGTAAGAGTGAGTACCTCACAGGGGAAAAGCTGAAATCTTCCATGTTCTCATCCCTCGCCATCATCTACTTCATAGTTTTTTCAGGACATCCCATAGTTCTCTGCTTGAGCAATCCTGAAACTATTAATTCTTACAAGCCACCCAGAACAGCTGCAGCAGGAGTTTCCCACTGCTTCCCTTTCTACTCCAACCCCACAGCTTCCAGCAAAGCACTTTTTACTCTTTTCCTGTTCTCCCACATGCTTATGGAGACTTCCAGCTCCCACGGGACACTTAGTGGCATCCCTTGTTTGCTCCAGGCTTTCCCATCCTCCAGGTCCCAGGGCAGAGAGAGGTTCTAGAAGAAAGCCCAGAGCATGCATCTCAGCTGGTTAATTGGGCTGTGCTCTGGGCCTCCCACAAGTGCCAGCTCCTTGCGTTTCTGTGGGATCATGCCAAGCCAAACAGCCTGACTGAGGCTGGCCTCATTTCTGATCCACCAGCCTCTTTATCTCACTGACACCCCCATCGAGATCCTCAGAGCTGGAGTTTCCTATGTCACAGTCTGTTGGTTAAGCCCCAGTACAGCTATGAATGTCCCCTTTCTTGGAGACATTCCCACCCTGAGGGCCACACTGGGCCTTTTTTCTCCAAAGTGAGGGCAGCAGGAAGTTTTCCCCTTATTTTCAAGCAGCTGGAAGGAGATGGCATAGGAGCAGACTTGAAGCTGGGCATGTGTTTTGGAAGCTGCAGTCTCCATTTTCTCACCTTTCAGGAATCATCAAACAAAGCCAACTATAATTGTAATACCATTAGTGAAGAGCAGATATGAGCACTGGAGAGGTTTCTTTCCACTGTTGCTAAAAAACAGGGTTCTTCTCTCTATGCAGACAGAGCAAAAGGAACCAGGCCTGAGAGACTAAATTTGGAATATTGCTCCATCTCCCTTGCCAAGCCTTATGGTCATTCAGGCACATGTGAAGAAGGTAAAACACCGAGCAGCGACTATAGTGATGAATCAGAAGCAAAGTGCTCTGGCCCAGGAGAGCCTGCCCTGTCCTCGAGAGCTGACAGGACACTGCGCAACTCCCACGGGAAACTCCTGCCACCCGAGGCGGGGAGGGAGGGAATTTCCCTCCCTGACGTCAGTGCAGCTGCACCACATCTCCAGGCGTTCCCGAGACACGGCGGGGCCACAGCCTGGCCTAAAGTGGGTCTGGAGTGCCCCAGGACAGGTGGCAACACCCTGCCGTGGGGTCAGGATTGCATATCAAAGGGGTGGCAGGAGCTGTGTAGGTGGAAGGCTTGGTCTCCCCATTCAGCTGCCACACGACATGTCTGGCATTCTGGCAGGAACCGTGCCACAAATACACACAGTGTCATCGCACCCTGGAGGGTCAAGCCCGTGTTGGGGACAGAAACCTCAGTGACCACATCCCTTGTGGGTGAAGGTCTGTCCCAGCCTTGCTGTGCTGTGGGGTGGGAGGCAGAGGAGGGCAGGACCAGCAGCTCCCTGCAATTTCCCATCAGTTTTTTAGCACAGGCTCACACTCATCCTCTCACCACAGACCCAGAGTTTTCTCACGCTCTGCTTGTATCTTCCAGGTGTTCACATCAGAAGCTGCACAGGCTGGTTCACGGAATCCCAGGATATCAGCTGCTGAAGTGCTGCTGACAGGCAGCAGCACCAGCCCAGCAGCAAATGAAAGAGGTTTCCTCTGCGTGAAGCAAAGCAAAAGATTTGCTGAATCAAATTGTCTGTGTGGAAAGATTGACTCAGAGAGAAAGTTCCCAACAAGGAGAGCATTTACTGTCAGCCTCAGTGGAAGACACAGAAATGCAGTAAACTGATTTTATTGCTGCATCACTCATCTTTCACTGCCTCTAACTCTTCCTTGTGAGTCAGAGCTGAGCTCAACTGTAGCAATGTCATGTTGCTGCTATCAGCCCTGCTGTTCCTGCACTTTCCTGTCTCCTGCATGCTCTGCAAAAGTAGAAACTTCTCTGCCCTTTTGGCAGCTTCAGAAAATAAATCCTCAATGCAAAAGCATTGGTCTCAAAAGAATTTCTCATTTCCAAACAGGATACAACAAAAGCTCACTGCTTGGCTGGCAGAGCTCTAGTTTCCCAGCATTAAGGCTATGTCTCTCCTGCAATCCAAGATGCAAGCACAGCTCCTGCAGGCATACCTGAACTAATGGGATTAAAGCCAGTTCAAGAACAGTAGCAATTAAAACAAAAATCCCTAAAGCATTAACCACTAGTGATGGAAGCCCTGGTTGCAAACCTGCACATCCTCTGCTAAAGCCTGCACTTCCACACCTCCCCAGCCAGCAGTACCCAGCTCACCATTAAGGTGGGTGTGTTCACAAAGGCAGTAATTTCCCTCCTGTCTGTGCTGGAGATAGAGCCCAAGAATGCCTGCATTTAGGGGCACAGGTCCTTTTCCAGGCTTCCAGTTTGAAAAGCACTAGGGATGGGAAATGCTTAAATCTGCTAGTCGGTCCATCCTCCTCAGCATGGAGCACAAAATCCACTCAATCAGTGACAGTACAGTACATGGGCATAAGAGTTTGGTGTCACTTTATATAATAAAACCTTTTTTCCCATCTCAGAGCAAAGCAGAGGAAAGCTGAAGAGCCAGTGTTTCATGTCTTTATGGAGAAGATAGCAACTTAGAGTCTCTTCCATTACCCCCATTCTTGCACTTTGATGTTAATAACCATACATGTATCCCTGGAGAAAAAAAAAAAGCCTCATATGTGATACGATCAAATCTTCGCACCTCCCTTTTTCCAAAGTGCAACGATTTCTGCTGTGACTCAGCCTAAGCACGTCATCCATTGCAGCCTTGAAGTAGGCAAAAGATAACTCCCTGTCCCAAGCTCCCAACTCAGCCTTCAGCTTTTCAAACCAGGGCAATTTTCCCACGGCCACGGGATGGCAGAAGCCAGAATTGCTCATCCTTGGGATGTGAAGCTGCCAGAAGTGACACCACCAGCTGAAACAAGAGGTACCCAACACACAGGTGATCCTACATTTTTGGAAGCCCAGTCCCTCCTTCTGAGGAGATCAAACCTCCTCCAGGCAGCAGCACTTGTCTGAGGGGCAGCACACAGTGGCAGACTGAGAACCAACAGTTGATTTTCAACAATGCCTCTGAAAAAACTCGGTGACGCTGCCTTTTCCGAGGCAAGAAAGTGAATAATTGCGAGTGTGCGTAACAGTGCCATCTGGTGATCCCTGTCACCGGGGATCCCTGCCATCTGGGGATCCCTGTCACCGGGGATCCCTGCCATCTGGGGATCCCCGTCACCTGGGGATCCCCGTCACCTGGGGATCCCCTGCTCTGTCTTGCAGGAGTGCACCAGCCCGGAACAGCAAGGGTATTTTAGCCCCTAGGTCTGCATTTGAGACAAGTGCAGAGATGGGAAATATTCTTGCTTCTTTTTGTTGGTGGTTTTGTTTGTTGCTTTTTTTTTTTTTCCCCCCAAGTCACCTGTCTTAAGGGTAGGGCTTCAAAGCATGGCACAAGTTGTTCAAACCGCATCAGTTGAGAAACCTGAACACCACCTACCTCCTGCTCAAGGATTCCCAGAATTAAGTCCACTAAATGCAGCATCTGCTGCAAGTCCTGTGGGGCCCACAAAGGATTCACACACTCCTGCACCAAAATCTGCTGCAGCTTAAGATAGCACTGAGGGACAACCAAAATGCAAGGGATGCTGATTAGCCACTGAGCAGTTATGAGCTGTCTTCATGCCTATAATCCACAATAATCATCAAGTAATTGGCATTCCTTGCTCCCTTCTTGCTCTCTATGAAAGAGACGCCATCCAAGTCCTCCAGGGACAGGTCCTGAAAGAGCAGTGGCTACTCAAGGCTGATGACAGCTTTGAGAAAAGCCTGTCACTTAACACTGCTCTTTCCAGCCTGCTGGAAGGCAAGGAGGGAATACTTCTAAAAGCTCTCAGGTAGCTGTAGCCCCAGCAAGTGCATCATTAGTGTACTAATGGATGTCCCAATATCCCATGTAGATACACGTGAATCTTTCCAGTCACTCTTCTCATAAGACGAGGAAGGGGAATGCTTATGAGAACTTTATCTCTGATGTTTTCTCAGTCTCCAGGAATGGTCCAGAACTGTTCATGTTCTCCTTCTGGGAGAGCTGGCTTCACATACCTCTAGCAGGATGTATTAGAGACCTCTCTCTGCTCTAATAAGTGTGGGATAACAAAACAACCCCAAACATAAAAGCCATTTCTGGAGTCTGCAAAGCTCACAGTAACACCACTCTATGTTTCTTTGCCTGTTGCTAACTCCTAATCTGGTCTCCTTCCTCCCAGGAAATGAGAAGCTTATTCAATTGCTTCCAGTTCTCATGTCATGAGGTCTCTACTTGGAAGCTGTGCTAAATGTGATTTAAATGATATTTATGAAAGCTCCTTTTAAAACAGATATATAAATAAAATATGTTCCTGTCAAAGAGCACTTAATTAATGCCTCTTTCCAAATACCTTATCCTGAAGCATTGACAATCAATTACTAGGCAGACAGGTTTTAAGAAAGTCTCTTCTAAAACAGATTGCAACATGCAGATTCTGTGTTGTTAAAACAATTCACATGCCTTTTTCACACATGATTGCAAGTCACTAAGGTAGGCAGGACCACGCAATATAACTTTATACATAGCAATCAAAAATTTCCACACCATCTTTTAATATAGAGCCATGTCCCTATGTAGAAAGTGATGCAACAGACTTTCCCTGAAGTCCCAGTTCCTACAATTGAAGCTTAAGCCCAGCAAAGAAAGAATTAAAATTCTTTGGTTGCTGCTGAATCACCAGCTGCATTGGGTTATTTTCCTGTGCATTAGACTTTAATTATAACTAAGCTTTAGCCATCTGTTCTACTCCCTAATTATAGATGCAACAAATATTTCACAATTCCAACCGTTAAAGAGATCTAAGAAAGCTCCATCTATGGTGTGCAAGGTTGGCTTCACTGGGGCCCTTTGCACTCCTGTTTAAAGCGTTGGGGAAGAAGAAAGTATCCTCTGCACATGAAGCAGATCCTGTTATTAATTTCAGCAGGCCTTTGCTGTGTCAGCTTTCACACCTCTTGGAAGGACTATAAACTTCCCCATGCCAGGGCAGAGGGCTACAGCAGTGCTACCTGCTGGTGGCCTCTAACCCAGGTGCTTCCTGTCCCACAGGAACTTGAGAGAAGGATGAGCAATCCAGAATACCTGGTGCATCAGCAGTTACAGCACTGGGAAAGGACTCTGACAGATAAATTCTGGGCTTTTTTGCTGTGGATGCTAAAGGTACTTCAACCTCAGTTGCCCACGCGGCTCCCCTTGCTGTGGTTGTTACTACACCACACACATCCCACTAGGATAAGTCCCTGTGAGGGTTTCAGATTTATCACTTCATGGACCAGTTTCTCATCAACATGAAGAAAGGTGGGACTTTAGACATCAGAAATGCATCATCTGAGGGCAAAGCCCCCATTGTGTTCCATGCCTGCTGCAACAATAATCACCTCAGCAGAGAAAAGGCTTGGGTGGAGGAGTGACAGTGCCCCAACCATCCAGAGCACCACATCTGGCTCAGCTAGGAGCATTGTTCCCAACTCTCCCTGCACAGCTGGGGCTGGCTGTCCTTGCCCATCAGCTGTTGGATAGGCCAGGAGGAGAAACTTGCTGCAGACTCTCAGTCACCTTCCCAACAGCTCTGCTCACTGTCACGAGACACAGCTGCAGTTTCTTGAGCTGCCACCACCACCCTCCCTGTCCTCAACCTGCCCTGTGCAGAGCCTCAAGCACACTCGTAGCTCTAGGGTTGTGCTTCTGCCTCCACCAACCACCTGGACAACTGCCCAGTGTTTTGTAATTGCACACGCCGCCACTGACCTCAGCAATCCCCTCACCAGTCATAGTCAGATGCCTGGTGAGCTCCAGAGCTGTTATTCATCACAAAAAGATTTGGTTTCACAGCAGCTGCCTGTGACTGTGTCCATGCCCAGTTGTGGAGAGGAGGGCACGTCCTCTCCAGGTACATGCCATCGGCTACTTTTTGTTTGTATGCATGTCTGGGGAAAGCACAGACAAAGAGGATAGGAGAAGAAAATGTTAAATTCACAGAGCTGAAGTGTGAATATTTATATTTGTTACTGTACCAGAAAAAATAAAGTTTTTTTAGATAAAAGAGAAAGCTAAGAAATGGTAGAGTAACTCAGAAGCACATATAGTTTCCATGGTGGGATTTCACGTAGTTATATTTAAATTATCTCATCTCCTGCAATCCACAGTAAGTTTTCAAATGATATCCAGTGGTTTCTCACCACAGTCATATGTAAGACCCTCTTTACATTTCTAACATTTAGGTATACGCCCAGACTTTTACTCTGAATGTAATGTTAAAATGAATTTTTAGAAAGTAATCAACCAACACTCTTTTGCTGTGCTTTGACAAGGACCCAAAACCACCACGTTTCTTGTGGTTTTCTTCTAAAATCATTATGACAGGGTTGAGTGGAATCACGAGGCAGGTTTGCTGAGTGGTTTGGTTCTGAGAATATAATAGAGTCCAGAGTTAAAGCATTTATCTCTGGCATCAGGGCAAGGGATCACAGTGTTTCTGTGGGTATTCATAACCATGTGCTTGCATGTCCTAGCCTCTGGGTGATTATATATCACACAAGGTGATAACATGCACACTGAGAATAACCCTGCAGGAGACACCATGCATGAAAAGAAGCGACTCTCCATGATGATCTCCTTGAAGTTAGTCCCAGATCCAGAAAATCCTGCTCTGTCATTCTAGTTCAACTTCAGGCCAAAAAGAAAGCAGCAGCAGAATAATATCAGTTGCTTCAGCCTCAAGGAAGAAGCAGAACAAAATCTAGCATTCTCCAAAGACCTAAAGCTTTCCAAAGCCATATGTGAAATTATGCCCTCAGGCAAAGCACACTCATTTATCTCTGCAAAGGTCCTGAAAACTGCTGTCATCCCTTTCTGCCACAGAGACCTGTTTGGTTTAGACTTTGATGCTGCATTCAGGAAGCATTTGAGAAGTGACCAGAGCCAAGAGCAGCCCATGGATGAGAGTGTAACCCATGGATGTAAGCCCATGGATGAGGTTCAAAACCTAAATATAATCAGCAGAGGTTTAAATGGCCCAAAAGAAATATAAATGGGACACATGGATCCAGGTCTGGGCTGAAACTGTCCTTATTGAAGAAATCACAAAAGAATTCTCAGTGACTGGTTTTTGCCACTGGGATATTGTTTTCAGTTTAATTAACAGGCTCTAGCTGTATCTTTCCCTTTTTGGTACTTTCCCCATTTTTCTTGTTCTGGGGAATGCTCAGCAAGCAAGCAGCCTGGGGAACAGGTGTGCAGAAATCACTCTCAGCACAGGAGTCAGAACTGTGAGCAGCTTTCCCTGTGCTGATGCTGACATAGACACTGTGAGCAAATGCCTGCAAGGAAGCCAGATTAGGGGACCTGCTTAAGGAGATTAAATAATTCACTGTAGCATTTTTCAAGAACTAAGTTAAAAGGGAAACAATCCCTTCATTTGAATGGTCCCCCTACCTTATATAAAAGGATAAAAACCTGCTTATTTTTCTTCCCACACACAATCAGTTTTATTCAATATGATTCCTGTTCCTGATCTTCCTTTTTGCACCCCTGAACCAGGCAGTTCTGTACTGCAAGCCCCAAGAAAGGAGAAAAGCAGCACAGTGAAAGACTGCAGCCCAAATAGGAGCTGAGTGCTTTGAGTCAGATGTGTGTTCTTACTCACAGATATTATACAAATTCTGAATCAAACCCCAGGATTTTCCCCACCCACCACCATATATTCACTGAACATCACCAAGCAAAAAATTCAACACTTCTCTCTGGGAGATTAAGTTATGCTGTCTGCATAGCAAGGACAGCTGCATTGCACTGAGTATACACTCACAATGTAAAATTATATTGATTTTGGCTGATCTCAACACTGTTGACCTCAAGATGTGTGATGCCAGATGAAGACTAACGGTGAGGAATCTGGATAGAAGATCCTAGAATCGACGAGTAGATTCTGTAGACACCTTTGCCATGTCTGTGGAAGGTTGAGTTGTCCTGCTGATCTCTGAGCAGACCCATGGTGAGCTCAGCCCTAACCAGGTAAGATTCAGCTCAGCACCCAAAGCTGTGCAATTATGAGAGTCTGGCTGAGGCCCCAGACCAATATTCCCAGCACCAACACAGCCAGGCTCAGTCCAGGGCTGGCTTCTGCCCTGGCCAGACAGGGGCTGACATCTGTCTGCAAACACTGTATTGCCATCCCCTCCAACCAGCCAGGTCTGATGCTGCAAGGCTCTGTGCTCACAATGTGCCTCATGGTGCACCCACCTTCATCTCAGCTCAGACCAACCATAAACTGTAGGACAGCCTCCTGCATTTCACAATGACCCAGAACAGTGCAAACCAGCCTGGGGAAGCCATTCAGCAGATTCAGGCTGTCCTCAGATGATGCAGCTGACCGAAAGCAAGTTATTTGCAGGTGACTGGACAGTAGTGAACAGGTCATCCTGCCTGCAGCAGCAGAAAGCATCACAAATATGCAACTTACAGTAACTTTCCAGAAAAAGAGAGGGAGGAATAGGTGGAGACCTGCTCAGAGGTGATTAAGTGGATAGAGTCATATGCCCTAACCACAGTGCACCTGCTCTCAGGCTCTCCTGCTGCAGCCCTGGGCACCTTCACCTCTCCTTCCCGCACTGCCACATCAGTGCAAGCCCAACCACCTCTCCGTGCCTGAGGCAGCTCAAGAATTCCCAGCAGTGCAGGAACAGGAGCATGGAGAGGGGCAGAGCTGGGATAGAGAGCTGGAAAGGCCAAGAAAAAGGGCAAAGAGCCCTGTGGTCACTGCTTGTTTGCCACATGGAAAGGATCAAAGGGAACAGCAGCCCCTTTCTGGAAACATCCCCTGCCCAGCAAGAGCCATATGGGCCAAGGTTTCCTGCAGCAGGCACACAGCTGCTGTGGCCACCAGCATGGCTTTCTTGGGCTCCAGTCTCAATGAAATGGAGACCAAACCTTGCCAGGACTGCCTTGCCATTTTGGCAGCCACCAAACACAGGTGACTGCCTGTGGTTAGAGAGTGCCCTACAGGCAAGAGCACGAGATGCCTCCTGTGGGGAGTTTCTGAAGAAAATCCAAGAGGTTTGGACTATCTGAAAGAGTAGAAAGACATGCATAAGAGTAGGAAAAAATTAATGACTCTATCAGGGAATAGGAAAGTAGCCCTTAAGCAAGGAAAGATAAGAAAGCATGATTCTAGCACATTCAGCACAGACAGACCCCAGCAGTGAGGATAGGCTAGAATCCCAAAGTAAAGGCTGTAGGGATTGTTGGAAGATGTGTTTCTGCACAGCTCTCCTCCAAAGTTGAATATGTAGGTCTAGAAACTGGGGTTGGCAGCAATGGATCAACAGTGCATTCCCTGTTTGTGGTACAGGTCTGGAATCTGCACCATCCTGGAGCAGCCCGCTGGAAGAGGCTTTGCCATGATCCTGGAAAGACACATGGGACATGAGAATGGATCTCCAAAGATATGGATGAGAGGAAAAAACAAGAAATCTATCTAGGGATGGGGCAGAGAGGTATCCTTGACAGGGACACACTCTCATTGCCCTAGCTTCTATCTACTGTCAGTATGAGCTATTCCTTTTCTTTCCAGTGAGGCTGGGTCACCAGGAAGTTACAATTTTCATTCTTTTGGATTAATGGGCCAAGCTGAGGTCAGAAGTTTTAGTACATACACTGTGTCAATGGCTTGCTTGGACTGATCCTACAACCACGGTCTTGTACCAGCCCACAGCCTTCAAAGACTGAGCTTTTGCAACAGAGAGCACCTGGGTGAAAAGTCTTCTGAAGGTCACCTGATTTCCTTTCAGACTCATACAGATGCAAACCCCAGGTATAGATGATGTACATAAATGTGCAGTGAGGCAGAAAAGAGAGCCCACAAAACAGTCAGGACAAGGATGGTCCTCAGAAAAGTCAAAGTTGTTCTCATCTATGTGCTAGCTCAGCTGCCAGCAACCACGAAGCTATCTGTCTTGAGCATCCCATATGAAAACAATTCACCAAGGTCATCCTATGAAATGCTGGGCTCAAACACCAAGTTTGCTTTCTAATGGAAATGACCTGCTAGTTATTGAACATTGTGGGTTATTTGCTGATGCCAGTGGGGAACAAGTCACACAAGACTACTTCATAAACATCAGAACTCAAAATATTAGTTCTTGGCTTGCAAATGAATGTCACTTCAATTAAAGATGCTGCCCTGTGTTTGCAAACATGAAGCTTTTATGGGCATGAGGATCAAAATGGCCAAGCTGTTCTGATCCAGTGCAGTGGTACACACAGGGCCACTACAAATGAAAAAAAAGGAGAAAAAAATCTCCTTCTCCCAGAGCCAGGCAACTAAGTATTGTGGTGAGACCATGCTACTCTGGTAGAACCAGGCAAGGATAAACCACATGAAAGACAGCTTGTCCACACTGGAAGGCCAGCCAGAGCTGGTGTTGTGAAATGCTGTCACCTGCCACTCTGCACTGGATCCCAGTTGGCCACTCTGTTCCTGAGCAAAAGTCACTTTAGCTCTGGGCACTTCAAAGACAATTCATGCTCCTGGGCAGTTTGTCTTCTGCTTTGTAGGCAGGACCCATGACTTGGACAAAGTCTGCCATTCTAAAGCACCGTAATTATACCCAACATCATTAGCAACAAAACAATTAATTCCTAATTCCAAAGTGCTTATACAAAGATGAAGATAAGAAAGAGAACAAACCCTTTGCAAATGCATCAGAGCACTGGCTGTCTGCATGTGCCTCACTTAATTACCTATTCGAAAGGAACAAAGCGTCTTTCGTACTGTGACTCCAAAAATTAATTAGTCTCAGATCTCATTAAATAAAGATCCAGTTCAACTCTAATTAAATTAGGCTGCCTTTGACAATCAGCTGCAGTCTAGCTATTTAAGGTAGCAAGATCCTTTTTCTTGCATCTCTCCCAGATGTCAGCAGAGGCAGCATCCTGCAGTCCTGACCCTGCCACCAAGCATGGAGTATGACCAGGATATGCTTGTGGGCCTGGGGAGTAGCTGGCACACAGGAAACCTCTTGGACTTCAGGTCTTCTGTTTCGAGAACTAATGCCTCAGGAGAACCACCTTCTCTGCAGCCAGACGACACTCATTCAGCATTGTATTTCAGCATGTGCTGCTTTCTGTCACTGCTGTGTTCAGCCCCAGATGTTCCACACAGCCCTGCAAACTCTCTTTGTTTGACTGCTGGAGGAGACTCAGCCTGGCTCAGCATTTGTTCTCATCAAGATTTCCCAAGGACAAACACAAGGCAAAGATTCATGCTCTGGGCTTCAGCTAGAGGATGCAGGAGGTTCTGCACAGTCAGATACAGCTTCTTCAAAAAGAAAAAGAAGAGGGAGTCTGAATTTATTACATCACCCTGTCACCACTGATCTGCACACACCACTGACACAGCAAATCTGCCCTGTGAGGGCTGAACCCAGTGCAGTTCAGTGAGGGCTGAGCTTTCAGTGCACTCTCCCTTCTGCATGGCCACTTGAGGATGGCGGCATCTCAACCACAACAATATCTTTCTAGCTGAGCTGGAGCCTTGCAAGTCTCATTATCCTGTAGATGATAAAGGACAATTCACCTCCTGCATTTTCTGCTGTTCTGTCTGACCCTGAAGAGAAGCTCAGAGGAGGGGGACCAGGCCCACCCTTGGGTTTAAGGGGTGGGTTACAGCACACCAGACTCACCAGGGCCCTACCTGCAGCACTTCATCAGTCTTTAATGTTTTCCAGCTTCGGAAGACCCCCAGTCAGAGACGGTTAATTGTCGCTGTTGAGCGGCTAGCTGAGGAATGACCCAAGGTCTCAGACAAGGAAAGAGAGAAGAAGAGAGCTTTATTGTTTTGAATTCCATATATATAGAGTTTACAGAAGTGCCCCAGATTGGTCAGCCCGAGACCTCCCCCTAGGCCCAATTGGGCAAGCCCGAACTGACCCAATCCGGAGAAGTTGTTTGCAAAACATCCAAACTTTATCTTGTTTATGAAATATAGCAAAATGTTCCCACGGGAAGGACCTGTGCTAGCCACAGTTAATGTTGCCTTTAGTAACCTGGTCACATACTTTTCATTGGTTACCTAATTTTAAACTGGAAGGAGCTTTTTGTACTCACAGCTTCCTCTAATAAAACCATGTAATGGCTTGGTGTGACAAGAGCAACTCTGATAAGAGGAACAAAATGCACGGCTGCAAGTTGCAGGCACTGTCCTTTGGATTGTTCTGCACTTCACAGCCACCAATCTAATTTTATGCTCCAGCTCCTGAGAGTAAGTGAGCAGGAAGCATCTGGATAACCTTCTCCATGTCATTCACTAGTTAGTTCACTCCTCTTCCCCTTTCCCTCACTTTTTTGAGGCTGGAATTATCACCTGCTTAGCTGTCTATTTTATCAAAACCACCTCATGTCTTTACTCATCAATTGATTCTTTTGAAGCTTGACTAAATTACCAGAAACCTAAATGTTTCCCAGAAAATCACTGGGAAATATAATGAGCAAGGAACTCAGGGTGAGTAACCACCACACCAAAATAGCCTTTACTCCTGTAACATTTTACATCTCCTAAGAGCAAGAAAATTTATAGAGGCAAGGAGATTATAACTATAAATAGATCAACAGTGACAAACCAGAGATAAGCATTTGTGAGAATTTGCATAATAATCTGGGTGTCAATGAGTTGTCAATAACACCTGACTGAATAGTCACCTTGTAAAATGAAGTCCAACTGTTCAGCAAATAACTGCATTAACTTTCTCAGGCAGCTTCACTATCCACTTCAACCTGAAATATCACCTCTGCAAATGAGCACAAGCAGATCTCCTTGTGCCTTTCTCACTCCAATGTGGCTATAAGGTGCCAGCCAGTGTCCTTACTCATTCAGTAAATGCCTGCTCCAGCAGAAAGGCAAATGGACTCACTGATTCCCCTTTTCATTTCCCAGGCAAGCACTGCAGCTCCTAACCCCACCAAGCATCCATGCTCAGATCTGTGGAAACTTGTAGTGTTCCAACAAGTTCAAGTTACCCTGAACTCCCTGCAATCCGAGAGCTCCCAAAGTGCCCCCACATTAAGGAGATTACACAAAAATGTGAAATGCTCAAGCCATTTGAAATTGCCATGTGATCAGCAGAGAGTAAAGGGACATTACTGGACTGCTTTGGATGGTTCTGTAAAGCCTCGTAGCTTGGGATTCAAGCAGCACTGGGAGATGTACACACATCCCTTAAGAGGGATCAGACGGAGATGGAAAGGGGCAAAGAAGAGCTGTAGTGGGGCCTTGGCTCAGATAAGGTCTGTGTGCCAACCACATCCAGATGCTGCAGCTCTTCTTACCTGATAAGACCTTCTAGGAATCAGTGAATGAAAATAATTCTGTGTAGGAGAGCTATGTGGTAGTGCTGGGGAATGGGACAGGAGATGTGAGTCACTAGAGAGACAAAGACCTGCAGGAACTGAGCCATTTTCTCAAGCATAAGTGAAAAGAAGTATGTATTGCCATTTACATCCCTACAGAACATGTACAGAGAACTGTTAAGATGTCTTTCTTCAGGGTCTGGTGCACTATAACTGTGTCTGAATGCTTTGCTCCCATTTTTCCTTACAAAGATTTCAGCAGAAGCTGGGACTGTCTTTGCAAGGAAGCTTTTAAGAAGATTGTAATAACAAGCTTTTCCTCCCTCTGCCTTTACAGCTTCCCTACTTTCCTTTTGGAACTGGGCAGTTCCCACTGCTGCTGACAGATGCTCAAGAAATCCTCAATTCTTACAAATTTTATGCTGCCTGGTAATCACGTAGGTAGAAAACACAAGTGTCCTGTGTTCTTTGAAGGGAAGGATACAAGAAGTGGTTCAGCCTTCATCAGATTTAAATTAATCTTAATGAGAACATCAATAAAACTAGGATGTAGGAGAAGTAGCCACAGGGGAGACTATTTTATTAAACAGCAGAGAATCCCTTTGTCCATCAGGGAATCTCTCTGCTGTGCATATATAATACTTATTATTACATTGCAGTCTCAGTATAATGCAGCAGGGGAAAGAAAGTTCTGGAAAAAAACCCAAACAAAACCAAACAAACTCAACATACCAGCCTTTCATTATCCACCAGACAAAGCCCTAGGAAATCTGACTTCATTGTCTGCCAATCACAGAGCCCACTTGCCCATTGCTAAAAGTGAAAAATGTCATGGTCTGTCTCAGCATGGAAGGAAGAGAGCCTGCAAAAACACTCATTTTACAAGCTTTGCTTTCCCATTTGTGTGAGAGGGAACTGGTGGTGGTTTTGCTGTGGAAAGAAGCAGCTCTGGGCTCATGTCCCACTGCCCAGGCTGCAGGGACAGAGCTGGCCTGGTGATGCACAAAGCAGAAGTGCACATGCAAGGAAAGCCCTGCAAAACACAAGTGACACCAGGTGGGTTTTGTGATTGCAGTTCTGATTGCAACCACTTGTGCATCACTGCAGTGAAACTACCCACCTGTGCTGGGCTTTAGGAGGGACACACAGGGGAACAGGAGTCATGTGCACTCTGCTTCAGGAATGGCCACGAAGATGTATCTCTGGACCTCAAGGACACCCACCCTGTCACTGGAAAAAGTCGTCAGTGGGTGTAGGATTAGTTGCTTTGGAGATGTAAATTTGGACAGGCTCCAGCATGGGTGTGTTATTTTGGATGCCAAGTACCTTTTAAAGTTAGTATCATTTTTAGTGTTGCATTAAGGGAAGGGGAAGCAGGGGAAGGAGACTAGGTTCCCTGGCTGGAGCAGAAATGCAGCTTCTCAAGCTGAAAAATGACAGAATGTGCAAGCAGATCCCAAAGTCAGAGAGGACTGGGGGAGCATTGCTCCACACTGAATGCTTCTATTTGAGCATGGTGGGAGATGCACAGTGTACTTCTGTCTTGGACCACGAATAAAAGACCATGTTGTGAAGTAAACCAGCAGACAGCAGAAGCCTTTTTCCCTAAAAGCAGCTCTTGGATTCAAAGCCTCTTCAAAGCCAGTGAAAGAGGTACCAAGAGCTCAAATTTACACAGTGATGACAAGTTGCAAGAGAAGGATTCCACTTCTTACATTGTACATATTAGAATTTCAAGGGCTTTTGACTTTGTCTAATCAAAACCCATTTTCACTGCAACACTTAAAGACTTTGAATGAAATCAAGATAATTCCCTTGCCAAATTTTCTCTGAGTAAACTATTTCTCCTCATGTGCCAAGTTGAATTAAAAGAAAGAGTAACAAGTTTTAACATTTTTCTCTGCTATTAGTCAGAGAGGAGAATTAAACCACTGAGCCTTAAGTTTCCACAAAAAAAAAAAAAAATCAGTCTAATTAAACAGAAAAAATGCATAGGACATTTTACCAAGATTCCTGGAAAAGGAACAGGGGATAGAAATCTAAGACAACTCAATCCAAATCAGGATCTTCTCATCTCCTGCAGTAAGTTCTGTCTCCATGACTGAGCTGTGGATTTTGCAGAAGTTCAGTCTGAGCTGCAGACTCTGAAGAGTTCCCACAAAGTAGAAACAAAAGCAAGAATCTCTCACGCTGCTTGTGAACATTTCTGCAAGGCAGTGCCTCACCCAGTTCTTAACAGGAAGCTTCCCATTAACAATAAAAGATGGATGACGAATGAATGCTTACATACTCTCCAAACCCATTCACTTCTAATTGTTTTATGATATAAACCATGCTAGTCACACAAGTTTTTCAGGGCACTTTTATCCTGTATGTTCAAAATGAACCAGAATGGTTCTGTGGCACGTCTTGCCCCTGCACTGTACTTCAGGCTGCATAAACTTATTTGCAGGCAATCTTAGGAGGATGCTCTGGCTGCCTATTGCAAACAGCCTACACATGCTCTGGAAAACTCAGGGGTGGGTCTGCATCCTGTAGCCCCCCTTTTCACATAACTTGTGTCAAATATTGATAGAAAGGAGAAGGGGGAAGTAATCAGTCTTCTGCTTTGGAGGGATGAATGCTAAGTCACATCTGATATGCTGAGAACAGCCCCCAAGAGCAACCCTACACTGAGGAGCTTGTAGGAATTTCCCACTGACCACCTGCTCTTAAAACTGTAGGGGGAAATCCCACATGCTCTGGGATGAAGGGAGTTCAGTTAAAAACAGCTCTTAACAATTACAGCTGGAGGTTATTTTTAATTGAATTCAGATGATGAATGTGGAATAGATGATTTCAAGTGAGATAAGCAGGGAAATACTTGCTCTTGTCAAGAAGGTAAGGAGCAAACAGTTTTCCCAACCAACCTAGATAGGAACTTTTTAATCACTGAAAGAGAAATAATGGATCCAAACTATCAAGTCTTATTTTAATCCAAACTGGGGATTTGATTCAGAGGGCCTTGAGAAGCTTCCCTGTTCAAGGACTGACTGCAGAGCTGGTGCACAGCTCTCCCTGTCACATCAACACCAAGACTGTCCCAGCCATGGAGAAAGGAGAGAGGTGATGTTCTCACACTGACAGCACTGCAGTTCAGAGCTTGCTGCAGACTCCTCACACAACCTCAGACGCATTAATTAAATTGTCTGGGCAATAGTTTCCCCTCAGAGTAACAGGAGCAATATTTCTTTTCTCCCATTCTTTGTCTTGTCCATCTGTGTGATAAGTCCAGAGTTTTTGGCAATGAATAAGCACCTGTAACTAAACTGTGGCTTTGGTCCTGCAGAGCTGCCAGCTGCTTTTCATGTGTCACTGTGCATTGGAGTGGTAACTGGATGCTGAAATGGAAGATTTGTAGGCACAATAGATGTCCCTCAGTATTGACAGAAAATAAGAATAGGTTTGATAATTTTGGGGTATTTTCCACAGAAGCTGACAAAAATATTCATCAAAACTAGGGACACCATTTGCCAGACTGAAAATTAACAGAACAATGTGAACATGTGCCCAAACTGCCAAGATGGACATCTCCCAGCACCACCACATCTTTTATTTAGATTTTGAGCTCATTTTGTTCATACACATGGCAAAGCTGTAAAAAAAATCTTTTCCAGGCTATTGTTACATGAAAATATTCCAGTGGAATTTGATCAACACTCATTTCTAATGTCATGAAAAGAGCTCACACACAGCTCCTCCCTTTCCCTCAACCCAAGACCTTTGCAGGACATTATTTCCATTAGAAAAAATTAACTGTAAGTGCATGAGTGCAAAAGAAAGGGATGAGCAGAGCTGGGGAAAAAAAAAACCAAACCAAACATGCCTAAAAGCGTACACAGCGTTTCACAAGATAATTGCAGAACAAATAGAAAGCAGAGCCAGATAAACACAGCCAGCCTGTGCCACATTCTCATGGCCATCTCGACAGCATTTTAAGACAAAGAGAAATGGAACAGGAGAGTTCTACAGGAACACTTTGTGGTATCTGAAAAATTACTAAAAGTAAAAATTAGAGTGGAAGCACTACTGAGTAGGCACAGGTCTTGCACACACTGGGCACGTTCAGAGTCAATGCCTGGATGCTTGGAGGAAGACATAGCTCAGCACAAGATGGAACCAACCTTATTTCTTAACAGCACTCCACAGGTGCCACATGGCAAAAAAACCCCACTATGACCCAGCCAAGTGGGATTTGGGCTGGCAAGCTGCCTGAAAACATTTTCACAAACCTTCACTACTGCCTGCCCTTCCATTCTCTCTGTGAAGAGATCCAAGCTGGATGGATAAGTCTTATAAAATCATGCTAAGAGAAGGAAAGGAAATCTAGCAGATACCTGCCACGATTTAAATGCAAAGGAACTGGAAACTACCATCCAAAGAACTGGAAGAAGAAATAATGCATCCCATAGAGCACCATTCCCGCCCCTGCCCCACCCAGGTTATCTCTTGGCCAGGTGAACCACCTCCCAAAGGGAGCATCATTGTGCTCCACCCTGGCTTAGCCCTGGGCTCCAAGCAACTGATCACTCTTAGCTTCCCAGGGCTCTTTCAGAAATGGCAGGCACTTACCTTCTCCCTGGAGTGTAGGCTGATTTGTTAACTAGCTATTGAAATTAGTAATCCTCGGTTGAGTCAACAGTTAGGCAGTTGCTTATATCACCTTACAAGGAAAAAAATATTGACACTCTTATACTGTCAACACATCAGAAGTAGGCAAATATAGACAGAGATAGAGTATTCAGATAACCTGCCAACCCTTGCCAATTGCGAGCAAAAATATAAACAGAAGGCTCTCTGCTTTCTGAAGATTTGCAGCAGAGGAGCAGCTACATAAGGAGCCCAGGAAGCATCTTCTGAGCTAAGTTTCAGGCCAGAGGAGCATTATTTTGCTAACTCAAGGACTTTGGTTTCTGCTCAGAGGAGCTGCTGATGTTATAGGCTTGAGCAACTGGGAAGCAGTGCCTCCATCCCTTTGGCAGAAGCATCAGGAGTTTACAGATTCAGCTGCAGTTGCAAAATAATGCAGCAAAACTGGAGCAGTCTGGAGTTTGAGCCATTTAAAATCAAAAATCTTAATTTAATTTAAAACAAATCTTGGTCTTGTCCTGCTCATTATAGCTGACTGCCAATTTATTCACAGACATCTTCAGTCTACAGCCCATCCCAGATTTCAGGGATGCAGTACATAGCCCTGCTCTTCATCACTCACCATTTCCTTCGTAAATGTCAGAAGATGTTGAGCCAGCAAACGCTTCTGATTACCCTGTCAGAAGCTTCTTCCCTCTTCTGTGCCTTGTCCCCTTGCTCTGTGTCCTGTAGCCCTTCTTTCCATCTGTACACTAAATGTCTTCTTGCAGCCACATCCCTGCAGGGTCCTTTCCTTGGGCATCTCTTCATGTATCTCTGGCCATCCTCTGCTCCCCATTCTGCATGACCTGGGAGGGACCAATGCTTTACCAGGTAACTTCTGTGGAAGTAATTGGCAGGAGATCTTTCCCTAAACGGCCAAGTGTCCTTTTACAAAATCTGGCTAATTGTTCTTCCTCCTAGAGCAGCTGGGACAAGGGCTGGGTGAGCAGCTTGTAACCCTTTCAGCAATGAGTTAGGGCTAATACAACTGAAAAACAACGTTGTTATTTTGCAGAGACCAATTCTTCATGGAGGTGTAATCTCCAAGGTTGCCCTAAGGGCAAAAAAATCTCTCCCTAGAGCCCCTTGCTCTATTTTTTTTGAGTCGACTCAGAGGAAGACTATTCAATCCCTTTCCTCATAAAACCACATAGACTCTCCAACAATGACAAGTGGCTGCTTGGGCTAACCACATGCATCCCCACAGCCCCTTCTTTCTAACTCCCTCCTGGCAAAGCCAAAGGGACACATGGGTTTGTGGTCCTGTGGGGAGCAAATCTCGACTGGAGCCCTGAAGCCCACACCAGTCTGGGATAGGTGTGCATGGAGTAAATGCTGGCTGATGTTCAAATAATTCACCTCCAGATAGGGCAGAGGGGCAGATGTGCAGGAGGAAGATTTTAAGATACCAGCCATACATTTCCCAATGTCTATGAAGGTTCAGCTCTGAGGACAAACATGTTTCAGGTTTAGCTTTCTGAGTTGGAGGAAGACAAAATTTAGGCTCAGCTCATCAAGAAATGGGCAAAAGTTCAGTGTGAGCTGCAATTTCTTCTACCTGAACCAGTTTGCCCAACCCTGGAGATGCTACTCAAGATATTAGCTTTGCTGAAGTTCCCACCTGACATCTTGCAAGGAGGGCAGAAGGGCTCAGAGAACTCCAACTCCACCTTGGCTTATAAACCTGCCAAACATGTTTCTTGGCAAGGTAGCAGAGTCATTTCCCCAAAGGCATGGTGGTTTTGCTTTGTCTTTTACCAGGTTCTAGCCCTGTGGTACTAGCTGTTGTCATTGGGAGACAATCATAAACCAAGAAAGCAAAGCAGGAAAAAAAAGTAAATAAATAAAAAACAACAAAAAACATTAAGACCACAACTATACACAAAAAGGACATGTTGAGCAGACAAAAGCCAAGATGGATGAAAAAAAGTGACTCATTTCTTTTCATAAGTTTTTTGCTTGCTCCAAAGTAAAACCAAATGGTGGAATAAGTAATTTCCATTGTGTTTAGCTGCTCTCTGTGGTTTTTACCAGTAGCCACAATTGTCTGCGTTGAGTTAAATATTATTTATAAGGTACAAGGAATGAGTTGTGGAAAAGCCAACCAGGCATTTGACAAACTGCAAGAAAGAGCTTGGAAGATTTCCTAGTCCTCACTGTGCCTGACACCCACCAGCACTGGCCTCCTTCTGTCTCTTTCCCTTTTCTGCCCTTGATAAGAGGGTTTTGTCATTTCACCCTATTCTGTACTACAGGCTGAGAACACCTCAACACCAGCTGTGACATGCACTCTTCCAGAAATAAAAAGAGGAAGATGCTGGCACCTCATTTGAGAAATCACTGGAAATGAAAAAGGGAAGGAGACCGATTGATTCCCTAGGAGGAGACCCACAGCCATCCAGGCTGCCATGAGGCTGTCACTCCTCCCAAAGCACAGGAGACACAGATGTGTCAGTGCAGGACATGCAGAGATGCCCCAGCAGGCTGTGCACGTGGCAGCCTTGGGCTGACATGACCTGTGAAGGCAGTGGAGACACTCCTGTGCTGGTGGCACACAACCAGGAGGTGGCCTGGTCACACTTCCAGGCACTGCTGTGCAAACCCACTTTGTTTCTGAGCAGGATTTACATGATGAAATGGCACTTTTCCAGCCTGCCCCTACTGCCTTGTGTGTCCAGTTGACCATTTCATGCTCTACCATGGAAAAGCCACCTGGTTCCTCCCATGGTAAAACCACCTGGTCCAGACCTCCTCTCTCATCCAGACCTCCTCCCTTCTTCTTGCCTGTCTTGGCTCAAGTACAATTTGAATTGAAATTTCTAGGCAAATCAAAACCTCTCATTTTAAACCAACTTTTGAACTGCTTCAGAATCCTTAATACTTGCAGATCCAATAAAAGTTTCATTCTAATCAAATATATTACAGTTTTATGGAATATGTCTGGATCAACATATTGTACTTAGATGTAAAAAAATCCCCTCATTATTTCCTGAATATCTTGACACTGTCTCTCCCTCTTAGGATGAATGCAAACACATCTTAGAGTTTCCCAAGGGACAGAAATGTATTATCAAATCCTCTGATCCTTGCACAGTTTGTAGGAACCTTTTTTTGGTTTTGATCAGCACAAGATGCCCCAGCTGCTTCTCTTGACTCACCTTCTAACGTGGTGATTTTAGTCTCAAACTGGGGCAGAAGTCAAATTACAGGCAGCATGATTCATGTGCCTCTCACTTCAATCTACCCTCTTCTTCTCGGAAAATGAATTACCATTTGCTTTGAAGTAATATTTCTCTCAAGTTAACTTTTATAGGATTTGCAACCTGCTTGCTGAGTTGGTTTGGCATAAATTGTTGTATTACTGTGGTGATCTCACTGCTGAATGCAGCAGGGTGATGACAAGAGGAGCTTTCCTGCAGCAGGGCCATTGTGCATTCGTCTCAGATTTGCTTTATACAAACATGCAACTCTACTGGCACATCACAAAATCACAGAATCAGGTCACAGTTAGGTTGGAAAAGACCTCTGAGATCACTGGGTCCAGCCTATGACCGAGCACCACCATGCCAACTAGACCATGGCACTGAGTGCCACGTCCAGTCTTTCCCTAAACACCTCTAGGGACAGTGACTCCACCACCTCCCTGGGCAGTCCATCCCAATGTTAATCACCCTTTCTGTGAGGAAATTCTTCCTAATGTCCAACCTAAATCTCCCTTGGCTCAGCTTGAGACATTGTCCTCTCACTCTGTCACCAGCTGTCTGGGAGAAGGGGCTGAGCCCCACCTGGCTGCACCTTCCTGTCAGGGAGTTGTTCAGAAGGATAAGGTCCCTCCTGAGCCTCCTTTTCTCCAGGCTAAACACCCCCAGCTTCCTCAGCTGCTCCTCACAGGACTTGTGCTCCAGACCCTTCACCAGCTCTGCTCCCTTCCCTGGACTTGCTCCAGCACCTCAATGTCCTTCCGGAATTGAGGGGTCCAGGACCAGAATAGGGCCTTAAACTGTGGCAAGCTTTTGACCTATAGAGCCTTGTCTGCTGCAGGAAGATTGACTCTGCATGTATTAAGACAAGACTAAAGGCTCTGCAAACTTGAATAACCTCAGAGTGATCCTTATCCTGTGTAAGAACTACAGTTAATCTTGTCTATTGTCAATTAAAACAAATAAGAGAAAAAGAGGTCCAACTCCAAACCCAAGCAAATCTGGAGCAATTAAACAAGCAGCTTCCTTTTCTTTGAATCGTGCTGTTTCCATACTGATCCTCTCCACAGTTGTCTTGACAAGACTTCTCCAAGCCCAATTTTAAGTATATCCTTCACCATTCTCTTTCTAAAGAAAGATATCCTGCCCCAGGCTACCAGCCATTTCCATTTGCACCAGTTCCTCATCAGAATCTAGAGAACTGTCATCAAATTTCCCAGCTCTCTCAAGCCAGCACCTGGTAATATAGATCTTGGACATTTTGAAATTGCAAACATAATCTTCATTGGCTCAGCCATTCTTAAGCCATGATTAATAACCAAAATAATAAAATTAAAAAAAAAAAAAGTAATTCCACCCATGCTGGTAACTAAAGTGAATAGATCTCTTGCACACAAAACAAATCCCTGTACATTGACTTCCTCTGAGTCACGCCCCAATACACCCACGCCTCGCCTCACTAAGGTATTTCTCATGTCATCTAGCCTAAAGCAAACACCTACACTCTCTCCGAGCCTGCAGAAGAGAGAACCCAACCTTGCAGCACTGGAATCAAAGCTGTAAATGCCACCATCTTCCCCAGGATGTCCTGCAATTAGCAGGCGATGACCTGGAGATGGTGGCATGGCCTGAGGTCATTTTTCTCTAGGGAGAGGGTGTGTGATGGCTCCTGGTGTAGCAATAAGCTCCAGACATTGGGCCAGGTGTAGCAAAGGAACATCCAGCTTCTCTGGCGTCAATCAGAGGACCCCTCTGAGGACCACAGTTTGGATGGAAATTAAATGAGTGGAATGAGGGTTGCACAGTGTACCTGGTTTCAGACTGGGGTTTGCAGAGATGCTTGGACAAATGGGCATAACCTGCATCCAAAAAGCAGAGAAGGAGAGAGATGGAGAAATGGCAGAGAGGAACAATAAGGGGAGGAAAAAAGGAACAGAAAAACCATGAGGACTGAAATGTTGGAAATGCTTTCAAGAAAACACAGACTCTTGCTCCTCTTTGGTTTCTTTCATTGAGTTTGCATTTGTGAATACAGCCCTGTCTGACAGCTCCAGATTCTGCTGCAAAGCCACCCTGGGCTAACAGCTTTGCAAGGCCCCACTACATGGGCAGAGTGTTTTACAGATGAATGTTCTTTTTGCCTTCCACAAAGCATCATTGCATCAGCTCTAGCTCCTGAAGAGTGGTGTTTCCCACCAGGCATAGAAAATTCAATAAGTGTTCATGCTCTTGGGTTACAAAGAAGGGCAGGTCACGTTACGGTCATGCAGTGCCTTCAGCTTGCTGTGAACCAGCCTGGCTTGAAAGCCTCAGTGAATCTCAGCCGCCACAGAGTGACCTCAGGTGCCTCTGGGCTGCAGGTGCTTCTCAGTGCTCTGTAGTGCGTTCTCAGCTCCCTGCAGAGCCTCCTGCCTGTCCTGGTTGTCCTCCTGCCAGTCCAGGATATCAGTTCCTACAGCTGGAAGCAGCAGCCGTGGTCTCCCTGCCACCACTGTCCCCCAGCACCCCCATGGCTTGCCCAAGCTGGCTGTAGCTTCACCAGGAAGGTCTGCAAGCAGCAAGTCCCCACTCTGGTCATGTGTTCCAGATACCTGCTGGAGGCACAGCAGAGCACACTGGGACTGTGCTCTCCCTGAGGCCACTGGGCTTTTTGAGGAGAGATTTACTGGATCAAGTGCCCAGCACCACCTTTGAGCAGGTGCAAACCCCTAGCTGAGGCTGGAGCTGACCCTCAGCTCTGACTTATACATCAGCTGTGGGTTGGATGGTCTTGTCCTGGGCTATTTTGGGCAGCTCAATCATTATCTATGAACGGCAAGACTCTTGTAACATCCAAGCCTGAAGCAATACTTCTCACACCAGCAGGGTTAGCAGAACAACCAGCTCCAAACCCAGGGGCATTAGATACAGTAAAGTCACCAAGTGATCAGTCTTCATGGCCAGTGTATTATCTGCAATGCTTTCCAGCCTCAGAGGGTAGAAGCAGAAGTTAAAACTGAGGTCAACAAAGTGATTGAAGCAGCATTTTCTTATCCTGCACTGTCTCCTTACAGCTGTGACCATCAAAGCAAAGGCTGGGGCCACTGAGCTGGATTTTCAGTAGTTGTGCCCTTAAAACAGAAGAGAATTTGGGAGGACCTTTGACTCCTTCCCACCTCACCTGGACATCCTACTGCATCCCTGAATTTACAATGGCTGAAAATCCTAGGGGGCTGAACGAGGTGATGTGGGGAGTGATTACAGCCCTGTGAGTAACTGTGGGCTGAAGTACTTTCCATGCCAGCCATGTCCCTACCTTTCCTAACAGTACAGAAAAGGAACATAACCAGCAGCAAACAGCACGCTGATGTGTTTCAAAATCTTTGCTGGAATACCAACACCCAGGCAAACAAACAGAGCTGAGCATGCTGCAACGAATATCTGCCCCATCTACAAATAAGAGCTCTCCCGATTTCAGTAACCTGCAGTGAGGAATTCAGCCTACAGATCTGCCAGCTCTGTGCCAGGCAGACACACATCAGGGATTCTCTGCAGCAGCCAAACAGAGACCCATGGAAAGGTGATAGTGATGGCACAGTTGGATAGTCCCGAAATACCAGTTTCCCCATAAATAGGCAAATCAATTAAAGGTTACGAAATGCAGTAATTTTCTCTGGGTGTAGCTACATGCTTCAGAGTTTAATGAGCAAGTAAATGAAGTTGGGAGAGAGAAAGCGAAAACACACTTTGGGCTTCTGCTGTTTTGTTCCTCAAAACCTTCAAAACTTCACAAGCCTTAGATCACACCTAGTGACCCTTTCAGGACCTTCCAGTTCATGCCATCCTGCAAACAGTCACTCCTGCCTGTCATTCCCTTGGGCCTGATGACTCCTGGGAGGAGAGGGAAGTAGAATTGCCTGTCAGGCACAGAAAGTCAGGCACAGAGATGGGATATAGTCCAACCGATTCTACAGATGGTGTGGGGAAAGGAAAATGGCTAGGAAAAGTGTCAAAAAGCAAAACCTGCAGAGAGCATTAGCACTGGAAATTAACTAAGTCCAGTATTGCCCCATTTTATGTCCTTTGAAAAAAGTTTAAGCAATTTTCATTTTCCAAAGCCAGATAAGGACCTCAAGGATCCAGAGAGGTTTTATGCCTCCTGCAGGAGGATGACCCTATCCCTACAAACAACAGACACCTGTGTATGATCCTCTGTCTCAAAAAGCAGAACAGTTTTCCAGACAAACTTCAGGAGAACTCTCCACAATGCCCCAACTTTGCCTCTTAACTTAGAACCTGATCTCCCTGGTATCCCACCTTTGAAACTAAACAATTCTTTGCTGCTTTAGGGGCAAGTGTTCACATATGCGTATGAGCGTCTAGGCTTGTGCGCCTTACTTTCTTTACACAGTGAAAATTTCAGCCAATTTAGATACATAACTGAGAACTTTGCCTTAATTTCATTCTCTGCTGTACATTTTTGGGGGTTGCTCCTTTAGAACAGCCCAATTTTTATAAAGAGGTGATACAGTGAATCATTCTCAGACTTCCTAAGATTGGGGGAACAATGGGAACAATGACTTATTGCCATGCACAGGCAATAAGAGGCTTTCTGAATCATTCTACAACAATTTCTTGGCATTGCATTTGGGGGATGAAACATGCCTCCAGATTTCTCTACTCCCCAAAAGAGAGGATGCTGCCACTTGGGCACATTTAGTAATAGATAAAGTAGGAATAAAGTTGCTGTTCTACTAGAGATGGCCATAGAATTTCTTTATCTCGGTTTTTGGCACACAGAATCATATTTGGGTGCAATTTGCTGGTTGAAAAATGACTTCTGGGACCACCTTTGTCATGCTATGTGACCTAGTCCTAGAAATGCTCCAGCCACTGTCAACGGCTCGGTCCCAGATTTAGGAACAGATGCTCTTAGACATGACCAGAGATCTGGAATTCCTTCCAGGAGAGGGCAGGAGCCCTCGTTCAGCCCAAGGCCCAGAAACTACTAAAATCACTGTTTTCCTGTCACACACATTTTTGATAATCAGAAAGAGAGAATTCTGCTGTACTGGAATGAAGACAGAAGCATGGTGATTTCATTGCACAGCACGTATGGAAAGCAAAGACTTTGCTTCTGATTGAAATGTTTTATCTAACCAGGAGAGATTGCTTAAAAGAATATAAAAGTTCAAACACCACAGTGTAAACTAAAGTCAGAAGAAAATTGTTAGATGAAAACTTCTTTTAAACAACCTCACCAACTTTAGACTCCTTTTTTCAGATCTACTGTAAGCTTATTAACATTACAGTATTACAAGCGAACAAAATAATTCAGTAGGACTGAAAATCATAAACCAAAGAACCTATAATTTGCCATTAAAAAACAGGGATAAACATTTTGCTTGACTTCACAACCATAAAAAAAAATCTGACTTCCAACACTCCAATATTTGAACAGTGTGTTTAACTAGCAGATGCATCAGTAGGATCAATCTAACAGTATTCATGTCCCGGAATAATTTCAGTTTCACATCAGCTATAGAAGGGAGAGTGTGAGGCTCATTGTGAACACAAGACCTGTCCTCACTAACATTGTGCTCTCCCAAACCAGATCTCAGCTTTATACATTGGACTCCTCCTGAGGTCCATTTACTGCTGCACAACCATTCCATTCTCCGTGTAATGAGACAACAGGAATTCGTATTACTTCTAATAAAGAACCACTCCACAGCCCTTATTTTAAATTTGCATTACACAGACACCTTTAAAAAGAAGGTGTCGTTAGGCCAGAGGAGCTGGCTCTGCAACATGCTTCTTTGGTAATAATACCTTCCACATTCTGTAACTTCTGAAATATAGGCATGACATAAACCCTATGGGGGCTCATATCACCGAGATACTGCTAACCTGAGCCCTGCAGCCCTTCTCATTGGGTGCACAGAGCAGGCACTGCAGCCAACCACCCTCCCAGGGTAAGCAAAGATGCTTGGATACTGTGCTCTGGAGTCGTGTCCTGCCTTCAGTGGTAACCTTAGAAAGACTATCTTTTCAGTTTGGTCATTAGATAATTTACAAAAATATCCCATGCTGTGATCTCAGCACAAAAGGCACACAAGAGCACAGGTGGAGGGAGATCTGCCTCGCTTCAGGAGGATGCTGAGTGGAAACCAAACTGAAGGTTGATGATGCCAAGGACCCGTCAACAGTATTTGTCTTTCTGAATGGGGGTCCTGCTCCTTTTATTGCCACTCTGGGAGATCTGAGCTCAGCTGCCTGCTTGGAGACATGCCTCTTTTCAAACCAGGGGTGTGCACACTGGTTTTGGGCTGGAGTGGAATTTTGAGGAAAAATACCTTCAAGATAGATTTGCAGCTACTGTGATGACACAACCACACAAGGATGTCAGGAAATTGGATGGTCTACTTCCCGTCCTCCTCCCACACTGGTCAGGATGTGAGGATCTGATGTGTGATGAAGTTGCTATTGCCTAATGAGCTGTTGCACAGCCTCTGACATGGTGCAAGAGATTATGTCCTGGGCTTTGCCTGCAGCAAATGAAGCTTGGCTCTCTTTCCTCACGTTACATGCAATTTGCTGCAGAGTAGGTGTCTGTGTGTGCACTGTTATCATATGACAGTGATTATTGTTGAGCTACTGTAAAGTGAACAGTGCCTGTGTCCTTTCCTAGGGAGCTGCATTTGACTCAGTAACCTCTCAAAGGAAAACTCTGTAAAATGGTGTGGCTTGTAAAACAGGATGAATTTAGGCAAAAAAGGATAGGGAAGGAAAGGTCCTGAAAATCTGAACAGCAATCAGAGAGGGATCTCCTGTCAACTGCTCTTGAGACTCTTTTTAAGTAAGGCACCTCTGTCCCTGCAACTCAGGTAGGGAGTTGTGTGCCTAAAACTAAGCAACAGGAGCAAGGTTCATGGGTCCTTCTTAATCCCTGCTGAGCCAACCCTTTGTGATTTTGATCAAAGAAATGCAATGCTGCAAAGCATAGGTAAGAAAACCAGAGGCATAAAGCAAGGCAGAGGTTGCGCTGCAATTCCCCAGAGGTATTAAACTCCCAGATTCTTAGGTTTTTGTTTGTAAGATATTCTACCTACAGAGAACAATATGGACTAAGCAGTGTCTCAGAACTGGGCTGTTTTCCAGACTTCATCTCACCTCTCCTGAGAGTGTGTGAAAAAACCTGGCATTGCAGAAAAAGGGATGTTTGAAAGTTGGTGCCTCTGGGTGCTTCTATGAAGCCTTAGGTGCTTAAATACCGGCATCTGTGATCTTGAATAAATACTATATTTCGTGGAACAATTTTGCTCCAAGTGCATTCACTTCATGTACAATGGAGAGCATTTTTCCTTAAAAAAAAAAAAATAAGGAGGGTTTTTCCTTTGGCAAAGTCCTTGTAGAAAGACAAGGAAGGTTCACAAACGAACATTCTTCAGTGAGGAACATTCACCCCGAAAGTGCTTCTGTGGGCACCATGAAAATGTTGTGGGCTTCAGCTCAGTGGGGAGTGAGAGCTGTGCTCATGAGGCAGTGACCATGAGACACCCCTGGGAGCAGCTGCTGGCTCTGCACAGTCAGAACAATCCCTGCCCTGGAGAACATCTGAATAACCAGCAGGGTGGGTACACAGCAAACTCAGGGTGAATAACTTCCACGCAAACAAATTTGTGAACCTGTCTGTTTGCACAACATGAGCTCAGACTTAGGAGAAAATTTGGTAATAAATTTTGGCTGTTGAGGTGAGAAGTGATGGTTGCACTGGATTTTGGAGGCAAAAGGAGATATTTTGTAAGAGTCAGTTTTCTGTTTGAGGGCCCCCTTTTCCTCTGTTGGGTCCTGACCTGACCTCAACCTCAGCAATGTTCTGACAGCTGTTGGGATGGGAAAGGCTGTGGTCTGCCATATTCCAGGATCACATGCGATCCCATCTACTGTGTGGGACTACCTGAGCACCCCAGCAGGACAAAGCACACTTTAAATAGCTGTAGGAGTACATCTCCTCTCCAGAAGGGCAGACAGGTAGCAGCAGTTTTGAATTGTGTGCTTGGGGCATCTGCTGCTCTGATCTCCAGTGATAACTATTCTCTGCTTGTCTGACTGGGGGACCACATGGGACTGTTCCCTTTTTGCCCTCCTTGTCACTTATTTTATGAACTCCTGAAAGGCAGATGTTACCTCTTCTCTGTGTTTGGATGCAAGTTGTAGATTTCTTAAGAACTGACTGCCAAGAGCTTTTTAATCTTGATTTCTTCTCCACTATGAAATGAATTCAGCACTGCATTAGAAAAAACTCAACATTCCTCTTACCCAAAATAAAGAAAAAGTAGACTTTGTGAAAAAACCAAGTCAATGTACAGCAACACAAGGAAGCTCATTTAAAACCCACCCTATGATACATGTCAGAAGAAAAACAAATGTAAGTTGCCACTAGCTCAAAAGCACAAGCAGCAAGGAGGGAAAGCACATCATGTCTCCAGCATGAACACATTTCCATTTGTCAGCCACAGCAGCAGAGACATGAACCTGTGCTAAGAGCTGGCCCATTCCCATGGGACTCCAAAGCTCCAGATTCACCCTCAGAACGTGGTCCAGTCCTGACACCTCAGATGTGCAGGCAAGTTCAGTGCAGAAAGCAGCACAAATCTGTCCCCTACACCCAAACCTCTCAGGGTGAGGCTCGCAGCCAGCCTGGACAGGTTCACCAGACATTTGTGCAGAAAGCCCACACAGCTTTACAATCCCACATCACTTATGGCTGCCTCCTCCTCTGTCCCACAGAAACATATGTAAACTCTTCACATAGATTCTGGCCTGGATTTACCCCCGTCCTATTCACATAGAGCACTGGGTTCCCCATTTTCATGCTTTAAACGGTGATGGTTCCATAGCACTGGGCACAGCTCTATCAGTCATCTCTGTCTTCTGCCATGGAAGAACAACCAGAAACTCAGTGGGACACTGGGGACAGAACAGAGCAGGATTTTTCTGAAAGATCTTCTATTTTTCAGAATATTAGCATCCTTCACCAAACGTAACAGACAATTAAAATCCTGCTTTTACAAAGCTTTCCTTGGGTTGGGCAAATTTCTAACATCCAGAGTAGGACATCTGATAACTAAGGAGGCAGACTATTAAGAAAAACACCAAGCAAGATTCTGCCACACAACAGCAGCGAGATGTGCAGCATTGGACACTGAGGACTGGGATAATCAGCTCAAGGAAAGGGCAGTTAGGTCACTAAAAGCTTAAACAAGTGGAAGAGGTGACCAAACACATTCATGGAATTTGCAGCTATTAAGTATCACGAAAGTATCAGGATGGTCTGGGAAAGCACCTGGTTGCAAGCACCAGGAGGTGTCCTGTTTTCAGACTTACTCCAAGCCATAAATGGGTACAGCCAGAGGCAGTGCTTGGGCTACTCCAATTCTTAGCCTTTAGGAGATCTGTGGACTCCTGGAGTTCTCCTCTTGGAACTAATTCCCTTCCCTATAAATGCTTAGATGTCCATTGTATTAAAGAACACTCACTAAATGTTATAGTTCACTGGCCAGGGCTGGCAGATGGTATGGAAAGCTTAAACATGAATTCCCTAATTCTCTGTTGGGTTTCAGTGTGTGAAATCTGCTGTCATTGCAGTTAGAGACCAAATACCATCTTGAGACTCCCCAAAATTTGATTCCCCCCTCAGCAGCTACAATTCTATGAAATGCTGAATTAGCAAAAAGGTGCTACAATAGTATAAGCTGATGAAATCACCCAAAACACTGGCAAATGGCTCAAAGGTCCCAAACCCTATTTGCTGGTAACCATGGCACTGCAAATTCTGTTTGCTAAATACTGGCCCTGAAGGGAAGGCAAAGGTGAGAGGCTGGCAGGAGGGAGGCTACAGTGCATGTTGCTAAGCCACTGAGCAATAACATGTTGTGTGTTTCATGGGTGTGATGGCATCAGTCAGAGCAGGCATGTGACTCAGCCCCACCAACACTGAATGGAACCTTGTAAAGCACATGGCTAAATTCTCTTCTTATCTCCAGGGGATACCATAAGAAGAAAATAAAAACCTGTCAAGAAAAATCTTTCAATTTGCTTTCGTTCATAGAAGCATCAAAAGATTAAACTGCCAAGCAGGGTAATTTTTCAAATGCTGGATACTTCCTTGATGCGGAAGAGCCAGGCCTTTTTGAGTTCATCCATCAATACTTAGTCAGTAGGAGCTCAGTTAAGCTCCCAGTCACCAGGAATAACCCCTCTCAGTCATCCCAAGCTTTGGAGATGAGGCTGGTTTTGGACAGAACAGCAAGAAGTGAGCTGATCCCTGAACCCTTGGGGCCTTAGGAGGCAAGATTCCATTAATGTCCCACTGAGGAGCAAAGAGCTTTGATGCTATGTAATAAAACTCAGCACAGAGATCTTGGCATTCAGGAAATAACCAGTGGGAAGAGGCCTGGCCAGGCTCTGGCTGTGCTGGAATCAGAGCCCAAAAATGTACTAATGGGTTCAGCCTCCCTAAAACTCAGTACTGCTTCATGTCCTTTGGCCAAAGCCTCCTTATGGCCCCGTTGGGACAATGTGACTTTGAAAATACTATCTTGTCTATCCTACAGCCTAAATGTCAGCCAGGGAAAGAGAAGGAAGGAAAGCAAAGAGCCACCAGGGGCTGTGGATTATGTGCTCTCAGCTGCCACTCTGCTGAGCCATTCCTGCTCTCTCCAGCACTCTTGGGTTTTAGGGCAAGATAAGGCTGTCTCCATTCACCTTTCCTGGTCACCCCATGCAGGTGTTCCTTGCAAGTATGAGTGTTGAAGAGCCTCGTGTACTTCTATAGACACTAAATTGCATGTGGTTAGTCAAAATCATAATTTACTGATACCAGCTGACTCCTGGGATGAGCAGAAACATGCTGGGGTCAAGCTGTGTAAATTAACCCTATTAAATGATTCTTCAGTGGCTGCCTGTGCACATAACTCACGAAGGGAGCTGTGGTGAGAGCAGGTGATGGAGAGGATGAGGCTCCTGCTCCCTGTGATTGCAGGGTGGTAAGTCTGGGTGGCACCATGGCAAGACCTTTGTTGAGGAGCAGCTCCTGCACTGATGCTCTGACTGCAGAAGAAAACTCACATCAGGAGTTTCACTTCTGCCTTACAGCAGCTCAAAGAGACGAGGTCAAGGATCAGTGGGTGGATTGGGATGGAGTAAAAGCAACCCCTTTTGATCCTTTCTCCCAGATGCCTGCAGCACATGAAACTGTGTTTTGGAAAAGTCTAAATTCACACTCACTACATCTCTTGATTCCTAAATGCATCAGCTCTGTCCTTCTCCAGCACTGTAGCATAACCTCCAGAGACCTAGCTGGGGTTTTGGGTTTGAGTTGTTTGGTTTCTGGTTTGGTTAGGTTTTTTTCCCCAGAAATTCTACTCTCACAGCATTTTCAATTCAATTTAAGACACTGACACAACCAGCTCCCCTTCTCTCACACCAGCAGCCTTTCTACCCGACCTGTGGGACAGTTCCTGGGATAGGTCAGCACCAAACGTCTGGTTTGGAAATTGGCTTATTTTCATAACATATGGCTCAGACTCACCAGCCTGCATACAGGATTGAAGGGAAGTTTGGCCCCATTATGTCAGTGGCAATATTCTCATGCTTCATAAAGGTTCCCTGAGTCCTGAGCCTTCAAATGCACATGTACAACCCACAGCAGAAAACCTGTCCCAAGGCTCAATTTCCACACCCAGTGTCCAAGATGCACTCACTGCATCTTCCACTGGGAAATACTAGTCATGTATTACATGTGCTGCTGCACATATGGGTGCTACCCACAGCTTTCTAACTCCCCTTTGTCATTTCTGTCTCTGAAGAAGTCTTTAGCATCAATGAGGGATGCCCACAGATCTCTGGAGCTTATGGATAATGCAGGTACTAAGCACAGACTGGATGCCTTTAAATTACTATGAACTAGAAATGCTTTTTTTAGAAGATGCAGTCTAAATTTTAGACAAAGCAAGCGCATGCCATGGACATTAAACAGACGGCAGGTAGTTCTTCAAAGTGTCTGAGAGAACCTTGAGTACTTCACCTTGCCACTCCACCAGCAGCATTTTCTGTGACCACTGCTTGGTCACCTTCTTGCACTGATACACCTGGCAAATTGAGTGTTTACAGAGGGAATGGTAATGCAAAACTAAAGTCCATACTCTTTCCTCCTAATTTATTTTCAGGACCCAGTTCAACCATAATGCATGTTACTTTGGACTTTTGGGAGAGAACTGTACTTGGCAGAAGTTTTGCATATTTTTCAGCCTCCAGATCTTCTCCACTCTGCATTAGCCTGCACCCAGCATCCGGATCTGGCATTTTTTGGAGTAGAGACTTATTGTTCACATGCAGATGGAAACTAGCAGACACCATCTCTGTATTACTGCACTATCAGTAGCAAAATCCAGCAATGGTTTTAAAAGAAGACCCATTCCAAACCTGCTTACTCTTCCTGTGAGTGTTTTACCGGGTTAGCACCGCAGGATCCAGTGTATCTCTCATTAACCACATTAAGCTCTTTAAAAAACCAGTTTCTAGATGACAAAAAGCCCTAACTGAGCACACAGCCGAGGCGAGCTCGTTGTGTTACCTTGTTGAAGGCACACTCAGTTAATCCTCGTGGAAAGTCCCCTCCAGTCCCCTGAAGTCATTGTAACATACACGCAAGTGTGCGTGCTTGGGTATAAATAAAAAAATGCATCATGGACCTCGGTCACCAAATCTGGCCTTATTTGTAAGTGCTCCCCTTGCCACAGCCTTTTCTAGCCTTGACGCGATGGGGAGGAGGAAGGTGTCACCTGTTGGTGTCCTTGACAGATGGAAGTGTGGGTATGTGAGGGGAGACATTTTAGAAACAGGGAAGGAGGGAAAACCACTCTCGCCAGCAGCCAAGGGTCCAGCAGAGCCCCTGATGGACAATTAAACCTGGAACAGAAATGAAAGGTACTCGGAGTGAAAAAGAATGAGAGGCTGGAGAAAATACAGAGCAGCTCATCTCTGCTCTGGGAGCAATGGAGAGTGGTACTAAGGGCAAAGTGTATTCACCCCAAAGCCCACCTCCACATAACCTGCTCAGTCTAGTGATGATCAGAGCTTGTTAGAAAGTTTTTAAGGGAACACAAAAGAAATATGGGTTTCGGACCACATTCATCACACAGTCACCCCTGTGACTGTGAGACCCATTCCATGTATCCCTCATGTAAGCTGCAAGGACTGAGCTATCTTCTGATGAAATTTTAAGATTTTATGGCAGTTTTGTACTCTGTTTGTAATTGTTTGTGCTTTCCAAAAAAAACCCAAAAAACCAAAACCAAACCAATCAAAATGCCAACTGTTTGGATGTAACATTTGCCCTGAATATTAGAAACAGACAGAAGAATTTGTTTCCTTGCTATGCTTCTTTGTGTGCCAGAAATTATTGAGAAGAAGAACTTTTTCACATCACTTTGCATATGCTGGTCTCATCCTACACCCATTTCATCTCGTTTTGTTCTCAGGCTTACATACATGAGTAAACTTCACTTTGCACAGGGGTGAGCACAGTCAGAGCATCTGGAGTTCTGGACACTGCTGTAATGCACACGCTAACAGGACTGGGCACAGTTCAGCACCTGGTGTCACAATATTACAGCAAAGGAACGGTTCCATGAGTTAGTTCCATGAGATATTAGTTGCTTATCTTATGCTTTGGCTGCTCTAACCAGAAGTAATGTATCCCTGAAGCACGATACAAGCATATTGATTTAGAGTGTGCCTTTTTGCAGTCACACGTGTGAGTACAGAGCCTCAAACAGAGCAGCACGGAGGGTGCACACAAACCCCACTCTCCCGTGTGTTAGCCCTGCCAGAAAGCCACAGGGAATGAAAAGCATTCCCTACTTAGCTGAGCACTGGGAACCTGTATTTCAAGTCATTTCTGTTTGCAGAACCAAAGTGAACTCCTCTGCAGCCCAGGTGGGAGGCAGAGCAGCCCTGGCTCCTGGCAGGAACACGAGCTGCAGAGCTCCTGGAGCCCCTGCCCTCGCAGAGGGTGGCTGGTGGCACAGTGAGCCCCAAGAGGAAAACCTCCACAGCAGGCAAGGGCAGAGCAAGTGCAACTTCCCCAAAGACCTGACCCTCAAAACATCAGAGACAGCAGCTCTGCTAACCCTCCATAAGCTGATATGAACCTCTCAGGTTCCTGGGGAGCAGGGATGGCTCCTTCATCTTCTGATGCCCAGGGGGGTGAAAAGTACCCAATATCTCACTGTTATTTGAGCAGCATTTGAGCAGCCCAGGATGTTCCAGTGTGGAGCAAGTTTGGATAGAAGTTTGCAAGTGTTCCCAACATGAGGGATGCCCCATTTTCTATACAAGTGCACAGCTGCCATACCAGAACTGGGCAGAACTGGAAAATTATACCATATATTAATGTGGCATGTGAGAGGGTTACGGTTTACCTTTTGTTCTTATTTAATGAGAGGGCGGGAGAGGAGGGGGTTAAGGGAGGGGGTGAGATCATGATAGATGAAGAGAACTGGCTTGGCTAACTCTCCATAGCCTGTAGCTACTGCAATATTTATGAAAGGGAAGGTGCACCTTGGCAAGCTAACCTGCCTGAAATTGGAAGGTTTCAGATGAAAGGGAAACCCTGTAAAATAAAACTGAATGGTGCTTGAGAGAAGCATGATGGCAGGGAAAGAAAAGCTATCTCCTCACCAAGAGTTTCCATTTCTGAATGCTTTGCTTTGCCCAAAAAAAAACCACAAAGGAAAGCAACCTGGCCAGGCCTGCCCGCTCCCAGAGCACAGGAACCAAAGTGCCAACAAACATCAAAATCCCTTTTCGCAATTTGCCGAAGTCCTCTGGTATGTGCTAACACTGCACATTGCCCTGCCTGCGAGGCTGCAAGTGTCCCATCCCAAGAGTGGCTGATTTCTACTTAATTCTCCTGAATTTTGAGGTTATTTGCACAGACAGGGCAGAGCCCTTGGGTGTCCGTTACAGGTCTGCTTTTTCAACAGGAAAAGCTTGAAGATGCTATCATGAATGGCATTTCCTGCTTCTCCTACAGTTCTTATTGACATAAAAAAAAAGAAGAATTTTCTGTCAGTGCTACCAAGACTTTTTATTTACCAAACACTGTATCAGCACAGGACTTGGACCTTTTTAGGAGAAAAAAAGCATTCAGAAGATAAAAGTATGAATGTCAGGATCCTGCAAAATATTCCCTTGATTTCTTTTTAGCACAAGACATGGAAGCAACTTTGAAAAATTTCAGGCAAGTATTTGATATAATATAGATAATTTTTAATTAAGGTCTTGCCTGAGGGCAGACCCACAGCCCTGGCATCTCTTATCTGCCAGCACAAGGCACTCCCAGTATCCTGTGCTCCTATGGAAGGAGCAAGCTCTGTGCAGGCAGGGATGGGTTTCTTTTAGTTGTTTAACTGTTTCCTCCACAAAGACAGCTCAAAAGTGAGGTGACAAGACACTGCTGGAATTGGAGGAAGGTTTATTTTTCAATTTGGATGAAAAATATGGATCTCTCTTATTCTCTACTCCCACCAAAAAGAAGGCTTTCAACCAGACTGGATGAGTGGCTGTGCTTCATATTGCTTTCATTTTTTAAAATTATAATTTCCCTAATTTTGATCTCAATCTATCACTAAAAACAAAAGAGCGGTCTGAAAGCTTCAAAAGAGAATGGTGTGATTTTTCCAGCAGTTTTTCTTATTGTCCCTCCCTTCCCATGCCAGCCCTGGCACACAGGGGTAGGGGAGGAGAGTGCTTGGCACTCTGGAGGTTCTCACACCCCTCTCCTGTCTAGACCAGGGCTATGTCTGATTTTCTATCACCCCAAGGCTACAATTTCCAGTGAAGAAAGTATTAAATTCAAAACCATCTGCCCATCTCGGCTCCTTCCAAAAAGGCAAAACCAGTCAGAGGATGAATTCCCACGTCTGGCATCAGAAAGCCTCCTGCCCAATTTGCAGCTTTAACATCATCATTGCCCAGCCCATGACGTTAAAGGCTCTCACAACGTCTTTGGGGCAGGGACAGACACTCATGTAAAGCCAGGATTTCATGTCAGCACCAAGAAAAGAGTGGGTATTGCATGAAGTGATGGTGCTGGGAGCTGGGAAGGATTTAACCCATTTAAATTTAGTCCTTGTCTGACTTGTTCTGCTGTCCTCTGACTTTTCCCTGCAGAGACCTTTGGCTCGAGCTTGCCTGCTGCCGACTGGGCCAGGATCTCACTTGCAGCATTAATCACGGGCAGCTCTCCCCGGGGCTCGGTGGCAAGCCGGGGTCAGCGCTGGGGTGCTGGGAGGGGAGGAGGAACAAGGCGAGTCACTCAATCTGCTGCCTGGTGTCACAAGTGATTTATGGCCTGCTTCAAACACAGCCATTGATCTGTTCTGCTTTCCCCAGCACGCTTGTCAGCGTGTAATAAAGCCAATGGAAATTCCTGGGTGTTGAGTCAAAGAACTTAAGTATGCTCAGGTTTGCTTATTTAAAAAAAACACACCTGAAGTCTCCCCATTTGGGAAACAGCTCAAGATTTACAATCCTGCAGAAATTTGCAAGGGTAAGAACAAGAAATACAACCCCAACCAGCCCTTCAGGCAGCTGGCCAATTAATCTTCCCTTTGCTGTCTGCTGCTTGTTCTCCTTTCTGCCTTCAGCAGTTTTGGAAGATCTAAGCCAGGCATCGGCGGTGACTTCCTCACGCCTGGCCCGCAGTGAACCCCTGAGATCCGTCCTGGAGGTGAACCCAGCCATTCCCTGGGCTGCATCTCCCAGAAAGGCTGCTCTGGAAATCACCTGCTGCTCCCAGTGCGGGCAAACCCCGAGGCCAGGCCAAGCAAGGCAGGGGCTGTGCAGCCACCTGAGCTTACCAGCAAACATCTCTGCTCAGCTCCGTGTTGGCTTGAGCTCAGAGGACCACTGACCTCAGCAGCTCTGGGACTCGGAGACCTTTCTGAGAATGGTTCTCTCCTCACCTGACATTGCTGCAAGGAGGGAGGAGGTGCAGGGGCAAAGCAGGTCAGACAAAACACAACTGTGCTGTTGTCACTGCAGGATGGCAGTGATGGAAGAAATCAGCATCAGGCATTGATTTCTCTCTCCACTGCTCCCAGGTCACCTGAAGCCACAGCCCACGTGTGGGTTTGCATCCATGCCATGCAGGATGAAGGAGAGCGTGGACTGAATGGCAAGAAAGGCACCTTGCCCAGAAGGCAGCACAGATGTCACCAGTCAGTTTATATTGTTCAGCCCTTGCAGGATCTGTCCTTGATAGTAACATCAATGGCTTCTCACTTCCATCAAGAAGGAAACATTTCCACTAACCATCAAAAAGGAAACATTGCTCTACTGCATAGCATGGGATACACATTTAAAATACTGAAAGGGTAAATCTTTTGCCCAGTAAAATGATGTAAGGAATCGTATTCTCTTGTTTCGCTCTTGATTAAAAAGCAAGTAATAAAAAGTCCCCAATAAAACAAATTCACATTTTTCTCATGAGACATTTTAAAACAAAAAAATTGCATCTTGCATCAGAAATATGATGTCAAAATGTCCCCGAATTCTACTTCTCAAGAGTAGCTTTCCTAAAAGTAGCATTTCCAATACATTTCCAATACACCCTTCTTTTTCTAATCAGAAAACGTTGACTGAGGAACCTAATCAGAAAGTAGTTAACAAGCCCCAGCAATTTTTATTCTGACAATATATTCTCTTTCTCTGCAAAGAAAATTCCCATTAACAATTACTAGGCAGTAGAATAATGAGATTGCAGGAGCAAGCTGCTCCACAGATCTCATTAAAACTGCCAATCTAGGAGCATGTCATGCTCTATTTCAGAGCACTTGTGAATGCTCAGTTCCTCTGGAAAGGCAGAGGTGAACCATTTGCCACCAGTATCTAAAAAAAAATCACAGAATTCCCAATCAGTGGCCATTGAGAAGATGTTGGCCCCAGTTCAATGGATTTTACATTTCAGCTACTGTACATGTCATAACAATCAAACTGCATGAAATAGAGAGCAGCAGGTTCCTAAGAAATATTAGCGCCAAGTCTGATTGAGTAATGAAGGAAAATGCACACCTATGGGACTTTCCACAATTCTTATCAGTTCTCAAAAAACCCCCAAGAGACACACATCTTCCAGTCTCTTTTTTTTTCTGGAATGAACTTCCCAGCACTCCAGGGAGGAGGGAGAGAAGTGGGAGGAATAGAAAATCCCTTTTGAATGAAACATTGAACTAAATGCTGATGAAATGTTGATATTTAATACACCCACTCACATATGGACAGTCTGGGAAGGTCAGCCCACAGTGGTACTGGATTCCCAGCCCAGTGCATAGAACAGCTTCCAGTTTTGTCTATCTGAGCACTGTTTTCAAGAAACTCAGTCCTCCTTATTGTATCTTCCCATTTGAAGACTGCCTGTGACATCCAAAGGGACAGGGAGAGTTGGGAAGAGGTGATTTCCTAGGAAGAGTCCATTTTGTGGCCAAAATCATAACTGTCAGGACAGCAAGAGGGATTTCTTGCTTTCAGTACTTCAGTTTTCACTTGCCCTCCCAAATCACCACAGAGCTGTCACCACAAGTGCAGCAAAGACTTCAAATACCCCAGCACTGGGAGTACCAGCATCTTTTGTGCAGATTAACACCACTAACTCCTTTGCCTTTCTGCAGCAGATTTTGTGACATTTCTTGTCCAGAAGGCAAGTCTCAGGGTGATAAAAGCAGCCAGCTTGGGCTGCTAGCAACACAGACACTGCCTCATCTCTGTAGCAGAGGGAAGCTTTTTCCCAACAGACCCTGCCTGACTAAATCCTACTGTAGCAACCAGCTGGAGTCTGCATGTAAACAGCACACACATCCAAAAGCAGCTGGGCAGCTTGAGTAAATGCTGGCATTCACAGCCAAGCCCTTGGAGCCCTGCTCAGGCAGAAAAATTGTCTACAGTGCAATCCTTGCAGTACAGGGTTCTCAGCTTTGTGATTGAGCCCAGGAGTGGTTCCCTTGAAGAATCCCAGATTAAACTGGTTGCAAGGAAGGGATTCTGCTGCGACACATCAACCCCTGACTTCAATGTTAATAGTCTCCCAACTGAGCAGAATTAGGTCAAGAAGTATGCAGCAGTACCTTAGTATGAAAAGGACAGATTTATGGGAATCTGAGGATATTGGTTCATACTGATTGAAAATCTGGTCCTAAATACCTTAGAAAATTTTGTAGAAAAATGCACAAGAAGGATGCTGCCAAGAAGGATGCACATTCTGAGGCTTTAGAGAAAACATAGAGGCAAATTTGAACTTGTGACTTCCCCAGAATCACACAGTAGAGACCCAGCAAGAGAAGTGCTGCATTTGAAATAGGCTCATACAGTGCCAAACACTCCCTCATACTCTCCCAAATAAAGTGAGAGGAGTTGCTCTTCCACCTCCCAGATCAAGGCTTGAACAAGGCAATTAATTTGAAAAGGGCAATTTGATTAGAGTCAATTTTGCCTGGGGTAAAAAACATCCATTAACAAACACCAGCTAATGAAAAGATGCTCAGTTTCCCCTGGGCTTTCTGGCTATGTCAGTTGGGAGCATACGTGGTAATGGATTCATCAGAGCTAAAGGTGACATGTTGGGGTTTAACACAAGACACTGTAAACCTGGTATTTTTCAGACTTCACATAGGAAATACCCCAAGATGCTCAGGTCTTCACAGCACTGACAGCAAGAAGGAGTACATGGGGAAGTGACAGACACCTGCCTGTGGTCCTGCCACACTGAGCACTGCCCCACTGCAGGAGCTGCCCCACCAACAAAACCGGTGTTAAAGTCACCTCCAGGAAGCCATCAGTGCAAGCTGGGAGATATTCCTATTGAGGGAGATACTCCCATGATCAGGCTACAACCAGATTGTCTCACTGGTTCAAATATCTATAAATCTCACATCTCCACACTCAGGAATGACCTTACAGCCACAACTTCCTTTTACCAGTTTAAATGTGGTTTGTTAAATTTATCTGAGTGGCAGATGACAGCCTTTCCTGGAGGACCACACAGGCAGAGCTACAGAAAGAGTGGGTGAGATGCAGAGATGCTGTGTGCTGTGTGTTCTCCATCGAGGGTGCTGGGAAGTGCTCTGTATGTTCTAGCTCAGTGACTGTGTGCATATCCACCCACCCACACAGGCTCATTCACTGCTCTGCAGTATTTTCTAGGCACAATCTGATGATGAACAGCCCACACTGACACAGCCTGAGGTGCACTGCCACCAGGCAGATGCTTGCACATTTAATCTGGCAGCAGAAGCAGCAGTGCCTCTTGGGACACCCAATACAGCACCATGGAGGGGAAAACCAGCTACCCCAATCACATGGATGCCTTTGGGAGCATCTGTCAGTATTGTCATGACATGGTATCTGCTGTTCCATGCACCAACAGACTCATTTAGCGCTAAATGGGTAACATTTTGGCTAACTCTAGCTGTTTGAGCCAAGCTTGCAGTGGAAACCATTAACCATGGTACACATCACTACTGCATGCTGCTATTTGGCTCAAGTTCATGGCAGCCCCCTTGGAAAAACCTGGAATATCTGCTTATTGTGCAAATTGTAACAATAGCCTTTGTGCCCTGCCTGCGTGGTAATGGAGCGTGTTTAAGCCACTGACAATGCTGAGTTCCTTGAAGTTGCTAATGGGTTAAAGCTGGGACATCTGGTGAAACACTAGCCTCAGCTGTTCCTCAAATGACATCTTCTTGGGTCAAATTTATCTCTTCTTGCCAGTCCATCTGCTCACAGCCTGTCAATGATAAACACTTGAGAGCCACAGAGCAAGCGAGGCAGCAGACAGCAGTGAAGGACAGCATCTTGGAGTCTAACTAGATAGTGATACGGGAGCAAAAATAGCCCCAGTGCTCTCCCCCTCCCAGTCATCTTCCTCCCGTTGCGCTCCAGGGTCAGGGTCAGGCCAGGGAAGCAGTGTGTGCCATGCTGAATGCAGAGCCCAGGCCAGGCCACCCCAGGGCTAAGGAGAGACTTGTTTGTTCCCTAAGGTAACAAGGATAAAGCCAACATGCACAACTCAACACACCACTGTACTTGCTCGTGCTTCTGATATCCCAGAGGAATGGTTCACACCCGTGCTTCCAGCTGGTGAATGTTAATTTCCTTCAGCAAAGTACTCCAGAGCTTCCTAGTCTTTGCTGGCCGCCCCTGGGCAATCCTGCCCACATAGTACCAGCCCAGAGCAATGCAGCAAGAGGCACAGGGGAGCTGGAGGCTACCGGGGAAGGTGCAGGATAAATGTGCTGCTCAGTTTTCTAGGAGTTTGTACATTCAAGGTCCATTGCCTCCTTGCCCACATCTTTAGGAATGACAACTTTCTTTTACCTCAGAAGGCACTGACGCTCACTGTAGACATGACTATAATGTTGCACACACACACAAACACACACATATTCCTCTCCAAAGCACTAAATCAAGAACCCCAGGTCATGTAGCAGTCTGTAAAACCACAAGGTGGGGGTTGAACGTGACCTCTCCCACTGCTCCATGGGGATTGTGTATCTGAGAGCAGAATGGTGTAAAACCCATCCAAAAAGGGAAAGACTGCAAGGATTCTTGGAGGTTAACTGGTGTGGGTGGGTGTGAATGGGCAAGGAGTCACTTCGCATTTAGAGCACTCTGGGATAAACAGATTAAGCTTTCCTTGGTGTCAGCTGACCAGCAATGACCTTTGAAGGTGCATTAACCTGATGGGTCTCAACGTGGTGAATAACTATTTTGGTTTAAAATGGGCAGACACAGCACAAAGACCAGTTTGTCCCATGAGTTACAAGAGCATATTCACAGTTAAACAAGCACTGTGTTCTCTTATGTCTTGCTACCACAGCAGTGATGTCCTGCAGCTAGTGAGGATCAATTTCAAGTTGGTAATTTTCTACGCAATGAGACACTTCTACCTTGAGTCACTTGGATTCTTTCACAGCAGTGTCATAACACTGCACTGTGCTATTGCAATGCACCTGCTCGTGGCCTGATGCTGCCTGAAACACAGCAAGGAAACATCATCGTGACCCCCATGAAGCAACAAGGCTTCTTGGCATACTACGAATACCCTTGAAGAGAAAAAGCTCTTTCACACTGCCAGTGCTATGCAATTGCTCTAATGAGCCACACGACTTTAAGGAAAGCATTTGCCTTCTCCTTCACAGACTTCTCCATCCCCCCAATTAACTACATTACCATCATAACTAAGCCCCTGTGCCTGGCGCGTGCTGGCAGCTGGCAGAGCCCACGCTTCAAGACGTGCTTGATGCATGGCTGCACAGAGGATCAGGACACAGACATTTTAGTGTGCGTCAGACACCACATTTCTCCATCCTTGAAACTGATCCTGCCGGAGTGTGCTCTCTGCAGAGCCAGGACTTTAACCCGAGAGCGCAGCTGCATTTTTAAGTATCATGTTAATACAGTGTTGTGGTGGGGATTTTGTTCAAGGGAGGATGGTTCCACTCTGACCTTTGGCTCCAGAGGCACGCTTTAAAATTAAAACCTTTCTTCTTCTGTGACCCAACACTAATTTATCTCCATTCATACAATAGTGTGATTCTAAAAGCCGTTTGCATTCTCATCTGCTAGCGTGCATGGCACTTTGTACATGCCAGCAAAGGCCAAGAGAAGATCAGTACGTACTCTATATTTTTAAAACAAGAAAATATAGAAAGACCTTGGTATTGTCCTGCTGGCATGGTGGTATCCCATCTCTGAGCTTGGGGGCAGAGCCATGGACCAAGAAAATACATCAAACCAACAGTAGAGCCAAGCCAAAAGGCTCCTTTGGGATCCTGGACTCTGGTGAAGAGGGAACAATGAAGATGGTGGCCTGGAAGAGGAGCAGCAGCACTGGAGCCCTGCTCTGCCTCTGCTGCCATGTGCTCCTGATCCACCGTGGCAAGTCCTCTCCTGGCAATGAGTTTGCTCTGCTCCTGCACCGCCGCACCCAGCGGGCAGCAGGAACCCGGAGGCACTGTGTGCCCACGGGGCTTGCAGAGCTCTGACCATCCCTGCTGTGCATCCCCGGCACAGCCGGATCCTCGCCGAGAAATGAGCCTTTTGCTTTTAATTGTGCTACCCTCTAGTGGCCAGCGCCATGCCCTCGGAGCTCGGAGCTCCACTCCTGCCGCAGGAGAGCCCGGCGCCGCGAACCTCCGCGACCAGGAGCGAGCTTGGAGCTCCGCGAGAATGACTTGCGCATCTGAAGGGAGACAGAGACGTGGCCAGGTCAAACGCTAGCCCGGGGCTCCACCACCCCAGCCCTGCTTTGGTCTTAGGAAGAGGAAGATCTGCCTGCTGGTGGTGGGAGGTCTTGACCAGAGCAGGGTGATGCCAGCTCAATATCAGGTGCTTGCAGCGTGGAGAGCACCACCAAACTATCACTCTTGGCAGGCTCTCCCAGAGAACATGCTTCCTTCCTTTCTTCTCCCTGCTGTCTCACACCAGGCAATCCAGCAGCTTAGATGGCAGCAGAAACACTCAACACGTCAATAAAAATGGGTTAGAATTCAAGGAACGTCCTTGCAATTACCAAGATAATTGCTACATTTCAGAACCAAGCATTACTTAATGGTGCCCAATTATCTTGTGGCAGGGCCTGCAATGGCAGCAACTAATTGCTTAACTAAAGACTTTTCTTCTTTCCACCCTGTGTCAACATGCATGCATGCAATTAGGCCATTGGTGCAGGGAGAAGATACCTGTTGTGAAAAGAGGGGTTAAGTGGTAGCCACAGCCATGTTCCAAAGCTCAGAGGACAGGTGTCTTGCCTCGGACTTTGCAAGGATGGAAAGTAGAACCTCAAAAGCCCAGGAGGGAACAAGGATACAGGTTTTTGCTTCCTGTCTCTGAACAAAGAACTCAAATGACAACACAGTGTGACTGGTGCCCCTCTTACAAGCCTTTAGGCCCCCCAGGCTCAGCTGCATGTAGTAGCCTTTCCACAGTTTGTCAGTCAGCAGAGTTCACCGATATTAGCAAAAAGAAAAAAACAATCAACTGCCTGGCAAGCTGATAGAAGACTTCCCTTTGGTTACTTTCAAGCTTGTTGAAAAGATGCTTGTTGTTAACCTCTTCACTGAGCATGTCTCTCATATGAAACAGAAGGAAAGGGAAAATAGGTGTACTTTCCTTGTTATTTTCATTTCATCACTTCTTTGCAATTCTCTGTACTATCTTTAAAGCTCTCATAAGAGCCTTTCAATTTGCTTTGACACAGAACAACTCCCTTTCCTTCCAGTTCCTTGTCCCTTCTCCGTGGCCTTTTCAGCCTCTCCTCTACTTGAGGTAGAAACACAAGACCCCAGATCAAGCCATTACCCTTGTGAAAACATCAGGTCTTGGTTTCTACCCCTCACTGGTTGTGTTTGATTTGTTCCTCCGACCAGACAGGGTTCACCACAGAGCCAGCTCCAGGCCTTGTCTCCTGAACATTGGCTACCCTGCATCCAAGGGCTGTGCCTGTTCAGCTCTGCTCATCTTTTCCATACTCAAGTTTCTCAGACACGAATTCCCAAGGCCATTTTGTGGGTCAATTACCAGCTCAACTCCCTCCCTTTGAAGCCCCTCCACACTACTCTTAAGGACATTTTTTTTCTACTCTTCATCCTAGTTTCCACAGAAGCAGTAAACAAGCTAGGGTTGACTGTCCAGCTCAGAGCCCTCCTTGGGGGTCTTCAGTTTGATGTAAAACTGTCTGTTCTCACCCTGGTTTTGTATGTTTGACCATTTCAAATTATAGTCACAGTTTATTCTCATCCACCAAGTTACTGAACAGATTTGAGACAAATGCTTCAGGAGCCCAAATTCTGTCTTTCAAATCTCCATTTTCCTCTTAGCTGCAATAACAGTTTTCACAAGCTGAAGGACATGGTCTTGTCTCCAGAACACCACACCAGTTTGTCCTCATTTCTCTCCATCATTTAAGTCCTGTGCATGCTATTTGGACTCGTGTTTCAGTTACAAGGGGACAGAGCCAGTGGGGCACTAAGATCTTGTGGACTCAAACTGGTCACTTAGAAGGATCATAACCCAGCAAGAGAATAGTTAACATTCCCTAAAACTGAGGCAGTTTCATAGCACAGAGTTCAGTTTGCTAGCAATGCAACCTTTCCATTTTCACACGTGCACACATGAGCTAATTGTTTCACAGGAGTAACCTCACCTGCAATTAGCCACAGTTTTAAGTCTTTGATCTCTGTAACTCTCCAGAGGACAGCACAATTCCCACATGAAAGCCCTTCATTATTTTATTCCACTTTTGGGAGTGACCCTATGCTCCTGGATTTATTAAAAAAAAGTCCTTACCTGCTCTCAGAGAATTTCCATTGCGCTGACTGAGGCTGTGGCAAGGGGAAAAAGCTCCCTTTGGGGGAATTTGGTTCTCCCAGGAGCTAAGGATAAGTGAGTACAGCCCCCAGCTGATGGCCTTCACCTGCTCTCTGAGCAGACTGCTGCTCTGCCAGCAGCAAACCCATCCTGGGCATGGACTTTTTGGGGACATGTCTTGTCTTGCTGGTTCACTTCCTGGGGTAATTTTTATTTCTTTGAGCTATTGTCCAATTCTCAGTTAAGGATCAGCACACATTGTCCCTTTCCAGGGAGCTTACCTTAGCCAAGAGAGAGGAGATGTACATCTGATCCTATAGCAACAGCTGAGGCCAGAGGGTGCATGCAGCTCCTGAAGAGCAGTTTGCCAGATTTTGCCTGGCTGTTTTTCCAGGGAAAAGGATAGGGCAGAGCAGGTAGCTCAGAGGCCAAAGCCATAGGTCTGGTCCCAAAGAAAACAAAACGTCAGGGCCTCAAGGTTCTTAATTAACTCTATTAGAGTGATAATCGTGGCCTGCCCAACCCCAGGGGAATGGAAAAAACCCTCCACTGTGAGATGCATATAAAGGTACTGGACTGAAACATGAATATTTTTACCCACTGTCAGCGGTTAGAAGGCAGTGTGGGGTGCAGGCAGGATGAGAAGAAAAGATTCTCATCTCAAGGAGATTCTGGTTTAGCACCAACACATAGGAAACAACCTAGAAATCAAAGAGATTTCTGTGACGTGTATTTGCTTTTTGCAGGACTGCTTTCGAAACAGTCTGAAACTTCAAAACAGTTTTTCAGCTCATCTGAAAAATTTAGACTCTACCCTTTACAGTTCACTAGTGCACACTAAAATATACCCCTTACCACTTCCTTTTGGTATTTTTTTTTTTAATTAGATGTGGCTTTAAAATAATTCTTTCGCATTTCCTTGCAAAAGAGCTGATGGGACAGTGCTTTAAGAGAGCCAGCACTGCTTCCTTGCCTGTGTGCAAGATTTGGGCTCCAGTGATGAAGCTCTTTTCATGCCACAGGGATGTGCTTTCAGAAACTGGTTCAAGGGAGTAAGAGAGATGCCTGCTTTCCACAGCTACCAGAGTCCATTCAGTGGCTGGTACTGCAGCTTCATAGAATCATTGAATATCATGATGTGGAAGGGACTCAGGAGGATCATGAAATTCCAGTTCCTGGCTCCGCACAGGATGGCCCCAAGTTCTGTCCCTTGGAAGCCTCCTTCTCCCCCTTTGGAGTCAGGAGTCAGGGTGGAGCCACCACTCAGGAGCAGCACTGCAGGGCTGGTGTGAAAGGACACAACATCTGCTGGGCAGCAAGAGGCAGGAGCTACTCTTATCCCTCAGACTGTGTGGGTTTGGAGTTCCAGATGTAGCACCATGAAGATGCATTATTAGAGCACCCCAGAAGCTGCTTTAAATTACGAAATCAGCTTAATTTGCCTGCTGTCTTTGGAAGGAAGAGAAAACTTCACACCACGTTTTTCCATCTGAGCCTGCAGGCAGGAGATGCTGACCCAAGCCAGTCAATGGGATCAGCACAACTTTTCCCCTGCCTTATGCAGTCGTGGACCCCCAGCACATGCTGATAAAGGAGGTTTTAGAAGACAGCCCAAAACGCAGTGCTGTCAGGGTGCAGACCTAGCAGGCTCCCCTGGCTCTGCTTTTCATAGCAGCTTCTCCTGCCAGCTGCTCACCAATTCAGTGTTCTTGTGTTAAACCCACAGCACATGAGTGGCACCAAATTCAAAAACCCTTCACTCAGTCAGCTCCCAGCTCAACCCAAGGTCTCAGCCCTTTCATCTTGTTTGGTTGTGTCAGCATACAGTGTCAGCTCATCATTTATAAAAGCCTCATATCACAGCGTCTCTCTGAAGTGTGGTTTGCCCCGGTTATAAAAAAAACCTCCACAATCACAAATAAGATGTACTCAAAATCATCAGTTAAATGTTGGCTTTGCTTTCTGGCTTCTTCACTTTCAGGCAAGACACACTTCACCCTTTCAACCTTTTCTTTGCTAATCTCAGAACTAGAATTTCACTTTGATGTTAATGAACACTGAGATGGGGGCAGAGAAGTGCAAGTGACTGACTGGCCTGGTTTAATGCACAGCCATTCCCCAGCTGAACCACAGTCATCACCCTCCCACCCTGACCCAACAGCTCAGTTCAGATGATGGTGCAGCTACTCTGCACCAGGAGAAGCATGTAACTGTCAGAGTCTGGACCCTCTGTCACACTTCTAGAACTGGCACGCTAAAGGGGAAAGGAAGGAAAGGATAAGTAACATGAATTTCCCAGTTAAGAATCACTGAATGGTGACATTCAAACTCAGACTTTATTTTCATCTTTAAGCCCAAAAAGCCTCTGGTATATGAGCTCTTCTGCACTGGTATAACTACATCTCACCCAGGGCAGACCTCATCAGCTGCTTCATCATCTCCTTTCATCTCTCAGGCCCCTTACCTTCCCACGTGACTGGAAAAAGTCAGAAAATCACGGTCAGTGCTGGCCTGGTACCTGCGGGTAGCATTCAATAACAGGTGCTGCAAGCACAGGGCTGCTCCTGCCCTGGCCCTCATGCCAGAAGCCTGTCAGGCAGCTGCTCTGTCTACACTACCCTGCTTAACAGAGGACACTGCTTGCCTTTTTTTCCCCTCCTCCTCCTCTACTGGGAGCCCTTATTTCTCACCTCCCACTGCAACACTTATCACGGAGTATATCCTTCACCTCCAGCTCAGCGTCCCTTTCCTCCGACTGGAAAGTCACTGATGATGGGGGTGGGAGGTGGCAGCTTGTTCTCAGCTCATTAATCTATCACAAACCTCTGCAGCAGGCTAGCTGCCTCCAGCCCTCGTTCATTTTCAAGCACAAAGGATGTTTGTGTTTGATTGGATATGCTGGATAAATGATTCCAAGCTGTGAATTTCATTTCATCGCTAATCACAGACACGGGCTGAAATCCTGTGCATGAAGTTGACAAATAAACTTCCATTGACCTCCACGGCAAGGTGGGACACTGGTCACCCTGAAATAAATAATAATAATGTGAATTAGATCACAGGGGTCCACAGGAAGGTTATATGCAAGAAGACATCATTCACATCACCCTTATCTTTACTCCTGCTCTGTAGATTCACATGTGAAGGGGATATTTGCTTTCCTGTGTTACTAGTAGCTGTGAAACGAACACATCATTAAGGAAACTCACAATCCCAGCTCAGATAAACACCAGAAGCTTCTAAACCAGCCCCAAGATGCTCTTCTAACATCAGTCAGACCTTGGAGCTTTGCTGTCCCTATGGATAAGGGATGGCTCTCCTCTGGGCACAGAGATGTCTCTGCCTCCCTCCAGCAGAAAGGGGAGCTCACACCATCCCTGGAAGTGTCACTGCAGGGCTTGGGGCTGGGGGCACAACTTCGGCACTGCTCACTTTCCAGCACAGGAGATGACTCAGACTCCCTTTCCAAGGACATAAAGAGTCCCTCCTCCAAACTGGTAAATCAGTCAGGTGCTCAACATGGAGCTCCTCACAGGAATCAGGAGAAGCAAAAAACCCATTTAATTTGTAATTCTTTTTTCTTAAATGCTAGTGGTTGTGCAGTAGGAACTAGATATGTATTTCTGGCTCTTTTTTTCCCACAAAGACCTCAAACCCAAAAGTCAGAACAGGGAAATCAGTTACAGATTTTAGAAAGTTTCCCTCAGCACTTCTACTGTGATGAGGCAGGCTGAAGTGACAGTGGTTCAGTCCTGCAGGAAATGAGCTGGCAGTTCTCAGCCCTGCAGCACAGCATCCTCTTTGAACAAAGCCCCTTTATCACATATCACAAAGGAGAGACAGAGGGGAGGAAGAAAAGGGAGGTAAATAGAGGAGGAATAGAGAAGTCAGCAGTACACACAGTCATGACCTGTGCTTGTTACTAGGGCAGCAGTGCCCTTCTGCACTTCACAGCTTGTGGTCTGTGCTCAGGAGCTGCTGAAGGTCTGCTGGCTTCTCCCACTGCTGTGCCATGATGTGACATGTCCTTGCCTGGGCATAATGGGGCCAGGAGGAAACTCAGCATTAACTGTGCTCAGCAGGGCAGCGTGGGCATTGCCTCCCTGCCTGAATGATGAATGGCCTCAGCACTGCAACCTCCACAAAAAACACACTTGCCTGAATGTCTCCACGGCACCTCACTGGCCTCCAGAGCCTAATTCCTGAAATTAGGTACTAGGGCAGAGGTTTTTGGTTTCCAAACCAGACAATGTGCTGGAGAGTGGCCAGAGGCTGTGGGTACACTGAACGAGGGTGGGGTAATTTGGGGGGAAGCTTTCTGCCTACAGGGAGAACAGGATGCGTGAGAGCAGGTCTACAGCTCTCAGCTGGAGCAAAAATTACCGGCAGATTATCATCTTGATAGCAAGATTTAGTGTGAGGAGGGCCAGGCCAGGTGAGTCACCCTGCTGCTGCTGCCAGTCGTTGGGGCTGCTGATGGCTGTGATAACCCAATGAACACAGAGTGAGGACCCGCAGGGAGATTGCCAGGTTAGTTATGGAGCTGGGCACTCGGGAATGCCAGCAGCTGCTGCCTGTGCCCCTTTGCAGCGCCAGATACTGGAGAGGACAGGGCACAGGGCCCAAGACATGCCAGCTTTTACCACTTGTTCCTCGGGTGGGCTGCACCCTGAGCATGGTGCAGCTGATCCTATCCCAGGAATTGGGTGCGGAAGCAGATTTTGCTCCACCGCAAGCTCCTCCTCTGGGGTGCACATGAGGAGCTGAACAGCTCCCAACCCCAACACGGCAACAGCTGAACTTGGCTCACTGAGCCATGGTCGAGCACCAGGGACTAAAACCTGTGGCCAAGCTTCTGGGCAAGCCCAGACCAAAGACCATAAAGAACTAATGTGGAGGGGAATAAATTCCCCAAAACAGCCTCTCTGGTCACCTGCAAGAACATCAGGTCCTGGTGAGACAGGAAGGTCTGGACTCTGCTGTCTTCAGTTCAGTCATTTACCACAGCAGGTGAATGAGTTCAGATACTTGTCCTTTACTTGAGACCTTGCATACCCAGTACCTCACCCACCCCTGCAGGTTTGACACTGTGGTCACAACTCATACAGTTTTGACACTGTGGTCTCTTACTCTTTCTCTGTACAGGTCTAAATAGAACTGGGATGGGCTCCCAAGCAGTCCTGCTCTTAGTCCCTGTTAGCCAGGGATCACATCGCACCAGAGGGTGTGGAGAGGCTCTTGACACCAAAATGTTTTGACAATCAAACATCCTCAAACAACTCTAGGCATTGAGCACAGCTGATACATGCGGGGCCAAAGCAGCTCTGAGCTGTCTAGAGCCACACACATAACAGAGAGCTCAGCAAATCCTTCCTGAGAAGTGGTGTGAACTCTTGGGTTACTGCTACACACGAAGCCAGCTGTCCTATCTGCACACCCAGTGCTACCTATGTTGGTGAGTCTGACGGGAGCTGAGATACTGGTGCCGCTGGCTACTTGGTTTTCAGGAGCCACAGACACCCTGCAGAGCACAGGAAAGCCATCACTCTCCACAAGCCCTTCCACTGCACCCACCAGCCTGTCCCACAGCAGAGAGAAACAGATTGCAGATATTCCTGAACAGTCCCTGCAGGCATGAGGCTCCACAGACTCACCACTATAACCAGTAAGGGATGTTCAGGCTCTCTTCAGGCTCTCTGGCTAACTCTACTGCAGCTCCAGTTTAAGAGCAGGGATAGTGGCTCTCCCTGCTATGCATTCAGGGTCTCTCCCCCATGGATGCACTCTAAACCCAAACACATCATCCACCTCTTGCTGGGACTCCCCCTTCCCTTTGCTCCAGGTGGAAGTGGTGACTGAATGTGATGAGGTGCTACTTGGCCTGAAAAATCTTTAGATGTTGCAATTTGTTGCTCAGGGGCTGCAGCTGGACTAGATTAGATTACACTGGGCTAACCAGAGAGATTTTTGCTGGGTTTCTCCAGCACCAAGCTAACCACAAATCATGAAGCAGCAAGAAGACCTAGAAAAATGTTCACATCTGAAATGCTTTCTCACAGAGCAAGTTCAATTAACGAAAAGTCCCATGAGGTCAAAAGAGAAATGAAAAGTAATCATTAGGGTCGGAGGTTGTACAGTGCACTGAGTATTGAAATTACTCACCCTGCTACAGTCCAGCTACAAGATTTCCTGTTTGCTTTGCCCTAATTTTTGGGTGTTTTACAGTGATTAGAATGATAAATTAAACTCCTACACTAGAAAATAGCTGGTGGCAATGGAGGTGGGGTAATTTTGTGAGTTAACTGTGACAGACAAATGTGAGAAACATTATGATCCAATTTTGGTTTAAATTTGGAGACAAAAGTACACCTCAGTCCTTACTTAGTTGAAATGGCTTATTCAGCTCAAGAACATATTTTACATCCCTATTTCCCCTGCTGCACAGTGGAATATGATGCCATGCACTCTGCTTGTCATAGCTCAGATCCTGTCTTACATTTCTGTAATGCCTTGCATGCTGGGGAGTTTTGGCATGCTTCACAAACTGCTGTGTACATGGCCAGAATCAGACATGCAGCCACTTCTGGGGTTGAAGGCAGCAAGAAGTGTGTGTGCTGCACTGGGGGCAATGAGATTCTGTCCCAGAAGAGATTCTTTTGCATAGCATGTCATTAACGTCAATCTCTGAACACCCAGCAAGCTCCTGGCCACAAGTTTAGCTGCATCTCAAGGACTGGAAATTTTACTGCTGGGATGTGAACCTGTAATTCCAGGCAATCTATTTCTGCCTAACCTGCTAGGCTGTCAGTAGCTGTTTTCATCACTTACATACAATTTAGAACAATATAGATAAATATCAATGTAGATCTCAGCCTCCTGCACCTTTTGGAAGGGGTTATATCCTCTCAAAGGATGCTTTTGGGAAAAGAACCAACAGCAAAGGTGGCAAAGGAGTCAAGTTGCCAGAAAAAGTCATCTTCTCTTTTCCACCTCTCATCATCTGCAGTTGTTTCTGCTCACTGTCCCACAATGTAAGAAGGAGGCACATCCTGGTGTGACACAGGTTCTGTTCTACCAGTGCTTTTGCATCCCTCAGGGTCCTGCACATCCCCCCTGGCTGAAGAGAGAGCAGTGTGACAACTCAATTGACTGTCACAGTGCAAGTTTGGTGCCTGGAGCTGGCATGTCCCCACTGAATACACACTTTAATTCAAGCTCCCAGTCGTACTCCCATATCAAATGCCAGATTCCAGGCATCCTGCAGCTTCTGTGACATTTACCTGGAGCCATTTGCCATAGCCTACCTGCTCATCTCCATCCCCTTTCCCAAAAGCATGTCCTGGCAGTTGGAGAGAGAGGTTCCAGCAAGGTTCTTGTTGAGCTACCTGCTCGTTGCCTTCCAGCACTTGGGAAGGTACCACTGGAAAGGCAGGTGATGCTTAGCACATTGGAAGTTGACCAAGGGCACCTGTGACCTGGCCACAGTGCTGCTACCAGCCTCTTCCTCAATTGGGTATCAGTTGTTGTTTTGATTATAAACAGGCCTAAAAACTGGTTATTCTTAGAGAAAGAGAAAGAGGGGGGAAAATCCCTTTTTCCATGCCAGCCTTTTTAAACATCATCCTGGTGCTACATGGGGAGAATGATGTCCCTTTCTTCCTGTACCCTGAGGAGGTACAGAGGAAGGAGCAGTGCCTGTGGCCCTGAGCACTGCCTGGGACACTGGCTGGCAGCTGAAGAAGACCTGGCTTCCAGCCACACACCCAAGTGCTGTGGTGTGTGTCCTACCTCAGCCTGAATCCCAGCTGCCAGCAGGAGTGAACACCTGGGTTTGCAGGGAATGCTGCCTTTGGCTGCACCCAGCTCCCCATGCTCAGGAAACCACAGTCCTGTAATGGTGTAGCTGTAACTTGGCTGAGTGTCTCTAAGCAGTGGGCAGCCTATAGCTATTTTTTAGAAGGCATTTGCATTTTGGCAGGGTAGAGGATACAAAGTGGTTGCTTATAAAACAGGACCTAAGATACTGAAAAAATTGATTGCTGTTGACACACAGTAGCCCTGAGCCAGGTGATCCATTCCTGATTCCCAGTGGCCATGAGGACACAACAGCCTCCCAGAGATCAACTAAACATTCTGCATGCAGGGCCACAGGGTGTTGGGTACTGCAATAGCTGGAGCTTGCAGGAATGTTAACTTAGCTCCCTAAGCACTGATGTAGGAATGAGAGTTCACTGGTGAGCCCATGTACCAGCCTGTCTTTATAAGGTGCTGTGGCTGAACAGGGCTGGGGCTTCACTTCCAAAGTCAGGGTCTGGATACTGAGCTTGAAATCAGCAAACAGAAGAAAATCAAACTCATTCCAGGCTCTGCCTTTCCTTGCCACCATGCACCATCCAAGATGCTTCCTGTTCCTCAACAGCATCTTCCACCTTGAGACATTTGAGACAGGGTTTCCCTTCATCTCAAAAAGCAGCATGTGGGGCAGAGAGACAACAAAGCTCTGATATCTCAGAGCCACATCTCTGCCTTGTGTATTTCTGTGCAGTGCCACAAACCATTGGGGTGGGCAGCCCTGGGATAGCCTCTCTCTCCAGCCCTGCTTCTTCTCCCTGACCACAGGCAAATGCAGCTCTGGTTTGGACCAGGATCTCGTACCAGCCTCCAACGTCATTTGTTCCATCACCTGGACCTGTTGTTTTCAAATGTTCAAGGGGCCAAGGGATATATTTGTTGATGGTATGTATGTTGGTTACTACCAGGATTGCAGTTTTAAGGATTTTCCACATATCGTGTGTCCTGTGTCCGTCCACGTTACAGTGCAGTGACCCAGACACAACACTGACAGCTGCAGGGTAAATAAATAAAAACAGAGTATTTTGATCTTGGAAGGGAAGGTGGTTTGGAGGGGAAGGGGGGGGCCAGGGTGTCAGCAGCCAGGACAGGGTGGCCACAGCTGTGATGGGAACAGATGCTGCACAGGGAGCGGGAGCAGGGAATAAAGTTCTGCAAATGCAAGCAATGCTGGAGAGTCTTGGAGAATGGCACGCATATTTGGGACAGGTGGGAAGTGTTTACATTGAAATAAGAAGGATGATGGCTTGACAGAATGCTGGTCATGTTACCTGTGACCCAAACTGACCGGCCAGATCTCTCATGGGCCCAGAACATCTGAGACCACCATTTCTATGTCACAGCAGAGCCCACAGAATGTGTGTAGGATCCCATGCAGTTCTAGGGCTACTGCTGCCTCGAGGTGTTTTGTCCCTCTCACAAGCAAGCTGATGTTGGCTCTAAGCCAGCCTTTATCCCAGTCTAGCTTGTGGTGGGTCTCTGTAGGACCCCTGTGCAAGCCTTGAACCAGGCAGGTACAAGGAAATATGGAGACCTGAGCCAGCAAACCTGCCAGTGTGGTCTCCAGCACAGCTGGGGCACAGCTGGCACTGCCCAAGGACACATACCTGACTCACCCCAAACAGCAGCTCTGCCATGGCTGGGTCCCAAGCTGGTTACATTGGTTTATTGGCTTTGGTGCTTGGTTTTTGTTTTGGTCGTTTTGTTTGGTTGTTTTTTTAATAAGTCTAGAAGAAGTTATTTCTCAACCAGTGTTTAAATGATGAAACAACTAGAGTTGCACACCTTTCAAATCCTCAGAAGCAGCCCAGCTGCCAGGAGGAGCTCAGGGAGGCTCTTTCAAAGCAGGTAACCTGCTGCTGGCTGCTGCCTGAATGAACTGGCATTTGGGTGCAAAGCAGTTGTGCTCTGTGCTCTCTCTGCTGATGGTCATTAAGGACAGGAGGCTGTGGGACTTGTTGCAGAGGATCTTTGCAATGCTTCACTGAATTTCCTCCATCCTAAGGACTCGTCACAACAAATGATGTGAACAAAACCTTTCTTTTCTTCTGGCCCTTTATACCCTTTCCATAGAACATTAAGGGCTGGGTTTTTCAGGATCCCTGGAGGCACATGTGTCCCCATTTAAAATTAATGGAGAGCTGGGAACACATCTCCCTGAGGTGCTGTTGAAACCCCAGCTAAAAGGGTTGAGCTGAGCCCAGCAAAGGCAGACAGCATGGCTCTGTCACACCTGCATTACCCAGTGGTGTCAAGGAGACTTGTCCAAGGCCATTTTACGTGGTGCACTGAAGAACAGAGACCAGAGGATTGATCTCCTATGCTTCCAGTCTGTCTCCAAGCTTCCCTTTTGCTCCTGGCTGCTTGCTGATTTGCGTGACCCAGGGGAAAAGAAATCCTTCTGACTGCAGATATGTCACAGGAGGATGCTCAAAGGCAGCTTGCAAGAAAGTTTGAGAATTTCTAATCAAGCTGGAGAAAGGCTCACAAACACAAAGTCATGTTGAGAGACATTCCCTGCATTTATTCACACCCTAGCCCCTAGATAAAAATAGCTTTCTATGTTAAGTTTAGGACCACAGAAAGCCCAGTGGATAGCAAGGGATTATCACAAAAGGGCAGCAAGGCAGTCAAAAAGAGCCTGAGGGACATTTTGTGCAATTTCCATGAAGGGAATAATTAATTCAAACTGTATACAGACAGCTCTGGGAGTGTCCACTCTGGAGATGTTCAAAGAGTCCTTTGCTGCTTTGGGCTCACTTTAAATCGAGTGTCCTAAAAAACCACTTCAGCTATGCATTTCTTTTCAGTTAGACAGAGTGCTTGAATGCCAAGGGATCAGGGAAAACTTTGTTATTAAAGAGCTGCAAGACTTTAACAAGGTACGTAGTCATTAGAAAGTTGTTGAGTCATGAAAATACCCTCAATAATTTGAAATTAATGTTTAGTGTGTGCTGTACCATAAAAATGCTTAGATGTCGTGGCCATGGATACTAAAGAAAAGCCTTAAGGCCATGACTACACGAGCAAGTTACCGCAAGGTGAGCGAGGGTGTAATTTTAGAGAACACCACTTACAATAAGGAAACTTCCCTTTCTTCAGCTCTTGTCCTGGGACCAGAGGAGGTGGCTAGGTCCTTGCTGAATGTGGCACAGGCTTCCTTTTGAAGGCTGCTGGCTGAGGGCATGCATGTGGCTGGGTACAACACAACAGATAAGGTGCAGTAAATCTATGTAATTACTGATCTTATCTTTTAGTAGCTTTGCTCTCCAGCACAGATGTAAGGATTGGATGGACTATGTGCAGCAGCCAATGCCACAGAAATGGACACAATTAGATAGTTAAGAAGGTAAGTAGAAATGGCTAGAAATTATTGTGGAGATTCTGTTTCATAGGAACAAATAAACATATGTATTAATAAATTCTTGCAAATGACAAATTGGGCTCTAATTTCCCTCTACCAGTGTCTCTATTGACAAGGTAGGGAAAAATGAGAAATTAGCAAGTGTTTCCTTCCTTCCTTCTTTTCCAGAAAAACACCGTTTTCTGAATTCAGACTGCTTCTGGTAATGTCCTTTCTTTTCCATCTTTGGATTATGCCAAGCAAAATTCATCAAGTTTCACTTATGATTTGTGAAATTCCCTTTCTGACCAAGGGCAGAGGGATGCCTTTTGGGGCTGTCACACCTTATGTTGAAGAACAACATGCTATGGTGGTGCTGCTCAGCATTCCTCATACTCCTTGTGGAAGCAGAGCAGGATGCAGATCCCAGCCTGTTCCTGAAATTACACAGAAACTGGGCAGAAATTATGGTTCCCTTGCTAGGAAGGGGTAACTCACATTTCTACTGTTGCCCAGCTCTACAATTAAGAAATATTGCTCTGATGGTGGTTGTCTGTAGGCATCTGTTTTCTTCAGGTGCTCATAATATCAGTGTCTCAAGAGTTAAACTACCTGGAAGAAGGGGATTTTAGTGGAAGATCCGGAGTGGTGAACATTATCAGCAGTGTTAATCTGTCACATCTCTCCTGGACTGTACATGCCACGCTCCATCACTCTGGCATGTCGTGGCCTGCATTGTTACAAGATGTGCTCAAGCTGTAGCCAGCCATAGCTTGGCATCTCAGTGAACCTTCTGATCCAAGAAAATACGGGAAGGAGAAAATAATAGTGCCATTTTCAAAAGGAAAAAACCCTACACAAACCAACCCACCTTATAAAAATCAACCAAAACTAACTCCTAGACTTCCAAACAAGAATTAAAATAGAATTTTTCAAATACTACTTTAGAACAAACCTGTTTGAATTAAAGGTGAGCTAGGCCCTTGATTGCACATCACTAAGGGATGCCAGATGGCTCAAAATCTAGAGTTTTTCTGTTATTTTTCTCTCATATTCAGACACATACAAACTAAAAAAAAAAAAAGTGTTTGTTTTTCTGGTTCTCATTTCCCAGTTCTGGCAAGAACCTGGCCAGCAGCCAGGCTGGCCTGAAAACATCCCATGCTATCTGAGCTTGGAAATGCAGCAGACTCAAGCTGGACCAGTCCTTGGAGTTGACTTGGAGAGCCCACACCCCGGTGCAGACACTGGACTGCAGACACTGGACTGCAGACACTGGGCTGCAGACACCAGATGAGAGGGAAGGCTCTTGGCCCTATTGTTGTTGTTGAGCTCCTGGAAAGGAGCTGAAGAGAGGAAAAATGTACTGGATAGGATAAAAAAACTCTCACAGGAATGGATGATCTCACTTGTCCACACATACACACCCAGATGCACAAATATATATAATTAACTGGAAAATACTGTGTGGTACAAAGGTTTCTACAGCTTGGGATCATCACAGTTTGGCTAGTTAAGGTTGGTACAGCCATAACAAAGATTACTTCCCACACATCTCCTGCTAAGAGCCCTTCTACCACATCACAGCATTTTAGTAGGCATTTATATCTGTTGATAGGTACCTCTGTGCTTTTCACACAGAGAAAACTAGGCATGTGATACAATTATGAAATGTACATATAATAGCTCATCTAGTCATCAGTGGAACAGATGAGCTCTATGCACACACATGCTCTTATATGGACAGTCTGGGGACCCCTTTGAACATTCACAAGGGTTTGTAAGGGACAGGAGACAAAAAGACTATCCTGTCTGAATACCTAAAGAATAAAATGAAAAGGAGGAATAAAACCAAAAGCCATCGAAGGCACTATCTCTCTGGCTTTTCCCCTGTGCAGGACATCTGTGGTGGAACAAAGGGAGGGCCACTGGTGGTACTATGGGATTTTGGGGCTTCTTAAGCAGTCCCATGACAGCCTGGACAGAATTGGAAAAGGCAGCTCAACTTACAGCCACAAGTTATCAATTTCAAAGGTGTCACAAAACACCTTCTGCACCTCTTTGCCCATTTCCTAGACAGTGTTTCCTAAGGGACAAAGCAGAGTGCTCTCAGAGCATGGCTGAGACCTTACCAGCTCACTAAAGCAGCAAAGTCATTGCCATGCATTGCTGGGCTGCCATATTGTGTGGCAAACAAGACCTTGCTCTATTCTATTGCAAAGATATATATATTTTTTAACCTGTGCTTGTTATTTTCTTAAATGAAACACATATGCCTCTGTTTGGTTGGGGCTTTTTTGCTGGGTTGTTTTTTTGGTTTTGTTTTTTTTTGGGGGGGGGTTGTTTGGGGGTTTTGTGGGTTTGGGTTTTTTTTGTTTGTTTGGGGTTTTTGTTTGTTTGTTTATTTGTTTGTTTTGAAGTGGGGGCAATTTTTTTAGATTTTTGTTTTGTTTTAGGAAAAGCTATGAAGCGTTCCCACATACTTTCCACTCATGCTGAAGATGAAGTTTTGTCCTTGAATACCACTGGTGGTGCCCATTGTTTCCACCTCCGTGGTCCACATGGGCATCCTCAGCTCTGACCAGGGCATTCTTCATCCTCAGGAGCTACAATGTGACAGCAAAATCAAACCTTTTCCTTGCAAAAAGCCCACACAACATCTCTTAGAATTTTGCAAGACCCAAAACCACCTTAATAAAACCAAGGACCGAGAGAGAGAGCAAGAAAGGAGCTGTGTTACCTCTGCTTTGATAACCCCAGAAGCCACTTCATGCTTGTAGCATTAACTGGAAAGTTTACTGCTTCCACTGTCCTGCTAGAGCAGGACCTGTTGTTTGTCTTGCACTGAAGAAGTAGGACAGTGTTTCTCAACAGGAAGGCTTGTCTGGATCCCAGACAAAGAGTATCACCAGCCCTCAAATAACCCAACCACTCACTCACCCTGACCCTTCACACATTGAAGAAAACTCACCACCACAGCTGCAGATTTCCATCCAGCCTCCCCACAAAACAGTTAACGTAATCCCTAAGCAGAGATACTAATGTGAGAAGCCAAGAATGGTTATTTTTTAGGTAACAAGAATGCCCCAAATTTTACTGGTGTTACATAACTTTCAGCTTCTTGGTCCAAGCCCCAAGCTACTGAAAAGCTTCTCTGTTTTTTAGGACTCTGGGTCATTCCTTTCTCTGTGTCCAAGCTGCTCTTCCAATATATTTTTAAACTCTATGCTTGTTTCCAGTGACTGGACTCCAAGTCACAGGAAAAACTCTGTAAGAGAGATTGTCTTCTAGCATATAAATCTTACGTTGAAAGGGGACAATATTTTTGGAATTCAAGGGCTAGGTTTCTTCACTGCAATATTTTTCTTTTGGCACTTACAGAAACACTTTTTCTTTAGAAGGAAGTTGCTTGTTCAACTCTAATCCAAAGCAGGAGGCACAAGGCAAAAATCTCCTTTCCTACACAGATTTTTTGGATGGAGGAGGTATTTTCTTTTAGTCTGTTCAGGACTTTATTAATTTGTCTACATCCAGGTGTGCAGGATTTCTGTTAGGGAATGCTACATCCCCCTAAATACAATACAGCACAAATTATTGGTTTTCTGGTCTCACTCCAAAATGCCCTGGGATATCAGTGCTTCACCTAATCCTAAATCAGGATCAATGGCCCTCATGGTACAGACAGCTCAGAGACGCTTTGAGGTTCACCTGCCCATTTTAAGAGTCTTCACCAAAACATTATTTATTACTGGTTACTCAACAACAACAACAACAAATATAAACTTGCAAGAATGGGCTGGGAGTGTCAAAGGCAGAAAAGTTCTACCCCAAAGGCTTGTGCTTTATACAAACATGGTGGAAAGAAAGAGCACAACACAATGATGAGAAGCTCAGAAAATGGCTTAACATCTCAGACAGTGGACAGGTTTCAGATATTTGCAAACATACTCCTAAAGCCAGCTCCTCACCCCAATGACTTCTTGCATCCATCCCCTCATTTATACACTGCTGCTCTGATGGACTGGCTGCTAGAGCTCCTGCTGAATGCCAGGCCTGTCACCAGGATCTGGAAGCAACCCAGAACTGGAGCATAGCTAGCAGACCCCCAGCCACACACTTAAAAGTCACTTAAAAATTCTCCTCTTTTTCAAAGCCTGGTGCAGTGGGCTTTTCTTCACTAAGGCACCCAACTTACTCCCAGCACAACAGGTGACATTGTGGTCTCATGCTTGGGAAAAGGAGACACTAAAATATTTGGGGATTTTGTATGCAATTGATTGTAGCTCTCAGCAGGGTCTGACTTCCTAGAGAGAGGAGATACAATCTTTGCTCAGCACTGTACCCAGCTGATTGCACTGACCACACTGAGGCACACATCCAGGTGTATAGTTCATTATAAGATGAAGAGGGAGATATAAAAATTCAAGATGGGTCACTGACTTGATAGCTGGATGTTCCTTTCTCAACCCCAGAAACAGCAGAAGACCTGGAAGACACAGAGACAAGTATAGACCAAATCAGCCTTTTCATCTGTTGATGCTTTACATGGCCACAGCCAACACAAAAACAGGCAGAGGGATTCAGCTTGCCTTACAGTGCAGGATCTCCATCCAACCTGAGCACTCTGGGCTCCTGTCACAGCTGCTGGAAAAAAACAGGCATATTTTCAGGGGAGATTAAGCCAGGCTTGTTTTGGGCTGTCAGGTTGAAGTGACTCAGCCCCTAGCCACACCTCTTGCTTTTCACTTGTTAGAAGGGGTGTCTAGACAGCTCAGGTGTGGGCGTTGCCGTGTCCACATTCAGTGGGATTAATCCCTGCTGGAGGACCTCGTACTGAGCCAAGGCAGCCCTCTGACACCACCTCGGTAAGCAGGGCAGAGGGCTGCAAACAGGCAGGAGAGGTCTAGACTCCCACGAGGATTTAGTGGCCTCACTCCTGGATGACTTTCACAGCCACATGTGGCTGCAAGGAAAAAACAGTGCCCAAAGCCCAGCTCTCCTCTGCTCCTGGGCTGTTTTGGTGACTGTTTTGTTCCCCTCTAGCAACTCTGCAGAGGCAGCAAGAAGCCACACAGCAAGGAGGGCCAGTGCTGATGAAGCCCCCAATTAACCTGCCTGCTGGACAGGCTTCTCCAAGGAACTCTCAGCATCTGGATGAAAACTGGAATGCAGCCCTCGCTGCCGCCTGGTCTCCAGGGCAACATCCCCGGTGTGTACACAACAGGGCCATCAGGTGGCTGTTTGTGTGTCACTGATCATCACAATCTTTTATTCCTGGCACGGGGCACACGGAGATGAATGAGGCTGATATGAGGAATGGCACCACCCTGCTGTAATGGGGATAATTCTTCAGTGTCATTCTCCAAGGCTGACTATGAGTCTCCACACACAGACACACGAATGCACTTCACTGCCCTTTGTCTCAGTATCTCTCAGCTGTACCAGCACTGCTTACCTTAAAAGGTGCCTTTTACTTTATTTTATTTTCTTAAATTCATTTTCATTACTTGTGGTCCAATCTTAGTGATGTCCACCTGTAGCAAAGGGATAAATCATCATGTTTATGTTTGGGAGTGGACTTAAATAGTTTGACTGGATAGTGATAAGTGAATAGTTTTCATAAAAGTGTGTAAATACAAACAGAAATCTGGATTCCAACCTTCCATTTCTAGTCAATTCCTTCAACAGCCAGGTCCCAATAGTAACTCAAGATATTTCCAGTGAGAAAATAAGCAAGGTATGGATGATCCTGCAGACACATTTCCTGTCCTAAATGCAAAAAGGACTCCAAAGAGAGGATTTAACAAATGAAATTTAGTTCCTTGCACAGCTAGCATTCATGTGAAGAACTTTACACTCTTTGAACCAGGTACAGTAATTTTGCTGAGTGCCCTGGTGCTCTTGTCTGATGCCCAGTAGGTTTCCAGTTCTCCAAACCTTGGGAAGCAGTGTTAAACAGCTTATTTTAGTCTTGCCACATATACCAAAGTTCAAAGAGCTGGACCACTTTTGGTACTCGAGCCTGTGATGATGATCATGAACTTAATCAATCAAAGGACTTTTAAACCACTTCCCAGAGGCATGAAGGAAGAGCAGCCCTAGAAGCCAAGGAACAATGAATGCACTGACAAGTAGGTAGAGAGAGACTTGTGCAGAAATATCTGTATGTGCATGTGTGAGGGAAAAAGACAAGATGAACTAATCCCTTTCCCGGGGCTATGTCTTTACTCTTTCAGACTGGCACGTGTCTCCTTTGTTTTCAATAATAAGAGGCAATTATATCTGAAATGTTAAACTGTAAATCCATCATGTAATTAAGGGAATTCAAACTGCACAGAACTATGGGAACATTTAAGGATGGATTAGGGACAGGGACTCTGAGAATCATACTGTGTTTTCCATTCCCTGACTCAAAGGCTCAGGCAGTTTGCTGCTTTCCCCACGGACTGTCTATCTCCCCACCACAAGATAAGAGAACCACATGCTGATTCCAGGGAGAATCACTGGTGTGCTGTGGTGGAACAAAACAGCCGTCAGAGAGGGGTTTATGGCTTGTGTTTCCTTTAATTTTTTTTGACCCTTCTTATCACTAAACAAAAGCTTGTGGTCTTTCCTAGATAATCACATTTAAGCTCTTATAAAACCACATGCCTGGATAAAGCAAGTCTTATGCAACTCGGATGAAGCCTTTTTCCCCAGTGTAATTATTATTGAAGAAATCTATCATATTTTACAGCAAAGCCTAAAATGAAAAGCACTTAATTAAAAATACAGATGAAGCAGTGTATTTTGAAATCCTCCCACCCTCTACCACTTATATTTGCAAACAAAAGAAGGAAGAAGTAAGGAGTACTAAAAAAGGAGACTCATTCTTTCCTCATAGGATCACCAGTAACACTCACCTCCCGTGGGCAGTGAAGGAGGGAGTGCCTGGGCTTATCCCACAGCACTGTGTGGAAGCCTCTCCAAGACAATGCAGGAGTGATGGTGAAAGCAGGGATCTAAGCCATGGAGGCCCTAAATGCAGCTCTAAAGTCCTTCACATCTCTCCATATTGGTGTCTGCTGGTCAAGCTTGGCATTGCTGCTGCTGGGAAGGTGCACATCTGTGCACAGCTGGCCTGGGCTGCCACACCAAAAGAGAGGAAGGCACCATGTACTTTCTTAAAGAAAAGGGAGGAGAGGGTGGTTTGAGCACAGCCTCAGACATAGGCTTCACCAGAAAAACAGGGGCAGACATCAGGAACTAGAGTTCCTGTGGGTCCTGCTGGGTCTGTCTTGTTCTGAGTGTCGAGGTGAACTGCATCTGACACTATGAGCAGAGGCAGGAGTCATTTGCACCTTTCTTCTCAATATTTCTTTCCAAACATGAACAGAGAGTGATTTTCAGGGGGTGATCTTTGGGCAAGGAATGCCATTACTTACACCACAGTCACTTGGGATAATATTTATTACCGATAAGCTTTTGTGGGGCAAGCTCAGGCAAGGGAGATCAAATCACTGCTTCAGGGCAGCCCTTGACTTATAACTGCAGAAATGCCAACACCACAAAAAGTCAAATGCAGAATGGAATATGAGTGTACAGGGCTTGACTCAGAAACCATAAGATTTGCTGAGTTTGATTTGTTTTACTTTGGGGTGTACATGGGTCATATTATACCTAAGTGTAAGGGCTAGAAACACATTTTGGATTGTTTGAAGGGGTTTGTTTGGTTTGTTTTTTATGAGAACTCCTCAGATAACGTTATTTTTTTTTAAATAGCATCACAGTGCAAAATTCAGAATACAATTAGAACTGGCTACATAGTAACTACTACTCCCACGTCTGCATCCAGCATTGCAAAAATGTTGATTAAAAGCTAGACAACTTTCTTCCACTCACCACATTTGGATCATTAAACAAACCAAATATCTTCATATTTCGAGTAGCATCCAATATTAGTTGAAACCTTTTGACTGGCCTGGATTTGTTTCCTTGCTGGAATACGAGGGACAAGTACTCCACCCTTTCTTTTAAATAGACTTAAGATGTTTCATTGAAGTTACTTGGAACAGGGTGCAGAGACCATCAGGAAAGGATTAACTGTAACAAAATCTTTGTGAGGTTAAAAACTGGGCAAGCTGGTCATTTAAACTCTGTGATGGGTCATTTGCCTGTAGCAAACCAACCTTCCCAAAAACCAACCTAATCACATATATCTACCTTAAAGGTGTTGTGTGAGGGTTTCTATTGTTACTGGAAGATGCCCCAGTGGAAATGTCTCCAGAAAGCTTTTAAGGAGCCACCAACTCGGCCAGAGCGGACGGGTGGACTGCAGACTGGGATTTATTTAGTGAGAGGCGTGAAAAGCCAGAAATCCAGCCCAGCATTCCCTGGATTTCGTCTCTGGCACAGGAAGGGTTTGCATGTTTCCCGCTTGTGGCTTCTATTTTAGCCTGTGTTCATTGCTGGGATGCTTGGACACAGCTGTGCTGGTTCATTAACTGCCCAGCATGTCACTCAGCCCAAGCAAATGGCTTTGGAGTAGCATTTTCCAGTGACTCAAGGGGAGGGTAGTCCTCTCTGTGAGGAAAGGAAGGTGTTGGTCTAGGAGATATTTGATAATCTCCTAAGATGCATTTAAAATGAAGAACAGAAAAGAAGACTCGAGCAGGAGCAAGGCAGATTCCCAGAGCAAAAAGGCTGGGACTCAAATGAACATTTCAGGAATAATCCTCAGCCACTGAGAAGCCCTACTGAGAAATGAACCAAGACCATGGAGTGATCAATGAACCAATATCTCTCTTTGCGTTACAGCCAATATCTGTAACAGAGAGCTCACTGCTCCTGTGGCTTTCCCTGTAGGCTCAGAAGTGAGCAGTTTGAGGGTACTAACTGGACACCAAGAATAAGGGAAATGGATCTACAGTATCCCCACCCTTTTCTGGTCATTACATCCTGCTCTCAGGCAAAAGCCATTCACAAAATTAGAGCATGCTCAAGCCTTGCCCTTGAATGCTTCAGTTTGGAAGGTGCCCTGCCCTGTTCCAGAAGCTGTGTCAGGGACGTGCTGATCTGTGCAGCTGCTAGTTGGGTGCTCTTTTCAAAGAAACAGGGTCCACATCCTGCTGTAAGTGACTCATGCTGAGATCATCCCACTCAGGAAGAGACAGAAGGAGCTGTCCCACCTCTTACTCCAGGGAGGACTTGTGGCATGGAGGAGCAAAGCAGGTGCTGCAAGTGAAGAGGCTTGGGGCTCTTTTTGTGCAGAAGAAAAGAGACAGCCCCTAAGGAAGGTGTTGTCTGCCAGCCCACGCTATGGCATCCATCACAGTGACAGCCTTTGGCCAGGGGCAGGCTGGGAGAAGCATCCCTGGCACGCTGGCACGCCTCCACTCCTTCCCCGAGCTGGGCTGTAACCCCTGCACTGCCCTGCCACAGCACAGCCTCCCTGCTCCTGCCTCCCCATGGGCATTAATACAACCCACAGTGACTGCTCACTTCATCCTTTCCATGGGTAGTCCCTGGAAGACTCCGTGGGCCTGGGAAGAGTAAGGGCTGTGGATATTTGGCTTTAAAGGCAGGAAATCCACATGACACCACAACAAGCACAAAGTTCCTGTGACTATTGCCATGCTGGTACTAACCCTATCTCAATAACCAGCTGTGGAAGCCACTCATCCTAAATATTTCCCAAGGCATCTAAAACTAGTTCTAGTTTAAAAATCGGATTCAGGCAGGTCAGCAGGAAGTGAGCCCAGCAGAGCTGTCAGTCCAGCCCCTTATTGTGGCACAGCATTGCTCAGCATGAACCTTTGAGAGGTCTATCATTTATACACTCATATCTACATCTCTAGAAATATGGATGCTTAGGGAAATAAGGACTCTGTAGTGTTATTTCCCAGCCCATCCTGGTCTGCTTGTCACTGGGTTGTTCTAGCCTTTGACCTGCACCGTTACAGTTCTTCCCAAATGGGATTCTCCACAGTCACTTCCAGGCACATGCACCCATACATGCCTGCACCACATAGGCTGCTGACTCCTGCTCCTCCAGGCAGTCTTGCTGTTCCAATTGCCCACTGGAAACCCAGCTTGGCCCAAAAACTAAACAGATTGACAAAAACACATTTCACTGCTCTTCCTGCAAAACTCTTGAACTCATGAAAGTTGAACACATGAAAGCAATCTGAGGTTAGCGTGTAATATAAAAACCACATGAAAGAGATAATTTAGCATTAGACACATGTTACCAGAAGCAGGTTGAAACTAATGCAGGTTTTGCATTCAGGTCATAAATTTCAGCTCTTACATCACCTTGTGAGGTGTCCCTGCTTAGCATGCCTTGATGGGGGAATAGCTAAAAGTGCTTCAATGCTGATACAAATTGAACACAAAAACCACCCTTTTCCTTCACTCTTTTCACCCATTCTGTGGAAGAGATACTCACATCTGCAGGACAGCCTCTGAATGGTGACAGACGATCCAGGAGAAATATGTGTCAAAACCATTTTCTGTTCTCATTCCAAACCTACTGCAAGGCCCCACCAACAAGCTGAATCCAAGGACTTAGGCAATGTAATAATGCTGGTTTTTATCACTGCCATAACATACCTTAAAACCTGGTGCCAGTTGGAGCACTAGAAGGGAGAGTAAGTGGACCCCAGCACTGCCCACTGACTGTGCCTCTGGGATGGAGGGATGAGGGCAGAGCTCAGCCTCCAAGCAGCATTAAGGAACCTTTATGAGATCTCTGTTCTGAGCCTGGAGGAAATCACACACAACCTGATGTTAGAAACATCTGTCCATATTTGACTCTTGCAGAATTCAACCATGTTACCACTATTTTTACAGAACCCCAAGCAGTCACTCTCACTTTAGCCCATAAAAAAACCAACAAATTTCAAACAAGATGAAGTTCTGAAAGTAGAGCTGTGTTGCACCTTTAAAAAGTGTGTTGGCAGAGGAGCTGGATTTACTTTGAAAGTTAGTTTGGTATGAAAGAGCTACACAGCAAAATGCTAAATCCCTTTAGAGAACAGAATGAAATAAAAGCAGATATTTCATCTCTTAACACCTTGTCAGCAAAATTCTAGTTCTTTGGGAAGACTTTTTTTCTTTTGCAAAATTATTGTGCTAGTTTGCCAGTAAAGCTTTTCTAAGAACAACATAGCTGCTTTCTCACCCTGCCTCTCCCAACACTTCAACACTCCCTTCTGTAGCCCAAGCAGAAAATTCTTCCCCTTGGGGCCTGCAATGAAGCTCATACAAGTTATTGGGAGAAAATGCTGCACTGATGTAGAACCCACTTCCCTCTTTCCTCTCTCTCCTCTCTTCTAAGCTCCTGACCCTAACTTTCAACTACTGTTCTATCTGTAGTCTCAGAAATGGATTTGATTTGAGATATTTCTACTGATGTGCTTTACACAAAAATAAACCTATCAAGGGGCACTAAAAATATGAAGATCAACCAACTCAGAGTTAGGCTAAAAAAAACTTGCAGTGCGACCGATGGCCTGACTTGCTAATGATGTGCTGGCAAACACAATTCAATTGATCCTGTGGTCTGCATTCAACCCAGCCTTTTAAAGGAAAATCTGGATAGAAATGTGAATATTAATCAAAACACACTATCACTGAGAGAGGTTCTGTAAACACTCTGGGCTAGCAGTAAAGACTACAGAAGAGGACAGTCTATGTCCTATTTTTAACTCTTTATTCACCAGCCGAGAATAGCTGGAAGAATAGCAAAGGTATCACACACTGACCTTAATTAAGACAGTGATTCACCCTTTGCTCTCTGCACACAAATGGAACAGTTTGGAGCTGGAGGGCTGACATGCAAAGAGAGTTTGGGTGAAGGGATAATATTTACCATGCATGACATCTCTTTGGGGAGAATTTAGGGTTCCTGATAGACACTTTATCCCGGAGAACACACACAGTCATTCATCTGTTTTTCTGGAAACCTAGAGAAATACAAGGATGAAAGGTATGTTTTTAAAAGTCTGGAAATCACAACTGAATTCATCACTTTATTCTGACCCGTATACAAACAGGGCTTCCATCAGTCTAATTATGCAATATATTTATTTTACAAAAAACCCCAAACTTGCAACATCCATTGAGGAAAGGAGCCTGACTCTAACTGTTGATTCAAAACCTCCTACACTGCCCCCTGACAAAGGCTGTGTGCTGATATGGGGATTGTAAACATGGAGAAATGGTTTTAAAATTGACTTTAGTCCCTAAGCGTTTCATATGGTCAAACAAAATCTCATATACTAATTCTTCCACAAATTCTTGCTTTTGCTATCCAATCCTGCAGTGAAACTGAAGACTGGAGTTTAGCATCAGACAGCAGAATTAGTATCTTGAAGGATTTTGTGTCTCTAGATCACAAACAATTTGGAGTGAGAACCCTGAACTATAAATTAACAGAGCCAGAGGGCAGCCATAGTCAGTAAAGTTTGACTTCTGAAACAAGGCTGCTCTGAAGGAATATCCTGCATGAACCTGAGTGTAACTGATGGGAAAAGCATCCAATCTCTACTGTAAATGCTGGAATAAAGCATAGCCCTGACTTTTGCTCCAAGAATGGTTTCCGCTCTTAAATGTTGAAGACTTATATGCTGTATGAACTCATCCAACTTCAAACTATTAATTCTTATTATATTACTGCCCAAAGGAGCTTCTGTTCATTAATTTCTCTTCCTTATATAGCATACTTGCAATCAGACTTCTCTTGACTTGTTTGGTAAGCTAAGGAGATGGACTGCACTGTAAGGCATTTGCCAATCCTCCAGTCATTCTTGTGGCTCCTCTCTGAAAGATTGCCAGGTTTTCAACATCCTTCTTTAATTGTGGGTACCACAGCTGGATGGAGTGTTCCCAAAGAGTTGCACCAAAGCCAAACACAGCAGTAAAGCAATCCCTGAGTATAGAGACAGGGAATATCAAGCAGGCATTAGAAAGGATCCAAGGATTGTTTTAGACCCTCTGGCCACAGCACTGGAGTGAGAGATGACATTCAGCCAATTTATGCATTCAAGCCCTCAATAATTTTCCAGATTGCTGTTTCTCAGCCCAGTCTATTCCATCTGGTACATATATCTCAGATTTTTAATTTCCTTTACCTGTAGGATCCTGAAAAGAAAACTTATTTGCTATTTCCCTTCTATCAAAGCATCCAAACCATGCTAAACTGCTCCTTCGGTCATCTGCTAACACCACCAGAGTGGAGTTCACCCCTTCTTACAGTCACTACCACACCAGTTAACAATTCAGTGCAACAAATAGATCCCACTAGGAATACAACTATTTGATGTGTTTACACTTTAAACCCCTTTACAAATTCCACTTTGAAATCTGTAACTGAAACAGTTGGAATCCATTTGCTGTTTCTTATTTGATACTATACCATTGATTTTATGAAAGAATATGTGTGGGAGCAAGCTTAAGGCATAGAGGAAATTCTTACATCAACATTAGTGCAATAATCAACTAGATAGATTTTTTTGTTTTAAATCCAACTGAAGCTGACCATTTTTAATTTCCAAAAAACAGTACTAGATACCTCTTCATGTGACACATTGCTTTACTGTGTCATTCCTTATGTATTCCTTGAAGATCCTTGAATTTCCTTGAATTAATATTAATGTTAATTATTAACGATCATAGCAATCTATTTAATATATTGATCTAAATTTAGATTTCTTTAGCCTCTAGAACTTCCCCAGTGTTTCTTATCAGAAATCAAAATAAAGACCTAGGGAACTCTTCAGCTTTGTACCTCCAGGATTTGGAGTTAGAAAAACCCAGTGAGATTTGCATATGTAACTTTAGAACCTGATTAATATACTCCCAAGTACCAGTGAAGTGAAAATTATTCCATTATTCAGAGAAAACATTCATCTTCTGTTTATTCATAAGATACAAAGAAGGTTCTTTTGTGCCACTATTATCAATTTTATCACAACCAGTCAGCCAATTGAACGCCTATGGATTATTTAGTTTAAACTCTATTATCTTCTTTATTTATCTGATTTTCCAAGTGAGAATGTCCTAATCAGACCTTCCTTGAGGTGCCAGCATTGATCTCTTATTGGGCATTGGTGTGCAAATTAGCAGAAGCAGTTCTCACGCTTATGAAAACAAGGAGTCCTAGCACCCTAAAAATGATCTGGTGCACAGCATTTTTTCAGGCCACAAATCTACTGTGAGTTTTCTAATATTTTCTCACACTCTAAAAAGCTGTCTCTCTGGTGGCAGCCCCTCTCTGCACTGGTTTGGCTGCTGCCTCCCTGCAAACATGTGCTCCAGACTCCCAGCAGCCAGCTGCCGAGGGAGATGCTGTCCCAGAATTAAGTTTTGATTCTACTGAAGGTCATTTTCTCCCCGTGTGCAGGCGAGCACAGCCCGACTGGTGCATTAGAATAAACAGATGCTATCAGCACCAGCAACAAATTATCTTCCTAGGCTTTGTAATTTCTGGAGAGTAGCAGGTTGCAGCAAGTCGATTTATATTGAGGATGGAGAGGGAGGGAAGCAGAGGTTACACTGGCATTAGCAAGCAATTCAGTACAAGGGAAAAGGAACGGTGAATTGGAACTGGACAACTACACTGTGAAAGAAACCATTATCTGTGCACCCATATTGCTCCTGGAGAGGTACACAGCAAACCAGCTGTGGGGGTAGGGAGATTTCACACCTGAAAGGAATTTGTGTTTTATGCTCAAGGGCAAAAAAACCCAGAGAAAGCATGTACATCTGCATGTAAATGTTTTGGGAGATGTAACTGTCTGCATGGAAAGCAGCTCCTTGCACCAGGATTTGGGGATGTGCTGCAGCAGGAGGGGACAACCCACTGTTTGTTTGCTGTTTCCAGGAGAACACTTTCCTATGGCTGAGATTCCAGTCCCAAAACCAGAGTGGTGGCATAACTGCACTCAGGAAACCTTCCACTGCTTCTCTGCAAGAGTGGGAGAGCACATCTCCCTGTATATACTCAGATACACAAATATTTTAGTTTATAGTACTGTGCATAAGTACCTGCCCATAAATTGTCACAACTGGCAGAAAGACATGGAAAAACTTTATAACGAAAAGAGGACTGGAACTCCATGTACCTAAAACCCAACTCAGGGTCCCAGAGAGCAAGACTTGCTCTGTTTCTGTGTCCAAGGCTGGTCTCTGCTATGTTCAGACAGAGCACCTACACCTATTTGTGCACAGAACTGCAAGATAAGCCCTGATGTTTATGTAATTTCTCCAGATAAGGCACCCATTAAAGACAAGTCATACACCTCTGCTGTTAGCCATGGTCTCTCAACATGCATTTTGCCCTGCACACAAAGTCTGCACTGCTTTTTCATAATATTTTCCTCAGTGTTTTAAGAAGAATTCATATTTCTGATTGGGACTGGGGAGCAATGAAACCATCTGCTGCAATCTTATTTGCAGAAGACAGCAGACACTCATTTCAAAACTACTCTGGCTTTGTCATCACAGTGAAAGATGGTATTTCAGCATTCCGCTGTTGGGATGGAAAGAAAAAGCAGCCACACATCTTCATGCAGGTGACTCTTCCTACCTCTAGACTCAACACTTCCCTTCCCATATGTGCTGGCAAAAAATATTTATTCCAGCACCCTGTGGCTCCAGCCCTGCCATTTTCTACTGCTGTCAAGAAAATATCTGCAGATGTTGACGAGTTTTGATGTTTCACTCATATCAATCCACTGCTGCCTACACAATCTGGTATTAGTTTGTCCAGCCAAAAAAGGAAACTAATCTTAGCAGTCCTGAAAGACTTCAATGCAAATGTGAGGGGGTAAGCTGCTCATGAAACTCAGAGATATAGAAATTCCTTTAGTTTTTAAAAGAACACATATTTTTAGTCTAGAAGAACACACAAAATTTAGTCATCAGCTTTGCAGGCTACATTAGAGCTAGAGGCAAAAAATTTAAAAAAACCCAAACCAGTCACTTGCATAGCGTTACTCTATGTTCCCTGCCAATTCTTATAGGGTTTCTTTTTTGACACAACATTTGGTCATTTTCATATGACTGTGAGGTTGACAAGGACTCTGTCTCAGTTAGTCTTTCTATCATAAAACACCAGAAATTTTGCATGAGGCAGTTCAGTAACTCAGGTTCAAAACAGGACATCATCTTTTAGGTACCTATGGGTTTCCACCTGCTGTCCTGATCCCTCATTTCCCTTACCTGACAGAGTGCAATGAAACTTCTACTGCCATTCTTTGTCTGATGTTCACTAAAGATCTCCTAGGGGACATCTGTAGCCCAAGGGTTTCAGTGAAGCAGGACCATCTTTCCTTCAAATGATTTGAGGGATTTCTCATACCTTCTCCTTTCCCCTATTGAATAATCAATTCAGAACAAAGAAATACATTCAATAACATGACTCAAAAATATGAGTCCTCAATAATTACAAGTCAGTAGCATTTCAAATTGTAGGGCAGCTATTCACACAGAGCTGAAAGCAATCGATATAAATCTAGGTTATTTTATGAAGAGTCCGATGTCTTGTTTTCAAACTGCTGGGTAACTGTAATACAAACAAAATCAGGCTGCTGATTCTTTGATTTAAGAGCTTGCAACATTAGAAATGAAAGAATCCAGTCTCCTGACTCATTTCCATGCCTTTGGACTGCTATCAAACCTGGGTGGGTGCAGCATCTCACCCTTCTAGCATAATATTTACAATATTCTGCTGTTCCTTTCTCAAGCACTGCTGAGGTTCCTTGATTTTTCAATTCAGTTCAAAACAGAAGCAGTACTTTTTCTCCCCTAGTATCTGTTTATATTTTAGGCAAATCAAGTTGAAATTGTCTGTGATTAGCTTTCAAGGGGTAGATCTACCTATTGGATTACAGGCAAACCTCTACATCGCTCAAAATTTAAAATTATGCTGAAAAAGAAATCTTAGTAGAGAGAGAAATTCAAATATTCTCCAAAGAAAATTGGGCTAGCACATTTAAAGCGCAAAAGTTTCCATAGCCAAAACATTCACATCTGGATGTTTTTAACTTAGTCAGCATGGCCAGACACCCACTTTTATCTGGGTGTTGTGCAATTCCAGCATGAAACTCAAACTCATACCATAAATCCAGAAGAAGCAGCCTAACACTCTGCCCTCACACCCTTTCTTGTAAATCTTTGGTCCTAGAGAACTTCTTCCAGCTCTAGGGTTTGGAATAACTTGTTTTCAGACCAAAGCTCTCTTCTCCAAACCAAGTCCTGCATCCTGGCTGAGTTAGCTGGAGTTAAATCAGCATAAAACTAAAATAGCACAATGGAAAGTCAGGCTTACTGTTAAATCATGCTTCTATTTTTATCTGGCAAAGCACTTAAGCATGTGGTTGAGATGCACAGAACTTAAGCATATACTTAAAGTTAGTCCTCTGTTTACACACATTGTTAACTCAGGGCTTGTAAATCACTTGATTTTGTGAATCTGGCTGAAATATTGTGATTTTGAAAAGAAAACACACAGTGCTGATCTCCAAATATAAAAAGAGATCTGTCGAGTCAGGATGCAGAAACTTGCACATCAAGCAGGAAAAGCTGAGTATTGGCAGTTGGGCCAAAAGCTCACACAATCCTACAGAAAGGAAAAGGAATATTTCCAAGTGAACTGCAGGATGACACAAAGCAGGAAACAAATTTTGGAGCTAAGCAGGTCCAACGTCAGTAGAATTGGGATAGAAACGTGGTGGTGCAGGTAAAGCCAAACTTTGTCTAGCCCAGCAGTTCACCTGCAACACAGTCCAAAAATCAGATACTTAACAGACACACAACACAGGCCATGCACAGAATGGTCACAGTTCCAGCTTCTGGCCATTGGCAATTTAGGGACTTGAAGTAATCTCCAAGCTGACAGGCCATTGTGTTTAATAGTCTCTGGTGAATGGATCCTACAGAATCTCTCGACTGATCCTCTCTTAAATTTATTTTATTTTGCTATTTCCAGTATCTGTCATCACTTCCATAATAAAATAATGAAAAAGTACTCCTTTTATTCCATGCCTCTATCCATCCAGTTTCTTTAGCACCCTCAGTTCTTATGTTGTAAGGAGAAAGGAATGGTCAATTCCCATTCACCTTTTCTATATCACTCATGATTTTATGAGCCCCTGTCAAATGCTTCTTCACTTTTCAAGGCTGAGAAGCATTATTTTATTTAGACTTCTCCCTTAAAAAAAAAGACATTTCATACTTCTAGCTACTCTTACTGCTCTTTTCTATGCTGTTTCTACTTCTAGTACATCTTTTTGGAAATTAAGTGAGCAGTCCTGCACGCAGCAGCCAAGATGCAGGAACACTGCAGGAAGATCAACATCTCTGTCTCTCTCCTCTATGTACTGCAGTGACATAAGTTTTTTATTTTGCTTTCAATTATTAAAAAAACACTCCAAAAATTTCTCTTTGACATTTATATGACTTCTACTACTTGTCTGACATTTCAGGCAAATGAGCAACTATGACTTTATTAATCATTTTCCTGAGTACAGAAACCACAGAGAACATAGCAACCTAGAGGCATGAATGGTCGGGATTATTTTCTCCTGGGTTATTTATTGACATTGACTTTTGTCTGCCACTGTATTGCCCAGTCTCTCAAGATCCTTGAGAAAAGGACCAAAAAGGTATAGTTATCATTGTGATAGTGGTTTTTTTGTCATGAATGACTTCTCTGCCCTACTTACTAATTCTTTTTTCAGGCAGTGCTGTTGAAGAACAGAGTTTCCCCTGCTCCAGAAACTGTACAAGGACTGCCCTCCCCTCCTCACCCCCAAAAGGATCACTAAAAGGAATGTGAACATTTTCTAGTGTGAAAATTGGCTAGTTATAGCTATCTTTTTCTTCATACCTTGATGAGACCTTCTCAAAACCCATTCAAAACCCCAAGCACACTATATTAAGTGTCACATGCTTTTCCAGATGTCTATTAATCCCTTTGAAGATCTCCAGCGTTTGCAATGCATGCCTTTAATTTACAAAGGTCGTGTTAGCACACCCGCATTATATTGTATTTAGCTTTGCTGCCACTAAATCTGTTGTAATTTCCTTTCAATTTTTCCTGCTAGAGAAGCCAGACTTAAGTCACCTGCAGTTTTTTTGGAATCCCTGCTGGAACACTTCTTAGGATTGGTGTCACATTAGTTACCTCCGCTGGGACTGAGGCTGACTGAACCCAAAAGTTTCACACCAGAGCAGTTTAGGACATTTGAGTGAACATCATTTGTCCTGCTGATTTGCTATTGTTCATTTCATTCATGTCTGTTTTAAAAGCTCTTCTGTTAACAATTCAGTTTGGGACCATTCCTTGGGCTCAAACCTCAGAGGACTTTCCTGTTTGCTGTGCAGGTAGTGCCTCTGCTCTCTGTGGGTTTGCTGAGCTCCACTGCTCCTTTCAAACGTTGGGCATTTGCTGAATGCACAGACTGTCAGCTCCTGCTGTATTTGAAGGAAGTTTGTTATGATTTTGCATGTCTTTTGTGAGTCACTCCTCAAACTATTTTAGTTTGTGTTGCAATGGATTTACATTTAACTTGTAAGACATTATATTCCTCTCTGATTTATTTGTTTAGGCACGATTTCCACTTTTTAAAGGACACCATTTTATTGTCCCCTTCCTCCACTGTTTACCTATAGTAAATTTTAGGAACTGGTATGTTTTCTCCACTATACAGGCATGGTACTTACACTCTTAGTCAATTTTCCTACTCATTAATGCTATTAAAATAAATTAAATTTCTCAATATTAAAATGCTTTTAAAATAAAAACAGTCATGGTCTTTGGGTTTTTCCTAATGTTATTATTCCTACTGAAGTAATGAAATTGACCAGGAATGGTCACTATTGCCAAGCCATTCTTCAGTGCAACAGCTATAATTTAAACAAGGTCTTAGTCAAAAATTACTTTTCCCATTTATTGGTCTGTTTATAAATGTAAATTAAAATTTGCCCTTTATATCCTAAGTAGGGTAAATCTCCAGTCTATTTTCTTGTATACTCTCCATTGCTTCTGATATTTTTAAAGTATTTCATGGATATTTTCACTGCCATGGTCAGCTATTTAAAAGGATAAATTTATTATAATGTTTTTCTTGATTTGGCATGGCAACATCCAATCCATAGAGAGTGGGTGGCAAATGGTGATACAGATAACTGATTTGTCTTATTGGACTCTGATTTCCAACCGACTGTGAGTCACTCCTCCAACGGCAAAATCTATTCCTGTTATTTCCACATCATGAGGATCCTGGTAGTGAAGTGTTGTACTGATAGCTCCATTCAATAAGGTTTCTGTGGGACCAGTACAGTGAAATTCACCCATCCCCACTTTATATGCATTTAATATTTATAGGAAAGCACAGATACTTTTGGTCTGTGTGTGCCTAGACTGTTGGATTATCTGAACATTACTGGTGGCTGTTCTGTCCTGCCATGAAGGCACAGAAGGAAATTTGCTATCAGGATGAGTGTGTTCTTCTCCAGGACCTCATTTCACATAATTTTGAAGACTCTCCCAGTGTTTGTTTTCATTTCCAGTGTCACCAACCTGGCTGCCCCCATTTCAGAGGGCATCATCCCTCCTGTCCATTTTTGAGCATCGCTTCTGTTTCTAAGATGTTTTCTCCCCACCCCACTTCCTTAGACACACAATGGGTCTCTCATTGTCTGGTACAAGTATTTCTTGAATGCAGTAATGGAGCTCCTATTCTTTACCACCCTCTATCAAAATGTTCTGTTTTGCCTCCTGAACCTCTCCCTTGTATTCCTTGGTGCTCACACAACCATGACCAGACGTGATGCACAAGGAAGGTCACCAGCTCCTCTCCAGTATCCTCCCAAAGGCTGCCCAGACACCACAAGACACAAAGCCCCCAGAGCACAGGCAAACCACTACATGTTCCCCCCTGGCCTCGTATTCCCAGTTACCCATCCCACACAGCACCACAGCCTGCCTCTTCCTCCTCAGCAGGACTGTGGTTCTCCCAGCATGTCTGGCTTAAGTGGATACACAAAGCTGCCTTCTGGCAAGAGACAGAGGGTCACATGGACAGTATCTTTTGCACACATGTTTACTCATTCAGGCTGAAACACAATTTTATGATCTGCCTCATTGTCTCCTAATTCAAGCACCAGCAGCAAGTCAAGCCAATTCTCCTGACCAAATCTCTTCTAAATGTTTATTGTACATTCAGCACCCAGAAAACAAAGCTCCTTTTACCACACACCTAAACCTCACACAAAAACAGGTGAACATGTGTTTTCCAGAGAGAAATCTTGGTGCTTATACTTCCTATCGCCACAGTCCTCACTTTCCTGTGCCTAGGGAAGCTTAATTCTATTTAGAAGCCAGCCTTCTGGGGAACACAATTGTGGGGTTTGCAATATTTTTATTTTCTAAAGACTGACCCTGTGTTTAATTTGCAGAAAGCATGTGGTACAGAACAGATCAGGGAGTTTGGCACAGAGGAAGGAGGTACCTTCAACCCTTGGTCAATTAAACATGAAATGTAAAACCTGGCAAGTACTGCATTTAATCCTCTTTCCACCCTTTAGCCCACTGCCAAGGATCAGAAGTGCTTCTCTTCTTAAAAAGAATAAAAGGTTTTAGAACACATCATCAGCTCCTCCCTTCAGCCCTCAATACTGACAGTGTTATCTCTATACAAAAAGCTTCTCCCCCTTTCTCCAGCTTGGCAATGAAACCCAAGCTCAATGAATATTTTATATGTGTGTGGTTAATGGAGCATTCTGGCTCCAGTCCATTAGGAGCCTTACACAACGGTGTATTAACTGCTTCTCAATGTAACATTTTGAGTCTGTCCAAAGGGGATGTGTGTTTGCCAGTTGAGCCAACACACTATTATTGTCCTGTCAGCCTAGTTCCTGTCTTTGGTTGAAGAGCAGGGTCCCCTGCCACAGCAATTTGCCACCATTGTGCTCCCAGCAGCAACCTGAGAAGATTAGCTCAGCTTCAAGCCCTGTTTTCCCCTTTGTGTTTTAAGGTCTGTATCTCATGTGGGGTGGGGAATGCCTGCAGTCTTTCCCCTTCAAAGATATACACAGGGGTAAGCAATCACATCACAGATTAACATAAGGGTAAATATAAAACAGTTGAGATCTTTAGTTTTAATGGAAACCAGGCCCTCATACTTTTTCATCAGCTCTGACCTGATTGATTGAAAAAAAAAACTGGTAGCAGAATGACAGCATTTGACAAAGTACTTATTACCTTCTCACTTAAAAAACCTCCTCAGGCAGAACACCGTCTCCATGAAAACCAAAATCAGCGGAAAGACATCTCAACAGTCAGATGGGCACAGGTCACTCCCCTTAAAAAAAAGGAACAGTGTAATTTCACCTTGCACATAGACAATATCCATAGTAAATGGTAAAGAGAAGCAGGTGCTGGATTTCTCAGATGAAGAGCCCTGTGAGAGTTTGGGGTCCAGATCTGAATGTTCCCCTGTGCCTCCCAGAGAGTTTGTGGAGAACACAAGAGCTTCCAAAGCATGAATCATCCCAACCTAAGGCAAATGTCTAGAATGGGTAAGGTGAATGGCATGGGCTGTTTATCACTCCTCACTGAGCAAAGAGGGAGTCTAGATGACAATCTTAAACTTTATGTCTAAGTTTTAGATAACCAAAATCAGGTGAGAAGATTCCCAGCCCCAAGGTTTGCAGACTCATTACCAGGTGAGCCACAGACCCTGACAGACTTAGGGCAGAAAACAAGATAAAGAAAAGTGCTGATGTGGAAGGACTGATCTCATTCCTTCCCTGCTTAAAAGCAGAAAGAGCTGATGTTTCAGAATGCAAAGCCCATCCTTTGCTCTCACATCATTGCTGAAGCACAGTGGAAGAAAGGGAAGTCCATTGCTGGACATTCCAGGATGCTGTAGTGCTTTCTACAACATCTGTATGAGCAGTCACAGGGGGCTTGGGTGTTGCAGGCCACTGAGCAAGACCCAGAGGAGCCAGGGAGGGACAGCTGGCCAAAAAATTGCTGAGGTGAAGGCTTTCAGTAGGTAGGGATCACCTCTGGACAAAGGGTTCATCCTCACCCAGCAGTGCCTGCACCCCGTGACCTACCCAAAATGGGCAGTGGTGGGGTCTCAAAGACACATAAATAAGGGAAGCTCCATGCAAACTTTGAAGGGATTTCCCATTGTAAGGATTTGGAAGAAAAAGCAATGGTTTCCCAAAGCTCACTGACAGGATCACCACTTTTCATGACACACTTGAAAAGGGACAGACACTGCACAAACACCATCAAAAGCCATAAATCTGACTGACCCAAAGCTCAGCTGCCCTGAATGCAGCTCTGAAGTCAGGTTGTTTCTCTGTCCTAGAGGCACAGGGAGCAAATCAGTCATCCTACCAGTAGAAAATCCAGTTACCAGCCCTCCCTCTTCTCCCTCCCAGATCCCTCTGCTCCCCCCACACCCCTCAGCGCTATCATCAATGGAAAGTTTTAGAGAATTAGCTGAAAACAACCAAAGCGCCTAATTGACTGAAGAAGGGAAATGGCAACTTCCATCATCTCAAAAAGCTGCACCTTTCTCCTACTCATCTCAAAGCTGAATAAAGGAATTAAAAACACAGCCTGGGGCAGCCAGCAGAGATTTACAAGAAGCAGACATTAGTTCTAACTCTAAAGGCTGGGCGTGTGCATGAGCCAGGAGGAGCAAACAGAGAAAGGGAGCAGAAACACACAGTCTTTGCATTTAAAGAGGAGGAAGGAGAAGGAAAAAAACCCGAAAAAAAATCTCTACAACCTTTAAGCCCTTCCTAATAAAACAAAGATCATCCTGGCAACATGAAATGCTACCCTACTTTGTTTATTTATCGACACAAAGAAAGAAGCAAGTTGGCACCTCAGAGGGTATTAAATCCTGGTTTTTTGCTGACTGAATGACCTCAGCTGAAATATTTTCCATGACAAGAGCCCAGAAGACGCTGGCACAGTGTCAGACAATAAGATTTTCAGAGTGTATTTACATTTTATCCATGGCCCCAGGCTGTTCCAAACCCATAGGCAGGTGCTGCCTTTATCTGTTCTTTGCTCACCTGGCTCCCTAGCAAAATGTTCTGAGACCTGTGGCTCAGCTGCCTTAACTGTTTGCTGTCTGGTGCTCAGAAAGCTTCAGAGATACCTGGAATCATGGCAAATAGAGATGGAGACACTGTTTGCCCCTCAAAGCTGACCACTGAGTGGTGTCTAAGGTGCTCTTGCCAGAAAGCAGAGGGAAAACAGCGGTGATGCAATGGTAGAAGAGAGCTAAAAAACAGATGAATTCATGCTGAGAAAAGTGGTGCTTTTTAAAAGGGAAGGGAGAAGGTGGTTCTTTCAAGGATACACTGCATTTTCCATGATTTGGGATCTTTAAACTAGGTCTGGACAGCTCTCTAAGAAGCAACACTCAAGATCCTGAAGAAGAACAGAGGAGAGGGTCAAAATTTTACAACTTCTAGCCCTGAAGTCTGTGAGGACAATATTCCACTGTCAAGCAGAGGACACTCAGCAACCCCACATCCCTAAAGCAATGGACAAAAGGGAGGGAGGCAGGCTAAGGCACAAAGAACCACAGTGTTCTGCCTTCCATCTCCATGGCACAAATTCCCTTCATCGCAGGCTTGCAGCTACATTCTCCCGTAGACCAGCTCCTGACCTGGTCTTCAGCAAAACAATCTGTTCCATCCCTGCGGTGGAAACGGCCTTCTCTTTGCTCAGTTTAATTTGGCTTCTCATGCACAGCTCCTCTCTCTTGAGTAATAAGCCTCCAGGAGATGCTGTGAGAGGCTACGCCCTTCATACCGCCCAACCAGGAAGAATGATAATTGCACTTCTAACAGCACCATGTACAAGGCAGCCACCAAAGCAGAGGAAGCATGAATTAAAGCAGGATAAAAAGGAGGGGCTTTACCCTCTACCTAATAAGGTATTATTCATGCTTTTGGAAAGCTTCCTTGCAGAGAGATAAAAACAGACATAATGGGTATTCATAAGCAACTGCCTCTGGAAAAGGAAAGGCCTGCCTGCCATCTCACCCCCATTGTCATGCTGGACTCACCTTCTACATTCCCAACCTTCAGCTCCCCCTCCCTTTCCTACCTTCTTGCCTCGTGTCCTTGTTTAACCTGTTTTTTTTGACCTGTACCCAACTCAGCTCCCCCTTGCCCACATGCATGGCTCAGGTCTGGCCCACTCACACACCTTCACACCAGTTCCTCCAGTCCCATCACCTTCACCCAACCAAGGAAAATGTCTTTTTTCCTTTCTTCTTCCCTTTCTCTCATTCCTGTCCACCCTGCAAAGCTCTTCAAGTCAAATTCACTCCAGGCCTACTGTGTGCAAATCCTTTGCCCTTTCAAACCCCTCCTCCAGCCCACACCCACCAGGTCACTCATGCCACCCCACATTTGAAAGAATGCAGACATCTGCTAACTGTGCTTGTAACTGTATTTCTGTGTTTGTCTGGCCTCCCTTTTCACCCAGGAGACAAAAATGGGACCTTTCCCTCCAACAAATTTATCATAATAAACTTCCACTCGTGAACCCAAAACAATGGTGAGTTTTAAACATCTTCACAAAGTAAATTACCCACTGCTCACTTGCATAACCTGTCACTGTCCTTTTCAGTCCTGTCCAACTGGTTATCACAGTGTGTGAGCACCTCGCACCCTTTGCCATTTCTGGAGCTGCTCTGTGCATGCTGGGCAGGACTTGCCATGTTGGGAAGTGCAGCTCCAGGCACAAACCAAAACAAACAAAATACAAACACTGATTACACTTTGCAATGATTTTGGGCACATGGCAAGTGGGCTCCTGGTGGAACTTTCAAAGGACCCTAATAAAGCTTAGCATATCAATCCCAAAGTCACAGCAATTTGGGTATCCAATTAGCTAAGGCCCTTTGAAAGCTCTGTAGGCATCTTCAGGCACTAAAATGCCTTTGGAAACAGGGCATGGAAACTGGAGTTAGGTGTTAAATGTTTAAGCAGGTCTGTGGGCAGCTCTTTGGTGCCTATCCTTGGATAAGATCATATCCACACATCCACTCAGACCATGACACAAGTAGATGTACAGAGATCAACTTTTCAAAGCTGCCCTTTCCCTTGCTCTGCACTCCCAACTATCATTGCAGACTGGTTTAAAAAACAAACCCCAACAATCAAACAAACAAAAAACCAACTCAACAACCAATCAATCAATCTGCAGACCTCCTGGGATGAAATAAATAAGCTATGAAGAGCTCCTCTCAGCTGGAACAGCAGGGACAAAAAAATGGAAGAAAACAGAAGGCTAACCAGGTACTACACATGGTATTTGCCACCTTCCATTCTCAGAAGGAGCTCTGAGTAATGCCTGCACCCAGTGTTGCTGCCACTGTCCAACCCAAGGACATCTTTTAAACAATGCCTCACTGATAATCCTGCAAGGATTTTCAGCTCTGTCCTGCACAGCATTTTAATTACTCACACAGTTTCATGAACTCAATCATTTACAGAAGGTATTTTCATCCCACTAATTGTAGGTTTCCCAGAGGACTCAGTACAGTATTTCATGTCCTCGGTGCTATTAAATGCATTAGGAAAGCATCCAGACTTCCAGAAGTCACATTTTTTTGTGCATGCATATATTTTAGGAGAGAAAGAGGGCAAATCAGGGAAAGGAAAACTTTTAGACATTAAACAAAAAAGAAAATTCAACTGACAACTTTTAAGGAAAAAAAAAATAAAAAAGACAATATTTCACATAATACTGCAATAGACTCACTGAAGTCAGCAGCAGGTCTGGAACCTGAACTCTCCAATGCTAACAGCATGCAGGTATGCCCCTGCACTGGGAAAAGCAATTTCATTAGTTAGTAGGTAAAGGTTATATCTGTGCCTCTAATGGCATCCAGCCTAGGGAGCAATTCCCAGCCTCCCAGGACAGGTAGTACAGAACATCTCCTGCCGACACCACCCAGGGCCAGCTTGGCTCTGGAGCAGAACGGCTGTGCCCACACCGTGTGGCACTTGGCCTTGTGGCCATAAGGCACAATAGTTACTTGTGTGTGTGCTTGAAGTCAACATGCCTAAAATAATTTGGGAGCTGTGTGGCAGCTCATGAAAGTGATGATTTTCCTGCCTGGTGCTGAAGGGCTGTGCTGCAAGGCCTGCAGGAAGAGGGGTGGTGGCAGGGGACAGCTAAGGCACAAGGTCTAGGGTGGCATAGAAGGGCTGCAAGGGGCAGATGGAAGCCAAACACCACAGTTCTGTGCTGCCCTATGGGAGCAATCCTACAGGTCATTTTTTGGTGGCATCTGGCTGGTTCACCCCAGTGCCAGGCACAGAAATGGGTTGGGAGGCTGAGGTGTCTGGCATGGGTGACCCATGACATTTACTGCAGGCTGTCACCCTGAACAGGCAAACCATGAGAGTCAGAGACCCACAACTCCCAAATGCAGTGACTGGAGCCATGTATTTTTAAGGAAGGAAAGAATGGAGGTTTCCAAGTGTATCTGTATAGCATATCTGAAAAGTAATAATTGTATGCTACTGCATTCCCTGGAGTGGTGGTAACGTCAGCCCTTCCCTCCATGCCAAGGAAATTTAGACACAGCCCAAGGAGAAAACTGCAATTCTAGTGGAAAAAGGGCTGAGATCTGCCAAGTCCCTGGAGCTCACCACACTGGGAGTGGTATGGAGATACAGCAGGTGGGGGATCTATAGCCCAAAGGAGAATCCCTTTTCCCAGCCTCTTCCTATTGGGTACAAAGTGCTCTAAAGTGAAGATAACATTCAACTTTGTTTTCCATGATCCTGTAATGGTGGAAAAGGTTCACATGTGCTCTCTCACAGATGAAGGCACCTGTATATGGGCTGGGTATTGGTAACCCTCAGTGTAGATGCTCTTAGTTATGTGAAAACAGGTTTGGCACCATGGCTTGTAATGGGGACTTTGAGCTGATCTGCAATCAATTATTGGATTGCTGTACCTCAACTGTGACCTTGAGTCTTCTAGAAAAATAGTCTTCACAATTGTGATCTCTGGACTGTTGTGGTATGCAGATCCCAGGAGGCAAGTCTGGTTTATTCTGGCTCTTAGCAAATGAAATCTGCGTCACAAAACCCACTTATCACAGTTGGCATTAACCACCAAGTGTCTTACCAGTTATCGCTGCAAAAATGCCCAAGTGAAATGGCCCAGACAAGCCAGAAGATCTCTACCTGCATAAGCAATGTCCATGCTGATGAGAATTGGCTACTCATGACATGAGAACGTGCAGCAGCTCTTCCAGTGCTGAAGAAGAGATATCCTCTGGCAGCTCCTTTTGTCACTCCTTGTAAGTGTTTTTTGATGACAATTAAATTTTTTTGTGATGGATCTTAGCACTAGGTGGGAAATAAACTCAATGAAGTTTCACTTACCAGAAATAAAACTAAGGACAAGACAATCCATCCGGACTTTCTTTTGACCTCAGGTGTGTTTCCACTCAAAAAGGTGACATAGATTGCAAGGACAGGACCACCCAAACCCACTACCTCAAATACTGACCTGTGGGTCCTGTCCTGACAGCAATTTTATCCTGAGAGAATTCACTTTCACTACCCACAATCCTGCACCCTTGTACTCTCACCTGGCACATGTGACTGGGGTGGACCTAGGAATATTCCAAAAATGGAGCTTTTACATCCCCCGCAGGGGTACAAAGCACAGCGCAAACGGCGTGACTCAGACACTGCCTGGAACATGTAATGAGGATATTAAACTAGATCGTCATTTTATAGGTTACCTTATTTTTAATTGAAAAAAAAAAAGAGAAAACACAGAAACCAGCCTACATATTTGGCCTTCGGATGAATATTCTTGTTTTACGTGACAGCTTTTTCCTCTCCTTAAAAATTTGCATAAATACTGTCAAGACAGGACACGCATGGTAAAGAATATGCAAAATCCTGAGCTAAGCTCAGCTGCCTCTCCCACTGTGCTGTGCCAGGACAGAGCAGCAGGGCTAGGACTGGGAACAATCCCTCCTTCTGCATGTCACTAGGTCAGGGACATGGTCCTGCTGGCACACAGCCCTTCAGGGAGCCTTTCTTGACAGACCCCACACAGAGAGCCTCGCTTGGGGTCACTCAGCCCTTTTCCTGCATAGTCACTGTGGTGGGGAAGGGGGGTTTGCTTATTTTGCTGTGGAAATTGAGAATGAGAAGCCTCACTGTGACCTCCCCTGCCAAGAGGGGAGAGCAGGCAGGGAAGGCCAAGGATGCTGGAAGGAACGTGAGGTTGTGTTTGCCCACACAAGGGCACCCTGTGTGATTTCATGCAGAATTAATCCAGCTCGTGCAAACTCCCGTGAAGACACTTGTGGTTCAGGGAGATTTATCTCTGCTAACAGGATTAGGAAAGGTTTAAGCTAAACTAAAAGAGAAGAATGCACACAAGCACACTCACAGCATAGAAAACAAACAAATACTGAGCAAATCTGCCTTTAGACATGGCCAAAGCAACCAGAGCTCCCTTCCCAGCAGCCCTGGGCACAGAGAGCATGTTATCTAATGCCATCCTCTTTGCTGCTTTTCCTGCTGCACCCCTACCCTACCACCCACTCAGAACAGAAAATTGCTGCACTTTACACCTACATGCTGCTAAATAACCTACCTCACTTCAGAATTTGGCCCAAGTAGCCACACTGGAATATGAAGAGGTGTGCAAAACTGCTAAGAAAATTTTTTTTGTCCCTCTAAGAGGGCAGTGGTCAGCAGAGTGTGCCTGTGCTGTGAGAGCCTTGGCACTGTGCTGCAGTAGGATGAGACAAAGGCAAAACAGAGGGAGGCTCCAGCTGCTACCCTGCATTCAGCACAAGGAGGGCATTGTTCAAACCAGGTACCACCAAGGCTTCCAAAATCCCTAAAGGTGGGAAAACACCTCCCATTTAAACAGTCCCTTTACAGTGAGGACACTTGTACAAGTTAATTGAGAGGCTATTTGCTACCCCAGTAATACTGCTGCCATCTGTGCCAAGCTCTGCAGCAGTTCAGCTGGAGGTACAACACGACCCAGCAGGGAAAGCAAAACCTACTGCATCCTCCTGAAAGGGCAGGGTGGATCTCCATCTGCAGGGTGTGGTTGCTTTGAGATGGAATTTGGTTGGGACTTTGGGGTAATAGCAGGAGTCCCGTGATGTTCATTCTGGAAAGGTGAGGATGTTGGGTTTACATTTTTTCCAAGAGGTTAGGAGCTGTGGTGAGCCCTAATCCTTCTGGCATGTCAGCCTGTGCTACCTAGGGGGAAGAGCACCACCTTCTGAATTACCAAGTCAAATTGACTGTAGCAATCAACTTCTCCTTCTAAGTCCCCATCCAAAAACAAACAGGCCCAACCCTGCTTAACTTATGAGATCATAGCCCAAGGCAGTGCAGCTCCCTGAGACATCACTGCCTCACCCATCATCTACAAACATCAGTTGTGCAGGGATGGGATGGATCTCTCCCAAATTTTACATATACAGAGATCTCTGACCAATGACATAAGCCCACCAGAAAGTGCCTGCAGCACCTCTACGAGGTGGTAGGCAACCAGCAGAGCCATGGAAATAAGGTCAGAGCAGTGGAGTCATCAGGAATATGCCCTGTGTGGATCTCGAACCTCTCCTGGCTGGCTGGGAGAGAAAACCTCTTGCCCAAACTGGTGTTTGTCATTCAAAGCTGCCTTTTGTGAACCTTTCCACACCAATGCTTTGCTGCTGCTCAGTTCCACTCTGGGTAACATATTCACCTTCTCATCATCACCTTAGAACTTATTTGCATTGTTAAATTGCTAAAAGAAATTGGTTTTCCCTTGATACCTTCAAATCAAAGCTGCTGGAACTGGAGATCTTTCTTCTGTTGAGGCATATTACTAACCCTTAATGGGCATCTCAAATGCATAATCCATACCTTTGACTTCATAAATCATAGTCTTATTGTCCCACAATTCCTGCCTGGCCCATCACTGAAGCAAAAATTTCTCACTGATTTTCTTGAATCTGGCCTTTTCACAGCATTGGTTCTCTGACATCAATGCAGGAACCTTCACCACTGCTAGCAGAACTAACTTTATTGATCCACACCTTGCATGTGATTAAACAGAGGTATGGCAACCTGCAGGGGCTCATGAAAGGTCAGGCTGTGACTCTGTCTGATATCAGAAGGTCTGAACTCTGCAAACAAGAAAGCTCTTTAACCACTTTCTACCAACATTTTTCCATGAGATGCTTTGCAACACAGAACACATGAAACAGAAACAATAGTAGAAAAATAACTATTAATCTCCTAGACAGAGCAAAAGTGTTGTAGTGGTACACCTGATAAGCATTTCGTAAGTTGCATCATCTTGGGTGTTCTGCTTGACAGCCTGGATCCTGGAAATTAGTTCCATTCAGTAGTTTCATAAAGAAAATCACATTAATTAATTGACAATATGTATACCACTTCTGCAGGCAAAAAGAAGCTAAGATAAGTTTGCATTGCATAGGAGAGAAGATCAAAAGTCAAAATTATCCTGATAATTTGTGAAAATTTGGGATGGGGGGTTTAATTTAGTAAAAATCAGTGCAAGATACTATGTTTGTAAAGGCATCCTTCCTGCCTGCTCAGCACAGGTAAAGTCTCGACTGGTGGATTGCCTGTAACCTCACTCACCTGTCGAGAACGATGTGGACAGATCAGAGTCCAGGGAAAAGGAGAAATTTGGGAAACACCATGTCCAGCAAACACATGAGCTGGGGTGTTTAGGCAAGGGGAGAGATGGTTAAAGGGAGCAAGAGGGACATCTTCAGCTGTGGAAAAGGCCATGCCAAAAAAGACTTCCTATCAGCCCTCCTTCAGTGGCTGTATGAAAAATTCACTTTTGATTCCTAGACCCATTTCTGTAACAATTGCATGCTTTATGGTTAAGAAAGAAGCTTGAAATATAATTTAAGGATAATCTAAATGTTGAAGAGGTTGAAGTTAAAAAAACCAAAACCAAACTAAAAAACTTTTGTCTTATGTCATAATTTGGCTTGTGCCGGATGGGAAGGTCCAGAATTTTTGATCACCATTTGGCAATGCTTGCTTGCTTCCCTAAAGGGTTTTTAAATGGCACCAGCATTTTATCAACCAGGTTACCTCCTCCCATTGTCTGTGTTTTCATTGACTTAGGTATCTTGAGCCTTGAGCAGCTTTCCAAAGCACCCAGGCTGTACAGGGGCATGGAGCCCCTCTCTCTATTTTACTGCAACTCAGCACCAAGTTCCCCTTATCTCCCTGCAGCACTTTCTAAAACCCAATCTGATTTGCTCTGCACTGACTTATGCAGGTCTTGCAGTACTCTTCACCTCCCAGATTTCACTCTCTGTGCCCTGCAAACATCAACATCCAGAGTAAATTTTCCCTCCAGCTAGGAGCTTGGCTTTCTCTCAGAGCAGCCTTGTTTTCCTACCTTCGTGCACACTTGCATTCCCTTAATCAAGAGCATGAATTTCCATTAAACAGGAGCGTCTAAATGACAAGTGTTAATGTAATTTTTTTAACCTATTCTCATTCAGCAGGTGCCCTACTTCCGTGCAGACCAGGCACTGCCTCCAGCCTCCTCACAAAGCTGTGACCTTACTGACACCAGCATCTCATTTTTATCCTGATTTTCTTCTCCTTGTAGACAAAACAAAAAAATAGACACTTGTGTGGATCACATCTAAAACCACGTGCATAAGTTCAAAGATAATTAGCCTTTTAGCTGCTAAATGCTGTGCAAAGCACACATTTAACAGCTAAAACTGATTTTAATCTTTGCTTAATTCTTTTGCCAGAGAGTCCCATTCATAGTGAGGCAGCTGTCTAAATATCTCGTCCCCTTGGGCTGAGGAGACAGGGGAGCCTCTTGTGATGCTCCTGGGTGACCTCAGCTGGCTTCTCCCACCGAGAGCTTCTTCCAACTCATTTGGGGCAGAGGATGCCAGTGGGGCTAGGCCCCCAAAGAGATGGTTTATCTGTGAAGGGAAAAAATTCTCTTTCCTCCATTCAGGTAGCATGTAATACAGTTGTAACAGAAATGTGAGTAATGAGAGCAGCCAGAATAATGCAAAGTAATGGCTGTATTTGTGAGGAAATACATGGATTTAACACCCCTTGCCTTCACGCTGGCCAGGCATGAAGCCACCTGTCACTGCATCCTTTGCCCTTTATGACAGTAAAAGGAGTCAAAAAAGCTCTGAACAGCAGGACAGAGGACAACTGTAAATAGTGGGAGAGTCACAAAACTCACAATCCCCAAAACTCTGGGGTTTGACTGATATTTCTTCTTTCATAACATCTTGTCCAAGCTTTGCCATGCTAGAAGTGCCTGCTTGTAACTATACTCCTTAAAAATAAGAAAATAGAATTTTTTTTTTTAATCATCTCAAATTGCCTTCTGTGGAATGTGGTTAGACATTGGTGCTTTCTGCATCCAGGGATGTTCACACATACTCAGAAAGGGATGACACCAGGATCCAACAACAGAAAATTAATGAATCTTCCCTCTGTAACAGGCAGTACACTATCCCAAGGCCCATTCAGTGTCTTAATATTCCCCAAAATTTAGGGAACCAAAACATTACTGTGTAATCAGATGATGATTCCTGCATATGGGATATATAAGGCACTGGATGGGAAGGAGCTGAACAACAGAATATGCCTGTGGTGTGACAGGAAAATATGCTTTGCTCCTTCTCAAAAAGGCTGGTGCTCTTCTCAGCTCCAGACCAAGTCTAATTATCATTTAAGGATTAAAATTCTCATTATGTGTTGTTTTGTTTATTTTTGCTTGACCAATTTCTCTCTTACTGGCCCTCAGGTTCTAAAATATAGGAAGTGGCATAAAAATTGCATTATTTTCAATATGTTCCTGACACCTAATCAGGTAAGGGTTTCCATTACAATTGCTGGCTAGTTCTTTTCTCCCTCAGAGCCTGGGAAACCACAGTCTTGTGTGAGGAAAGGAGATGAGAACCATGAAACTGAGCTGGGAGAGGACACAAATTGCAAGAGACATTTGGAAAGCAGTCACCACAAGACAAGATTTTCCTTTCAGGCCTGTGTTCAGACAGTCTAAATTGTCAGTCAGTCCCTCTGCCAAATATTTCCCAATTGGTGGCTTTCAGTGTCTCCCTGTTCAACACCACATTTAGAGACTTACAAAACATTCAAAAGACTTACAGGTAGCAGGGAGTTTTATTTACCTGCCATTTACCTAGGCTGTCCAGTTAGCTGATGGACTGCACAGCACTTTGAAGTGGGAAAGCTCTAGACAGAGGAGAATTAGAGTTAGGAAGGAAAATTATAATGAAGAAAAGGCTTTTTAAAATTTTCTATTAGGGTCCCAATAAACACAGTATCTCCAGGCCTAAAAGAGTGTTAGCTCACACAAGAATTATAAAAGACTGATGTTGAATAAAGAGTCAGCAGGACTCAGAAATAATACCTAAGAAATCATAAAAAAGCTTGTCTAGAAACAGAGATATAAAAAATCCCTACAAATCCATTTGGGGTCCTTCAGGTTTGCCTGCAAGTCTTACAGTCACCTTCATAATAGTTCACACCCACACTACGATTATACAAGCCCTCTTCTCTTGCAAAATCAGACAAAACCCACAGTCTATCACAAGACAGGTAATAAAAACATGAGAGTGACAGCTTGGTCCTCAACATTGTTACTTTTCCCAATTTGATATACCTTCTCCCAGCTTGCTCATCCAGGAAATTCTACCCTTTCCTTCTGGAGTAAGGCTGTGGTTTCTGAAGGTCTCCTACAGCTCACCAATGGTCTCAGCATTTTCAGGACACGGCTTCAGATCAATGTCCTCAGCTGGAACGATAAAAAAACCAAATAAATCAAATGACAACCAAAAAACCTCCAACCCCTGGCAACCCAGAAGAAAGCTTATAGTCATTATATTCATCTGCAGGATGTGAACTTTCCATGTGCTTACTGATTTCTCTTATTAAGCAATCATCAAACACTGACAGGCATATTTTTGCAGGAAATGGGAGTACAATGTGTTCATAAAAAAAAAAAAAACAAAACCAAAAACCACAACACCAATATAGCAGGCAGCCAGTATAAGCCTCTTGACATTTCAGGAAATTAAGTTATACTGTGGTCCCAGCTTATAAGTTCAGCAAGACCCACGAGAGAACTCCTTGGAGACCTGCTGTGCTTTCATTTCAACAGTGATGGCCACACAGGCTAATTGAGGGCAGGAGCCACGTGTGCTCTGTCACAGCCATCCTGCTGCCCTTCCTCTCTCCCGGTAGCTGCCACAGTGCTCACAATCTGCACACCCCAGCCAGCTTTCTGCTTTAGCTGCTGAGCATGCTGTTCTGGGGGTGAGGGAAAAAAGAGAGGATTTGGAAGGCAAAAAAAAAAAAAAATCCAGTGAAAACAATAATGAAGTTTCAGAGAAAACCTCAGACTTCTGTCAACCAGAGCTGAATATATTTTTGGGGAGCAAAGTTCAAAGCCCAAACCATCTCACCCCTGGATGGCAGATCACATTGGAATCGTAGGTATTACAAGACTGGAGATCCAAGGTCAGGCACCAAAGCACATAATCTGAACAGATTTATAGGCTGTTTTTGTCCACATTGTTGTCAGAAGGGCAGAAAGGAGGCGGTTGAGCAACAGCAGTACACATGCCAGCTGTGTGGGAGATGGAGAGACACTCATCCTGGAACGGCAGGAGCAGCCACCACGGCTGGTGCAGTTCAGCCTATTGCTGGTGGAGCTCCTGCTGACAGAAAGGGAAAGACACTGAGCCACCTTGTAGGGGAACATCCTCTTCCTCACCTGAGATAAGGCTGAGGCTGGGTGCAGAAGCTGTGAGCTGCCACCCATGGACCTGTGTCCCAACCTGCAATGGTGGCAGGAGACACACAGCTACGGCAGAGACAGCACGGCCCTGCTTTGTGAGTGGGACAGAGACAAGGGGTGGCTGGGAGCTCCTGGGGACTGTGCCCCCACACATGTACTCTGATGGTTGAAATCGGCTTTAAGACACCAAGGGCTGCACAGGTACAAACACAATTCAGGTCACCAATGCTCCTGGAGCTCTCCACGTTTGCATATCCAGAAGTCTTGGATGATCTTTGAAAGCTTGCAAGGCTGCAGGTGGTACAGCTGCTGTTCCCAGCTAAGGGTACCACACCTAAGGTGTCACATAGGAAACAATTTTCTCCTCCTGGCCAATTGGTATGTGCTGAGGGTTTCTTTCAGCCCACTGAAGCCATCAGTGCTTGCAGGATGTGGCTTTGGACTGATTTGGGAAGTGCTGCTGCCCCACTACTACACTGTGTAGACAGCCTGGCTAAGGGCAACTTCATATGCAGCTAAGCCTTCAATCTGTGTGTGCCATGAGGCACACAGACAAAACTGAGCCCTGAGGAGCAAACGACCTGTTTGAGATCAACCAGCTGGTCAAGAGAGGATCAGGAAGCAATTAGTGCCTCCCAGTCCCCATCGTCCCAGCACAGCCCTCCTCCTGGAAGAGGAGCAGTCAGGGATGAATCAAACCCAGCACACATTGTCCAGTGAAGAATTACGAGACTATAAAACAGCCCAGCTAGAGACCAGAATAATGAAGCAGCAGCCAAAACCTTTTGTGGAAGGGCCACTGAGAATCCCATCATATTCCAACTCCAGTAACATCTGCTCCATCGCTTTCAATGTGATCATACAGGAAAGTCATGCGAAGGTAAAATACTTAATTAAAACACTAACGCTGCAAGCATTCACCTCCATGTAGGCGTGGAAACCTTCAAGTTTCCTTTTTATTATACGGATGGGATCCTGCTTTTCATTGGCACAATAGAAAATAGCCACAAAAATTCCACACACACAGCATCAGACCCCGCGACCAGCCTCGACATGCAGGGCGTCAGTAATAAAACACACCCCTAAAGGGATTTAGCACTTTGGCTTGTGCTCAGCTGGGGGACTTGGGCAGAACTTTCACTCTTCAGACATTAAAAAAATATTAATTATAATCAGCTCTGTCATTATTTCAACCCCCGCATCCCCCCTTCCCTGTTAGTGAAAGGAAGAGGAGCTATGTGCTGATGGGATTGTGTGTTTGCATGAAAAAGATGAGGCTCTGTGTGTGTGTGTACTGCTTTTGCCCTGGAAATCAAACAGCAACTTCAGCAAGGGCATCCTGGGAAGGGCCCTCAGGTGCCAAAAGATAGATTCCTTTATTAAAACAATTACAACAGCTGCTGCAGGTACTTCCTTATGCACACATGCAGACACTGCTCCTTCCTGTCCATCACACACATCCCCTCTGCCTCAGACGCTCTTGCACAGCCAGTTGACAATGTGGTTTTCAACTTAAATCTATGCAGACCCACAGCCCTCCTCTTACTAGCTTGACAGGGATGGTCTCCTTCCTAGCTGTCTGCATAGTGTCCACCAACACAGGGCTGTGATCCACATCTAAAGGCTTCAAAAGGGAAACTGCAAACCCATAATACCAAGGGCTATGCACCTATTTTGTCTTTCACTGAAAAGCCTGCAAAGAGGCAGGAAAATGCAGACACACTGGGGTATCTCCCTTCTCTTACACATACTCCCCTCTTTTACAGCTTACCTTCATTGAAAATAGAGTTTGGGAAGAGCATGGGACTCCAGGCAAGACCACTGAGCAGGCCAGGCTATCCCTGGACATGCTGCATGGTGCCATCTGTGCTTCCCACAGCTGGCTGCAGGGCTTAATCTGCAAATTGATCCAGGTGGACAATTATGAGAGAGATTGGGCTCCAACACAGGATGGGGGAAGAGTAAAGATACACAGGGCTGAAGTCCAGTAGAAAACCCTGCCAGCATCATTTTCACCTCAGCACTGCTGCTGCTCACACCTTCACCTGGCCATGCACCCTGCCATGGTCAAACAGCTACCAGATGCTGCTCTTCAGGTCTGTTCTGCCTCTGCTTTGTGCAGGTGTTGGCAACCACACTTACACACAAAGCCAGGTGAAATCCAGCCTATCCTGGAGAGCACTGTTCCGAGGTGATGCCTGGAGGCTACGTTTCACCTTGCAGGCACACCCTGCAGCGGGGGCACCGAGATGGTAAAGTCATCTTGCTCAAGGAAGATACTGACTTTTGTTATTCTCCATAGCTGGCTCATCCATGACAATGGTTTGTTCCTGCTCCAACCAACTCTGTTCATTTTGGGCACACTAGGAGAAGCAAGACTGCATGGTCCTGGTAATTCCCATTTGGGCAGGATGGCCTCTCTTCAAACAGATGCCAGCAGGCTCTACTACCAGAAATAGAAGGACATTTTGATCAAGAATCTGACTAATTAAGAATTTGAATTTCAAGCACTTTACTAGTTAGACTTGTTTGGGACAAACCACTACAACTCATTATGCCTCCACTTCTTCATATGGAAAATGGAGGGATATAAGACTTCTGAAGCTCATAAAAAAATCAAAAAAGGAAAAGGGTTAAATGGTTGCTAATGAAGTCCCCCTTTGCCTCAGCATCATCCGTCCAAATGTAACTGATATCCATCTAGCCTTGGTAAAAAAGAGGTCAATAAGCAGACAGAAAACTGTTTGACCTGCAAGACAGCCATCCTGCTGTCAGCGGAGGCTTGCAAAATGCTCAGGCACCTTTAACAACAGCCCTTCAGCTCTGAGATTTGAAGCAGGGTAAGAGAAAATGCACTGGGCTCATGCTGGGATGCATAGAGATCTCTCAGAAACATGACACCTAGATGGGCAACGTGTTAACGTCTGAGAAATGTTTCTGTAGGGGCAGAAGATTGGATGAAGCTGTGAAAGATCCAGCTCAGCAGCTCAGTCCATTGCCCAAAATAACCAGGTGGTGGCATGTGGGCTCCTCCCCCACCAAGCCCACCAACAAATGCCCCAGCAATCCCAGCGCACACTCACGCCATCATCACACGTTGCTGGGCATTGGTGGTGGACAGCACCCCACCCTGAGAAAACATGGGGCATTCTTGGCACTTTGCACTGCAGGCAAGGTCATCAGACACGATGACAGATTCTTTGCCTGCCATAGCCACGGAGGCATGCAGGGGAATACGATCCTGCCCTGAGCAAGGGCCAAGTTTGATTAGGGCTGATCGCTCCAAGATCCTTCCTGTGAGGATCTTACAAAAGGGAGTTGCTTGCCACCTGTAATAAATCCAAGGACAAGAACATGAAGGCATGAGGGGATGTTGGCCAAGTGTCCCAAACATACAAAGGAGAGTAGCGGAGCCCATGGAAACAGATAACCTTTCAGTCAGGAAATATAGTGGAAAGTGGCACTTCTCCCAGTGCCCTACAACCCAGCATGCATAACCCACCACAAATGGACATGGCAGAGCCTTCCAGGCATCCCTTGCAACTTGGCACTGCTTTGGCCCTTGGAACAGAGAAACTCTGGCCTTTTACAGAATGATCTGCCTCACACAAGGCTCAAATAGTTGGCTGAGCAGAGCTGGGCTCCACCCTCATTCTCCTTCAGGCACCCTCTGTGGGACCTTGAATGGGTACTACCTTCTCTACTCTCTGCTTCAGTTTTCCACTGAGGACAATGGTCCTTTCTCATGCCAACAGAGAGCTGTACCTAAATGCATTAACTGAAAGGACACCCCAGCGTCATGGGGATGGCCTCACCCCACCCCAGCCAGCTCTGGGGCACACATCTCATGAATATTTCCCTCCTTTTGCTCTGCAGCAGCACAGAAATGCTATCACAGATGCCTCAGAGGTCTGCTGAGGCCCACGGGGCTCTGAATGAGTCAGGAGAGCAAAGCCAAGTCAATGTAGCCTCCATGGTGTTTCTGTACCTCCACCAGCCCTGGAAACTGGCAGTTCCACCTCAGCAAAAATGCCCACAAAATGCCAGCCAAAGCCCAAATTATATTTTTTTCTCCCCTGTGTGCAAAATGCATATCAGTTCTTATGCATTGTCTTTCTTCTCCCTGTGATGGAAACCCATCCTGCTTCAGCCAGCAAGCAGCAAAGAAAACTACAGAAGCAGCAAACATTAACCAAATCCTGTCCTAAAGCCTCCCCCCCACACACATTTTCCCCTTCCACCATCTGTTTTGCAAATGCAACAAACTAAACCAAACAAGCTCCCAGTAGCTAAATTCCTCGCATCTCAGAAAGCCCATGGATCCCTGTGCCAAAGTAAACAATCTCATGGATAGTTTACATAAAACAAGTGAACTAATTTCATCATAAACAAATGAACAACAAATTGGTTCAAAGACTGGCATGGTACATTCTGTGGAAATATCCCCCTGTAAGGAGTGGAGTAAAATAAACATAGTAGGACATTCAGTGCATACCCAGCTTGGCACCCTCACCTCAAACCAGTGTAGGAAGTACAAATCTACTTTTTCTGCAGCTCTCATACAGAAAAATGCCAACCAGCAGTTGATGCAGGTTTAGTAGCAGTGTGATGCAAAAGGCAGCAGAGATCATCCATTCCCAGGATCAACACAGGGAGAAGGGGTGATGTGGCCCTGTCAGCCTGGTGCATGGCAGAACCGGTTCTGGGCTGGTTGAGAGATGCATCCTGTGCAGGAAGCCATTGCAGCACAACGTCCATGCACCCAATTCACTGTAACGTGGTGATACAGTGATAGGGGAAAAAAAGGGAAAGAAGTTTGTTTCCTTCACATGGAGCTTCCTTTTTCCCTGGGTTCAAGTGAATGCACTGAATTCTGGGATATGAACAACTGTCCAACAACGCAACACAAAACAAATCTCCAGTCTGAGAGTAGAAAGGGCTGGGAGCAGAAAGATGGGCTCCCACTTCCATACAAAACTGAAGCTGGCCTGGCCTTGGCTCTGATGTTTCTCAAATCTCCTTTGGGAAAAGTCCTAGAGCCACAGCTCCATCTGGAGTCTCAGATTTGGCTAGATGCAGGCTGAGGGACATCCCCACATAGACTGGTGTGGAAATCCTACCTGGAGTTTGACTTCAGGGGCCCAGGATTGGACATTCACTCTTTTAATACATCAGCCACCAAATGGAGCTCTTTATAAAAATACTCTGACATGTCCTAGGTGAATTCAGAGGAAACCCCAAGCGTATACCAAAAGAAGAGTACTCAGATAGATTTTTCCATCAGTTGAGAAACAGATTCTAATGAAACCTGTGCAATTTTCCCAAAGAGGCAGCACTGTGCAGCTTGAACTCAACAGCTCCTGTCAGAGCCCAAAGCTGAGAGATTCATCCAAGTCACCCATTAACTGGCTCTATTATCAACTTCTTTCAGGTCATCCATGCCCATGGCATGTTTCAACTACCAGGACCCATAAAAAGATGTCTTTTGATCCAGATTGTAAAGAGCTGGACCCTAAATGCACGTCCCAGAGCATTCACTCACCCACATCAGTGCCAGGAGTGCAAAAAAGTGCCTCCCTGGAAGGAAAGGAGCTGTGTGGTGGCACTTCTCCCATGGATCAGTACAGTGCTCTTCAAAAGCTGCTACCAAGAAAACAAAAAGCACATGAGAAATCCCTCCCTATAATCACTTCAAAGCACATTGATTTGGAGTCAAAATGAAGCAAACAGATTATTCTCACATGCCCCAGCTCTTGCAGAGACCCATGGAAACCTGTGTGGCATTCCAAGCGCAGAGACTTGAGAAAGAGTCTGAATCCCAGGGGCCTTGGTAAGTATCACAGACAGGTCTCTCTGGTACCAGTTACAGCAAGGAATCAGGAAAGATGACACATTAAAGAAGGAAATAGAAAAAAAAAATTTTTTTTCTTCTGATTACACATTCTGGGAGGTGACACACTGTGGACAGCAACTGAAGCAAGGAAATGCATTCCAATGTTCTATACACATTGATTGTTTGATGGTCTCCTTTTAAATCAGTAGCTTTTAAAGCTCTTACCAAAAGGACATTGCTGAAATAGAGCTTGAGTTTGGATACAGTCTGTGCTGGCATAAACAAAAAACAAGTCCATGGATAAGAAGGGAATTAGAGTGGATATGAGTACACAAAAATTACTCAAATCAGCTTACAGATTTAATGCATTCTGCTGACAGTGGTGGTGGGGAAGGTTGTTTATTTAATCCAGAGAGTTTTTGGGCATGCAGAAAAACCGAAGTAGGGAAGGCTAAACCCACTATTGCTAGATCCCACTGCAATTTGAGGTTTGCCTCTCCATTTCTATGGCTTGGAACATTTGCTTCTGAATGCAAAATTCAAATGGATATTGCCCAGGTGGCACTGTACAGTCCCCACTTTGCTAATGTTCATACTGGAGCAGACAACAAATGGGCAAGACTGGTTCGGAGGGCAGTCAGGGGAGAGATGGAAGCAGCACACAGTTGCCTTGGAGTTATCCAGGTTTATCTACCCATCACACTGTATGCTCCCTGGTTCTCATAATTAGAGTGTCTAGACAGGAGATGATGCTGGTGAAGTAGCAAGTAAAAAAGGTTTTTCAGAGGACCCCATCTAAAGCAGTGACTACAGCAGAATGACAGAAGTCAGAGTTGCAGAACCTAGCTGAGATTAGAGCAATTTTGACTTAAGGCCTTTTCATAACCCTTCACGTCCCAAAAGAGCTGCTAAATCAGAGCACTGATGGCTCAAGCACTCAGGAGGGCTCAGAGCTTTTGAACAAGCATCAGAGTAGAGGTTTCTGCAAAAGTAATTCCAGCTGCCTCAGCTTCATCTAGATACTGGCATTTAGCAGCCTCAACTTGTGTAAACCAGCTTCACTCCACTGAAGTCAATAACAATTGACACCAGCTGAGAATCTGGCTCTCAATGTGGTTTAAATATAGTCTAAAGAGAGAGAACTTACAGAAGGATTGCCCAGTTCCTCATGTCCATTTTCCCCTTGGGCTAGGACTGAATAAGATGGATTTTTTCTTTATAATTTAGCTGCAGTTATTTTTAACAACAACATTATGAGCTCACGTTTATTATAGCACCTTCCATACTCCAGGAGCCAGGCTGCCTCTCAGGCTTTGCCAGGAATCACAGAGAGGGATGGACACAGCACCAGGATGGAACCACCTCTGAATGCAACACAGGAGATGCTCAGCATGCTTGGAAGACTAGCCACAAACAATAAATCATCGAGGATACTAAGATAATTCAGCTTCCGCATTGCAAGCCTCAGTCATTTTCTTAGGCTTGCTCTTGCAATGCTCTTGGATTTCAAAGAGGAAATCCAAGGAGTAGTTCCAAATCCTCCCTTGAGCTGGCTGGGAGGTGGACAGGATGTTGGTACAGCAATGCAGGATGTCATCATCACACACTGTGGCCCTACATGCACAGCATGAGGGCAAATTGCACAGTGCTGGGGGAAGGCAAGTGGCCTCTGAGATGGAAAGAGTACCTGGGTCACTCCTGCTGGGACAAACCAGGTCTTTTTGGGGTTGCCCCATCTCTAGCTGAAATGTCCCTGTGAAGCCAAAGGACGAGGCTCTGAAGACATGGCAATCTCCATGCACAGAATGACCAGGCTGTGATCCTCCAAAACTTTAGCCACCATGCAGTGACACATGCACTGATTGCCAACCAAGGCAGGCAGGTGATTGATTTTGGAAAGCTCAGAGTTCTGACATCCCTGACCAACCCTTTTTCAACATGAGAGAGAAGCTCAGAAAGTACAACAGGAAAAATATGTTATCTCATGGGCTTCAATCTGAGCAGTTACGCTAGAGGTAGAGTGACACCAAGTTTTGCCAACAGTAGTATAGTCCATTTTATCTGGAATCAGAGTAGGAAACCAGGGCCCACTCAGATCCTACTGTATGAGAACAGCTCGGAAACAACATCTTCCAGATGGCTCCCCTCAAGCCACCACAGAGCCATGGAAATGCAGCAAACAAGAACTGTGGCCATCACCCAAATGTTCCATCAAAGATGTGCACTCTGGCCTCTTAAAAAAAAAAAAAAAAAAAAAAAAAGCTAAAAAGAAAACCAATACAAACAAAAAAAACCAAAACCAGATCCATTAATGAAAACTAAAGCACAAGGCAAGGGGTGATGAAAACAAATAAAACCAGCGCTGTAAAATGCCTGGTATGTAAGATGTGTTGAAACTTGCTGCTGACAGCAGCTTGAGCAAACATTCACATGCAGCCGTTCATAAGATGCACAGTAATTACCTTCTCCGGGAGGCTGCATTATGATGATTTCTTTAAGCAGAGCACAATATCTCTAGCAACAGGATATAATTACAGCAAAGGATATGCCTCTTAACCTCTTTCTGCCCCCCCCAGCCAGTTCAGGGAGAGGATCTGGGAGCCAGGGGCTCTGTGGGGAGGGTAAAAGTAGTTTACCCTGCACTGCTGCACTCGTTACCTAGAGCCAAGCACGCTTCTGATGGGAGCTTGTGGTGGTGTTGCTCTCACAGGAACATGATTCTCTCCCCCTCAGTGCTGGGTGAAACACTCCAGCACTGCAGGACTTTGACAGAGCTGGCAGCAGCCACCAGGCCACCGAAGGAGTTCGGCACAGTCAGCCTGCTCTGGGCTGACACCTCGGTGGTAAATAAATAAATACCAAAAACAAACAGGCAAGGGAATGACTCAGAACTAGAATGCACTGGCAGCACTGTAAGGCAGCAGGACTTCCCACCTCCAGACTGGGACCTTGCTGGCCCCAAACACCCCACACTTCAGAGTCCCTCTGGAGAGCTGACATACTCTGAAGAAAAACCCCAGGGTCCCAGATAATGACTGGCACCATGACCAGCATGGACTGTGGTGTCTCCAGGGGATGGATGCCACTTCCTGGTGATTCCCTGGCTCACCTGCAGCAGTCAAAATGCCAGAGTTGGTCCTCCCAGCTCCAAAATAGAGATGGCTGTTCTGCTCCATTTCCACAGCCCTCCTGCAGAGAAGCACAGGAAACCTTATTGCTGCAGCTGTTGGATTGATTTATGTAGGATCCAGAAGCAGAGAAAGATGCAGGCAATGACAGAGCCTTAACAGCTGTGTGCTCAGCTGAAGGGCTCAGTCTTTCACATTGCCTCCATCCATTCCCAGTACTCACTTCTCCAGATTCCTCTGGAACAGTAAAGTGTCCAACACTGTCAGTGGTGGTCAGCAAGTTTTCCTGCACTGGGAAGCATCTCATGGTGAGGTCCTACTTGCAGACGAGCAGGTAGGAGGTTGTGAGCACCACAAATTGCCTTCATTTGTTTCAGTCTTCAATCCTAGAGGGAAAAAGCAAAGGGTTAACCCCTGCCCCCATACCCCTCCACCCCAAACTAAAAATGCAGTGGAGCATCTGACCCTAGGCTCTGTTGTTAAGAGCCCACATACTGATTAGCTGAAAATCAACATCGGAGCTCAACCTTTTCTCCAAAACGAGCCACAGGAGCAGTGCTCAGTGGCTTGGGATCTCCATGCCAGAATACTGAGAGCAGAGAATCTGGGAAGCTTTCAGAGCCCTTTTTCAAGACCCAGACAGGTTTCCATTACAAGATAGAAGATGTTTTTTGTAGATGAGAGACTGGAAATCTTCTTTTTCTAACATGAAACAACTAAAATTAAAGAACAACCAACATTTTCCTCACTGGTCTGGAAATTGCATTACAAGTGAGAGTCAGCTTGGTGCAAGTTTGCAAGCTGTGATATCAGTAGGAGAATTTCCCTTCCCATTTACAAAAGGAAATGAATTTTGCATCCGCCGGATGGCAGTGTAGGGAGAGCAATCATATTAGTCATAGTATTATTGTTTTCCTTTTAAGCCTCTCAAAAGTGATTGCAGACACAGCAATTCATTGCTTATTAAGATCTCCCTGCATTACAACCAGGGAAAAAAAATCTAGGTCTCATTAATAAACCATCTTCTAGGATCTCTATAAGAAGACAGACTCTGATTAGCCAAGATCATTCAATAAATGATTTGGCTTGTCTGACAAAATGAAATGATTGATTGGAAAGAGTGTTCTTTAAATAGTTCACTCCTCAGAATAAAAGCAAAGACTTCAGATAGAAATACAAATAGTAAAAAGGCAGTATTTCTGCTTCCAGAGAAGAAAACTCCATGTACCAGGCTGGGGGATGCTGGCAGCATACACAAAGTTCACTTCAGAGTTCTGATTCTGCACGACTGAATTATTCTAAGCCTGAAACGGCAACATCATCTGCAATTTCTCTTGTAAAGCATATTGATGAGCAGGGAAGTCTGTTCTACTCTCAGACATAGCACGACATTCGTTATCAATTGCAGAGAGAAAACCTTTGTTCCCTGTGTAGCGTAAAACTGAATAATGACTCTGAGTGCTAAAGCCCATGTAAACAATATTCCAACATCACATAACCAAGACGATCGTCCCAGAATAATAAGAACCGGGAGAAAACAGGGCTCGGGAAGACAACCCATCGGCCGTCCCGTTTCCACTAGAGGGCAATAGCAAACAAGCGACAGAAAACTGGAGGCAAGAAGTCGATTGCGAGAAAAATGGTCAAGTCGTGTTTCCCGAGGCAGGAGCCGCGGCTGCCCCGCTCCCGGCAATGCCGCACCTCTCCGCAGCCCCAGCCCGGCAGGTACCGCCTGCCCTCGGCTCCGGGCTTTGCTTCCTCGGCTTAGGCAGCGGAAAATAGTCACAGATGGTTTTGGTCTAGGAAACAGCCGCAAGTAAGAGAAGTGCTTTCAGCGGGATGTATTTAAGCATCATCAAATAGGTGGTCAGATGCCGCTCTGAACTGATGATTGATCCAACCTCACACATCATTCCAGATGTTCCAGATGTTGCAGAGAGAGAGAAAGATCAGGCTACAAAAGGCTTTCTACGTCCTTATTTGGTTTACTGAAGGGAAGGTTTGGAGGTGATTTGATCTAAATCTATTAATATTTCTCAGTGGGGGACTGTGAGAGATGCTAAAGGACTTCAAAAAAATCTAATAAACAAAACTCTAACCAGATCCAGAAGCTCAAAGTAAAAGCTGGAAAAAATAAAACTGGAAATAATATGAGTATTTAAAAATTAAAACTTGCAATAATGCCAGTAGTTAATCACTTGAACAAATGATGTAGGGGAGCGTTTTATTCTCCACCCGTAGAGCTCTTAAAACAAGATTTGCTGTCTGCCTAAAACATGTGCTGTAGTTTAACAGTGAATTATTAGCCTTGATGCAGACATTACAGGTACAGGTCTCGTCTGAATGAGGCAGAAGGTGAGACTAGATTAGCAGCATGGTCTCTTTGTGTAATTACAGTCTACAAATATCAAGGTTCTTGTCACAGAGAATTGTCTTTCAGATGTAGGGACTTACTCCCACCTTTGCAAATTGACTTCACAGGCTGCGTCAACACAGCAGTGACAGAGCTCCAAGGACTGTCACACAGCCTTCAGCTAATGGGGCAGCTTCTGTTGCCCAGTCTTTATCTGTCTCTGCAAAGAAAAAGCCATGAGCCTAAAGAAACTCTTCTCTGCACCAAACTGGCCAGGTGAACAGACAGATTATTCTGTACCCCAGCTAGATTACTAGCTCCTGGGCTGTGATACCAGCTAAGAGACTTGGACAAGAACTGATATGTGAGAGTGATGGAGAAGAGGTGAGGGCCAGTTTCAATGTTTTGAAGCCTCCAGAGAGGCTTCCAAAAGCATCATACCACTGAAGCACCACCAGCCTCAGCCCAGCCCTTGTGAGCTGCAGTACTGACAACACCAACACAAACAAAAGCTCAGCCTGTCCCACCAGAGACATGGAGACTATTCCAGCTCTAATCTGCTTCCAACCTAACCAAATGCCAGTGCTTTACAAGGCTGGACAGTTATGAAACAAGCAGAGTGTGATGACAGTGCATTAGCCTTTGCAATTACTCTGGGGCATTTCTCTGTGCATGCAGCATGGGAAGGTGCAGGACAGAGGCAGACAGAGAGCAGAAGCTCATGCTCTTCTGTGGAGGAAGGGTTTGCAGATGCTCCTGAGTGTTTTGTCAAGGCTGAGAGGTGTTGCCAGCGATCTGAGGGAGCACTCTGGGAGACAGCACAGCCATGGGGACACTGAGCCAGGCAGGGCACAACAGACCTCTGTGCTGAAAAGGGTTTGCTGGCCCAGGGGACTTCACCTGCCAGGCTTCCAAAGGCCTGCCTGCCTTCAATAGCTCCACATGCTGGGCTGACAGCTCAGTTTTCTAAACTGGAAAAAAAATACCACCAAATTGAAACAAAAGGATTTGAGGTGTAATAAGGATGGTAATAAGAGGATGGTAATAAGAATGTGTTTGGACATTGTACCATTTTGTAGGACAGGATATGCCCTAGTCTGATTTCCTCCAAGCATTGCCTCCATGAGTCCTCTGCAGCAAGTCTCCCCCTCTCCTTCCTCCCACCAACCTCAGTCACCTGTAGGAACCACAGATGTCACCCCTGCTTTCTTCAGGCTTTCAACTCATGTGACCTAATGTCTGCAGCCTACCCTTGATAAGGAAACCACATCTGAGGGTCACTACTGTCTACCCATAGTGATCAGCAATTAAACCCCATCTCTTAGAATCAGCTTGCAACAAGAGAAGTTCTACCAATCAGTAGTTTGAACCACTTTTCTGGGCAGGTCATCTCCAAAGCAAAAGGTCTGGAGTGACTGTGGCTCTTCCCCTTCCCAGGGCCAAAGGCACGTGAGATATCCCTTTATCCACATTCAGACATGTAAAGCAATCACCATGGTTCTGACAGTAAATGCTGGAAGCAAGACCATGATCCTGCACTCTCCTACTCAATTTGCAGAACAGAAGAGAGGAGGTTATGAGGCAGCAAATTTGATACAGGCAGGTGTCAGACTAACACAGTGCTGGTGGAGGCAGGAAAGTGAAAGCATCTAGGTGGGAGTGGAAAGCCAAATTACAGGTCGAAGGGTTAAGAGAAGAGAGCCCATTATTCATCACTACTACTGTGTTCCAGGCATAAGAAACATTTGGAGATAATTAGCAGGAGAACAGAACAATGCACTAGAGAAAGCAACAATGCCCTGGTTCAACCCAGCAGATGAGCTCTGTGCTCAGAGCAAATTGGTCTAAAATAAGTATTGCTCCATCTCAAAACCAGAAAGGTGTGACCTACTTCTCTGACCCTGGCATCAGCTGGCAGGAAGGGAATTGACAGAATGATTTTTTGTTCCCATCACTGGAGATCGAGCATATTCAGTTCCATTTCAGAAATAAAAGCCAACAGCTTTTCCAGCTGATTTTGGGTAACTAATAACACAGAACTGCGCTCATTAACTAAGCTGGCTTGTATTGTAAAGAGCTCCAAGGCAACAACTAAATGGACTCGATATTAACAGCTGTGATAGTGTCAGTGTTACTTAGAAGCCTTAACTAATAGCCTTAACATTTTCAAATGTAAAGTATATTCAATTTTTAAATTATTTCAAGGGCTTTTGTGAATATTTTTCTCCCAAATAGTAGTACTTTTCAATACTGAGATTACAGCACCTGAATGCTAGGCTCTATGCAAGACCCGGGAAGCACTTTGGTCCCTCTCAGATGAACATTCCCACAGAATCATAGTTACTCAATTATAGTTCTGAAAGTTATTTTCCAAAGATATTTAGAAGTTGCAGTGTCAAACTAGTTTGATTTTATTGTGAATTGATTACTTGGGTATTGTCTTTTAGTGAAGATATTCTCGGGCACTGAGCTTGCTGATCACAGGGTTCATGCTCCAAAGAAGAAATGAATACTTCAAGTTTCAATGTTTGGGGAAAGAAGGAATATTTTGAAGTTTCAAAAGAAATTAATTTGTTAGTGAACTTGTGGGCTACAAGTATTTTTATGTATCCTAACTCCCCAATATTTGCCAACACAGAAATTCTCCTCCTTTCAACAGTCTTTTCAGGTACCTTGAATAACACGTGAGTGTATCAATGCCAGTTCCCTGTCAGTGGTGTTGGCTCCACCAGCAGCTCTCCATTGTCTTACTGGTATGAATGGTCACCTTCCTTCCAGACACATTGACCCTCACTACCTCAAGATTAGGCAGGGACTTCTTTTCTTCTCCTCTTTAAGATGACAAATACGAACATGACGAGTTTTTCAGAAAGTATCAAGAAGGGAGGCAGTATGTAAGAAAAAATAAAAATAAAAATAGGCCTTTTCTCAATGGATGAGATTTGGTGGATGACACCTCAGGCTGATATTCAGCTGTTTTGTACATAATGGGTTTCCAAAGGACCTAAACCTGATCCTCCAGTATCTACTTCTACATTTTCAAAAGGCTTTGTGAGGCGTAAGAATTGTCAGAAATTGCAATAGGTTTTATTCTTGTCTCTGCTAAATCGAGGGTGCCACCTGTAAAGATTCTTAAGTTCAGAACATTTACACTCCCAGACAAGAGTGTTGTGCCACCTATTAGACTGAAGAGTTGTCATTTGCCAAATGCTAGGATTCTCTTAACTAGAAATAGGCACTGCAGAGAAGCACCAAGTTGCAGTAAAAAGAAGAGCTCTGGCATCAACCTTTGTTTCCTTTAAAGAAATTGCTAGCAGAGACCTTTAAAGTGAAACCAATAATGATTTCAGTTCCTATCTCCCCTTGCCTGCTCTGAACAAATCACAGATTCACTGATGTTGACATGCCTGTAATTATTATCTTGTCTAAACAAAGAAAATAGTAATAATATCAAAAATGCATCCAGAATTTGTAATCGGTCGGTCTCTGAGCACTTCTCAAAAAGGACAGTATAATTATCTATTTCATGAGTGATTATCTGCATTTTAATAGCAGGATAACTGAGGCACAGGAAGAGGAATTAACTTGCTCAGTTAGCCAATGAAATACCAAGAAACAGGGTGAGATATCCTGAATCCCCATCAAGTGCCCTCCAGATAACACCCTTGCTAATATAATCAATTAGAAACATTACATATCACCCATCTTCAAAGCATTTCAGAAACAGTGAACAGACATCATCAGTGTTAAACTGCCCTGTGGATCTCAGTATCCCATTGCATCATCTGCTTTGATCATCTTTGCTCTGCGCCTATAACTCATGTAATTAATAGTTACCATTCTATGAGGAGTGAGATAATTGACTTATCTAGCAATCACTTCAGAAAGATTATTATTAGAAATAGGTCTGCATCCTAACTGTACACGTGCCTCTAGATGAGCTAGGCCAAACACCAGCTCTGTGTGAAGCAAAGCCAACACTGAGGCCAGCACAGCCCAAGTGTTTGGGCATCTGTCCTGTGTGCACAAACCTCATGTGCACCACGCTGCTGCACCCTCTGCCAGCCTGGCCAGGGCTTCTTTCCAGCAACCCATCACCCACACCATCACCCCAGCCTGACCCACATGAACCTTCATGATCTCTCAGTCAAATCCCAGGAGCTGGAATAGTTTTCTCTGTACTGTTGACAACAGGGACCTTCCATGGCTTGGTCTAACACTCCTGGCTAAAATCAGGGTATGCTGCAAAAGAATAGTAAAATAAACCTAACAATAGAAATTCACAGGTATAATATAACTCTTTCAGTTTGATTTCCAGGTCATCAGTTCAATGTTAAACGTGTAGGTGGTGCCTTCATAGAAAACCATTAAAAGTAGTTTCCTTTACATCCTCAACTCCACAGCAACCAAGAAAAATTACTCGGCTAGCCCACCACCTATCTTCTTTCTTGCTAAAATAAATAAATTTAAAAATAATTAAATTAAAAATTTTCTGTCTCAACATGTCTCATGTGGATGGCAACAAGGCAGCTGTGACATCCTCGCTGACATTCTGTCATAGAATTCATCACAAGGAAAGACCTCTGAGAAAACAATATTTCAGTAACCAAAAATAAAGCATTGAAAATTACCAAAGCAATCTCAAAGATCTTCAGTTATTACAACAGAACCTGAGGTGGAAGCACAGAAATCCTCATGGGTTATTACAGTGATCTGTTGGATTATAAGTTTCTACCTTAAGTGGACTTGTTGCACATGTCTTATTTCAGTAGGTTTCCTATAACTACATCAAATGTAGAGCAATGTTAAATGAAAAAAAAAAAAAAAAGAAAGGAAAGAAAAAATCTGGCTGATTCTGCATGAAGCATTACTATCAATAGCTGACAAAAAAGGCAGAGCTGGAGGGGAGAAAAAGCAGGGAGCTATTACTTGTCTCTCCTGAGGTATAAGAGGAGTGTAAAGACCTCAGACCTCACATGTTCCTCTATCTAGAAAGCCCACAAGCTTCAACAGCAGTGTCTCTTCATGTCAGTAAGCAAAAGACAGAATGAGGGGCATTTCAGATTATTTCAGCATCCCTAACATTCTTCCTGCACAGCTCTAATTTGACTGTATTGATGTCTTCCTCAGAGGAGACAAAGTTGCCTTCCACAGAGAAATGCAAAGCAAAGGAGCTAGGCAGAAAAGACTGTAATTAACAAAGTCAGATATTTTTTCTACTTAGCAAGTAGGACTCACTCAGTTCTGCAAGTTACTGTCTATACCTTTATACCAAAGCACCTCTGATCTGCCTCCCACCGTTGGATTCAAAGCCAGTAAATAATGACTTTCTCACATAATCATTACACTTGGGGTTTTAACTGACTGGATACTAACCTCTAAAATGAAAGCTCAGTTATGAGTGTGCTTATACATCTGATTTCATACATTCCTGTTGTTTGACTCACACAGGCAGAGTATTGGGTGGCTGAAATCTCCAGACTAGTTTTTGGGAGTATGTGGCAAGCCTGAATTGGCAAGATCCAAATGGGAACTTGCCTATTAGAGTGTGTTGCTCACAGCACAGTACAGGCATGGCACAGCAACAAAGAGCCATTAATTAGGCAGCACTGATCCCATGGGTTTAGCTCCATTCCTCTATACATCACATGTTCTGAACTGTCAAATTCAGTGATAATTATTTCCACCCCCCTTTTTTCTTTTGGGTACGATAGCTCATGGACAGTCACTGATTGTACTTTATGAATATCTCTGCTGATGGGCATGGCTCTCCTGAGGTGGTGTTTTGGAACAGCAGTCTCCAAGACAGAGCTAAAGATCACGTTCACGCTGTGTCACAGATTAGTGGCTTTCAACGCAACATTTTTCCTTCCTGAAAGCGTCTCTGCCCATCCCTTAGACTGGCACAAAAACTAAGGACACAGCCATGCAAGGTGCTTAGCAGCTTCTGTCTCAGTGAAGGTAGAAAGAGTTTAAAGCACATAGAATTGAGTCCTGAAAATTATTGATTGACACAATAAACCGTAGTGACTGACCAAGCACATTCTAATGCCATCCTTTTACATTCCCATATTACAATCACCACCACCAAAAGAGGTGTTTTAGTTGGTCAGTGCTAGGTAAATTTCAGTCTCCTCTACTGTACTCTGCTTCCAAAACATTAGGGAATAAGCCATCACTAATATTACAAATTAGATGGCAGCATACGTTAGGAATTTGCTGTAACTCCAGCCCTCAGTGACTACACAGCTTCAAGTGTAAACAAACAAAAGCTGCAATTTGCGCCAACTGTTTACTCTGATTTTGAATCAGGGTTAGCTTTGCCAGTACAAATTATGTCTCCCTTTGTCTTCAAGAAAGCTGGCCATAGACTAGAGGAAGTGAGACAAATTTTTTTGTGTTAAATGAGCTGTCGGATTAGATAGATTTTTTTTACCAGCTTTTACTTCTCCATCAATGGTCAGTGATTTTACAGCATTTATTTTATCACCCATCTTCCAACATTGCTCAAACATAGATTTAGTCTGTATCCTCACTAGAAGTTAGGAAGACAGAGATTGATCTGCTGGTGCAAATGACGGCATGAATGCCAGTGAATGAGATCAAACTACTGGGCACTTGATTGCCCTATTAAAGTAAGTCATAAAATTCCAGTTCAGATTTGGGGTCATTAAAGCAGAGCACTTATGATTTTCTTGGCTGTATGAAAGCTGAGTGTCCCAGATGAGATTCCAGCTCCCAAACAATTCCCAGCATGGATGGGCTAATGAACAGTGAAAATAAACTGTTACTGGCTTTGCTTACCATAGTAATGAAGAACTTCCTCATGGGATGCTGCTTTGCACAAGGGCTTGCACAGAGAGTGGGTTTGGAAGCCCCAGGTGGGGACTCCCAATCAAGTGTGAATCTGAAGCTTTCCCACTTCCATCTTTGTCGTGTTTCGCTTCCAGTTGCTCCATCTGGAACTCTTGCTTGTTTTCGCCATCTAACATTTCAACAGCCTGAATCAAGCAAAACAACTCCTCCAAACAACCAAAATGTTTGATCAGATCCTTTATATAAATGAAATGCTAGTGTATGCCAGGCATCTGAACTTGGTAAAAATAAATGAGTGCTTCAAACCCACTATTGTTCTCAAGGTCCCTGACCTTCAAAACATCATTCTATTCTATTTGTAAACAACACAGACATGACAGAACATGTGAATACCACTTCACCCTTTGGTAACAGTATCTATCCCAAGACCTCAAAGTGTTCTGCAAATATTAGCTAAGACTCTCATGCTTCTAAAGAACTCCTACTCTTCTACAAATATTAGCTGAATCTCAACCCACACCACTCAGCTCATAGGAGACTAGTGCTCTTCTCCAAGTTCACCAGGGTTGAATACTCTGGCTAAGGTTATTCAAGAGTTTGTAAAAGACTCAGGCAACAGAAAGACAAGTTTATAAGTCTTCTAAGTATGCCTGGACCTCTGGAAGTTTGTCCAGACTATCATCCAAACCTGTCTGCTACTTTTGGCAACTTTAACAGCATCAGACTCAAATCTAAACCAAGCCAGATTTCATTTAAACAAGAGAAAGCAACCAGGAAAACTAAAACACTAGTTTAACCATTCATTTTCCCACTACCTTTTCAAGTCTCATAGTCATTTATCCTTTTGTGCACACCCAGATAAGTCAAGGAATAGGAGGCCTCAACTTGCATTTAGCAAGGAACCAAACATGGCACGGTGGCCTGGAGCAGCTCACACCACCCAGTTCAACACCACAGCCATGAACACAAGTTGAACTCACCCAGGTTTCAGGCAAAGAGCAGCTCAGCACATCTGCACTGGTACAGCTGGACCAGTTCCTAACCACAGATGTACAAACACAAAGATAAGGCCATAGCAACTTCCATATGGTAAACAGCCTGAACTTCCTAGGAGGGCTCACTGGAGGCAATTCATTTCCAAGGCACAGAAAACGTGCTTGGCTTTGACTTGTCTCTCTTCTGCATCTTTTGCAAAACTGGTCATGGACATTTATGTAATGGAAGTTTTCAACACATCATGTTAAAGGGCATCACTCCAAGCTCTGGCCAAAACTGCAGCTTACATTGATTTTGACTGCCTCTAGACCATGCTTCTATGAGAGGGTAGGAGCACCTTCCCTCTATGTTTGTTTTGGGTCACCCAGACTTCCTAAGCAGCTCATCTACTTCAGTAGTAACACCAGAAATAGGTAACAACAGAGCTAGAAGCTCAGAGCCTGCACATTGCAGAGCTGAAATACATAAAGTTTACAGCTATGCTTTTATTTGCTGTACATAACAATTTATTCCATTAGAGAATCAGTTATCTTCCTAAAGACAGGACACTACTTTGCATTAATGTAAAATTGTACTCAGTCTAAGATGATAAATACAATGCCCAGTCTATAATTACAGATAATGTGTAAGGTTGGGGTTTTTCCTCCAGAATTTTCTCTTCTACGTTTCATGCAGTCTTCAATTGCATTGAAGCTAAATTGAAAAAGTTGATTGATGTTGACACAGGAGAAAGCAACGATAATAGTCAGTATGAAGTTCAAGTTCTCCAGGGGTTACCATTTTGTTGGCTAGAAGGGGCCAGTCCACACGGGTGTTGGCTTTTGGCCTTTTTACAATGTATTGTTGACTCTTGGAGTGCACTGTGACCATTACACAACACTAATAATGAGTATTCCCAGAGCCTTCTAAGCACTCCAGGAGGAAAAAGAGAAGGTCAATGAACAGCTTCATGACAGTCTAAAAGTACTATCTGGTTCCCTCAGTATGGAAAAATACTTGTTACGACAGTGCACCTAAAGCCACAGGTGAAAGGAAGAACAAAAAGTGAAAGTTAGGAGCCTGAAGCAGCCAGACAAATTCAGGAGGAAAACAAAGCCTGCATCATTACCTTGGGATTGGGTGGGAAGGTCCAACACAAGTGAAGTGATGGATTGTTTCACTGAAATGTCTGCAGCCCAGGACTGAGTACCTTTCTGGGGGTAGAACAGAGGTCCTCGCTTGTGGCAGAAGGAGAACCATGCAGGTTTTGGTGGTGTGACTCACAGAGCTGACCAAACTAGAGCAGCCCATTTCAGCCTTCAATACAGTGGCTCAAAGTGGAGAAGAAACAAAAACCCAAGAGATGACTGAAACCCACTTTCCTTATCCTATGATTCAAACTGCTACAAGGAAGAGAGAGCTCTTCAATCAATAGAAGTGATTTTTCAATCAGCAGAACTGGCTCACAGGCCAGAAGGGTTGAGAAACACTTCTGCTATTCGTAAGAATCTGCAGGATTCTCTCTTCCAAGAGGTCTGCTGGAGGTCGTGCTCAGGCTGGTGGTGTGCTCACTTCCCAGGCACTGTTGGCTATTCTGGGCTCTGCTCCCATCACTGCAACATCTTGAATCTGGGTATGTGGTTAAACACTGCAGCCTGAACATAGTTACCAGTCTGCAGGCTCTCCAAGGCTTGAAATGCTTCTGAGGCAACACAGTGGGGAAGAGCCTCAGAATCCTGGAGAATTTCCTTTCCTTCAAAAGTAGGTTAGGAAAGTGAAACTACCTCCTGTCTGAATAGGCTCCTTCAACTTTTCCCTGACTAAAGAGCTGCTCTCAACCTTCTTAGCCAGTGTGATGGCAAGTCTGCACTTACCTTATGGTATAGCAGAGTGTACAGCTGGAATGACTCTGGCATAAGGCACAGGGAGAAGGACAGATAAGCTGGTTGCTCTGTTGCTCCCCCTCATTGCATGGAGCCCCAGAGGCTCCCCTGTGTGACTCCCTGAGCTGAACTGGCTCTGCAAGCTCCAGACTTGCTGGGTGAGTCCCCCCACCCTGCTGTGCCCACAGGTTACAACCAGCACTGCCAAGAGTCCCCAGCACCATGGGCAGGTTCCTGTTCTGTAGAATACTCTACATATGTAAGTGAAGACACTCCCTGCCCTGAAACACTTCAAGTAAAAAAGAAAACCAAAATATAACAAAAAAAGGGGTGGCCTTAACAAAGTCATACAGTTAATCCAAAAACCTGGCCCCTGGCCTTTTATTGCAAAGTTTACCACTGATGCTGCCACTGGTGTTTGTGACAGACCAGTGGAGACTCAGCACACCTGATGTGTCTGGTGCTTCCCATAGGCCATGTGAGCACCCAGAGTGAGCCTGGAGCTAGGAAACCTCATCTTTGATGTTGGGTAGCAGGGTGAAGAGAGGATCTGCTTTTGAAACGGTGTCTTCATACCTATCCACTTATGTCACACCACAGACTGCTCTTGAAGCAAGAGCAATTGCATAACATTCTCATCTTCACTTTCCTGCTGCCCATCCAGCAAAGCAGGAGGAGGTCACATCCCCTCTAACAACTTCATTGCTTTGCAGCTCACTCCTACTTATTTCAAAGGAGCTGCCAGTGTTGCATTCTTTTCATAGAACCCCAGGGAAGTTCTAACCTCAAAATTAAGCAAAACAAAGTCCTTTGAATATTTTCCAATTAACCTGAGATTGACACTAACACTTTTCTCTTCATGCTCCCACTATTTCAACAGCTGGGTTTCCCCTGCATGCCTCAGTTGCCAAGCCTTTTGGACCGTCAAAGACCTAAGTTACTCCTTTCCCAAAGGTTACTCTAGTTTTAAAACTCAGATACCTTTTTCTGCTAAGCTGGCTCCAGGTTGTGTCATTTAGTGGAAGAGATCAGAGAAACTTCCCAGCAGCACAAATCTGGGGAAGATATCAAAGAAGAGACAGCGTGGCAAGTTTCTCATACACTAGCAATGAGGGCAAGTCAACACTGCTGAAAGCCTCCAGGGTTGCATTCTGCTCCTAGTCTCAGAGCATAAATACCAGAGAAACAGATATGACAGAGGGCTAGTTCTCAGTGTCTAGAGCCAGCAGAAAGCATAATGGCAATGCCATAAAAAATGTCAGCATTCATGCAAGAGGCTGGAGGTAGAAGGCACTGTTCCATTCTGGGGCTTGCAGAAGCACGTCAGCCTTCAGGGGCCTGCAGGCACCATGGCTCATTAGCCAAACTTTCTCTGAGTTAATGGTGATGCTGGAACACAGGAACCCTCTCACTTGGCTAAAAAAGCAGTTCTGCCAGCAAAGTTGCAGGCAGCTTCTGTGCAGCCTGGAACACAGGGAGGAGAAGGCTCCCAGCACAGAGTACAGGAGCAGCACTGCCTGCAGACACACAGACTCACAGCACCCAGGGAGCAGCCAGCACTTTGTCTCTGAAGTGTTTGTGTCCTTTGTCACCCACTGTTGCTTAGGTAAGGCACATCTAAAAGCTATTGGGCAGATTGCCAACATGTCCCAGCTGCGGATGTGGGGGGTTCCTGAGCACTTTCTGTCCATTAGCTTGCAAATGTCCCTGTGAAGAAGGTAAAATATTGTTTTCCACACTTTACAGATAGGAATACTGAGGCACAGAGGGCCAAGTATCCCAGTTTTCTCTCTCTGCTTTCTAAACCATAAACAACAGTAATCCTTCCCGCAGTTACTGGAAACAACAGGCTCTTTCAGAAAAGGGAAGCTGCCACTTGCCTGGAACCAAGTAGCCAAAAGCAGTTGGAGGTAGCAGCCTGCAGCCTATGCAGTGCCTGACATGGGTTTAACCCTGAGAACTTTTGCTCCAGCACATCTCTGGGGTCTTTTTCTGCACTAACAAAAACATTCTGTGCTCTGTATGCTCAAGGAGTTCACCTTCAATAAATAATCCGAACAAAGGGAGTTAGTGCTGGCACAGTTGCACGGGTTGCTTCAGGGACATTTTGCAGCAATGTCAAACTCACCTTTTCTGGTGGCTGCTACCACTTGCTGGGAAGGAATCCAGCCCCCAAAGGGGAGCACTCAGTAATATCAAGAGCCAAGAGCAATTTCATCCCCATTAGTTAATATCAAATACAAAGGACACGTTCCATTTCGTAGCAAGCAGTCTTTGCCTCCTTGAAAGACAGTTAGGAAAGATCTGGGTTTAGGATCCTTAAATGACAAAACAAATATGTAAGAAGAACATGTTTCCAGACTAATTGCAGGATAAGTTTGCTCAGACAGCACCAGGAGCATTCAGACTACTACCTGGAAAAATCCTGGGTGAGAGGCGTATTGTTGACCCAACCCAGAAAACAAGCAGAGAGCCCCGTGGGCAGCACTGATGAGGATGTTGAGCAAAGTGACCAACAGCATCCTTTCTGGTTTTAATAATATGAAGTGTCATTCATTCTTCCCGCTGTGGAAAAAACCAGAGAAAACCATGGGTCATTCTGAAGGAAGAGCAGATTTCTTAGTGTTGGGTCAATGGACCAGCCTGCAGCTGTGCAGAGATTGTTGTTCAGTCTGCAGGTGTACTACAAGAGGCTTCAGCAGCAAAGGTGCTCCTTCCCAACACTGAATTGAAGAGGATGAAGGAAAAGATGCATTCACCCCACGGCCCTTGAGAAATTATTGCACCCCTATGGAAATGTGGCAAAAGGAATACAAAACTTAGTGAGGGTCATGAACATCTACAAGAACAGTAGTTATGTTGTCTATGAATGCAAGTTTGCCTTTTGATAAACATCTCCCTCGCCTTCCTTCTCCATCCTCTTCTCTGCAAAGTCATTTTTTTCTCCATGTGGAAAAAACTCAGGAATAAAAGAACTTTCCCCTCTACCATGAGCCAAATACACCAGTGATGGCAAAACATATACTGGAAATTATACTGCCTAGATGAGGCAATAGTTCTCCCCTAAGATCCTCACCACCACCGGGTTCCTGAGACAGTTTCTAGTTCCTGGCAAAACCTGGATCAGAAAACAACTTTGTTGCTAAATAAGTGCTAGTAGAAATAAGTAAACAGCCTTGCACTCTGTCATATTCCCTGAAAGACTGAGCATGCCAGAAAAGGCAGCACAGACTCTCAGAGCAGTAAACAACCAAGTAGGCAGAGCAAACAAACATTTAAAACTCCATATGCCAGAAAACCTCTCTTTGGAATGAAGAGGTGAAAACAGTTTTGTCAGAAAGGAGGAAGTTTTATCCCCTTCCTTTCTCCCCACTTCCCCGGCCCTTCCTTCCCTTGTTTACTTTGTTTCCCTGTTTCAAACCAAGTAAGAGAAACTTTAGTATTTGTGGAACTGGGCTCTTTCTGTTCAACTCCAGCTGTGCCCACAGCCCGCATACTGGTTTGGTAAAATTTGCCCAGTCTGACAAAGTAGTTTCTCAAGCTTGAAATAAAACCATAGAGATTTTTACACTACTAAAATGAATGGCCCTTGACAGGACTAGCAATTATCTATGAATTCCAAAGAAAAAGCTCGTTTCATGGCACAGCAACATGGTCAGCACAGCACTGTGGCAAGGGGATGCAAGGGCTTTCTGTGCTTTTGCTCTGGCTTTTCAGCCTCTTTTAAAATGTAACAGAATTAGGAGATCCACAGAAAAAACAAAAACAAACAAACAAACAAAACCAAAACCAAAAAAACAACCAAACCAACCAAACAAAAAAACCCAAAACAAAAACAAAACCCCCAAAACCCAAAAGATCCTACAAGAAAACAGCTCAGAGCATTTTTACCGGTCACAGCCATGGGGTGGGAAGGACCCCTCTGCTACTCTCTGGTCAATGAAGAAGCAGCACCCAAATTCAGAGGAAAATCTCTTGCCAGGAATACCACCCATGAGGTTCCTTAGGGAAAGGGGGCTCCTGTGGTGGTCCCCACGGCCCCACCACAGGGTAGATGTGCCTCTTTCTTTATGGGGAATACCTGCATACATAGACCCAGAGATGAAGGAGAAGGCAATTTGTTTCCTGATGTTTGATTTAGGAGTGTCTGTTTGGGGATCTAACACCCAGCTGTTATCAGAGAGGGTCTGTAGCCTGCAGCTGTGTTATCAGGTACCAGAGTGCCCCCTTGGGCAGGGACTGTGGGAACAGATGCTGACCTCAGCCAGGCAGCAGGAAAACAAACCTCAGCACAAAAGGGCAGGACACCATGAAATAAGACTCCTTGAGAAAGGAAACAGGGAGAAACCAAAGCTGAAATCTTGATGCTTCTAGGAGACATGGAGAGGGATAACTGAGCAGGGTGAGACATGGCCAGCACAGGGTTGCACAAGGACAGGCTGAGGGTCTGAGCAGTGCCAGCAGCCTGGGCCAGCTGGGGAAGGAGCAGCAACACCTCTGCTGCAACCAAGGGCTGCTTCCAGGGCGGCAAGCAAAACCTGTGAGTGCCAGCCACGCTGCTGCTTTCTGTTTGTGTGCCCACTGAGGTCTGGAAGACAGACTCCCCTTCCCTGTCTGCCTGGTCAGTGCCCAGCACAGCACCAAGGGCCTCTCAGTCCTGCTTGAAGGGAGAGAGCAAACCTTTGCCCAGGATGAGACCGACATGGAGAAGGTAGGTGGCCAGCCTGTCCTGCTTTCATGTCTTTTCAGACTGAACATTTTGGAAGGAAATTTTGCCTCAGATTGAGCCTCTGTCTGGGATTAATTCAGCTCAAATTTGTAGTCACCGCAGGCAGCTGGGAAGCTGCAATAGCTATTAGAGGACAAGCCAAAGTAAAAGCAAGCAGGGACAAAGAATAGCCCTTGCCCTCCCCCCAAAACAGAAAGGAGGCACAGGGATACAAATTAAAAAGCAACTACTGGTGGTCAGTGCTAGAGAGTCACTGTGGGCTGGCCAGCAGCAGGACAGCCGCCTGGCCAGAGCCTGGCTGCCAGCAAGCAGCTCTGGCACAGGAGTGTGGCACACCCTGCTCTGGTGTCCAGGCCCCAGCAGAGCAGTCCAGAGATGACTGGAAAGGCCAGTGGAGCTGGGAGCTGCTGTGAACTGCAACGAGGGGAAAAGGGAGAGAAGTCCTGCCCCTGCTGCTGCTCTGCCAGAGGGAAGCAGCCAGCTCTCCTCCTGATATTGCTGCTGGCCAGGTGTTTCCAAGCTGCTGGTGTTGGTCATTCTTCGGTTAGGGGGTTGAGTGGCCAAGATACACGGAAAGAGCAAACTGCAAAAAGAAATGAGGCCAATGCATGGTGGAGACAGGAAAAATGCAACGAGACAGGTCAGCAGGCAGCAGTAACATCCAGGACGGCAGAGATCCTCGCTGCCCTTGCAGACGCCGGCAGCACTGCCAGAAGCTGAAGAAGACGGCAATAGCACAGCTGAAGGCTGGAGGTGGTTTCCCATCAGCTCCCCCAGGCACGGCTCAGCAGCTCCGGGCATCCTCGGTCCCTCCCCGCACGGCATCGCCCTTCGGACGGGAGGTGGCAGCAGATGGCCACCGACAGCACCGCCAGCATCTCCCGGGGACACCCCGGCACCGCGGGAGAAACCCTCCCGGCTCCCAGGGACCGCGCAGGGATGACAGGGAGCACCCCCCGGGAGCATCCATCCTCCCCATCGTGCCCGCTGGCTCCCAGCCCCGTCCGATTCCACACGCGCCACACCCTGGAAGTGCTTTGCCACAAGTTGAATTGTTTTAAAAACAGCCTTCATCGAGAAAACAGATGGCAGCAGCTAGGAAGCTCTGATTATTATTGATTCATGCAGGACTAGAGTTGGCAATAGGAGATATTGGGAGCAGCAGAAATGAGTGCAGATATTAACTAGTGGAAAGCGGGGGGGGATGGAAATCATGGGGCAGAAGGAATTATAGAATCATTCAGGTTGGAAAGGACCTCTAAGATCACTGAGTCCAATCTTTGACCTAGCACTGCCAAGTCCACCACTAAACCATGGCCCTAAGCACCACACCTACCGGTTTTTAAGTACAGTTCCAGAGAAAGAGGAAGACATTCTATCCAAGTCTCAACAGGCTCTCAACAGTCAAGAATCATGCTCAGATAACCTCAGGATCCACAAATGTTTGGCCCCTGCACCATCCGTCAGCCTTCACCAGAATTAAACTTTTTCTAAAGTTAAAAAAAACCCTAACAAATAATAACTGGAATTATTTTTCAACAGTTTGTAATTTCCATTTTCATCTGCCATCTTAAGAAATACCAATAGGAAATCAGACCAGCCCAGCTGAAACAGGTAGTCCCAGAAACTTGTCTGCTCTATCCCTAGGGTTACCTTCCTCAGATCAACAAAACATGTAAAACAGATGGATTTTAGAGCTCCTACAAGTCATCTTTCCAGAGCCATACAGGAAATTTGAGGGTTTGGTCATAGTGCACAGAAACAAAGACACAAGAGAATGTAGATATCAGTACAAGGAATGGATTGGGACACCCTGTCAAGCCCTACCTTTCATCCCTTCTCCAAATCTGGGTGCCTGGGTCTCTCCAGTCTCTGTCCCCATTCCAGCACCACTGGCTTAATTGGCTCCTCTACCCCAAGTGAAAGTTGAACTTGAAAGCAGTGATGTTTGAAGTCACTCCTTCAACCATCCTTTATTTTCATGTGTCAGACCTCACTTCTGTCACCTGGAATCTGCCCTTCCAACGGGAGAGGTTCACACACAGCTGTCTGCCAGCAGTGGCAACAGACAGAAACCAGCAGGCAGCTTTCATACCCTCTTCCCAGAAAAAACAAAACTTACCTGCTTCCTAGGAGAGCCCCCATGGAAATGTAATAGATTGTAGAGTGCAGTACTGAATGGGAACTCAAGAAGTCACTGACACCATATCCCCACTGTCTCAAGGCTTGGTTGTCTCCACTTAAAAAAATTTTAGTATGGTTTTTTGGGAGTGGGGTTTTTTGGCAGGTGAAGTGTGCGTATTTGTTTTGGGTTGTTTTGCTGTTTTTTGTTTTTAAATCTCAAGCAAGAAAAATTGTATAACCTTGTCAGAAATCCATTAAATATTAACTCCTCTTACCCTCAGAAAATTCCATCATGTTCTAGGCCTTATCACATTTTCTGTCTCAAGGTAAGCATGAGACTTTTGGCCCTATCCACAGGCAATAGAAATGTTTTCACAGTACCTGTTTATATGTTTAAAGGCTATTCACAGTACCCTGTTTCTCCACCTGTGGAAGAACCCTTCAGGAAGAGACTCCCTGATAGAACAGCAACTCACATCTGTTTAAATTTATCAGCTTTCAGAAATCATTTCAAATGTAACAAAGAGGGGGAAGCAGAGGGACAGATCTTGAACCCAGTAGCTTTTCAGCAGTAATGGAAGTCACATAATCCAAAAGTGTGGTTTATTCTGTTTGCTTTTTTTAAAAAACAGATGTAAAATCTGTTTACTGAAGACTGTATTGAAGTGGAAGAAGTAGATTTGCCTGTTTCACAGGTTACTATGGAGACATCTTTCCCTTCATTACTCTGTAAACAGACCATGCTGCACAGAAGTAAGAAGTTCTTATTTTTGGCCATTCAGAAATTGCCTGTGATTAGATCATTTCACGTGCTGTGAACGAATAAATATCTCTGGGTAATTCCTTTTCTTAATCCCAAATTTGGCCAGGGGAAATTGAACTGACCAAGAGATGAAGGTCAAAGATAAACATTTTACAGCATTACAATTCTACTTTTGAAGTCCCATCAGAGAACAGATGGCTTCACTTGCTACTAAGTTCCCCAAACCTTTGACATTTGTCCCCAGAATAACACAGGCAAATCCCACCAAGCATAAATAATCACAGCTTTTTCTCCTCAAGAATGTTTCTAAGAAATTATTGTGAAATACGGTGCACAGCAGAGGAGTATGGGAATAAAGGATATAAAAAACTGATTATCAATTTCCAATGGCCTTCAGATCACAACTACTATATTTTTTCAATTTTTTTTTTCTTTTAGATCATTACAGGTAAACTAACTGCCCTTTTCCTTAATCAACACCATGGCAACATTGTTATCTATGGTCCATGGATCTCCAAAAATATGCCTTCAACTTCACCCTTTTTATTTCACTATTACTCTCAAAATGCCCAAGAAGCAGCACCTGTCCATCTTGGCCCTTCATACAGCTTCCTCTGTACCAAATTCTTGACCATTCACTACAGTTTGAAGAAACTATGAGAATTTTTATCTATTTCTATTGCTGAAACTGCAGTTTTCTTCTTTCTATAAAGCTTCCCCAGAAATCATAACTAGAAATAGGACAGGCAAAGCTGCAGCAATGGGTGAGGATAGAAACCAAATGAGAAAAGGCAGCAAAATATTAGCAAGGTGGAAGCAGACAAACAGGCCACAAACAGTGCTCCTACATAACCTGGGTACACTCATGTCAAAGGAACACAAAGCCCAAGCACTTTGGGTCATCAGAAGTGGTCAGATCACCAAGCAGTGACCAGCAGGGACAGGACAGAGGAAGTCTCTGTCAGACACCACAAGGACAGTACACAAACAAACCAGACTTCCTGCTTTTCAAGACAGGGATAGCATTTGGGCAGATCTAAATCATCTGAAATTAACCCTGCCAGACTGAATCCACAAGCATTTGGGGTCTGAGTGCTGCAGGTACTTCCCCAGCAGACAGTGGCATAAGTGCCAACAGAGCCTTGTGCAGAACCTCCCAGGTCTTGTCTGTACTTGCCTGGTGATAGAACCTGAGGATGTAGGTTAAACCCTAAGAAAATGCCTACCCAAAAAACAATCCTCCCTTCTTCCCTTTCCAGATGCATAGAGTGTCTGCTCAGTTATTTATTTTGCAAAACCACAGTTATTCTAATGCTTTTTTTTTTTAACATGGAAATATGGATGATTACCAAAAAACCAAATAATTGGGATGGAGCCCAGTTGGATATCACTGAGACAACCGAGTATGCCATGTGGAGGAGGAGAAGAGAGTTACACAGTTAGGGGTTGTCTGTTGTCACATTTAGGATAAACATGACAAGCAATAGCTGCTTGTCCTCCTGCTACTGAGGACAGACTAGCCACTCACAGTCAGGAAAAAACTGACATCCGGGTTTTCTCAGAAAGAGGTTTAAGAATCTGAAATAGGAAGTTACTTGGAAATACTCCCTTTTCTACCCATATTTATATAAGCATATAAACACGCAAGTTTATTTTTTAATTCCATCGTGTTTTTCAGATTTTAAACCTATACTAAGATACTTTCTTAAAAGGCATTTTTATCTTCCTGGATTAAGTTTGGATCAGTCACCTCCCGGGGGAGATGAGATGTCTCTTGGTCTATTCAGCTCTCATGATGGAGATTACTCTCATTTTCACTAGCCACAGAAAGCAAAAAATGCAATAGCCTAAAGCTCAAAAATGAGACCCTGCCAGGTCAATCCTCACACTTTTAACTGAATGAAAGGATGACACAAAGATGAGGCCGGGTCAAGGCTGGGATAAGCACACCTATTTTCTGTCTCCATGTAAAGTACAGAGTTTCTCCAAGTGAGCACACATTAAATATTCTGACCATCTGGAACTGAGAAAGGTCAAAGTCTATCTCATCTGCTCTCTGGTCCAGGCCTTTCTCCTGTCTAAAAGTCTTCTCTGACAAAAAAAAAAAAAACCAAAAAACTTCATTAGTCAACATCCTGTTTCTATTTTTCTCAGAAATTTGCCCATAGCTGTCCCCATCTCAGAATGTCACAGCATTATATGAATACTGAAGTATTCACAAGGCAATATTGCAGATGTGAGAACAAATAAAGCCCAAGCCAGGTAACACACAGTGCCCTATGTCTTATCTCTACCAAGAAGTACAGAAAAGTGTAAGAAGAAAGAAGCAGCAATGTCCAACAGGCACATTAGTCTTATTTAAACATAATCCTGCTGGGAAGCACTTTGGGATGCTGCAGCCACTTACAGAGTCAAACACACAGGGTTGAACCTTCCAGGATGGAAAAATAGCCTTTGATCTACTGCCACTTTTTCCTCCTACATCTCAGGATTCGAGGTTTTTATAATCATACTCCTGGAGCTACTGACACTACTTCTGTCTCCAGTTCTTCTCAACAGCCAGATACAGGCCTACATTGAAAGAACTTCCACTCCTAAGAAATTTTCGGAGAAGTGTCTAAGAAAAACAGGTGTTAAGATCAAATGCCCTCACTCAATAACTTTTACTTCTGGCCACAGCCCACAGCTCTGAGATTCTTCACACATCAAAGGCTCAGGGCACCAAACAAATTGGTGGTTTTGCAAGTAACAAATAACACAGGCATATGTAAGTAGAACAGATGCTTGTGGTCTTCAGGGTGTGACTGACCAAAGAGAGCGATGAATAAGCAGCACTGTGAGCTCATGACTCAACTGCCATGTCCCTGCTGGCCCATGGCAATAGATTACTTGCCTCAAACCCAATTCTCTTCAGATCCAGCTTGTATCTTTTGCACTAAGGCCAGTGCTCTGAACGCCTCAGGGAAGAAGAGCCGAGGACATCCAGAGCTGACAGTGAGAAAACACTCTGAATTATTCATATCACTCAAATAGCAAAATTAAAATTAAACTACCTGACATGACAATGGGAGATATGCTAACACTGAAGAAATTCCACAGCTACTTTTTTGTGCTGCACAATGAACTAAAGCTGGAATGAAACACTTAATGGTTAAAAGGCTCACCTGCTTGTTTCCCCTGTGGATGGACATATTTCTTGTTTTGCCTACATTTTTATCAAGTCTTTACATAACTGCTGGCTTCATACCCGAGGCTATCTTCCTAAATCAAAATCTCTCCCATACTGGTAGCAGAAGAATAGACTGCTTCTAGCTTTTTAACTTGTTAATAATGAACTTGCTCTTGTCTGATTCTCCTTGTCCCCTTCTCCCTGTGCGATACGTGCCTTGGGAAGTACATGGCTTTTGCATCAGTGTTCAAGGCAGTTTTCTGTACTTGCCTGGATGGCTGTCAGGGCCAGTTTTTGAGGTAAGGTCTCCTTTTGATAGCTCCTGACAAGCTCTGCTAGAGGAGAGCTGGTTCCCAAAATACATTTCTCTCACACTTGTTTTTCAGGGTTCTCCACTCTGCAAAGACTAACAGCGTGGTAATGAGAGGCACTCCAGACTGGATTTAATGCTACCATATGCTAGACAGCATGAGAATCCATACTGCAGGAGAGCAGCCGGTACATTTCCACGTTAACAGAAGCCTGATTGCAAATTGCATTTAGTCTCAACAGCTCAGTTCACTGCACACAGATGCCATGGGGGACTGTAAAGTTAGCAAGATGTGGGGGAGTATGGCTAAATTTTTCAAAAAGATCCTTGGCTGATCTGATGCCACAGATATTTGGCATCAAATGGAGACGTTTGATGCCATGAAAGAAAGTTGCTGCTGCATTTTTTCTACCATAAATGAATAAGAATAATAATGTCATGAGCTGTTAGTCAAATTACAAACTCTTGCTAGGCTGGTGACTATCTGCTGATACAAACAGCAGCATTGGCACTGTCAAATGCCACTCTTGACAGCCAGCACATCAACGAAGTCAGAGAAGAGGAATGTACTCTTTCAAAACAGGTCAGCATGAGAGGAGGTGGGTTTCCAGTCGGAGCGTGCCCTGTCTCCCTGGGCTGGCTGCAAAGTGTACCTCAGCTCTTACAGCAGACTTCACACAACTGAAGGTACAATGAGACTAAATGAATGAACTGAGAGAAAAACCTGCCCCATGGATCCTCTCAGAATGGGCACAGGAGGAGAGCTCTCTTCTGTTTAGTTTTGCATGACCAACCAAATCAACTTGGTAGCCTCTGTCCAAGGTCTTTGCCACAAAAATACCCAGCTCACCTCATCATGATGGGCCTTCTGAGGAGCAGACAGCAGGGAGGCCAAGGACTCCTCACTCCCTGGCCTGAGCCTCAGGGTGCAGAGCCAGGACAAAGTAAAGGTGCCTGGCAATGTTTGTAGGGATGGCACAGAGAGTTTCACAATCCAGAGTTCCTAGGCCAGCACTAATGCACAGATAACTTGAGTACTTTTAAGTATGAAATGGAACCATGGCTGCACAAGCACTCTGTGCAAAGACAGCCCTTGTGCCGTGGGATAAATGCTTTGCTTCATGGGAATCAGGCGAGGTCTTCTACTCCCTCCTCTTTCTCCCACCAGAAGCATCACACATTTCAGCTGCTTAGATCAGTATTGGTAAATGAAGCAGACAGTCTCTCAAGGACTCTTTTCCAGTCTAGCATCTCGATGAAGCATTCTCATATTCCTTGAGAATAAGGAAAAGCTTTCCCCACCACTACTGCATAGCCAGTCCATAAAATTCACTGTTAGTGAAGGTCACCAAGTCAAATACTGCAGCTGGGTCATTTTATAGACATTAACAATCCCTGTAGCCATGAGAACAAAGATAAAAGTGATCTAAATCCTGTTCTTTAGGACAAGAGCCAAATGTTCGCCATGGTCAGGAAGGAATTGCTCCCACACATGCATCACATAAGGGATTGCACTGCCCATCAGGTGCATGGAGGGGGGGTTGATTTCTCCCTCCTCTCTCCCACTGTGTGTTGCCAGAAGCCACAGGAGCAGATAGGAGAGTGCTGTGTACCATAGTTCTGTAGTTTCACAGAGGAATGACCACCAGCCAGAAGATGCAGGGCTCCAGGTTGCTCAGGCATGAAAGCAATTGCATGATTCCCTAGAGCTCTTTATCAGTGAGGTGGCAGCAGCTTCCATGCTCTGCCAGCTGCCTTATGCAGTTCCAGGAATCAAGTGCTATAGCTCAGCAGTCCCCTGTGGAATGGACTTTACATTTCTGGGCAGCAATGCCACTGCCTGGCAAAAGGTGTTTTTCAGATTCTCCCTCTAAACACACTCCCAGGAATCCAGATGAGGAGAGAGAAAGAAGAGCTGTTTTCCCAGGAGGTCTCCTAATAAACCCCAAACAGCAACAAAAGAATACAATAGAGGAGCTCAGGTTTTCAGACAGTAAGAAAAATAGAAGCTCTCTCCAGCTCTGCTCACAGCACAGGATGGACACTACAAACCTGTTGGCAGAGGGCTCCATGCCTAGGGAGCTAGGAGGTTTTTTCCTGAGGAGCTAGGATGATCCAAACAGGGCTACCAAATAGCAAGCTTCCACAAGAAGGCTTCTTCCTAGCCCCAAAGCACCTAAAGTGCTTTAGTCACTTGCCTATGCATGCTCAAGAGACCAGGATAAAGCTCTCATTGAGAGCTCTCAGTCCCAGACCAATAGGAATTGCTGGAAGAAGACAGCCAAGTGCCCCAAGCTGTTTGAAGCATCAGCAAGAAGCTTTTTTGAGCAGCAATCCTACTCAAGCAGGCAGCTGCTGAGCTGGCTGGGAGCAAGCCATGGAACTGGCTGCTTCTTGGGTGTCCCATGAAGCATAACAAATCCATTTAGACCTGTAAAGTAGACATGAAAGTGGGGACCAGTTCCCAGCTGGAGATTTCTCCCATGAAACTTGTTCCATGGTTCCAGGCAGCCATGCTTCGTAACATGAAGGTAGAAAATCCCCATCCTTTTATGCAGCTCTTGGCTTTCATTTTTCCTTTCTTTTGTTATATAAATGGGTGGTTTAGTGTTTCTTTCCACTGCTTGGATTACTTTGTGTGGCCACGGACTCCTTTTTGCCCTCCAGCATGGATGGTCATGTTGTGGCTCTGCAGCACCCCACGTTGAGAGCTGAGCAAGCCAAGGCCTACAGGGATCCAAATGCTGAGGGTGAGCAATACTGAGCTGAGTGGCCAGCTCTCATAGCCAGCTCCTTGACTGAGTCACACCTCATTACTCAGCCTTAATCACAGCTATCAGAGCTCTAACGAGGCACCCAGAAATGTCACACAGTCATAGAATGGTTAGGTTAAAGCGTGGTTAATGACCACCTCATTCCAACCCTTCTGTCATGGGCAGGGAACCTTCCACCCTGTCAGGCTACTCAGAGCCCCATCCAGCCTGGTCTTGAACACCTCTAGGGGCTGGAAGTTCACAGCCTTTCTGGGCAACCTGTGCCAGTGCCTCACCACCCATACAGCAAAGAATTTCTCCCTAATGTCTAATCTAAACCTAATCTAAATCTGCCCTCCTTCATTTTACAGTCATTCCTCTCTTGTCCTATCACTACATGCCCTGGTGAAAAGTCCCTCCCCACAGACTTTTCACCCTGAGGAATGACAGCATTTCCAGGAACAGCCCCTATCCTGAATTCCAGAGTGGATTTCTGAAGCTTACCAAGAAATTGTTGCTCCAAACAAAGTTGTGAAGCTGCAATGAACTCTAAGAGAGTGCCAGCCTGACTGTTTTCTTATGACTGTGAGCAGTGAAGACCAGGGCTCCATTAGTGCTGTCTGTGACATGGAGACCTACTTCAGTTTAGGCATTATCAGTAAATAAAGCTAAATTGTCTAATCCTAATCTCCATTGTGGAGGCTCTCCTAGTAATGGGATCCATCATTATTTCCTGCACTGAGCCATGCTTCCTCTTCCCTGCCCCATTCATCAGTCTCACACGTGTTTTTATCAGTCTCCCTCAGGCTTCTGCACAGGACTTTCCTCAAGACCTTCAATTGTCTCTGTAGGTTTTACAGGTTTGGTCTGAGCAGCTAAACCAGGGAGAAAAGCTAATGACCCTTGAGACCTCCCTGTTCATACCAACACCAGCAGTGTAACTCTTGTTTCTGTCAGAGCAGGAGCCTACAGTAGGGCTTTCCTGAGACTTAGGGAAGATGTGTCTAACAGGATCATAAAACAGTGGTTTTTTGGGTAATGCATCTATTAGGAAAAAAGAGAACTGTGTAGCCCACATTAATTTTTTTTTGAAGCAAGCTGTTAAGAGACATGTTTTCCACGCTTTGGAAAAAAGCCCTGAAATCAAGTATTGTGGTTGAGAATACCTGCCAGGCCCTAGCCATGTCCATCTGATTGGCACATCCCACTTCACATGGCCCTGCAATAAGCCCCTTCATCTGGGAGAAACAACACCAAAGACAAACCTGCTCAGCCTCAACCATATTCACATCCCAGCAGGGAAAATATCAGGAGGATTTGATGGCAGACAAGGAACACAATGAAACTGCTTTTCCTTCTTCTATTTTTGAAAGAAGAAATGTATCATTTGCCAACACACAGCCTCCCATAGACACATCATGCCAGGCATCTTCCTAACACCATGGGGACCCCATGAACCTTTTGTCCTCTAAAGCCCAAGATCCTGCTCTAAAATACGGAACTTGAGGAGGACAATTAAGCTTATTTTTGTTATTAACAAACAATTTCCAGTCTCCTTCTCCAAAACAGCTGAACCACTTTAACTGGAACTTTCCAAAACACAAAGACAGAAAAAAACAAAACCAAGACCAAAATGAGAGAGAAGAATGACCTTTTGCACAGTAGGCATCAGCTGAAGCAGTTGAAGTCTGTAACCTGGGAGCTCTTGCAAATGCTGGCTTCTGATGGAAAAGCCTTAACCTTGTTGGTGATCCTGACATCTCTGCCTGTAATGCTATGCTGTGAAGACTGACACTGCTGAATAGCCAGCACAACAGAGGAGAATTACATACTCCTGCTGCATAAAGGAAACATCCCAGACTTGAATTCAGCTCTTGGCTTAACTGCAGATGCAAGGCTTGACTCAAATGAGAGCAATTCTGCCCTGGACAAGGTATTGCAGCTTGTCTACTGCACCATCACATCACCTCATTTCACACTGCATGGAGAAAGTCACTCTGAAGATTAGAGTAGGACTAATCTGGGTGCCAGCCAAGCTTCCTCAGCAGGAGACAACACTTTTTCAGAATTAAACAAATAAACAAACAAAAAGCCCAGATCAACCAACCAAAAAAAAAAAAAAAAAAAAAATCACAAAAAGAGTGTAGCTACCACTCTAGAATTTATGTCCTCTTAGCTCAGTTACTGACCAGGCACCATGCTAAGAGCCAAGACTCAATTAGTTCTTCAGAGCTTTCACTTGGCCTCTGCACCTAGTCCGTAAAACTTCAGTGAATTTTCTTGCATATCAGAACTTTCCCTCTGAGTTGCACTGACACACCAAAGGAAAAAAAAATTAATCAAAAATTGGAAAAATAACAAACATGACACACCACCTACAAAAGCTCTTATATTGTCCAGCAAACAAAGGCTGTCTGCTTTGGGCTCTTACTGTTTGATACCTACAGACAGCAGGTGTTTTTCTCTTTGCCTCCTTCTGGCCACACCCAAAGAGTTACAAAATACAGAGCAAAAATAATGACAAGTTACACCCAGGTATCTAGCAGAGATCAACTCAAAATGGATCTTTTCTATGGCTTAAGGATGATGTACCTGCCATGCTTCAACAAAACAACTCCTTGACATCCATTCTGGAAACTTTTTCAATATCAAGGATGCTGGAGGAAGAAAACAAACAGAAAACCCACAATGTAGAACAAATTTCATATTGTCCTGATTTAGGGACTGAACAGCTCTGTCCACGAGACATTTCAGTTCAGGTCTCATCCACACCATTATTTCAACTCCCCTTGGTGAGTTCTGTGGCTTGGAACTTCACTCTTAGCTTACTGCTAGCCTGAGGAGGCTACCAGATGCCACCTCTGTTACTAAACTACTCTTATCTCAGCCCATGAGGTTCACATTTTTTTTTCCTTCTATTCTCCTCTCCACCAGGGACAGGGGAGTGAGTGAATGGCTGTTTGACACTGGCTGTGTGTTGCCAGGTGGGGTTAAATCATGACACCCTCAACAAACACAGGCTCTCCTGGGGCAAGCTTTCTGCTCGTGCTCCATCTCCAGAGCACCCTGCACCTCTGCACAGAAATTCACAGGCCATGCAAACCAAAAGCATGGAGTCCATATCTCCTCAGTGGGAAAAGCACACCTGGTGGTGGAGGACATTCCTCTTGGGACAGCCTCTGGCAGGGCTCCAAGACAACAGCTGTATGTTGGCCTTTGCTGCACTGTGGACACATCACAAGCTCTAGACATAAAAGCAGCCAGTTGGGAATTCAATGGTCATCTAAGGGTTAAACTGCACTTGTTTGATTGTCAAGCACCTGAGATATGACGACAACACATTGGCACACTGTAATTGCAACATATTATTAAGTACCTTCAGTCCCCAAAGGCTAAGACACTTTTGAAAAAATAATAAAGCTAATGCACATAATAGCCTGTGTCTTGTTATTTAAGAAACCTCTTCCCGGCATCGGACGTTGACAGAACGTGTAAATGCACTTTCTCCAATAACTATGCACAAGGAGCAGTTTGATGGAGTGCCAGAAAGCACAATGACTGTTCTACCTTAGCAATGTACTGAAGATGACATGTTCCCTTTAGAACTAATTGCTTTATTTAAAAAAAAAAAAAAAAAAGCCATTTACTAAATCCTAGCCTGGTCTCTCCCCTTGATGAGCAATTTTAGACTGCACATCGGAGCTTTTGTTTGTTGCTAAAAGACGGGGAGAAAAAGCATGTTTTGTTAAGTAATTTTAATTTTCATATTTAATGGAAAACGGTTCAGAAGGGTATTTTTCATTACATTACATGAACATTTGCATGATATATTCTGCTGGGCCTTCCCTTATGTGACAAGTTCCCAAGGCTGACAAGTTCAGGCTGTCAAACACAACTCTTTGCATCTAATAAATTACCCTACACTAAGACCCAGTTACAACTATTGACATAAACCAAGCTATACCTCTGAAAGTCAGAAAATACTCTTTACTTTATTATCCTTGCTCTGCATTCTGACATGCGTAATAGGAAAGCACTTCAGGAACTGCTTCCAAAATTCACTGCATTCTTACTGTCAAACTGCTTCCCACCTCCCTACATTAATAAATAAATAAATAAATCAGGAATTCCTCTGCTTGTGCCTTCAAGAGAGGAACAGCTGTAATGACTTCATAGACAAATCAATACCATTTCCAACAGAACTATTTCATTTTTCTTCTCCCTACTTCGAAAAATTAGAATAATTTCACAACGAGCCCTAGGGAACAAGCTCATGAAAATGCACAGAGCAGACAGCATGAGGAAAAGTGTTTGGTTATATATTTCAGGAGGCAGGAAATGGGCCTATCTGCTGCTCTGTGAGCAGTGAGAATAATTATGCATGCATTTGCTGCATCCCATAATCATCATCACCACAAAGATGACATTTCATAGCCGAGTTGAGAATGTGTCTCTCCCAGAATTATTTTTTGTTTGGAAGGAGAAATTATTCTAAATAATGTCTAGGGAGGATAGATAAGCATAGATTTGAGAGTCAGACACTCTCAAGTCAAAACCCTATCACCAGCTCTCTGAATAATTCTATTATATCATTAATTCCACATCAGCAAAATGGTAACACATCTGTCTGTAACAGAGTTCCAAGATACTGGGAATTTCTGGTACATATCATAAACTGCTGCATTAAACTGGTGAACTACTCAGACTGTGTTCACACTGGGGAGCTCCTGTGGGCTTTGTAAAACCTTGGTCAGATATGGAAGGGGATGACAACTCCCTCTTCATTGTTTGGTCCTGGTGAAAGTGTCCAGGGCCCTGGTCATTGCCTGGCTGTAGAATGACACATCTGTTTATGACACAGATTTTAAAGAGAAATGACTGCATATAAACCCTCACCTCTCAAAGAGCCATATTGCCATATTAGGCATGAGGACTTCATTAATGGGCACTCTGGATCACAGCACACCTTAGCCCAGTATTCCAGTGGGACTTTGGCTTTCTGATCCACACCAGCTTCCCACAGCCAAGAGGTTTATACAGGCTGATCAGACTGCTGTGCAAGAGCTCAGAGCAAACCTTAGTTTGTAAATTGTTCTTTGCAGGTAAACAGTGCCTAAATCTTAATGCTAGGAACAAGTGCCTACAAAAGAGTAGTTTTCAATGCAATAAGGGCTCAAGATCTAAATTAGCCACAAGCCTTCCTTTGTCTTCTTGGCACACACACAGATCAGCAATCCTCACTTCTCAGCTATGTAAATATGTAGTAACTACTTGAAAATGCAAAGCATATTCTCCAGGTGTCCTGTGCAGTACAGTACACACTGTGCAGAGAACTGCTACCAAACTTCAAGCCAGGACAAACTGCTGGCTGGACAAGAAAGCAACCTTTACCCAACAATATGATGTCACTTCTGCATTTGGGGGAGGAACAGAAAAATCTTGATTCATTCTGGCCATAGATGAGGACACAGCTTGAAATTAATTGATCGTGGGGACATTCAAAGTAACGGCTTGGTCCAGTTCCAGCAAAATTCAATGGCAAAACTCTGGTGCACAATACTGAGCATGCCAGACCTTCTTTCCAAAGACTTTAGCTCACCCTTTACTGTTTAGAAGCAGTCAGACCATCTCTGTCACATTACTGGGGAAGTTCTGATCAGCCATTGAGACCTGAGTTCCCTCGGTGGTGGGGATTGGGAGAAAAATTAGCTGATAAGTAAAAAGTTTTCTTTGTTTAAAAATTCAGAGCTGAGAAACAAATCAATAAGGCTGAGACCTGCATGAAGATACGTCAGCCAGGAATCCCCTCCCCAGCTTATTCTTTCTTTCTACCTGTATGATCTCTACTGTCCCAGCATCTCAGCATTTTAGAACCTCACATCATACTTTGTCTTTGAGGCAGGAAGATGTTTGCTGTCCCCTTCCAAGAGATACATCTCTGCAGGATTAGCCTAAGTGCCCTAACAGTAGTATTCTGCAGGATAATCCTTTTCTCTTGCATGTCCAGTCTTCATTTGCTGCAACACACTTTTTCCTATTGTTTGCTTTGCTTGTCCCCACTGATACCTTACACTCAGCTCAGAAAGCAAAGCTCAGCCAGTCTGCTTTACTGCCATTTACAATCAATTTAACTTCCTGGCTCTGGGGCACCTTTTGCTGGTCTTGTGACCACTGCTACATAATTCTGTTTAAATCCAGAATAATTTGCTGACATGGAAATTAAACCATTGTTCTTTTGATGCCAATAAACCAAAGTGCTGACAATTGGAACAATCATTCCAGAAAAATGGTCAGGAGTATCCACGTTTGTCATCCAGATAAAGAGTGCTCAATTCATAAAAAGCCAGAAGATGAGTTCCCTAAGTACCAATGTCACAAAATTGGAATCTGAGTGTGTTTTCTTAGAGCTACTTAATAGAGAGAAGTGTCTTTATTTAGCACCTGTCATCTCAAGTTCCCAAAATGCTCTCTCAAAAATTAAGTCTCCTAATAAGCCTTCCTAGCCAGACATCAGGCTCCAATTTACAAGGGGTAAACTTCTTTAAGGTCACCCGGCATGGGAAAGAAGAGCTGGGAAGCAGCTCCAGGAATCCAGAGGACCACACCCCTCACTAGCCACCAGACCACACAGCTGTCCCCATTTCACTTGAGTCATTATTAAGCAGGATAGAAGAACACTGTGGTTTTATTTTTATGTCAGCTGAACTCTTGTATTAACGTTTTACTGTCCCACTGATGTTTTGCCTAGAACATTCTGTAATCCACAAATTAATATGTGAAGAACATCCAGTACAGTTTGGAGGAATAAGAAAATTAACCAAATGGCAAAGAAGTTTTGATTTCCAGCAGTTTCATAAATCAGAAGCACTGGAGAAAGAAGGTTCCTTATTTTATCACACATAGCCTTTTGTAATGCCAGCAAAACTGCTGCCCTTCCCAAAACCAAGCAGAAACCCTATTGTTGCGGCAAACCCCATCTGGTCACATGGAGAACTTAAAACCTCATGGCATTCTGTTTCACATAGACAGAAAGGGAGTTCTGCTCCAAATACATGACAAGAGCCAAAAATAATTTTGCTTTACCTATGCACAGTATCTGAAGTTTTTGTTGCCTGCTCTTATTCACCATTTCATGTTTTCTGTGCCTTTAGCTTCTGGGATAAGGGTTTCTCTGTCCTGCAAATTCTGTCCTATTCTCATTTTTGTTCAATCACTTTGTTAAAGGATTCTTCTAGGTGGAAGCAGATCCTCCCCTTCTAAAGGCAGATCCGTGCTGCACACAGTGCAGTGAAGTGCAAATCTAAGGCAATACCCAATTTCAATTCAGAAACTCTTCGAGCAAAGTAGCAGGAAACTTGCCCAGGCTTGGATTGGGCACAGGCCCTGTTTGTCCCAAGAACAGCTGGGGAGGGCAAGGAAAACCATCACTGTTCCCAAAGCCTAATGTTCCAGCCTGAGCTGGAGAGTCAGCACAGAGCTAGGGAGAGCATAACCCCAATTTGAACGGAATTATTTAAAATGTGTTCAGTGCAGGCTAATTACTAACCATCCCCCAGCTGGCAGATGCATTGGCTGTCTCTCCCCACCACCACCAGGCGATGTCCTGCTGGAGCTCTCCTGGTGCTGAAGGCTCCAGGCAGGAGCAGAGCACGGCCAAGTGCAAAGCTGGAGTGAAGCTGTGGGAAAAACACAGTTACAGGGCTGAAACGAGCCTTGGTAAGGTCTACAGACACTGATGGAAGGGGAAATGCCAGCAGATAACATCTGAATAGAATAAGGGTGTGCTACACGTCAAGGTTTTGAGAAAAGTGCTTCCTTTCTACTCCCCCGGAGCCTCTGCATAAGGGGCTCCTTATGCTCTCCCTCTGCCTCTCCTTGCAAACCTAAGAACAGCATAAAAATCCCCATGGTGATAACAGGTTAAGGGAAATAAACCTGGTACCTCTGGTCATTAGAGATATTACGCCACTTCACCCAAAAGCAGTTCACCTTAGCATCCTTGGCCAGCTTTCAGCTTGGGTTATCACAGCCTGCACACCTAAAGTCAACCCTCAGCAGTAATCAGAGAGGCTGTCCTGCTTCATCCCTCACAAGTAAACACCGTTCTGGATAATAATTCCAGCCAGAAGGAAATGGGACTGGACTTGTGCCTGGACATCCAGCACTTTGAGTGTGCTTCAGGCACATCTAGAATGGAAGAAGCTAAAATACAGATCACAAGGTCAAGAAGAGGTAGTCTTAAAAAGTGTCTGGTAAGCATGAGCATAACACAGCTGTCATGGCCTTACCCAGGGAACAGAGGGCTTGTGAGTCTGCTGTTTAATTCACCTGGAATGACAAAACTGATTTTGATGTCCCAGTCTGAGGCAGCAACTTCCTTAGCACACACATGATAGATCTTATTTTCTCTGTCAGCATAACTTCTTGATCTTTTATGACCACCCACAGACTGATGTAGAAGTGATTCCCCTGACACCAGCTCCCATTCTGTGTCCTGGTTGGTATTTTTCCCAGTGTTATCACGTCTTTGAGGCTACTTCAAGAATCCAGGAGCCATTGCACACCCAGTGCTGGGCTGCTGCAAGTTTGGATTCTCCCAGGCTCTGTGTTACTCCAGAAACAGTATTGGTAAATGCAGTAGCCAGTGGGCTAATGCTGGGTTTGTACTGCACAGGGTAAAACATCAGATTACCAGGTATTTATGTTGCTTTTTACCAAGGAAAGCAAAAATATGGGGAAAGAAGTTTTAGCACTCTTGGGCCCATAACAGGATACCTACTGTAGGATCAGGAGAGTGTAAACTAGTGTTATATGGGATTGCATCTGTAATCACTTCTCCAAATGGGAAATCTTATAGTAGAAACAATTTTAATAGGACAAGCACACTGCAGGCATGCCCATAGCGCCTATCAAAATATACACTCAGGGAAAAGGCAGAATATGACCTGCTCCAGCTCTGGTTATTATGAGGTCTCAGAACATACACAGCTACCCAAATTATTATGTATATTACTATTGTGCTTAGAGGCTGCACTGGAGACCTTAGCTGCCCTATAATTACACCTGCCTGACATAATCAAAGCTGTTCTGTGAGTGAAAGTTCAGGGGCTACTCCCCACCAAGTGACAAGCTGTGACTAAAAGTAGCAGGAGTGACAGAGCTGAGCCCTTTCTCCAAAGGTTTACAGCCTGGACAGACAAGGCAGACAGGGACAGATTGGCAGAACAAGGTAAGGCAGGAGGAACATTGTAAAGCACTGTAGTGTAAGTGATGGTGATGTCACAGGATTCTGGGGACAAGAGATAAAGACCTATAAGGACACAGCCCAGAGGGCTCAGCCTCAGGAGAGGATCAGCACTGTGGAGAGCATTGCTGCTGGGTGTCACTGCAATCCATCGAGCTGACAGAGGGAATCTGGCACTGAGGTAAAGCCCAGCGCCAGGGGAACCTGTGCCAAGGACTCTGTAAGGACACAACACATTACCTAGATGAGCAACGGCTGCTTTGCTTATGACACTGGCAAAGGGCAGCCAGCATTGGCAATGCACATTAAAAGAAAGTGCACAAATACTTAGACAATATTGGGATGCAGCCTCTCAGCTCCTCTGCTAATGTCAAGGTGCACAGTCCTTCCAAACATGCAGCTGGGTGCAAAGGAAGCTCCAGCAGAGGTTATGGATTTCTGCAGGCTAATGACACGGTTGAAACATAAGAGCTTGAGCTACTTTTTGTAGAACAGCAGCATCCCAAGGTTTGGCCCAGAAAGCAGAGTCAGCGCACTGCATTCTGCAAGTAGTCAGCAATGACAGCCTCTGTTCAAAAGAGCTTAAGATTCAAGTAAATAAGATAAACACAAGGTCATAGACATACATCAGGGCTTGCCTGTGGTCATGTGTCATTGACAGCCTACTCAAAAACACAGCTAAAATCGCCTGAGCTCCAGCCTAACATCTAATCCAAACACCCCACCTTCTCTTTAGCCAATACTTCCTTCTCTTGAACAAATCATGTTGCAGAAGACACTTCAAACTACAGTGCACCCTTTGCACTGAAAACAAACACATTTAAAGACACCAGGAACTATGTTTCTTTGCCTACTTACAACTGACAGCTAATTTGCTGGTTTTTTCGAAGTATCTATTTGCTAGTCAAACATCCGAAAGCTCTGAAAACCATAGCACCTCCTTCTGCACACCAACATGTTCCTCCCCCATGGACGAGATCTGTTTCAACACGGTGATGAGAAGTTGTGTCTGTAAAAGCTCAGAATTACAATTCTTGCTGCTCTTGTCAGTGGCAATCAGTAAGGTCACGGCAGCATGAGCTTCCACTGAATGTCTAAAGGCATTCAATTAATCTTTGTTTGCTGAGAACTCAGGGAATTTAAGTAAGGTCAAAGAGTTAAAAGAGATCAGGAGACTCCACACTCCCACTGACACAATACTTCCTGAAGAGCTGACACAGACATATAAGTTACTCCAGTGACAAAACCCCAGAGTTTTTTGCAATCAACACCCTGAGCATATATACATTTACTTGGAAAGACAGTAAAGCATCTGGACAAGCCATCTGTGCTTGCTGACCCCCCCTCATTACAGTCATTATAGTGGCAAGTTGTCCTGCAGGAAAAGACTCCAGTTCTTTTTTTTTTTTTGTTTGCAGAGCATTTGTTCCGTAGTTATCATGAGGTTACCCAGACATGCTTACCTGCTTGCTCAGGATGGACAGTCATGCATTGACTGCTCCAGTCCTGGGGACATCACCAGCCACAAATACCACATGTGCTAGGTGTGGGGTAGAGCTCTTGAAGAGCTGAGCACTGTTCTCACACACCAGAAAGCAACAGATGAAACACAAACAATAGTAAGGGTGCAGAACATAATGCTGAAAATAGACAAAGTCACATAAAGAACTCTAAGCCCACAAAAACAGCCATGTGGGCCCAGACATCCCACAGATGCCACACAATTGAACTCTGTCAAGGCACATAAAGAGACCAGAGGCATGAAAATTTTGCCCCTTCATCCAGCCTCTTCTCCTCAAAGAAGCTCACCACTGTAGCAATTAACCCTCTGTAGAAGGGAAAGACCATGGAGCCATGGAGGTGAAAAAAAACAGGATAGAAACCTGGCAATCAGTAGCAGGACAAGGATTCCCATGAGAAGTGGGAAACAATAGGTACCACTTTGAGAAAGATCTGCAGGAGTCATGGGCTGTGCCCAGACACAGGCAGGTGACAGGAAAGCAGCCTCAGCCAGAGACACCAAACACGAGTCAGGCAGTTCTCGCTCACATCTGCACTGCAGGCACTTCCTTCAGCAAGTCTGAGTTTGTGCTCAAAGTCCAAAGCTAGTGGCCCTCTCCTCAGCACTAGGGACAACATTTGGGACTAGTGATGATGATACCACCCTTTATGGCCTTCACCACACTGAAGGAAGCAGCACTGGAACAGCCCAGCCCAGCATGCCTGTCAGCTGTCCCAGGCAGGGCTGGTAATGGTGCACACAGGGATCTGCAGCCCCCACCCAGGTCAAACCGCTGTGCCTAGGAGCTAAACAGGACAGCATTCAGCCCAACTTAAATCACCAAGATGTAGCTAAAAGGATCTTGACAGCCTTCCATCAGACAAGCTTTTGTTATTGCTGCTTGGACTGCCTCCATCATTTGCTAATGCAGAACAGATTAGAAGGTCTATCTATATATTATGAGAGTGTTCCTGCTGGTGCAGGAATCCATTTCAGTCTTTAGAATAAGTAGCAGCCTCAGAAACCCTGCTTTTCAGATCATTTCACAATTGCATCCTTGTAAACAAGGAGACAGATGTCGCTCTGATCATCAGCAATGAGAAAACAGCTTCTAAATGGCACGTCAAACACAAAGCTGTGCTTGTGTCACCCCAACAGCTGCACACGTAGCAGGGGATTCCAGGCATTACCCTACCAGGGAGGGCAAGCCAGGGCAAGGAAGAAGAGTGGCAGGAGTTTAATTTTGCCAGCAGTGTTGAAGCAGAGCAACCTCCAGGCAGCTCTATGTTGAGCTAGGGTGAGGAAGCAAGGAGTCATGATCACAGTGAATCCTTGCTCCAACTTCTATTTCCTCTCTCCTCAACTGAGCAGAGAAGCTGGGTGAAAGACAAGACTGTCCTGCTCCTGGGAACAAACCAGGAACACTTCTGGGGAGCTAAGTCACTCTACGGAGTGATGGCAGAACTGTTAATCTTCCAAAATAACCATACAGGGCATATTTATAACACTGATTGCTACAAACAACATCCTCTCCCCTTCTCTTGGTCTAAAAAACGACTCTGCAGACAGGAAGGATAGAGGTGATGGTAAGCAAAATGGTCCTGGGAAAACAGCCGACTGAAAATATTTACAAGGGAAAACATGCATAACTTTGGAGGCAGCCAGTTCTGCTGGCAGACCAACCAGAATGAATCTTTGCCTTCAAGATGACTGCTAGGGTTTATAAGACCTTTGTCAGGAGATGTCAGCATCCATAATGTATGAATTCACACAATTTCTCTCTTACAGAGTTCCTTGATCCCCATCCCTGTATACCTGCCTGCTCTTCTGGGATAGCTGCAACATTAGCCAGGCACTGTTCCTCCACATGTCAGTGCAGAGCCTGGCAGGAAACAAGGACAGCTTTATTCAGGAAAAAAGTGCAAAAATGAAACACCATTTTGGGAAGACACAGCAATAATTCATCTGCTGAAATGATCAATAAAATACTTTCCCATGCCACCTTGGCAATTGTCTGACAGCAGCGTTCCATGACCCAGAGTGGTCCAAAGGGCAAACATCCCTTTCCCACATTACCTCCCTCTACCATCCACTAAACCCCACTCATGGTTTGGCATCCATGCATAGCTGTGACCGAGCACAGCAAGGTCACTCAGGGAACAGCTCTGTAGGGCATCTTGAAAAATATTTCTTGATTTGTGGTGAGAATTCACCACTGAGCCCAACTACATGCCACAATGTTGGGAAGGGACTCACTGGAATTAACTCTGCTCATTCCTCTGGCATCTCATCCAAAATTTCTGTTCAGAGAGCTGTTTCTTATTCAGCATTTGTTGAAGACTGCCATTAAATTCAAGTCTTCAAAGGGAAAGTCATTATTACACAAGAGTGAAGCAAAGACCTTGCTGCAGGGAATCCATGTCCCTCTAGAAAGTGAAAGCCACTTTCACAGTCTGTAATTCAGCTCCCACCACCCAAAGATTTTTAAGTCTGTGTCATATTACTGTGATTCCCAAGGCATCACTAGAAGATTTGTGAGTACCTTATTTGTATTTCCTTATCTCCTAGGGCTTCTCTTCACATTATTGTATATTAAAAAAATTTGTGGAAGAAGCAATTCTGTACCCATCCTTTTTGCTCTTCCACAAGACATAAGCAGAAACCTCACTATCTTCTTCTGGGCCCTCAGACTGAAGGTTACTACATGGCTATGTCATGTTACAAAGGGTCAAAGGCTGAATATGAGTTTGCTCACTGACCTTCATATCACCATTTCTAACGCCCTACATTTTGCAAAGCGTGTCCCAAATGGGAAAATCTCACTCATTATCTGGAAAGCCAACATTTCTCATCTGCATCCCACAGCCAGAGAAGCTGAATCATCAGCTGCTCAGAGTAACTTCCACTTCTTCAGAAGAGAAACTGGCATTTAGATAACCCTTCTCTGAAATCCACTCAAATACAAAGTTGACACAGATTCATCCCTGTTATCTCTGAAGTCTCCAAGAAGGAAAAGCACTTCTTTTACACCAGTCTGTGCAATATCGACATTAAAAGACACCTCTGTCCATGGATGCTCCTTGAGGTACTGCAGAGCAGCAATACCTTGCACATGCAAAGGCTACAGTTCAAGCGTGAGATTGATTTCAAGGGTGACCTTAAAGCCTGTTTAACAAGAAAGCTGCAGTCTCTCAGCCTGCTCAGAGAGGAGGGGCTGGTGTGGGGCAGCTCCCACATTATGTGCTCTGCTCTAGGCAGACTAAATCCTTAAAGACAAGGAGAAAAGCAGCCTCTCCCACCCCAGGCACAGCCAGAGGCTCCTGCATGAGAGACCCTGCTCTCCAGCTACTTGCTGCAGCACTGTCAATAGGCACATGCAGGGCCTCCAGATACCCTGGGCTGCTGAAACACAGGTCCAGATCCTCACTGCCTTCCACACAACCCAGGATAGGCAGCAAACCTCCTCCTCTGCCCCATTCACAAGCCCAGCCCATGTGTTTTGGGGTGTTTTTTCTTTTTATAGCTCACCTCACTTCACACCTGTGTCTTTAGCCTGAGGGTTGGGACTAAGTTGGCAAAAGCTGAAGTTCAGAAGAGAACATACCTGACAAACAGGCCTTCCTTCTCTTACCAAACAAACCAAACTTAAGGCAATTCCCACCTTGCAGGCATCACACCCAAAGGACAACACAAATAGAAACAGCCTTGCAAGCAACAGCAAACATTCAGGATTGAAAGGAGTGTGACTTGGCTTTCCTCAGTAGGAGAAGCGTTAACCTCCCCTGAGGTCAGATCCCACACAAACATGGGCTTTATTATCAAGGAACAGAAAGAGGCATTGAAGAGGCGCCAATACCTGACAAAAAGGTCTCATAGCTCAAACCACACACTTGGTTCTATGTATCCACTTGTCCCTAGCTCTCTACCGAGTCCCAACATTCCTATTACACCTAAAAGTGCCACCAGCCTCCTGCCAGGCAGCTACTCCTTGGATGTTACAGGTGCTCTTTGTTTCAGGAAACAAGCAGTGAGTTATTTACTATGTTGATTCATTAATTTCTCCCTGATGGTTTTTGGAAACAGCAGATCTCATTTGGTTTCCAGCAAGTCCCACAAGAAACAAACCATGACATGAAGCAGGATCCTTGCACTTACTACACAAATTTAGGATTTTGCTCATGAGCTGTTGACACAATGACTATAGGGTGTCATACAACATTAGTGCCAAGCTATAGAATCATTTGCTACCAGAATTATATTCTAAGCCACAGCTCAAGCTCTCCCCAAATCCTATAATGGATAAGTTAACATCAAAGTAAGGCTTCCAGCTGGGAGAAATTTAATGATACTACTTTATACAGCACATCTCGTTAATAATAAGCAGTGCATTGGACAGACGAAAAATACCTACCTTGCATATACTGAACTAACAAGGTCACACATTCAGATTTTAATATTGGTATGGCATCATGCTGAGCTAGAAAACCTCCTGGAGCAGCTTCTATCTCTGCATTACACAGATTTGTAAGAAAGACAGCCAAAAGTTGAAGGACAGTACAGATTGATTAGACATGAACAGGACTCTAATGAAGCTGGGAGAAGCTAGGATAAAAACAAGATAGCCAAAACCAGACAAAGAAATACCAAGGAATACAGGATCCACAAACCCAGAGAACAGAAAAGGTGCTCTGGTGGGCTCCATGGCTTTACCTTTCCCAAATGGGAACACCAGAATAAACCAAGTTAGATAATTTTCCCACATTTTACAGTTCCTTCAGATCCATTTACATTTTATTCCCAGCCCTATGCAAAAGGCATCCCAACATCAGCCTAAATTCTGACCTCTGATTCTACATGACTGATTCAGGAGTATTTGGAGCATTACAACTTTTTTTTTTTTTGATATGTCTATCAAGAACTTTGCTTAAACACCTTCAGAGTTTGAGTCTGTTTAGGTGCACACTCAGAAGTCACAGCAAGCCTGCAGCCCTGCTCCTCAGCTGCTGTCTGGAAAGGCCACTAACAGCATGGTGAGTAGCATTGCTCAGTTAGTCATGGTGACAATCAATCCTGTGTGCTTCATGGTGGAGCATTCTACGTCAGAATAATAAGGAACAAAGCAAAACAAACAAAAATAAAGCTGTTCTCTGAAAAGCATTAAATCCAAAGCCAGTTCATCCTGGGCTGCATGGCACTTGGAAAAAACACTTAGAGCAGGGCTCTGGGTAAATTCCTGAAGAGGTATCTCCATCAGTAATGCAAAAGAACAGGCATCACTGCCTTCTGAGCAAAGGAGAGTTTGAGACCTGCATTAGACCAACATGCAAGGAATGAACTCTCATTTCCCAGCTGCCTCTTCTACAGGTGAGGGATGGAAATGACCCCCAAACAGCTGTTACAGATGTCATGCTGCCTTCTAAAAGCAAAACAGCAGGGAATTAGCATTTGTCAGAGTGCCTGAGACTGATTGCTGGTCCACAGTTTTGTAGCAGACTTTAACAACTAACTTCCAAGCACAGGAACTCATGTGCCCAAGTTCATTTCACTTTAGCATCACTGCTGCTAAACTGCACACATTATATTTGAAAGCAGGAGTAAGATTATATCCTAGACCACTTCAGACCCTCCAATCACAGTGTCTCAGCACTTTCTGCTCTTCCCAACTGTAGATCTCAAAATAAAAGCAATACAAGGACACCATAAAACAATGACAAAATAGGAAACTGAACCAAGTTCAGATGCCCCAGCTGAATGGAACTTCTTGTCTCCAAACCATACAGGAGCCTACATTTTCCAGCACTTTGTCCAATTCACTTGCAAGTATCTCCCAGAGGGAAAAATATTTCATGATCTAATAAGAATCACTGTTGGGAAAACCAGCTGACATTTCCCTCTGGGGTTAATGTGAGCTGAACATCATGAGAATTACATTTTGGGTAAGTAATTCAGCTTCCTCTTCCATGATTTCAAAGCACCCATCTCAGCTGAGGTCTCAGGCATCAGCTCTTTGGGTGTCTTTACCTGGTTTATTCTCTGTGATATCTGCAAACACAGTCCAAGATTTGCTAAAGTCAATAGAGGAAGCAGTTTAGTTTAAAACAAAGCTTTTTCTCTATTCTAAGTCCTAAGGCTTGCAAAGATAAGTGTGGCTAAGTTTCCCACGATTCAAAAAAGTCTGAATTATGCATTAGACAGTTATTAGAAAGTATCCTAAGCAAATATTGGTCACTTCTGGTAACTGAGCATGAGGTATGTTATTTTTAACATGTTTGGGTAACCTCACCTTAAAAACCCCCAGTGACAGGAATCCCATGATGTTTCCAAATATTACAAACTACTGCATCAGTATCTTTACCACCAGGAAGGTTTCTTAAGCGTCCAACCTGATTCTTCCTTGTTACAATTTAAGTGCATTATTTCTCAGCCTATCTCCATTGCTATGGAGAACAGTGTCTTTCTCCCTCTCTGCATGAGTTTTCTTACATATTTTGAAAACTCTTTTTGTACTTTATTTTAATTACAGTTAAGTCAGCTTTTTCCCCCCTCCTTGTTCTGAGGTTATGCTTTTAAGATCTACAATTGTTCTCCCTGTTCTACTTTGGCATCTCCCCATTGTCCACATCTTCCCTGAAATGTGCTCAGCAAATTGTACACAATGCTCCAGCTGTTTCCCCAGGACTCTGTGGAGTAAAAGAATTACAGATGACTCTCCTGACACTGCATGAGTAACTAGCTCATGGTTCTTCAGAAATCTAAGATTTGTGCATTCTCCTGCAGCTACACAGCAACTCAAGAGATCCTCTATTCTTCAAGATGTGGACCAAGCTGGCAAAGTTCTTCAGAACTACAAGTAAGGGATGTTAAAAAGAATCCAGATTTAAAATAGGATTTCATTAGAAGTTATCATGACCCATATTTTAAAGGGAAAAAAAAATTAAAAATCCCAAACCCTCTGCAGACTTTCATTAACTTATCTCTATTGTCTGTGCCAGATCTGTTTTGAAGTACACAAGCCTGACAACACCATTGGAAGAGAAAAAGAAATGAGCTATTCTCTAGAGGCATTATTATGAATAGCATGTGTTCCTGGCCTGTTTCCTCTGGGCCTATTTTATGAATCAGTCCCAAAAAAAAAAAAACAGTCAGTCTCACCATAAGGTCACTCATGAATGCAGCTTTTTATTTTAGCAGGACAGTAACTAACCTAAAAGCTCTGGGCTACTATTGAGCTTGATCCTGAAACAAAATGCTACTGAAACAGAATTAATCTGTCTTCCATACTCCAGAGACAACACCATGGGTGTTTAGTTTGTGCTGGGGATGTTGACAGAAGAGCCATCTGTCAGGAGGGAGACCACCATACCCAGAGTCATCACAGAGAGTAAGCAGCTTTTTAATCTTTCCATACCAGCCTGGAAGTATCAGCCTAGAGCATTCCCAGCACTGGCAAGGTATTGCAAAGTACCTGCATCACTTCTGCAGCACAAAGCAATGGTTCAGCTGCTGTCTAGTGGCAAAGTGCACAAAACCACTGCTGTGCAGTTCATGGCAGGGAAAGGCAAAATAGGTAATCAAACAGTCCAATGTGGGTTAAAATATGGAGGCCAGGACATAAGGCAAAACAGAAAGAAAGATGTTTATTTGGAAGTCCCCCAAAGTATGTAGTTCCACTTCTTTGGTCCTGCAAGCATGTGAAGACAAGCTGTTCCCTTCCAGGTTGTCATGCTGTCCCTTTATGGGCTTCTCTGGCCTTTGAGGAGGCTCATCATAGATTTTTGAAGAGGAAAGGCTTGTACTGGACTATTATTAGTCAATGGAAGGAGAAGATAAAGGGAAATGAACTTATTTTTTTAGTTCATTGCCCAGAATTATGATCTAGATTCATGTAATTGTACTTGGATCCAGAGAATTAGTTCCATCCATTGTAACAAATGAAACCAATTGCAAAATTTGGATGTGGGTCAGTATTTGGAATCCAAGCCAAAGGTTGACAGCAGGCTTTCTTACAGCTCCTAATATTTAAAGAGTAAGGGAAGAAAGAAATGAGTAAAGAGACACTATTTGACACAGAGTCCTCTGAAATGCTGAAGCTCTGATTATCAGGATACCTGCTGATCATCACAAACAGAAAATGAGAAAGAAAAAGTGGCACCAGGCAATCTTCTAAACATGATAATAATTGAATGTACAAAGAGGAACGTTAGAACACAATTCTTGGTCTGGGTGAAACTCTTTCAGTATTCTGACTGCACTTACTGCCTTAGAAATAACGGGGGAGAGACTAACAGAAGACCTAAAGACCTTTAGGCAAGCAAATAAACACCACAAGTGCTTTGATGTCATTTAATCTACTGCTGCTTCCAAAAGGCTCCCTCCACCCCACTCACTACCCCAAACACCATTATTTTTGTCTCCCAGTCTCACAGGGGTTGGAACAGCCACATAATCGCACTGTGTTTCCAAATACTGCAAGTTGTAAAGTTGGGATATTCTGCTTCCAAAAACACACACACACACAGAAGTTCTGGAAACTCCAGGTGAGCTAACACATTTCAACAAAGCCCAGTTTATGCTTCTGTTTCAAACTGTTTTCCAAGCTCACACCTAGTGGGTAGGAGAAGCAACAGTAGCCCACACTGGTGAGCACCATGGGCTGATTCAGTTTCCGCTCATAAAACAGGCTGGTAGCTCCAGGACAAGCAGTGCCTTTGTGAGGGGAGCCACGGAGCTGCCATGTGCCTAAAGCATGGCAGCAGGAGCCAGGAGCACCAGCACGGGGACAGAGATGGGCAGCTACAACCCCTCACTTCCTGTGGCCCCTTTTCTGAAGAAAGGGAAATCCTCCTCGCCAAGCAGCCTTTCCAGGGGCACCAAGAAGGCTTGGTAATGTCTGCACAGTTTTCAACGATCCTTGGAACCAAAATCTTTTAAAAGCACAGACTAAAGCTGGAATTTTCAGTCAACCAGTTCAAACAGTAAACAAGGCACTTAGGTTTGACAGGGAAGGGGTAATTGGCCCTTGGCACCGCTGAGATTCTCACTCTGGACAGAAGAGTTTTCTGCATTCCACAGTTGAGCTCAGACACCAGATGCAGGCTGTCTACAGGAGCAACTGGCTGCAGATCTCTGGTTTGTGCATATTAGCTGGTGCCATCCTCCCAAACCAGCTCTTTCTAGGCAGAACTATTTTAAAACTGACCTTGAAATCTCTCCTACAGAGCCAGTAGCATAGCATGAGAAATCCTTGGTCAGACTGGAGACTGCTTGCTTCCACCACTCACCAGCATTTCCAAGCATTTGCAGAAGTAAATTGGCTGAAGAACTGGAAAAGATGAAGGTTTCAAGAATCATTCAGACACGGGACTTTAGCACTGCTTTCTGTGCACCTCAGACAGCAAATGCTGACAACATCAGGAGACTGCCCATCCCTGTTTGACACAGGGAAAGAGTGGGGGAAAAACCCAGGAATATTTCAGCTTTTTAAACAAGACAGCTACATCCCCCAAACACTGAGGACAAGGGAAGGTTTGCCTCAAGTTGCTGGAGAGGCATTTATAGTCAGAGGATGGGAGCTATGAGCAGGATTTAAATGCCAGCCCTACACAGAAAACTCCTGGTTTCTCTGAACAGAGCTACGGGAGCAACCCCAAATTCTAAAAGAACCCTCACTTGTAAGCTTTGACAGTTTGAACCTTTTTATCTAGGATTACTTCCTTCCCTTGTGCTCCCAACCCCAGTCCTGAGGCTGGGAGTTGAGACCTGGGGAAGAAGCAAGTTGTCCTAACTGCATGTGTTTTGGAAGACTGGGAGCCCTGCAATGTGTGTTGGCCCAGGACAAATCCAAAGTGAATTTGTTTTGAGTGACAACGGCGATGCCATAAACAGGCTGGAGAAAATCAAAATCAATCCCTGGGCCTACAGGACTACAAAAAGAAGATTAACATCCCATGCTCTCTCAGCTGGCACTGCTCTGAAACCTTTTTGTCTTTTGAGTTTGAGTCTCACTCTTGTTTTTGTTTGCCTTTTTTTTTTTTTTAATAGGTTTGAAATTTTAAATTAGGGAAGTAGGAGAGATCACCATCCACACCAAATTGTAATTACTATCCCAAGTTAAGGGATGTTTACAGGGATAAGCCACATCTCCAGACCTGAATTTCTCCCTTTAAACACCAGGGTGGAATCCTGCCTCAGAGATAAGGTCAGGCTTGAGTCCATCTTCCAGAGATCTATTCCAGGCCCAGTGAGCAATGCTGGCTGAGAATCAAGAGAGATAGCAGGCATAAAACCCCCTCCTTCTTTCAAAAGTTAATTCTGAAAAAAAACAAACCGCAACTGACATAAACCAGGGGACTCAAATCTAGAAAGGGTGCTAAAAAAATTTAGAATAAAATTATTTGCAACCAAAGATTTCTTTTTTTTTTTGTCTACTAAGAGTGACTTTCCATGTTTTCTGCAAGGGCTATTTGGACTGGAAAAAAAGAAAACCATGATGAAAAAAACCACAATTAACACCACCATTGCTTGGAAGAGCAAGGAAAGCTGTTGCAGAGGGAGGGGAGGAGACTCACCTGTGCCGGGAGAGGGCGCCTGGTCCAGCGGAGTCCCCCAGCATCTCCACCTGCCGCGCTCGGCTCCCCAGCGCTCCCTTCATCCCTGCTTATCCCGCACAGCTGCTCATTCATCATCCCCGATCCCACAGGGGTTTTTTTTTTTCGCTCCCCTCGCCTGGCTCCATGTTAGCACTCGGCTGCCTTACATGACACCATGACCTACTTTATTTTATTTTTATTTTCCTCCCGGAGAATAGCAAAGCACTGCTTCAGTGTGGCTTGCGAGGAGGAAAGGCAAAATTAAGGAGTGCTGGCAGAGCAAACCAAGGCCCTTTTCAAAAACTCGTGGCTGTTTGTGAGAGGTTAGGCAAGGAGAGGTGAGGCCAGCCCAGGCTCTCCAGACTGCACAGCTGAAAACAGGGCGATAACAAGAGGAATAAGAGAAGGGTCTTGTGTTTTGAGTCTGAAAGACAACGCCTGTAAAACTTTACCAAAAATCAGAGCTCACCTGGCTCCCACAGAGCTCCAATCAGCTGATTCAGAGGCAAGGGTAAAACACCATCACAGGCAGCAGCAGTGATTCAGGGAAGTGACTGAAGCTCAGGAGACACAGGCTCATTTCTGTCCTCCCCTACAGACATCATCTAAGGAAAATGCTTAGACCCAGAGCCTCCAAGATAATCAATTACATGCCCATATACCAGAAAAGTCAATCAGCTTAACCATAACCCTGAGGAAATCCTGCTATCTCCACCACTTTCCAGTGCAAATTACAAATCTATATTCCTTTGAGGATGTGGATTTTAGTTTCCATATGTCTCACTTCCCTGGTGTTTGAGAAGAGATAAATTTTTCCTAATTCTTCAAGGTATTCTATGCAGCAGACTGTCAGGCATGCCTAATAATTCAGGGAAGGGGTACCTAAAATAATAATCTGGAAATATCTACTCCTAAAATAACTAGAATTCAGTCTGTTCTATGAGGCCAAATAATCCTTCAAGAATTTTTGATTCTCTCATCCATCCAGACCTCCTTAATTCCTGAGCTTTCAAAAGCTTGTCTAGCATGATTTTAAGGGTACATTGCTCTGGTTTACCATGGCTTTCTTGAAACACAAGGATGGTTGTCTTTGGCAGGCAAGCTCAGAGCACAACTGCAGCAGGGCAAGCAGTATTAGTCTGCACTCTAGCAAGACTGAAGAGTCAAGACAAGCTAATTCCAGACTGGTATTTGCTTTCTTTATTGCTGGAGAGCTTGCAGGTCAAACAGAATGTATTGCCATGCTTGTAGGTCAAGCCCAAAAGGGTCCTCATGGTTTTTGCTCTTTTCCTTTCAGGACCTGGTTTGCAATGGGGCCAATGCAGACATGGTTTGGCAAGAATGGCATGAACCCTGGCAGCATTCATGTGCCTTGGGATATTGCTCAGTGGGAATCACTGGCAGAAGTGTAACCTTGTACCAGGCAGTGAATTTCTGACCTAAGGAATGGCTCCAGCAGCTGCAGGCATTTATATCTTCACTCTAGGAGCTTTAATCATTACAGTGCCTGCTTCTAGGGAGCTCTAATGTGTAGCACTAAGCTTTGAGAGCTTCTTATTACCATGTTTACCAAGACCTGACCCAACTGGACATCTGGTGGAAGTTGCTGCCACTGTACTCACCAGCCATTGATGCATAAGGCCACGCTGCTGCTGTTCAGGGAAAAGGATCTTGTTTCACTCACCTCTGATTAACCCCTTAGGGTTTATTCTTGCTGAGCATGTCAGTAGCTGCTGAATGTGCAACATGTCATACTTCACCAAACTACAGACCCCATCCACCTCAGTGTGTCCCAGATAGAGCACTGACCCTGTGCTGCATCCAGATGCACTGGCCCACAAGGCTGGAGCAGGAGATGCTGTACTAGGGAATGTTCCAAGTGCCAAGCCCTGCTGGAGAGCCAGCTGCAGACTGCAGCCTCTCTCCTGTCACATACCATCCATGTCTCCTTCATATGACCCAGAGTGGGTCCAATGTTAGGAGGGAGAGAAAAAAAATAGTGCTGACAAACTGATCTTTACTACAGAATGCATTTGTGAATACAAAACAGGCTCCAGGGCTCACAACCTAAATGCAGATCCCAGCAGCTCCTAAAAATACATCTTCAAAAAAAAAAACAACAAACCCACACCTGAAAACTGCCCCTCAGTGCAGCAGACACTGCTCCCTTCTGAGCATCTTTTTTTTCCAGAGCCCTTCTGGAACCCAGCTGCTCTGTAGAATCCTTACTTAGGGACAACACACAGCAGCCCAATGCAAGCTGCTCTCAGTTTTCCACTGCAATTAGCATAGGTGGTGTTTATCTTATTTTAGAGTGACCTGGCTCCTCTGGGGAAAGCCCTTGTCTCCAGTTCACTCAGAAAGACACAGCAGCTGCTTCTCTGCTTTCAGCATGAAGTGTCCTTGCAAATGGTTGGGGGGGATGAGTAGAGGGTAAATGAGAGTCACTACCACCTAGGCACTGCATAAGCACAGGCTCACTGCTAAACACCTGCAATCCTTCCCCAGAGGCCCCAGCTAAGTTTCAGTGGCCTTGTCAAAGGTTCAGGGAGCTGCTTTCCAAAAGCCACGGATTCCCCGGGTTGCCCAAAACTTGCAGGCAGAAGAATAAAACAATCCCCTCTCAGCTGACCCACATGCAAAGAATAAACACGAGAGGCAATTGGCAGCATCAAGGCACCCTGCACTCTCTCTTGGCTCAACAACATGCCCCAGGAGCTACTTCCCTCCTCAGACACATGCCAGCATGCCCAGAGCATACTGACACAAGCATCTGAGTTCAGACAAAAAGAGGCTTTAGAAGCAGATCTCCAGCTTATCCCCACTTCCTGCACTTTGGTTCACATCACAAGGTGATCTTGGAGGGTGCAAGGGGGACTCCTTCCAGATGAAGCCAGACAGAGAGACGTGCCAGAGCACATCAAACACACTTTAGACACCCACATCCAAACCTAAGGACTGGAGAGCAGAGCTAATCCAGAGTAAAACACCCCCAGAAATGCAGACAGTACTGACCTTATGCTCCCGCTGCCATCTGATTTACTCTGCAGAGCCACTCACACTGCTCAGTGACACAGAACCCCAAAATACTCTGAGCTGGAAGGAAACAACCCTCAGAGCCGCTCCAGCTACGCTTTTCTCCCACCAATCTGACTGCTTTCACCTGCTTCTCTTGCCTGGTGCTTCAATGATCAGTCCTCAGAGACAATCCCTCAGCCTTTATTGCTTACAATTGCAACAGATATTCAAACAGGGCCTTCATTCTCCCTTGCCCAAGATATTTGAATAAAACAAAATTAATTCATTGCAGTTTTTACTGCTCCCAAATTTGCTTTCTACAGATGTTTCCCCCATTTCATCAGGAACCATTATACTTCAGTTTCAGCTGCAGAAACCATTAACCCATTATGAATGGGCAATATTGACCTATTTTGAAAAGCTGGTTCTAGTTCCTCTACCACAATAAACAATAGCAGCAAAGCTGCTTGGCACTAGCCACCTTCCAAGAGGCTATTCATATTCTGGTGTTTGTGCATGGTTTACGGCAGGGATTCTGCATTGTTTATTTTCTGTTTCTCTGCAGACAGTGGCATTGTTAAACAGCATGTGTCCAAGAGAATCCACCCTCTCCATGGGATCTCCTCCCAGCTATTACAGCACTTCCCAGAAACCTACTGAGCTCTGGAATAAACAAGTCTCAATGGGGACACTGAGCCCACACCCAAGAAGTAGAGTGCCATGAAGCCTCCATAGCAATGAAAGTAAATTGGCTTTGCATGAAACCTTCCTTTTGCCAAATGAAAACCCCGTGCTGTCACCCTTCCTAATGATGCTCTTGTCCCTTACAGGCAGAAGACACAATAATGGACTTTTCTCTGACTTGCTCCAACTACGATATGGGCCACAAGAGATGGTATTTTCCTTCTGACCCATGAGCTTGGTTACCCAAAGCATTTCATTTTGGATAGAAGGAGCAGAGATCAACCTTTGGTACAGCAGAGCTTGGAAGAGGGATGAGGGAGTGGGGAATTCCCCCCAGCACTGGGAAGCCTCCCACATACTCTGTCAGTTTGTTTTTCCTCACCCATGCAAAGTTAGACCAAATGCCAGATTTGGAGTCAGGAAGGAAACTCCTCCAAGTCCAATTGCAATGACCATTTTGTTAATAACTTTTGTCTTTTTTTTTTTTCCTCCCCTGCAGTTTGGGTCTTGATACATCCCCAGTATCATCTAGCCACTCTCCCCTGGCAAACACCCTCACATCAGCACTGGAAAGCCTTTGCTGGCATTTTGCCTTGTGCTCATTCACTCATCTCTTGCCATGGGATATAGAGAGATGCCCTGCTGTGGCTAGCACAGGTCCTTCCTGTGGGAACATTTTGCTATATTTCATAAACAAGATAAAGTTTGGATGTTTTGCAAACAACTTCTCCGGATTGGGTCAGTTCGGGCTTGGCCAATTGGGCCTAGGGGGAGGTCTCGGGCTGACCAATCTAGGGCACCTCTGTAAACTCCATATATATGGAAATCAAAACAATAAAGCTCTCTTCTCTCTTTCCTTGTCTGAGAGCTTGGGTCATTCCTCAGCTAGCCGCTCAACAGCGACACCCTGCAACATGTTATATTAGCAAAGGCCAGGAAGGCCCTGCTGGTCTAAACATCTCATATGCAGTAAAATAGGATTGTGGCAACTTTGCTTCATTGATTCAGACAGTGCATTTCATACTCACATTCCTAGGGTTTTGGGGTTTTTTTTTTTCTGGCTGGCAACAGATGTTCAACATTTCTGCTGCACAAGGGAATCACTGAGCAGTGAAGACATGGGCTCATTGTAGGATCTGTAGCTGGCAGCTCACCTCTTTCCTGGGCCAGAGCAGGTCTACACTGACAGCAGTATCAATGACTGTTCTCCATATAGGAATGAGAGGAAAATATTCTCAAACAGGAAGAGAAACACTTAGTCCTGCATTTCAAAGATTTTGCCATCTGACCGCAGATTGGCGCTTTTTTTTTGTATCAGCTTTGTATTTGCATTTACCTATCTAAATAGATCTTTCAACATTACTGTACTTACAAGACAGGCACATTTTGCTCCTCTTTATAATTCACTCCCACTATAGTCAAACTCACAAAGTCAAAGCAGAAGCTCTTCAGAAGCACTAAAGCCAGTACTAGGTTGTATAAAAATGATAGCTCCCATATGTCCTTATAAACACCATGCCAAAGTGTATTGTACTGTATTTACATTGTGTTAACATCTACCAAATTACCAAGCCAGCAGGAGAACATACATCCATTCACATTTCTAAACAAGGCTTATAGTCTGGGTGAGCACTGAGTTTTGGTTTTCTTTTTTTAAAAAAAGCAATGTCTATGGAAAAAAAAAAAAAAAGGAAATTTTAGTACAAACTTGGCCTGCAGTTTCACGTTACTTGCCAAAACTAAAACATCTGCATCCTGTGGTATCAGTCCACTTGGGGACTTTGTTAATTCAGAGGCAGTTAGAGTTTTGGATGGTATTACCCCTGGGAGAACTTCCTGTCCTCCTGACATTTCACATGGTTCAAAATAAAACAATTTAAGCTACCATGACTAAATTCTCTCTCTCTCTCTCTTTCACATTTCAGTTTCTTTTCAAGTGTACAGTTCTACAAAACAGGGAAGCAGGTCCATTAATACAAACTGAGGATCTGAAACTACATTCTGGAAAGTTCCTTTCCTGTCCAGGGATATTTCCTGGCGAGCAGCCTTCTGATTTTCCTGGACCTGGGCTTTCTTTATAGCTACTAGCTGATCAGTCTCAATGCTTGTAATAAGAGACCCTCACCATAGCCTTTTAGATGAGGACCAAGGTCACTCCCCAGGGAAACACAGAATGTCAGAAGTGCCAAACAGATCACAGCAATGATCCCTTAGACCTGTCCCTCCCTAAAAGCAGAAGAGAGACAAAGTAAGCTCCAGACCTCCTGCCCAGGCTCATGAAATCTTTTCCTGACCTAACTAACAAGGCAGTAGATTGTATTTTTAGGCAAAAGACTGGGATATTTCCTTCTAATCTATATGGTTACAGGCAACACCTCTCATTACTTAGAGTTGTACAAAGTAATCAGTAAGACTAATTCTAAGACCTCTGTGAGAAATACCAAACCCCCTGGCCCAGATTTGAAGCAGAGGCTGAAGTCAGGATCCTCAGCTTCCCTTGCATAGCTCAAAGGACAGTGGCAGCTTTCAGTCTGCTCTTTTAGGTCTGATCTAAATGGACATGCAGAAGAGATAAAAGATCTTAAGGGTTACTCAGCTGTCCATTAAACCTGAAACACCAGCGTGGAGGAGTGGTAACAGGCTTTGATTCTTCATGCATTCACTTTATGTATCATTGCAGATGTATGAAAGTACAGATTCAAATGGATTTGTCATAGTCAAAGTACCAGTTTATAGCCATTATATTGATGGCAGAAGGCAAAGCACAAGAATGTTTGGAATTCATCATACATGCCTTATGAAGAACATTCTGTTTGTTCTTCATATTTGAGACATTTGTCAGATCTAGAACAAAAGGAACACTGATCACTACTTCCAGCCAACAAAACTAATGGAGATGATTTTCAGATACTTCTGTTTGAAGCTACACATGCATTTGGTAGACAATGCAAGTGAAAAACTTTGTAGTCAGCAGATTGGGCATAAAACCCAAGGGAGTTCCTGGGTGGTCACATCCAATTCTCCAGGCAGCCATATTTTAGACAGCATTTTGGATCATCTCTGCAAGCAAGTTCATGCTCAGGTCTTGGATTTCAACCAGGATTTTGTCCTACTTTTCTATCTGTGATGGTGATGCTGCTGCACTCTCATTTTGCTCTTCTAGCAGCATACACTGACTATACAGGGCAGGGGCAATGTGTGGTTCAAGAAAGGATCTCGTGCTTGAAGGAGGGTTTAAGAATGTCCATCAGTGTTAATAAAAAAAAAAAAAAAAAAAAAAAAAAAATCACTCATTTTGTCAGGAAACCTAGTCTGCATCAAAACTTTTTTGATGTTTGTTTGAAAGTGGTTCTTTTGTGCTACTTCAGGCTCAAACTGAAAAAAGCATAAGGTAAGATGCCCTTCATTTAATCCACACATTTTCTCTCCTCTGTTTCTTTGAGGAATTCAGAATCTGATAAAAAAGGATTGCCACAGAAACAGGTAGGTCACACAGATCCTGACAGCCCCTACTGTGCAGGATGGACCAGCTGTGTTTCTAAGAACCAATTCACCCACTCTGGAAGGGAGGAAGCAAGCACAGGAATTTGCCTGTGGTCCATAACTTATTTACAGCCACAGCTGCAGTTAGAGCTCAGGTCTTCCTGGCCACTAGGAAAGCACAGTCTGAGCTCCAGCCATCTGTTTGAAGGTTAGACAGCCTCCACCTCTAGCATCTCGTAAACTTTAATGAAAATAGAGTTGTTCTTTTTTTTTCTTCCATTAAAGCTCCTCCCTAGCTTAGATTTCAGAGCCTAACTGTAACATTTCAAAAATGCCTCAGCGATTTGGGACCACAAGTCACAGTAATTTCATGCAGACTCTGTGGTGAAGACTGACCACTGACCAGCTCCTAGTATGGAAAAATTTTGGCCACCATCATCCTGAAAGATGGCAAGGAAAGGGCTCATCCTCCAGAGAGACATTGCAGCCTTTGAAAAACATTTTAGTAATACTTTGTCATACACAGCACCAGCGCTGGAGTTGCTAGAACTCATTCCTCTGGGACATAAATTCTTTTCCTCAAAATGATATTTACACTGTATAGTCATTGGTTTTGAGCACAGTTCAAGACATTCCTTTTCCCTTAGCATATATGCCTGTTTGACCTAAACCTAGGAGTTGTGAGAACTCTGAAGGACTTTTAGTAAGTAAGCCAAACTGTATGTGAAGAAACGCAATAAATTAATCTTGGAGTCAGGGAATATCCACTACCTAAACTTCACACTTCAGGTAACAGAACATCTTAGGAAATCCAAATTTAGCCTGGAATGTTCCAGTATCTTTTGTGATGAACTTATTTCTTAATATCTAAGGAGTCCAGTTCCCTTAACATCTGCCCTGAAGTGGCCCTTCCTACAGCATTTTAAAATAATGAAAAGGAGAAAAAAAAAAAGCAAACACTGTCTTCCCAGAGCATTGGTGGGATCTTTCAGCTGAAAGGTCCAACTGATGGGTTGTAAAATGCTGACATTTAATTTCAGTGTAGAACAGAAATCCCACCCCTCCACCTTCCACAAAAGCTTCAGGAAAATGCTTCAAGCCCAGTATTTGCTGCTAGCAAAAGGCTTATTGCACATAACCTCCCAGGGGAAGTCTCACAAGAGAAAAGGCTCTCCAAGACAAAGATCTCTCCCAACCAGCCGGAAAACAACATGCCTTCATTAATTTACTCAAGATACTGGGAATTTCACAGAGCCATGCTAGAGATTTGTGCAATAACCCAGACCTCTGGGTTCTACAGGAAATATGGAAGAAGGGATGGGTGGGAGAAGAAGCCTACAATGGAGAATTCTGATTTCTGGTCTTGCATCTCATACCTTTATTAGGGCAGCACAGGGGAGGTCAGGACTTCCCAGCATTGTACACCTGCTGTATCCAGGGTTAAGTGAGCACCCAGCTGCTTGGTTTTCCACACACTCCCTTTCAGAGAGGTACTCTTGTTTATTCCCTCTTTGTCCATCACAGACAGCACTTGTGAACCTCCAGCACACAGGGGTTGCCCCTCCCCAAACAATCTCCTGGTCCTGATGACAGAGAAGGGTAACACAAGGTACTCAGTGTTCACACACCTGTTCACAGCCAAGAACAGAGCCCAGGAACCCTGGCTGGTGATCAAACTCCTGATCTCCCCCACATGCTTGCCATCAACAACTGATAGCATGTGAACAGATCCAGGGGTGAAAACAGACTTGCACCTGAACATGTTAACATCTCACAACAGAGTTGGCTTTTCCTCCTTAGCTCAAGTCTAACCTAGACCTCTACTCAACAAACTCAATGACCTCCAAGAACCACAAGTGAAATAAGTGCTGCTAACAAACTGTTTGATCAGTCAAGAGAAGGCCTTGGTACCTCTGGGATGAAGGAAAAGTATATGGTTTGGGATCAGATATTAGTTTAGACTTCAGACAGGCTCCCATCCCAAATCCACCACTTGTTTCCTGTTGTCATCCCACACCTTCACCTGCATAGGCAGGCTGTAAATACATTAGCAACCTACACCATTCTGGTTCAGTTATGACAAGGGCCATAAAAACAAATGCATCAGAGTCTGCAGATGTCTCCCTTCCTCCCCATTCTGCCCTAGGTTTGTGTTTTTGGGGTTTTTTTCCCCCACCACTTCCCTGGGAAATGTGATGAAGGAGGGTGGAGTGGTTCAGGCTATGTACAAATATTCAGACAGTCTCTTAGCAATAAATGGATCTCAGTCAGTTCTATTATCCATCTGGCTGTGGCTCCTATTATCTGCTGTGAATTGTAGCAGCGATCTCTGGAACAGCATTCAGGCACCATCATTACTTCCACACCCTCCAAAGACTGCACTGTAACAAGGCATGGTGGATAATACTTGCCATTAGAAGAGGGAACATAAAGGATTCAAGCTATGACTAACACAGTAAAAGGCTCTGCATGGGGTTTTTACATTCATTGACCAGGGCTTGTTATTAAAGAAAATTCTAGGTTCAAAACCTGGACCTGCATTTTGTACAGCACATCAGCTGACTTACACAAAAAGGTGATTTCATCCTGCTCTTGCTCACTTCCCCACTCCCCTCAGATAAATCCTCACGGAAGGCTGCAGCTGGAGAGTGGGGAAGGCACAGCCCAGGCCTGCCTGGAGCTTACAGTCCCCAAATGGGGGCCATAAACCCAAAGCAGTGGATTTGTCCAGCCCCAAGTGCCTGGGAGCCTGCAAGGCACCACAAACGCGAGCACCGCAGGGAGCATCCAGCAATCGAGAGCTGAAAGCCTCCAAAGCAGCACTCACATGGCTCCTTGTTAGGAACAGGAGTTTTGGGATCCAAACCCACATCTTACTTCCTCGCGTTTTTCACAGGCCCTCCCATTTGTTTGAGGCCCATCTGAAAAGCCCAGATTGAAACCTAATATCCTCCCCCAGGGTAGGATGAGGGTTTTAAGAGAAAAAATCTCTTAGGTCTCCCTCCCATAGCCAGCAAGGCAAGGCCACAAACATGAGCTCCACCAAAGATCATTTTCTTATGGGTTTCTACCTGGCAATGGATTGGTTTCAGCCTCCCGGGCACAGAACCTCTGGACTGAGGCTTTCCTGAAACTGGGATATTTCAGAAACCTCCCTCTCTTGCACAGCTTCCTAATGCTTTTCTCACTTGGACACCTATTTCACAGCAGGGCTTAATATCTTACTATTACCCATCATTCAGCATGGCTGAAAAATTAGTCATCAACCTAAAAAGTTATTAAGAAACACTTGATACTATGATTGCTTTCCTGTGGAATGAAGCAAAGGAAAGAGGTAGGGGAGGGAAGGTGAGTGAAACCTTGCACTTACAGTCAGAAAGGCTTTCCCAGCACAGGAACAGCTCTCCTGAGGACCTCAGCCCACAGGAGAGGACCCAGGATCCCAGCTTGGCACAGCCCCTCCAGTGCTGATAGCCCAGAGGCAGCTGGCAGAGGCTGCCTTAAGTAGAGCTGCTTCTCCCCAGCAGCACCACCCATGGCTAATGTGCTCCAGATGAAAGTCATTCCTTGACCAAAATTGCTCCCAGGCCTCAGCTGGGAAATACAGCCCTTCTCCCTGCCCTGCCCGTGGGCATTTGGGTCTGGGAGCAGGGCTGGCCACTCTCCCATCCATGCCCAGAGCAGCTTGGGGACAGGGACAGCAGCTGGCTCTGAAGTATCATGCCATGGGCTGTGAATCCCAGGGGAAGATACAGGAGATGAGGGAAGGAGCATAAGATCAGCTCCACAGGGTCCACTCTAGTCAGGGACTTGCAGCTGCTTCCACCAGCACATCTCTTCTCATATCTGTGTGTACATATCTGTGTGTACCCCTGAGGCATTGCTTAGGCAGAATGGCCCAGTGCTGTTTTCCTGCATCCTTGGATGGCTTCTGGCCACCCCAAACTGCTGTCACAGGCCACCCTCTGCTCTAGCCACCACTCCTACCCAGAGGTCTGGGAGCTCCTCCAGCTCTGCAGATGGTGTGATGTGCAAGACTGAGCTGGAGACAGCGAATGGCACCAGAAAAAGGGAAAAGTTATAATGGGAAGATAAGGGGGACAACTGGGACCATTGAAAAAGGGCATGGGATTGATCACAACCAAAAAGAGCCAGGAAGAACAGAGTATCACACCTCTTCATGGCCATTTTCATACCATGAACAGTCGAACTCAAGGCGTCTCAGGGCAGAAGAAGTAACCTGTTGAGGAAAAACAAGAACCAACAGCTTGTAAAAACGTGGCATCTCCTTAGGCAAGATTCTTTGTGAGGTGGAGCTCAGCCATTGTGTGTATCCACTCAACCCCGGTGCCCTGAGAAGGCACTTGCAGGGAAGAGGCTGCCACTGGCTAAGAGCCTTCGTGCCCACAGCAGGGCTGGCTGGAACGGGCAGTCTGAAAAGCTGCGTTTTAAGTGGCTTTCTGTCAGGCAGTGCCAAGTACTTGTGAGGATGTTTTGAGAAGGGGAAAAAAACCCCAAAGACTCCCCCCATTTTTATGTTAATAAAAACATATTTGATTTGTATACAGTTTATATGCTTCATAAAAGTGCTAATTACTCTCCCAAACAGAGGAGAAACAGAACAATTTTTTTTTGCATCCCACTCTTCCTCTTGTGTTACTCTTTATACTTTTATGACGCAGCATTTATTTAAGCCAGGATTGTGCCCAGCATATTTCGCCTTTCGTGTGGCGCATCCTCACCTCTCTTCCCACTCATAACAAAAATAATAATAACTTGCAAATTTATTTCAGTGGAAATTTGGAAAAACTTTCTGAAAGGAAAAAGTCTCCAAACATACAGCACACAAGGGCTCCAACACATCCCCCCCCTCCCTTTCCACAACTTTTTCCTTTGGTGCATACATTTTTCCAAGGTCACCTCGGAGGCTTTTCCTAGTTGGCTATTAAAACAAAAAAAACCCAAAAACCCGCCTGCCCCAAGAAGCACATGAAGCCATCACTGTGGCTTGGACTGTTTCCCTGTGTACGGATGCCATGGGAGAAGCAGCAGGGCGGGGGGGGGGTGAGCTGATATTTTTCCAAGACTTTTTCTCTCACCAAAGGAGGATGAAGATGGAGTGATGAGTGAGGTTCCGTTTGTCTGGCAGCATGAGTCACTCAGCAGCAGTTTCCGATACACACTTTTTTCTTTTTTTTTTTTTCCATTGCAGAATTTGGTGTCATTTATTCCTTCCTCCTCCTCAAGAAAAAAATAATAATAAATCCCGCTACCGTTATGTCTAATTTATTCTGGGAACTTGTCTGAGGACCCACCAAACCTGGGGGGGAAGGGTGATTTGAAACACAATCCAAAATATAATCGGCTCTGGAAGCTTTTAAAGAGACTCCTTTAAGGCTGTGCCAAACCTTAAAGAAGGAAAATACTTCCACTAAATCCCTCCCACCATGAATGGGATCCTGTATGTCTGAGGCTTTTTATTGGCTGTGTGGTTTTGGGTTGTTGGTTGGTTGTTTTTTTTATATCAAAGATGTTACTCTTTCAAATAGGGTCTGAGCTCTGCGGCTTTTCGGCAGGCAGTGAATTCTTGCTCCTCGGGCATGCAGCGATCTGACACAGCCCTCCCCCATGGCTGGGTTCTCATGCTAAGATCTGGCTCCTGGAGCTTGAACTGTTGTTTTTTTCTGGAAGCTGTTTTTCCCCCTCCTCTTCACCCTTTAAAAGCAAAACTAAACAGAACTAAGCCATTTAAAAAAAAAAAAATTTCCTCACAGGGCCCAGAAACCCAGCCTGACCTCCTTACTCCTGAAATATCAAAATATTCCCACTGTCTGCAGGCAAGGGCTGGTGCTGCCCATGCAACCTCCACCAGCTCTGGTGCATCCAGCCAGCACCAGGGGGTGAGGCAGAGGATGTGCACAAGACATCACAGCCAAGACCACCCGATCAATGGTGTTACCAGAAATGTGCGAGCAGAGCCAGGCTTCCCCTTATTTCCCCCCCAGAGTAACTCCCCTAGGTCTTGCTCCAGTCTCAAACTGACCAAACCCAAGCTGTCCCCATGCTGTGACTCCTCTGTGTGACAGAGCTGAGGCAGAGTTAAATGGGGACATTGCCTATCCCAGTGCTAAACCAGTCCCCTGCATTGGTATAGAGCAAGGAGGATTGCAGAGCCTAAGTTTAATTATTTTGACGGAAGGGTATCTCAGGGAGTAGTGGAAACCCTGCTATATTTTATCCAGAGGTGGAGGCCCTGCTGCCCTATAGGTCTTTCCTTCCAGCTACACCTACATCCAGGTCTAGAAATGCATACCACTGTAATTTCAGTTTTACAAGGAATAGCATTCATTCAGCCCCACAGCCTGTGTGTGACTTAATCATGGTTGTTTGTTTTCTCAGATGCCACATTTAACCTCTGCTCCTCTGCCCAAGTCTCAGCTCTACTAGCCTACCCTGTGCCGAGAGGGTAAAAGGAAAACTCAGCAGCAGGGGAATGCAACTGTGGGAGCAGAAATCTCCTCCCTGAACTCAAAATGCACAGGTAAAAGGCTACAGAGAAGATGACTGGAGTTAGGTTGGAGTGAACCCCATTTTGTCTGAATGCAAGCATACAGCAAAGAAGAGTCCTTTCTCCCTGGACTAGGAGGTCAGGGACCCCAAAGCATCCTGCCCACAGCAGCCTCATTCTTTACATGTCAGAAGCAACTTCTCTTCTGCATTTCAACTTATTCTCTAGTGCAATTTCACCCCAAAACAGTAAGGCCCATCCTTGAACCAGTGACTCTTCTAGCACACACTGGAAGGCCTGGGAGAAGCTCTGGCACCTGGCAGCATTTCCTATTTAATTAACATGCTTCTCACAGGGGACAGCTGCAGTTCAAACATTTCACTGCTTCCTCCTCCTTCCCCTGGAGGAGCACATGCTCTTGGGCTGCCCCAGCACCAACCTGCGAGTGGCTGCAGCAGAAGGAAGTGGCTGTGTCCAGACCTTTCCTTTCTGGACACTGGGTGACCCCGGACAGCTCGGCCCCCTGCCTGCCCAGCTGTCGGCGTGGCCCAGGTGGCTGTGTGTCCTCAGCCAGGCTTTGGGCAGGCTGACCACCAACTCCCTGTTTTCTGCTTGGCCACCTCACAACAGTTGGCTATTTGGGCCAGCAAAGCATCTTGGAGACCCCACAAGAAATACTCCCCCTCAGTTCTGATTTCCTGTTTACAATGACATTTTGGGATGTGCTTCCAAACCAGAGTTTAATCCTTTTACTCTGTCACATTGATTTTGAATCATTCTAGTTTAAGTGTTATGAGTACCAAGACAAATATTTTTTATGAGTCTCAAACCACAAGTATCTTTTTTGACCTTATTTTTAATTTCATCACAAATAATCCCAGATTTAGCTTGACAGGATCCATCTTCCACGAGGTACCAGAGGCTGCCTGATTAAGACCCAGCCTCATGAAAGCAGCTATTTAATGAAATTTCTAGGCAACTCTGAAAGGAATAGGTTCAGACCTCTGACCCCACAATAAAAAAGGTGCATAACCCCCTCTGGGAACACCACACAAACTGTTCTGTAAGAACATTGTGCTCATGCAGCTTTACTTTCCTTATGCATTAGGTTTCAGTAGCTGCCAAAACATGATTGGCATTTCCCAAGCACAGGCAAACATTATTTATTAAAGGAAATTGGAGTCCCCTCCCCAAACAGCCAGAGGGTCCACAATCTAGAGCACAACCTGAGAGAAATCCAGAGCATGGGGGCACTGTGGACTCTAAGCATTGCCTCATCCATCTACAGGTCTGTGGCTCTTTGCAGCTCCAGACAAGCTCAACAGAAACTGAACAGCCAAGTCTCTATGCACAGGAATATCATGGCATTTTCTGTAAAGGCAGCTTGCAGCAGAAAACACAGTGTTTTTCTTCCCCCTTTTGACCATCATGATCCAGCAGAATGTGTTTGCTGGGTCTGTGAAGGAACCCAACTTAAACATTGTAAGTTAAAGGGAAGAAAAAGAAGTCAACCTCACATCAGGGTTTTTTTGCCAAACCTCACCATATAGAGATGTGCAATTATGGAATTTCCTGAAATACATTTTTGCTAGAAAGAGAAGTGGATAAAGGTTACGTGGAACTCTGAAGAGCCTCATGAAAGGATACAGGATCATAACCAAATGACCCACTGAGTGGGGAAAGAAAACCACAGTATCCAGTTTCAGGTGGCAATCAAAGTCTGAGCTCTCCAATGCACATGATAAAGGAGATACCCACAAGCAACATGTGCCAGCATGGGTTTTAAAGCACTGATTATATCTGGAGGCAGTGGACCCTGTGTGCCTTGCTGTAGGTTGGTGTTGCTGGCATGAACCTGCTTATTCATTCCCAAGAAAAAAATATGTTCTTTTAGAGCAGTGTGTTCTAATATAAATTTCTCTGGCCTTCTCCTAAAATGTCAGCACTTCTGGTCAACTGCTCAACATCATCAAGAGATAGCTGGAAGCTCTCCCAGCACAAGAGCCCACATCTCATCCCCCCCAAGGCCCTGGGACAGGCAGGATTTCTTCAGCCTTCATTGCATTCCAGTGTGCTCACTCACACAGGTTTTTGACCTTTTTAAGGGTCCTTTTTTTTCTTTTTTTCTTTGCCCTGGTCCTTGCAAACCCTAATTATGAATCCAAGGTCGTTACCAGTGATGTCAATTATACAATGGCTGAGCAGCTGCTCCCCCTGTTGCTGGCCTAATAGTGCCATGTTGAAGGAGACAGCAGAATTTCTTGTGCCATTTAAAATTTGCTATATCATGAGTTTCCTTTCAATTGCAAAAGCAGAAAAACAGCTTGAGTACTTTTCCTCCTACATCTTTACTTCAAGCTGCTTTTACAGTCCTCAGTACATCTTTCAGCATCTCATGCCTTAAATACATATCCCAAGGGTAATAAAGATGAATTAAAAAAGACCAATTTTTCCCAGATGGTACCCAAAGTCATCTACGAACACAATGATAGGAACTGCTTTGAAATAAACTCCACTGGAGAATTCTGGCTATGGGAGTACAGGGCAAGTGGCCATTCACATGTTACAAAGTGCTGTGCTGGGTACTAAAATACAACTGCTCCAGGGTGAGAAGGCAGAGGCAGCTCAGTAGAGAAGAGCAGTATTTAGCACACCACTGAAGAGGAAGGGGGCTGCCTCTCTTCGCCTTCATAGATTTTATAACAGTTTAGATGACTGGAAGGAGGTAGCCCCAACAAACTATCAGCTATCAGTGATTTCCTCCTCTGTGTGCAGGGCGAGGAGTGTGGTGTGCCACATCCCACCATGTAGGAAGTGTTAACAAGCACTTGCTTTTTCATGGCAGGCATCTGGTAGCAAATATCAAGAGAGACCCAACTCTTCCCCTTTCACATATATTGCATATTTTTTTCCTTCTTCATCTCAGAGGATGAAAGAAGGTGTCTGGATTCACACGGGGTGGCCTTCTCTGTGACTTGCCTTGGCCTCCTCTTGCCTCCTTCCTTCCCATTCCCAATTTCTACCTTGCAAAACTCCTACTGGAGCCTCAGATTACAGCTGAGCTCTTCCTTGCTGAGTATTAACCCCAACAAGGAAAACCAATGGTCCAATTTATTGTCTTGTTGATGCTTACACAATCCTATCTCTGTCCCAGTGTTTGCTCTGCCCCTTCTTATTGCATTAACAAGGTTGTAAAGCAAATTAAAAACCCTGCCATTGTCAGTACAGCCAGCAGCTATGACTCAGAAAACACAGAGCCTGCAGATCTGGTGAGTAAGATGGAGCTTTTTCTCCCCACACCCCACACTTTTTTTTTAAAAAGTCTCATTAGAAAATAGAAAGACTTCAAAGAATTTGACTCTTTCTCAAAATTACTGTATGATTAAGGATTTCTGCTGGAGCCACCTTTTCAGCTAACTGAAAATCACTGGAGTTATCCAGTGATTGGTGAGGTTCTCTGGGCTGCCAGCTTTGCATGGTCTAAGCAGCTCCAGAAGCTGAAACACTTCCTGATGCCCTTGGGGTTTGTACATTTGGGCTTTAACCATGTGAGATCCAGAACTCTCAATGCCTTCAGACTTTAAGAACTTCCTGCTTAGGCCAGGAGGATGCTGTCAAAACAGACTTCTTTACTGAGTGACTCAGTGCTGCTTTCAGTCCCTGCCAGAAGCCAAGTACAGAGGCATGAGGAAAACAAACAGAAGTTACTGAAGCATTTCAGAGTTTTCAGAAAAGTTTGGTTCAGCTTTAATTCCAGTAAAGCTCAGAGAAGGATGAAGCAGAAAAATATTTCCCAACCAAATGCCTCATGCAAAGGCTCTAAGTAGACAACACGTATAAATTTTATAACAGTTTTGCATTCCTAGTCAGGACTCACAAGGTTCCACATCTGGAAAATGCACATACAGAACTCATGGAAAAATGCCCTAAAGATACCAGCTCAAGTTTTGCCCTCAGCTCTACTCTCACAGCCAACAAACTTCCTTGGAATTGCACAGGTTTCAGAGCAGAATCCAGCCTGGTGAGGTTTTTTAAATTTTTTTTTCTTTTCCTGTTGTTTTTGAAGTGGTATAATCACTTTATGGAAGAGCCTGACAGACACCAAAGGCTGCACGCACACAAGCATGCTTGCTGGGAACTGTCCCCCAGGAATGCTCAGATTGGATCTGGCCAGCTAATTCAAACAGTAGAATACCAGTTTTTGAAAACAAAATATTCCAAATATATTTAAGTGTGAAAACCAAAGCTATATTTGCCTAAAGTTGGAGAAAAAAAATTAAACCCCAGATATGCTCCAAAAAACACTTCCATGCCAAAGCCTATCTTGGATCTGAATTCACACACTCCTTTGTGGGTTGTTTGTGATTAACATCAGTTTGGCACTGGGAAAAAGGAACCCTTGGATTCTTCATCAGCTTCTTCCCTTCTTCCTCACTCCAGAAAAAGTACCATAGCTCAAAGTAGGACACCAGAGCAGCAACAGCCACCACCATCACCCCAAGGTGATTGCGGATTGTGGCATTATTATTGTGTGATAATGCCACAATGGAAAAATAGTACAACAAAAACATTGACTTGCCATATAAAAAAATAATTTAACCTAATCTGGGCCAAAGAACACTGAAATATCTTCTTCATGACAACATAGTTAATTCCTAGCATCACTAAACAGCAGAGGGAAGTTCAAGTCCCTGAGAGTACTGCTGCAATTATATTATTTTAACTTTAACCTTTTAAAATTTCTTTTGAATGTAACTACCTACCTCATGGGGTTTATGACACTGTTATTTGGAGCAATTTAGCCAGCCTACTATTTATTTTTAAACACCCATTTCATATACATGTACACACACAAACTCAACCCCATCCTAATGAGATTTCCCTGGTCTTTAAATTACCCAGAAAGCTGCACAGCCATACATGGAGCTCCAGCCTACAAACCCATGAGGAACACAGGCTCTGCAGCTGGACACAACTACAGCACTGAGAGACACAGCTGATCCAGGTCCAGATGTGGGCCCAACCCTCCTCCCATCAGCCACCAGCTCCAGAGCATCCCTTGGCACACACAGCTGCAGGGGAGCAGTGCCCATTGCTCCTCCACAGATTTATCTTGATGAATAGCCTATCTGCAGGCTGGCTAATCCCAGCAGACTGTAACCACTGATAATGGACCCTAATGACAAGTTGGTGTGTTAAAGCAGTGCAGCAAATCTCAGATGTTGTTTTCTTCCATCTTTGCAGTTATTCAGAGTGAAACAAGCATTTATTTTCCTGTCATAATTAAAAAAAAATAAAGTGCCTTAATTATCAAACTTGTTAACAAAGCAGCTTGCAAGTTCTCTAAAAAATTCATGTGGCATGCAAAGTTCAAGGGTTACAAATTTAGGGAATTCATTAGAATATCTTCCTTACACAGGACAAGAGGAGTTAACTCTGGCTTTTTAGACAAAATAGAGCCTCTGATTCATCACTGCACCAACTGACTAGCACACTAAGACCAATTTAGGCAGTTTCTAACAGACTACAGAACCCAAACCAAACAGTCAACAAAATTAGACCAAAAACCTGTGCTTCAGGGGGGGAATTCTGACCCAGCCATAAATCATCAACTTCAGGTTCTTCAGCTGTTGTTGGTAAGGTCACACTCCCCTTTTCAAACTCACTGGAGATCCAGAAGACAACTTCAATGCATTCTCCCAATTAAATAGCTCGTTGGGATCTAATACGATGTTTATTGACTCCTGGGCCTGTATTGATTCTGAATAGGCTACAGCTAAGGTTTAGTAAATGCCTTGGAGATAAATCAGCATGCAGGTAATAAACTGCAGATCACATAAGCAAACATTACTTAATTATATTCCTATTAATATATTGAGTCTGTAATGAATTTTTGAGGCATTTAATTATCAATTTGACAAGATAATCTAGGGGTAGTTAATGATGGACCAGGAAATTGTTAAAAAAACACAGACACTTAATAAGTCTCCTAACTGACACTGAATTAACTTGCTTTAGCTGTCTGGTTAAACAGACAGCAGTTAATTACAGAGTGCTTAGGCAGTCTCACAATTTTAATATATGATCCTCTTTGCTGTGCAGTAACCATACAGCAGGGGACATGGGGTTTTCTCCATGTATTTCCTTCTGATGGCTGAACTATTTGCTGCTGTAACCACTTTTGCCTTCAGTAAGATTCAGTAGTTAGGCCTTTATTATTTACAAATGCAATGGACTGTTCCCTCTCCTTAATGATCAGAAATCATTACCAAGAAAAAGGGAATTTCTCACTCCTAGGAGGGGTAATAGTTTGGAAATTGAAGCGACTGCCTTGAAGCTCCAAGTTGTCCCTGGACAGGCAGAGACACCAGCAAGATCCCCTGGCTAGCCATGGATGACTGGGTTTTGCTGTCTACAGATTCATGTATATCCAAGAAATGCTCTACCCAGTGCTGAAGTGCAGCTCCTTATTTGGATAAAATCTGACACTTCACTGCAACAACGGGATCAGCACTGACTCATACAAGGATGATCACTTGCCATAGTGTTTTGGGTGTATTAAAAAAAAAAAAAAAAAATTAAGGGAACTGAGCCAGCAAAGGCATCGCCAGAGACAAGCATTAACAGTTCATCCCAGAGGTTAACAAATAAGGGTAACAAATAGTAATAGCTGTGACACCTTCTCCAGGAGTAGCCTCAAGCCACACTGAGGAAATGCAGCTTCCTTGAGCTGGGGAAGTAGTGGCACTAGCTGGTTTGAAATGTAAAACACTGCTGATAATCCCTGGCTGTGCATGAATAAAACATTGTAGATCCTTAATCAACTGGAGAAAACACTCTTCTTTAAGGAAAAGACTTTTCAGGAAGTAGAAGCAGTGCTGTTTGGCTCCAGGAGTTCAGAGGCCTGGAGTCATCAGTCTCTCCTATCATTAGCTTCAAGAGAAATTTTCAAGTGCTGGTTCTTTTAATTTATTTACTTTGGGGAGCCTTTAAGAATCAAGCCTTTTTCCACAGTAATTCTGCAGCCTAAAAGATCTTTCTCCAAAAATAAATAAAAACATCCATGCAACAGCACAAATCCAGGAAGAAGGACTTAAAAAGCCACCAAATATTATGCTACTGGAAAACTTGAGCAGAAGCCCCAGGGACCCTTCCTCAGCCAGACGTGGCATGACAGTGCAATGACACCAGCAACATCATCCTGCTCCCAAAGCCCTTAGCAGCTGTGGTAGTGTTAAGTAGCAGGGTTAGTGGGCAGAGCCCTTCCATCACAGCCTTCTGAAGGTACAAATTCAGTACCTTCAGAGACAACCCTCAGTCTGGGAACTAAGAAGTCCTTGTGAAATCTTTGTCTCTAGCTGCTTTATGTAAGTCATGTCATGTTTTGCACAGCTAGGCCAAGAAAGACTGAACAGGGCTGTTTCAAGGCACAGTACCCAAGGCATCATTCTCCAGCTTCACCCAAGAGAGAAGAAGAAAAGTTTGTCTCACCTCTGGCTGGGGCAGCTTGGACACCTAGAGGGCTCTGCTGGCTGCTGAGGACACCCCAGTCTTCAGCTTGAGCAGAGCTGCTTCAGTGGTCCTGCAGACCTGTTCTGCCCAAGGAGGGCATGAAAGGCCATCAGGAATCCTTGCCACCTCCAAAGCATTTCTTCCTACATGTTTATCAGTAACACAGAGAGAGGGGAAGGGCCAGGTCTTGCCCTCTTGCCCAGAATCAGCACTGATTTCTCACCTACCAAGCAGTGACCTCCCTTCAAGAGGTACAGGGTCATTTTAGGGCAAATCACCATTATTAGATCAAACATCTACACTAAGTCTCCTCAGAGACAGAGCAGCAGTTGCAGCTGTAAGGAATTCACAGCCCTTCAGCTTGTGCTGCAGGTGGGACCATGGCTAATTCCCAGACCATTCCCTCAGGGCAGAGGGAGGAAGCAGAGCTGAGTTTAACCCCTTGCTCACTGAAAGAGAAGGCAGTGAGGTCACTGACAGAGCTGCTCTCTGCAGGATACTTGCTCATGCCCAGTTGTTTTGGGCTTTCCAGTAGAGAAACTATTTTGCCAGAGGTGTTGTCAGATTTATCACCAGCTCTGCATGTGGAACTCAGCACATGCATCATCAGCATGCTGTGGTCTTAAAAGCCACTTTTGGTCCCAGCAGCCCTTGGGATGTCTAGAAACAGGCACAGCCTATGGTGGTTTTGAATGGACTGCTTGGCCATGGCATGCAGCCATGCTCTGGCCTGGGAGGTCATATCACAGCCCTGGCCCTCAGGATCCTTGGTCAGTGCTGCTGTCCTCCAGAGCCAACTGAAAGCTCATGTCCTGCTCTCCAAGACCTTTTCTTCCTCTGACCTATCCCTGTAGGCTTCTTCTCGGTGATTTCTGCTCAGAATCACCGAGATGGGGCAAGACTGTCCCATTTCCTCAGGGCAGGCAGGTGCTGTGCCCTGCTGGGGCTGCAGATGTGGGCTGTGGGTCCAGCAGCCCTTCACCTCTCCTCCCCAGCGCAGATGAGCTCTCCAGCCCTGCACATCCCTCCTCCTCTTGCACAGATGGTTGCCGGGGTTTCTCTTTGGCTGCTGCTGTTGGGCCCAGCTGCAGGAGGGCTCTGCTCCAACACAGGCTCAGCTGGGCGAGCACAATGGGAAAACAAAGGCCTGCTCGCTGGGGATCTGAGCCTTTTCAGGCCCGTTTCCTTTTCCAATGCTTTCATTTCCTCCAAGCAAAGTGCTGCTGAAAGGAGGACACTGTGGCTGTGGCTGCTGCCATAAGCATGGGGGCTTGGATGCCACTAGCTGCTGCTTCATCTGGGTCAGGGATTTCAAAAGGGTCTTCCCTCAGCTCCTCCCATAGAGATGATATTTCTTCTAAACAGTTTTACTCAAGCAATCAGTAGAGACCTGGGATCACTCTACCGAAGAAACTTTGGCCTTGCCTGGCCTGTGTTCCTACAGCAGATCCCAGAAGAGGTGCTGAACATCCTGAAGCAAGTACAAGTGAGACAGAGCCTAGCAGGAGCTTCTTGATTTTTAGCATTTGCTCTGCAGTTTTCAAGGCTCCCAGGAAACCCAAGGATGCATTTGGGAAGTTGGGAGGAACTGGGGTAGCTTGTGCTTTGGCAATTACAGAGTGGGGATGGAAAGCGGAGGAGGGAATAAAGTGGTTTAATTTATAGCATGGCTTTACTGCCACTGCCCGTGACAACGAGGGACTAGGGGAATGTTTCATGTTGGAGAAAGGGAGGCTGCATTCATTTAATAGCTTTTTGGCAGGTGACAAAGTTATCCTTGCCGGGCAGGGGAGAAGGTGTTAATCCGAGCATTTGCTAAGGAAGGAATCGATCCTCCCTGACCTTACTTTCCAGCTAAACCACACCAAACTGCAGCACGAGCGGGAGATTCTCTAGGGGTGAATTCCTCGGGATCCCTCCCGGCGCCCCGTGTCCCGGCCGGCCGCGCTGCCCGAGCTGCCCGCAAGAGGGCACTGGCGGAGCGGGATTGCGGCATCGGTGCCTTCCTTCCCGGGATGGGGCTGATAACGGGATAGGGCTCATCCTTCCCGAGATGGAGCTGATAACGGGATGGGGCTGATCCTTCCCGGGATGGGGCTGATCTCGGGATGGGGCTGATAACGGGATAGAGCTGATCCCGGGATGGGGCTGATAACGGGATGGGGCTGATCCTTCCCGGGATGGGGCTGGTCCAGGGATGGGGTTGATCCCGGGATGGGCCTGATAACGGGATGGGGCTGATCCTTCCCGGGATGGGGCTGATCCCGAGATGGAGCTGATAACGGGATGGGGCTGATCCTTCCCGGGATGGGGCCGATAACGGGATGGGGCTGATCCTTTCCGGGATGGGGCTGATCCCGGGATGGGGCTGATCCCAGGATGGGGCTGATCCCCGGGATGGGGCTGATAACGGGATGGGGCTGATCCTTCCCGGGATGGGGCTGATCCCGGGATGGGGCTGATCCCAGGATGGGGCTGATCCCCGGGATGGGGCTGATAACGGGATGGGGCTGATCCCGAGATGGAGCTGATAACGGGATGGGGCTTATCCTTCCCGGGATGGGGCTGATAATGGGATGGGGCTGATCCCGAGATGGAGCTGATAACGGGATGGGGCTGATCCTTCCCGGGATGGGGCTGATAACGGGATAGGGCTGATCCCGGGATGGGGCTGATAACGGGATGGGGCTGATCCCGGGATGGAGCTGATAACGGGACGGGGCTGATCCCGGGATGGGGTTGATCCCGGGATGGGCCTGATAACGGGATGGGGCTGATCCCGGGATGGAGCTGACCCCGGGATGGGGCTGATCCCTGGGATGCGGCTACCTCCCGGGATGCCGCTTATTCCCGGGATGTGGCTGGCGGGGCTCACCTGGAACCACCGCGCCTCACAAAGCAGCACCTGCATTTCCCAGCCCCAGAACCCCCGTGGCTCGTTTTGGAACGTGGCGTGGATTAGGAGCGAGCGGAATGTGTGTTCCTCTCGACATGAGGGCACCAGACACAGGAGGGAGCAGAGGTGTCCTTGGCCAGCCCAGCCAAATCTCTCTGAAAGATGGATCTCTTCCGAGGACCGGGATGGAAATAAGGCACCTCTGAGGAAGGAGTCTGGCGATGTGGCCTCTCTTCCCTTATCCCATCCACCGCACAGCCTCCATCCTGTGACCTCGTGCACTGAGCAGCCACCCAGGGTTGGGGGAGATGGGGATTTTTGGAGACGGAGAACCATGCCCTTGCCCCTTGGCTGACTCTGACCAGGACCCCTGTTTCTGGTGGAGCCACCCTCTTGCAGCCTGCAGAGCCCTTTTGACAAGCAGGTCTGCTCTATTTCAAATTTCACCAAGTGACACGGGCTGCGTTATTTGACCTCAGGACCCTCCTTGGGCTGTTGGCTGCTGTTTCCCAGCACTGCACCTCTTCCCATAGAGGAGAACCAGCCGGCTCTGCCTGCAACCTACAATTCCAACACAGAAAGGCAGCTCACACTGACAGGGTGGCCAGAAATGGTCCATGGGGCAATGGCAGCACCTGGTCCCAACTTGCACAAGGGTTACAGGGGGCTGCAAGCCAGGGGAAAGCCCTTCCTTGGAGCCCCTCTGACCGTGAACAGCAGGAGCAGCACGTCGCTGGAAGGGACTGGTTTGCTCCAGTAGCCTCTTTACAAGCACCGAGGGACAGCTGTTTGGGGACCGCTGGGTTTTTAAAAGGCCACTTACAAGCTTTAATACTGCGCTGGGGGAGAGGGAAGGAGAAGGGGGGTCAGGGAGGGGTGGTTGCGTTGACTGCTTGAGACTTAAAGCTGTAAACCTCTTCTTCCCTCTCTCATTGCTGGGACATTTTTATTGGCGAGATGAAGGGAGACAGAGCACAGCTCCACAACTTGCTCTTCTTCTAGAGGTTAATGACCCAGTTAGCAGCTCTTGGCTGCATTTCCCGACATTTTGCAGACATCAAGACCCGTGTCCCTGCCAAGTACATTCTGTTCCCTGGAGCTCGGCCAATGCATCTCAGATTACTATGTAATGCGACAAAGAGGGAGAGCTGGAGGTGAGGGTGGGGGCTGGAGGGGAGATACGGGAGCTGTTGGGGAGGGGGCAGGAGAGGGTGGGAGAAGGGGAAACACCACTTCTAAATTTAACAACTGAGATGGAAATGAAGCTCCCAAGGTGCTTATTTGCTGGATAAAAACGTGAATCCCAGGATGAATTGGAGTGATGCTTCTGGGAAACAGATGCAATCAGCAAATAATTCCCCCCTAGGGACTGTGCAGGCCTGTGCTTCCTGGATCTGCTGACAGTCAAGCTCCTGCTTCTGATGCCCTTGTGCCCAGGACAAATACTGCTGGGGAACTGGGGCTGCTTTCCTGAATGAGAGTCCACTATCCCAAGAGGAACAGGGGCTTAGACAGGAAAATGGGGAGTGGGGGCAGTGAAGAGGATGAAGTTCCTGCAAGATCTTTTATCTATCTTTTTGCACCCAGAGCACAAGATGCTGTTTAGACCCACTGTGCTTGCTGAGCTTGGCTGCTCCAGATGCAGAAAATCTAATCCCAGCCCATTCCCTCTCCCATCCTGCTCCTGCCCTATCTGCCTGCTCCCATGCTGTCTCTCTTGGTCCAGCCTGGCCTCTCTGGGGCACAGGGTGTGTGGGGTCACCTCTCCTGCTGCTGGCACACTCCTGGCTGAGCCTGTTGCCCTCCTGAAAGGAGATGTGCTGGGAAACAGCCTTGTGAGCCACCTCTGACCAAGGGGTGTGTGCAGGGTCAGGAGAGGTGAGTGAAGGTGGAACCCCACTGAGCAAAGCAGGAGAGCTCAGGGGAGAGGACTGTCACACACAAGGTGTCAGAGCACCTGAGATACCCCCCAGCCAGGGCCGTGCTGTGGGTGTGCCAGCACTGCTCTGAGCCCTGCAGTCTCTCCATGGCCTGGCAGGAGCGGTCAGGCAGGGTCTGCTCCCAGAGCTGAGAGAAAGGGGATTCCCCAGCACTGCAGTGCAGTCAGGTTGTGTACCAGGCAGAGGGTCTGAAGAGGTGGTCTGCTCCCACCTTCAGAGGTGGTTGGATGGAGCCAAGAATCCAGGCAGCACCTCAGGGCTCCCACCCTGCTCCCACAGGCTCAACAGCCCCCTTGTGCCACCCCTCAGGATGCTGCCTCGTGGAATGGGAAGAGAAGAAACACGAGAGGTCTGGCTCAACAGGACTGCTTATCTCCCTGGAGCAGAGCCCTCCCTCCTCTTCAGGAATTATTTCCTTGAAAGACACAAACCAGCACAAAACTGCCTCTTGCTCAGCTCCATCTGCCATGCGGGGGTTGGGTGCTGGGAGGCCACGATTGCTCACTGCATTTGCCAGACAGACATGGCTTTAGGAGGATTTTTCACCATGTGCAGCCTAAGAAAGAGATGAGTTGGGTTTACCTGTACCACATGTTGCTCAGGAAAGTCCTGGGAAAAAAAAAAAAAAGTGTGCCTTTATGGAGAAGAGCTTCCTCAAAACCCACAGTTAATGCCAGCATCTAAAAATCTGGCACTGTGTCACTTCACTGCTGAGCATCTGTCCTGAGGCCAGCCCCACAGAGAGAAAGTCATCAGGGGCCAAAGCATCCTCTAAAGCACGAGCCTTGGCTAACCACAAACATGCAACCCTCCCGACTTCTAAGCCACATGTCAGCCTCCTGCAAAGGATGAGAAGGTCCAGACACAGTCCTGTGATGCAGGACAGCTGGCAGGAGGGCACAGGTTGCAGGAAGGAAGGAGCACCTCCTCCCCAAGAGCAGCTGGGTACAGGCATACACTGAGCCTCAATTTTCCATCGAAGTCATCCTGATCCTCTCAGTGTGGCTCATGTCCTTCCACAGCAGATCCCCATGTGCAGATGAGCCCACACCACACACTCTGTGCTTGATGCTGCACCAGCCCAGCATGCAGTGCTGCTCCTGCCCCACACATCTGACACTTGGCTGCCCAGCAGAGCTGTTACAAGGCAGCAATTCTCAGCCAACAGGGAGGGCACAGATGTGCAAATGGGGAAAAACCTGCCAGGGGCATCTCAGCATCTGGTACAAACCAAGAAGACTTAGGTTGGGACAATTACAGTGTAAGTATTTCTATTACCAATGCCAGAAGAAGCATTTGAGCCCTTATCAGGGTCAATAATAGCAGGTAGGTGACTGCTAAGTTCACATTACTTTTTTCTACCCTTCCCTTTCCTCACAGGTATGTGCTGCAGTAGAAATCATGGCAGTAAACAAGCATCAAGGCCAACATACATAAAGACAGAGAAACATTCCAGTGCTATTTGTGGGGCAGGGTGAACCAGGCAAGCACCAGCTGGGCCCTCCATGTGACTTGTGGAGGGAAGTAGGGACATGAGTAGGGAAGCTCATCCCAAAAGCTGAGACCTTTTGTTGTTTAGGAGACCAGTAAAGACCTCATTTCTGTCTCAATTGGCTCTTGAATTTATCAACTCACAGAAACCATCAGGCAATTTTTGTGCAATACCTACAGCCTGTCCAGGCTCAATTCCTCACCTTTTAACATCATCCCCAGATCCACTGCAACAGGAAGAAGTAACCCAAGTCAAGCACAGTTCATTAGTCCAGTGTGGGCAGGGCAGAAAACAATAAGCCTAAAGTGCATCAAGGAGGACTTAACTTTGGCCCCATCTCTAAATGTTTTAATTAGCAAACACAGCTAAGCACTGAAATAATTGCCTAGGGCATCCATGAGGTCTGTATCCTCGAATGCTTTCGGGAACAGGACAGAGACAAACATCTCTCTGGGCTAGCTTGGGTCCAGCTGGTCCTATCTTCTGGCAAGGTACGGACCAGTTGACCTCTTGTTATGCGTCAGCCTTTTCTATCCCAATTTCCAGATGTGTTTATTCAGCTCCTCTCTGCCATGCTGTCCCCTCCCTGTGTGTTCAGAGGATGTTTGGCACACTGCTGAGCCTGATGCTGAGCAAGTTGGTCTGACTTGTGAAATCATGTTTTCCTTGAAATTAGGATGAGTTTTGAGATATACATAAATGTATAGAATAGCAGAGAATATTTATTAGGGTTGAAATTAACATTGATTGATTTGATTTTTGCTGATTAGGTAATTATGAGAACTAAAGGGGTAATCACCTTTTCGACGAGGAAATGAAACAATCATCCAAGCTAGACAAGTCCTGAGTTTCTAATTTGAGCAGGAAAAAAAAAAAAAGCTACAGGTGAAGAGGGAAGAGCAGTATCTATGCCATGTTGCCTTTTAGTCTCCAAGCAGACATGGGCTGGGGCTCTTCCCACCATGTTCATCTCAGTTTTATCCATCCATATGCCTTGGGAGATGGACTGAGGAGACATGCAAGGGTTAGCCCAGGGAAAGCAATGCAAAGTGCAGATCTTGGCTTACTTCACACCCAGAGGAGGAAGAAGCCTTTCCTACCCCTCTCCACCTCACCAGAAGTATGAATTGATCTGTCAAGTCACTGACAGCTGAACATGAGGCTGACAGGAGCAAGTCCTGCCTCACTCCCCTCCCTGGACCTGGCTGTCACACACCTGCCGCCCCTCAGGGCCTCTGTCCCCCAGGGTGACCCCCAGGCTGGTTCACTGGATGTTTGGGATATCTCCAGGGCTCACATCTTGGTGCTCTGGGATTTCTTCCCCAGTCAGCAACATGTTTAAAGGCCACCAAGTGCAGAGCTCAGCCTCACACCCCATGCCCAGCAGCTGCAACCCTCCTTGCCTTGTGCATGGCTTGGACACCCACACAAGTGCCATGATCCTTTCCCTGCTCCCACCTACATCATGATGGAAGCCAGGATGAAGGGACACTCTGGAGAGCCAGCTACCATCAGTCCCTTGAAACAGAACAAACAAAGGCCTTTTCTCAGCTGCAGTGGCATGAAGGGAGCTCAGTCCCCCTGGCTGCTCCAGGATGTGGCTGAGATATATCAGGGAAGAGCAGCTGTCAGCATGGATGTGCCTAAAATTAGCTCAAAGAGAAGGTTTCCTCCATTTATTTATTTATTTGCTCCTTAAAAGGCCCCTTCTTATTAGATGCAAATTCAGCACAAAAGCTTCAAGCCAGTACAAAGGCTCTGCTGATATTTTTCAATTATACTGAGAGGAAGGTCACAGCACCTTGCGTTTGAACTTCTGCTTGGGACAGAGGCTGTAGCAAAGGGGTGACTCTTTGGAGATTTGGCTGCAGGAATGTGTTTGGAAGAGCTGTACCATGTTCAGCTGGAGTGTTGGAGACCAGTGTGTCATTTATTTGATGTTTTAGGAGCTCCAGGAAGAAATCATGGAGAATGGGTCTCTAACCTTGATTTATCTTCTTTCAGAGATACACACACTGCCTTCCATGAGGTTTTTTCTTAGACATTAAGGCATCTGCTTTCATCTGTTTGCCAGTTTTTGCTTACCATCCATCTTTCCCACCCTATGATAATTCCAGGACTCCCTCACCAATTTCACTCCCTCAGACTGGAGAGGAAAGAAGGGAGTGGAAAAAATCTTAAAGATACTAGATTCCAGCGAGTGTTTTGTCAAAGAGAATTACCTCAATAAGGCCTTTTGTAAGCAAAAGAGTGGAGAAAGAATTCCCTCCTTCTTAGAAAAGAATTCACATATGGCATAGATCCATAGGAAAGCAGGCTTGATCACTTCTGCTGCTCAGGGGACCATCTGTTAATTATAGAGCTCACAAAACTTCATCTCATCACCTCTGTTTGGCTCATGACACAGGGACTGAAATGGAAATACCTATACAGACATTTAGAAGTACTGAAAAATAATAAAAAAGAATTCTGTGGAAAAAACAACCCAAAATTTCATTTCAGGTACCTAGTCCATCCCACATATCTCAGTAAAGATATCTTTTTTTTTTTTTTTGTGCATGCTCCTGGAATGGGCTTTGCAGGACACAAGTCTGCCTTCAAGTTCTTCCTGACACCTTGCTCTGCAGTGACCCACAGCCATCCAGGAGCTCAGTCCTGAGCCTGCTGCCTTTGTGCTGACTTGCTGCTCTCCCAGCTGCCTTCTCTGGCTGCCTTTCATTTCCTGCTCTGCTTACCATATTTTTGGAGGTGAGGAATTGCCATCAGCACTGCAGGAAGGCACTGGGCAATCCTGGGGCAGGGGGCTGCTCCTGCAGTGTGAAGAGGCGATGAATGGAGTGGGCAGCGAGTGGCAGCACACCTGGATCAGCCCTGGATCATCAGTCATGCTACAACACAACATGGGCTGGTGTAGTCTGCCCAAGTTGTGCCACAGCCTTTGTCTCCTGACTCTGAAAGTATTTGGACCCAAGTTTTTGATCTGTACAAGCACGGGAGGCCATGCACTGACTGTGCTTCCAGAGCACAAACAATAGGTGGGCTGGAGCACTGGCTCTGAGCAGGCAGCTCCATCTACAGCCAGTCTCAATGTTCAAGGTCCAGGAGCAAAGTTTCCAGGGTACAACTTCAATTTTTTCTGATCCACCAAGTGAATTGGATGCACACACAAGCTGGATCTGAGATTTTATGGCATTTTAATGAGAAGGTGAGAACTATTTACACTCTGCATAAGCTCTTCCCTTGAGACAGCAATCCTGCTCAGGGTTAAAGGCCTGCTACACCTGCCTACCGTATCTTTATCCTCTTCTCCAACAAAGTACATCAGAGAGCAGAAAGTCAAGCACCTCAGAGTACATCTGGCTTAAAAAACCAGCCCCCCTGCCCCATATCGCTCATCTGTCTGCTCTGATGGCATCAATGCTGCTCTGAACAGCACTGCAAGTAGTGCTGATTGCAGAGCAGCAGCAGGAAGATGGGAATCATTAAAGCAACTCAGCCAAAGCCCTGTAATTAATTAGTTAGAAAAGCATCTTGGCGTTATTAGAGAGGCCTCAGCAGAGGAAGCGACACCTCTGTTCTAACAGACTCACCTTCTGCCAGAGCTGCTGCTGTGATGTTTGACATTGTGCTGGTGTAAACAGAAATTAGAAGTCAGTGTGACAGGGAGAGGAGCCACTGGCAGGCTGTGCCCTTGGCCAGCACTGTGCTGTGTGCCGGGAGGTTTCCATGCTCTGCTCGCAGGCAGAAATCAGATCCTGGAAAAAGCTCAGGTAGGGATGATTGCTGCTCAACCAGGAAGACCCTGATTTCTGCTGTGATTAAAAGCAAAGCCAGATTTCCCAAGGTACTGAACACTGAGCTGGTTATCCAGGTGTTTGTGATTATAAACAGCTAAACATACACAAAAATGCCACCCAAGACTCCAGGAACTGGTGTCTCCTGGGATCTAGACACAGGGAGGATGCTGCTGTCCCTGGCAAACATGCACAGGCTGGCTGCATGGAGAACTGGGCCATGCTCAGAACTGCATATTCATGGCATGCAAATGTTAAGCTACTGCAAACTCTCACAGCTGTCATCAGCACAGTACTACGGCCATGAGCCCCAGAGATGGAATGACATCCTATGGGGAGCAGCAGGATGCTGCAAGATCTATGTGATGCTGAAAATAAGAGCATCAAAAGGAAGTTGGAAACACAAGACCAAAATAGTCAGGATTGTTTTAAGAACTCTTAATTTCCTCTGGGGCCAGGCAGTGTGGCAGGTCCGTGGGGCGAAGAGGAGGCAGGAAGCTTGGCTCTCCCACTGACCTGCTGTCATACCTTTGGCAACTCTTTTTTTTTTTTTTTTTTACCCTAATAATTTTGCTAATTTTGCCTTTTCCTCACTTGGTATTGTCAGCCTCTAGGAATTCATAAGTCTTGAGCTGGGCCTCCAAACACCATGATTTTGGCTTAAAAATCAAGAGCTATAAGCATATGCATATGAATTATGTGCCTTTTTGAGTGGCCTTGTGGTTTCTGACTCCTGAGGGATCCTATTTCCAACGGAGCTGGTCAGATTTTTTATTATGATTATTATTATTTTAAATGAAAGCAAAGAATTTCACATAAACACAGAGCTCTGGCAGCTCGAGTTGGCAGCACTGCCCACACTTCATGTGTCCTGCCTGCCTGCACAGGGAGCATCTGAGGCATGTGCTGTCACTACCCATGTCTGCAGAGCATCAAAGAAACCCTCCCCAGTGTCAGCTGGCTTCCTGAACTTCCCCAGGACAGCTGACAACAAGCAGCCATTCCCCAGATATTTCCAGTGAGGGCAGTAGTTGGGATAACTCCCCTGAGTTTGGCCTGCAGTAGAGCACAGGTAAGCAACAGATTAGAAGTGACCAAGGAATAAGCTCCTGAGGAAAATTTTTGTTGCATCCTATTTTGGCCCTGCTGTTGCAGCCTTGCCAAGGTGCTTCAAGTGCTCTTCAAAGCAGCAGAAAGACAAAGCTCTGAGAACTTGTCAGTGCATGCATTTGCTGTTCTCTTTGCTGAGTTTCAGATGAGGTCCTGGGCATATTCTGGGCAGAGGTTTGAGAGGAAGATAGTGTGTAGTTTGCTCATCCCATAATGAGCAAAAAACTCCACCACGTTTTACCTTGCAGATGTGTGGATGCAGCATGGGAAGCTCCCTGTCTGTGCAGCTGTCACCAGCTCTGCGATAACAAGAATCATGTCTTTGGCTCACAGCTCTGAAGCTCATCTCTTCACATTCTGAAGTAAAGACGTTCTCTGAATAAATGAACAAAACTGAGATCTTCAAATGAACAACACATTCTTGCTCAGGTCAGCTTTGCAGAGAAAGCAAATACTTCAGGAGAGTATGGTTACTGCTCATAGCCCTCTGGAGCCAGCCTGCTAACTCCTCTGCGGTGGCTGTAAATCTGATGGTGGTTCAGCTGAAGGACCTCACAGATGCTATTTCAGGCTGACATAATGTACCTTAAATGGGATTGAAAGCACCCATCTATAGCAGACAAAGCCTTTCTGGTTCATTCAAACACCGAGGAAACCAACCATTGTATATATGCACAGTTGGGATTCATCCAAAAGTGAGTGGTAGCCAAAAGAATTTACATGTTCCCTGGCTGTGGAACATGTTGATTTCTGAAGGCAGCAAAGGTAACACAAGGATACAGGGAGACTCCCTTGCCTGGCATTTGGTATTTGAATCTCATCCTTTGACTCACCATGAAGAGTCCCAGAAGGACAGAAGAGCCTCCACCCTATATGATATTCCTCACTCAGAGGCAACAAGGCACTTGGTCCCCATGGGGTGGCAAGAAAACAGAAGCTGCTCTCGGAGTCTCAGGCTGAATTTTAGGGGGTTTCTGTCTCGCTAAAGTAATACATCAATAAACATAATATCACAGCCAGTGGAATACATTTCTACACAGCACTGCAGAGAACCAAGAGGGTCCAGAAGGGTTTGGGGGTGCAACTCATCAGCTCTCAGTACAGGAACAGCCACCAGGACCCCGTGTGTCGAGAGAGGTTAAAAGCAACCCCACAGCCCCAAATGAACACGATGGCAGGGTGAGCCTGCCTCCAATGTGTGAGAATATGTCTAATTAATGGGGTCAGGGAAGGGTCCCCCGGGGCAGATGGCCACACCAGGGGTACACGGGGTGCCCTGGGAAGCCGTGCTCCTGGCAGTGATCCCATGTGGGCCACAGAACCAGAGGCATGCGTGGTCTGATCCTGCCTGGCAGTTTCTGTGCAAAATGGGGCCAATTTGCTGGGAAGCTTCCCACTCCCAAGGAGGGAAGAGGTGGGCTGCGAGTTTAACAAACATTTTGGTATTTGGAAGTCATTCCCAGCTCTCGTTTAACACACAGACTGCATTTCCCGTTGCTAACTGGCAGCAAAGAGCTCATCAACATTTAAATAAGAGGCTTGTTAATGCCAGCGTGAGGCAGGTTTGCATGCCAAGGCTGGCTAAGGTTTCGTGCCAAGGATTTTCTAAGAGAGAATTTCTCTAGGAAACTCCTTTAAAAGGAAGAATTCAATACTGGTTAAAGAGAACGAGGGCTAAATTTGAAGAGGTGCTGAGCTGGTTAAGTCAAATTGATGGTGCAAGAGCTGAAAGCCTGTGAAAATCAGACTCCAGCTTTTAAATCAATTAACTGAAGAATGGCATGTGTTTTGCAACTGATTATGCTTTCTGCAATGCAATAACTGAAGGGAAAAAAGGCTACACATAACCTCTTCCTTCAGTGCCACTGACTTGCCCATCGATGGTAAACATGTTCAGGTGAGGTTTTAGATGCACCTGCTACCTGAGTGTGGGAATATTATGTTATACAACTGGTCAAATGTGCCTTAGTGCAGGGAGGATATGCAATACTTGGCTCTATCTCCACATCTCAAATGAGTCCTGTAAATTACAACGCATTTTTACTGTGGGACTTTGTTTTGAGCCTTCCATATGGAGACCAAGTCCCCATCTCAGAGCCACTGGAGAGGAAGAGTGGCAGTTTGGCAAAGCTAAAGGGTCCTGTGCTGTATGTCTCTATAGCATGGTTTATTGCCTTTCCATGCTCTGTCACAGAACAGGAGTGATGTCCGTGGTGTCGGAATATGCACATGGTAATTGGCTTTTTCTGTAATTAAATGCCTCGGTGCCAGTGTTTAATCAGCCACCAAAGCCGTTTATTGCCTCATATATGGCTGCACCACGAGCATTACCCCTTAATTAGTTGCTGAAATAGTGATGATTTAGCAGCGTCTTTATATTTATACTTTAAGACAGCAGATTCAGTCCAACACCAACAATACGGTAAGATAAAAAAGCAGACCATTCTGCTATGCAATGCTTTGGGCTTATTTATTTTTTCCTTACCTTGTGGAAAACAGTGTCATGCGTAACTCCTGGTGACATCACACTGGAGGTGGTTTGCACTTGGCAAGAAGTTTCTACATCTCTGCTCTGCTCCGGGGCTGACCTTGTGTGTTTTGAGCAGATTCTGTATCAATAAAACATTGTCCCCAAAAACTCTGAGTAGCAAAAGAAGTGCAGGCTCACTTTGACTCACCTGGTCGGGCAGACAAGAAGCAGAGAGCTCCGAGTCTTCCTCAGAAGAGCTCCCTGGTAAGACCAGCACTGGGGACAGATTTGTCATCCTTCCAGGTTTCTTTCCAGCTTTGAAAACCCCCAAGGAAGCTTAGAAAGCCCCTGAAATCTTCTCAAAATTGACTAGAAAGTTTAAGTCATCCTTACTTAGTAACAAAACTCAATTTTTGGCACAGAAGTCATACAGCAAGTTAACCTGGACATCATCAACATAAACATCCCAGACCCACCTTTGTCCAAAGCCAGGTGGTTAAATCTCCAGTAGCCACAGCTGGAGACAGGTGGTGGAGACACACCAGGAGAATACAGCTGTACAATCGCTTCTTCATTTGACCAGGGACATCACCAACACAGCTAAATAGTCCACTCAGCCTCCATCCCTCCCTCAGGCCCAGGATGGCCCCCATTGGCACCTGGGTTTTAGACATACTTCACTCCCAAAGCTTTCATTGTCTTCAAAGGATTCTGGTAGCCTTTGATTGCAAGAAAAGCAGTGCCAAACTACAGAATTAATAGCTCCCCCACCCTTGGCCCTCGCCTCTGGCCCCTGGCCTGCTAATGCATTTGGATTTGCATGCGGACAACGTATCCCTGGAACTTTTCCATCGTAACAAGTTTAGGAAAAAGTACCTTGTGCTATAAAGGAAGTAATAATATCGAGTTTGGAAAACTATATAGCAGTTTGAATAGACTTGAAAGCCCACACCATCACACTCCCTTTACTGCCAAGACAAAGCCTGTGAGACTCTCGTGTCCTGTAGGAACAAGCTGCAGTTTGTCCTTTCCTGAGGGAGAACACAGGCCCTTCTAAAGTCCCCTGGGGAAGGGGAGGAGGAGCTGGGAGCAAGGCTGCTGCCTGTGCCTCCTTCCATGGCTAACAAAGCATCCCCTGACAATCCATAACCTACTAAAGAAGTCCTTCGTGTTCCCTGGTGGAGGAAAAGGAAGGATGGGATTTAATTTGCAGCCAAGAATATTTACTCTGGACAGTAGGAAAGACTGTCCAAGGGTGAAGACAACACTGCTGTAGAGAGGACTGCCAGGGGAGGTTGTGGGATCTCCATCTGGAGACATCTTCAAAGGCACACTAAATAAAATTTTCTTGGGACTGACAAACACAGAATAGGTTTAGCTGAATTGTGTGCCTTGGGATCTTTCTACAACTCTCAAAAAATCTTCCACTTCTGCTGATAGGGAGAACAGTATTAGTCTAATTTAACCTTTAAAGGCACAAAATGAACCTGTCTCAGATACTCACCTAAAGAAATTATGAGACACCTTCTCCACTGACTGGAGAGCCAGCTTGGACAACAAAGCTGCCTTCCAGGCTGCTGAAGTTCATGGAAATGAATCCCACCTTGAAGATGGTCTGTGCAGCTCTGTGCAGGAGATTTCTGAGAGAAAAGGGCCTTTATAAAAAGGTCCAAGGATAGAAAGAGTAGAAAACCAGAAGCTATAAGGAGGGAGCAGATATTTAGCATGTATTTTTGGAGAAGCTTACTGGGACACACAGGATTCCCCACCACTCAAAGCATTTCTGTCAGGGAGAGTGTTCAGTGCTGTACCAGGTTTGCTGGCTGGAGGGGTGGAGGTCAGGCTGTGTGGTGATCAGTGATACTTTTTAAGCAGATGGGAACAATCCTGATTATTTACCGCAATGAAGAGACAGGCTTTGCTAGCCACACTTCTTTCTACTCTCCCCATAACAACTTGAATTACATTCCTCCATTCAGCTGCAGAGCAAGGTGCCTGGCTGTGCTGTCACCCCATCACAACACAAATTTGAGAACATTTGTGGACACCCTCCCATACACCCCACCTCTGCAGATTTCTGCATGGTTTAGGGACGGAGTGCTCTCCACTACAAAGGCACACATTTTTAGGAACAGTGCCAAATTCATCAAGGGATGGCCAGTACAACAGGGGGATTCTCTCTTGGGACACATTTCTGGCATCCTTACTTCACCTAACAGGCTCTTGAATTAAGTATGCTGAGGAGCCACACAATGAAATTTTGAACCTAAAAGAGAAAAAGGTGGAGGTTATGAAGCATAATTACAGGTGGAGGTTGGGAGAAAGTAAATACCATTCGACTTGAAAAATAATTTCACATGCTAGCAAACAAAAATGAAATTTATAAGAAGTTTATTGGATTGGTAAAATGTAATAAAAAAGCATTTGTGATACTTCTTCTGCAAAGAAAAAAGGCATCTGGCGATTTTGCATATTTATTTTCCCTTACAAAACATTTGAAAAGCGTAACTGATAAAAAGGATAACAACTGAAAGAGCAGAGCAAAGAGGAAAATACATCTCAATATAATTGGATAATGCATAATAAAAATACAGAAAACACATGCTTAAAACAGCTTTCATTCTCTTACTGTAAAAAGTAATTTTATGTGTTGAATAAAAAATATATGCCGGTTGCTCTGAAAATTGCAGTTTAGAAGAGGTAACTAGCTGAGAACAAAATATATATATCTATATATATTTATAAATATAGAAAATGTGTATATGCTGCATCTGTCCTCAGAACAAATTGGAATAAATGATTTTAAATTCATGCACACAAGTTACCAGAGAAAAAACTTCATTTATTGCCTAGCAGATCGATCCTGTAAGGTGCTGACTGCATTTCCTGAGTGCCCTCAAAGCCCTATGGAAGTAGTCAGTGAGGGAGACAAGTGGCCTGATGGGTTCAGTGACAAGGGAGGCTACTCAGCAGCTCACAGGAGGTGCACTCAGCAATTCACAGGAATCGGGAAAATTCCAATGGCAGCAGGATTAGGCCCCTCACAGACTTGGGTAGTGCTTTTGCTCAGCAAGGAGTAAAACTCTGGTACCCCCAAGCTCTGACAGATAGGAGACCAGTCCTAAAAGCTCAAGTAATGTTACTTCATTAAGATCTGAGGGCATAGAGTGTGCAGCAGAAGCATTCCTCATACAAGGAATGCTTCCTTCTGCCCCCTCTTGCCCAGATCCCTAGGCTAGTGATTCACATTTAAAAGGAAGATGCTTCCCATACCACTGAGAGCCTCTGTCTGCTGACACCAGACATGGAGCAGTGTGGTCAGTCACACTCCCTCCCAACTGCAACAACTGCAACAATGCAAAACCTTCTCCATCTCAAGGCTAAGCCAACAGTTCCCATAAAGCTGAAACACCACCTCAAAGCACTGTGAATTACTGCACATCCAGTACAGATCACTCCTGGTGAACCCTCGAGCAGACAGGTCTGCAGCTGGCAGGGATATGCCAAAGCATAGCAGCTACATAGAACAATTACATTCCTGGGGGCACTTCCTCCCTGCAGCCTGAAAGAGCTGAATCATTCTCCCAGCCTTTAGGGGTTTATCCATGGGACACGTAGCCAAGAGGAGTCCTTCTGGAATGACCTGTGTGTGGTTCAGACCCCCTTTTATCAGCCCACAGGTAAAGCCAGAGTGAGAGACTGGGCTCTGAAACACGACAAACCTCTGCTGTCTGTTCTGTGCTGGAAAGTGTCTTTACTAAAACTGCAAAATTAGTACTCAGGGTCTCTCATTTGACTCACTGGAGGGAAGGCATTGGAGGCTGCTCTCCAATCTCTCTGACTGTCCAAAACACAAGCTGTGGCATGGGAAATTATAGGACCTAAATTAAGGAAGTTGATGTCTCACCAAGGCAGATCCTCTCTAGCAAGACTTCGAGAGAAGTCGAGGCCTTACTTTGTTCTGCCCATACCTCTACCAATACTCAGTTCTCACTCTCCAGAGGGACAGCAGAGGAGGTCACAGTGGTGCAGTACAGAGCATCAAATCTTTCCCTTTACTGCATTTCCAATACATCTTGCATTTTCTGTGTGATCACAGCAGGGCAAAGTTTGCTAAAACATAATTTTGAGGACTGAAAACGAGAGCATATCAGCCTTTTTAATACAGTAGCACCAATCAAACTTTGGTTCACCTTCAGATTTTCTCTTCTAGCAATATATAAGAAATGAGTGATGGAGATCTTATAAGAAACAATATTAAGGGAATAAATTCTTCAGATATGAATGACTGTGGAGTTCTGATCAGATAGAGATGTTTGAGGAGATATACCCAAGTACCTCTGCTAGAGAACAGTTGTCCTCCAGACCACAGGGTGTGTTAAGACAAGCTGTACTGATGGGATAAGCCATTACTTTGCTTATCCCAATTGGAGAACAGATGCTCAACATCAGTCTCTTGCTTCTCTTCTCCATCACCCTCCTAGATCCCACTCCTGCTCAGCACTAGGGCTGTTTCTCTGCTGCCCATAAAGGAGCACAGCAGGTCTCTGAAAAGGCACACAGTGAAGAAAGTGGAATACACTTTTTGTAAAGGCAGCTGTCAAAAGCCTACTTGTCACCTTGCTGGCTGTTCTGCTGAGATGCTTGTCAGGAGCTCAGCTACTTAGGCACATTAGAAATACTACTTTTTAGGTGGATGAAGCAAAGAACTAGATCAGACTTGGGGGACAAGGCACAAAATGTCCATTTGCCAAACTGAAACGGGTTTCCAGCCCACACAGAGCTGTCAGTAAAGCACTGGCAGATGCAAAAAAAGCACCCCAGTTCCGTATTTTCAATGGGTACCATCTCAACACAGTTGAAACGCAAACTACAACCTCCGGCTGTGCATTTCAGTGCAAACTGCTCTTATCTCATGCAGCCCTGAATGAAACATTAGCACAAAAGCAGCCTAATTGGAACAGGATCTTCTCCTCCCTCCCTGCAAATCCTCATCATTGCACACAATCCCATAGCTAATGGCAAAGAGAAAACAGCTGATTCTGGCAAAATACTCACACTAGGAAGGCAGGAGCAAGCCCAAGGCTGGACGCAGACTCACCACGGGGAGTGGCGCTGGCTGTGGAGAGGACAAGGTTGACCTTGCAACCTTAGCAGGCCTTCCTCACTGCCATGCTGCAGCAGTGTGAAAAGCTGGAGCTGGAGCAAATGTTTGCAGAGAAGGTGCTGAGCTCTGGCTTAGTTTAGGGAACAGAGGGTGTCATTTTTCTCCTTGGCCATCACCAAGGAAGATTATAAAAGCAACAAGAAACTACACTGAATGGCCATGTCCCTTTCAGTTTGAAATCTAAGCACTTCTCCCAGTGAAGGCATTCCTCCCATGTAGAATTCCTATTTTGAAAACCTCTCTATATCAGAACTGCAAATTATTCTGATTGCATTTTCTGGTTCCAAATTTTATGTCTCCTAGACAGAGCTCCTAACCGTTTTCATTCAGTGCCCAAACTAAAGTGGCTCCATACCCTATGGGGACCAGGGCAACACTACAACTGAACAAATGAAAAGTAAAAATAATGATACCATGAAAAAGCACATGGTCCTGATTACCAAAACCGCTGAATAAGCAAAGCTACTATGGAACAAAATCAGCAGGAGACATAGGAACAGCCATTAAAATAAAAAATCAGAGCAATCCTGCTCTTTATTTGCTTTTCACGTTTATTATTTTCACCTCTCTCTTCTCACAGATGGAATGGGGCAGGCCAGTTTTTCTTCCTATTCAAGCTGGCTTTGCTCTCTGGGTTGTCACGCTGCTGGCACAGCCCTGTGGAGACAGGACTTCCCGCACTTCAGGGGAATGCTGAACTGGGGCTATTTTTTAAACATCAAACTATTCCTGTTCACTGTACACTCTGCTTCCAAAAATAAAACGAGCATCCGAGTCTTTAAACAAGCAGACGGACCCTTTAAAGTCTCATAACAATGTTTTAAACCTGGGGTAGGAGGGATGGGAACTGGAATACATTTTCCTACTAATTGGAAATAATGAAACTGATGTTTGTGGATATGAAATGCTTGGTAATAACAAACCAGAGGTCTGTTGCTGAGCCCGTTCTGCCAGCCAGCCTTTGTGAGAAAAAGACAGCGAGAAAGGGTTTTTTCTTTGCATTGATGAATTTAAAATGAAAGCAGGGGCAGTACATGGGAAGGAAAAGGGTAGAGAGGTATGGGGCATGGAAATTATTTACCTGGAGCAACCATAGAAGTAGGCAGAAAAATGGTAAAAATAATGTCTCCTTATTCCCTTAGCCCTGGTTCCTAAAACTAGTTTGGGAATGAACTGGGGGAAGGGGAGGAAGGAGCAGCAATTTGAACACAGCAGATGCTCCAGTTAAACCATATCTTCCCAAAGAGGAACCCAGGGTGGGGGCAGGGGAGATGGCTATTATTAATGTCCTTCCGTATATAGCAAAGCAGACATCCTGCATAATGGCAACACAATACATCAATAATAGCCCAAGAATAGCTTCCTACCGGTTTTTCCCCCTGACAGTTAGAAACATAAAGAGAAAAATCAAGCTGCTGAGATAAATAGCTGAGTCTCCACCCCCACCTCAAATTGCCTTGGCATATTTTAAGAGATAAATGGTTCTATGAGAAATTTAAATAGCTTTCTCTTTTCTTTTTTGGCAGCTGCAGGAACTGGGTCAGGTGTAGAAATTATTAATTTAGAAGCCTGAAAAACCCATGTTTGAAACTAAGGGGTTTTTTTTTTCCTTTAAAGCATCAACTTTCTTAGAAGCAGAGTTACAAAAAATTAAAAAATAATTGAGGATTTTTTTTTAAACAGAAGTCAGGTTAAAAATAATGAAATAACAGTGGAAGCTGTAGAAAAGGGACAATCTGTGTAACACTTTAATGGACATTGAAAGTGTCTGTAGTAGATTGTTAATGGGTTTTTTTGCAGAGTACAGTATTTGCCTAATGGCTTTCATTCTTCTTGATCAAACATAGCACTGGGAGTCTGCCTTGAGGAAAAAGACTGGGGGGCACCATTCTGTAGCTTTACCTAAAGCTTAGTGCATGTTTCCAAAGAGACAAAGAGATTACTGCCAAAGTGACCAGCACCAAACACTCCTACAAGGAGCCCATTATTTACTTCCAGGTCTCAGAAGTGACATCCCTGAGAGCTCATCTGCTTGAGGCTGTGCTCGCTGGTGCTCAGAGCTGCTGAACTTGTTACTGAACCACGTGTAAATCACTGCCTTCCCCCACCCACTCATGTTACTCTTGCTTTACACACTGATAGCAGGATTTGTAATCCAGCTTCTCCGAGTGATGCCAAAAGCCATCTCCCTCCTCATGCCATATGGGGAAGGATCTCCTTGCAACCATAAAACCTTGAATCTAGCAGAGAAAAAAGGTCAAATCCTGTAGGAACCGCTCTGAGCAAAGAAATGCTGATGAACTCCCTCGCAGGAGAGTACACTAGTTAAGACCTGTAAAAGGTTCAGATTTCCAGTCCTACAAAGAACTCTGAGGTCTTGAAAGATACCCGGTTGGCAGGCAGCCCACTTCCTCTGCTGCACGGCTGGTAAAATCCTCCTGCTCCTCATGCTCTGTTCTGTGTCCCAAATCAGGCAGATACCTGAGAGGAAGGAGGACTCCCTTGTTTCTACTCGCTGCACCTTGCAGGGCTCACGGCTCATGCTCTCCTTCCCTCAGTGACCAATCAAAAATTAAAAAGGTGACAAAGAGCCAGATGTAAATAGAACTGCAGTGCCTAGAAAGTCAGAGCACAGATAGGATCAGAAGACAGCTGTAATTACAGGCCCTGCTACTTATTACATAGGCCAGTTGGGCTACATGAGCCTTTGGTGGAAACTTCCTGTGCAATTAATAAAGGAGAAACAGAATACTTTTGCAATCATTTTTCTAGCTTTCACTGTGGGGGTCCAATCCTGCCATCCTGGATTAGCTCTAATCATACACAATCTTTCTCTGCATAAAATGAAGGCATCTGTTCTGGAAGACTAACAAAAAAAAAAAAAAAAGGACAAAACCCTCATTGCGAACCTACACCATGCAATCAAGAAGGAAAGGAAACTGATCCTGATCCCCCCAGATCGTAATCTGACAATGTTTTCAAGGCATCTGGCAAAAAGGAAGAAGAAAGAAGAATGCTATGAAATATTCAAAATCCTACTTCTGTCAAGAATACATGAGAGGAGAAAGGTGAGTTTGAAAGGGCTGCATTATTTGTAAGGTAAAACCTGAAAGCACCACCTTTTGCATAGAGGCATGAAGTGCCCTTGGCCTGAGCCAGAGCGGTCCTGAGAACAAATACCAGGCACTGATTCAACAGAGACTGGTGTGGCAAAGTCAAGGCTGGGTGTGAGCAGGACCAAAGCACTGTCCTGCAACACCTTGGGATGCACTGTGGGACATGGAGGGTAAGGCAACGTGTTGGTAGTAAAGCAAAATAGCTGCATCTTTGCAGCCCAGAACTGATCCTCCTCATCTAAAGCTTAAATCAGATTTTCAAGAGCATGAGAAATGGAGCATCACCAAGGGAGGATTTCTCCTAAAGGCACTTCTTTTACTGCTGAGATTCCAAGGAAGGGGAGATTGCCCTGTGAGATCTGAGAGGCATCGAATGACACTTTGCTTTGCTTCTACACCCAGGATATTGCCCTTTCTATTCTCAAATCCCCACTGGTGTGGAGCACTTCTGCAGAAAGATCTCATCCAGGCCTGACCACTGGACTGATCCCAACCACATCACAAGAAGCAGGCACAGAAAAGGGCTGGATGTGTCCAGCTGTCAGAAGGAGGAAGCCCTCAAGCAGATATTCAGGAGTTCCAATGCTCAGCTGAGCCTTTTTCTTGGTCACATCCACCTGCCTGCTGTACAGTCCCAGTAGAAACCATAACAGACTTCAGGACTGGTACTGGGCATACAAATGGGACCAAAATGGTCCTGAAACAAAAGACACTCTGGAACAAAACTGGCACAGCCACAATCCCCACAACGCTTGTGTAAGATAGCAAGAAAGAATCCCTAGAACGTATTTATCAAAAGCCATTTTATGCAGATTTTTCCTTCTGAATATTTAAAACATGGTGAATATTAAACTTCAGAGATTCTTAATATGTTCCAAAGCCCCACGGACCTTTGAAACGCTAGCTCATCAATATGCAACATCTAATCTTGTCAGAAAAAGAAAAAAAAAAAAAAGAGAGGGGAAAAAGAAAAGCTATTCATCCTCTGCACACAGAGGTTACAGTGAGAATCCCAAGAAAACAAAAACCAAACAACCAACTTCCAGCATCTTATGCAATAGGTTAAATTTACTCTGGTTGGGAAAGTTTCACTTTCTGCAAGAGAGAAAGTGCTTGTACGTGCATAGCTACTGGAAGCTTCTTCTGAAGTGTGAGGCTGAAACTCTGTAGCTGGATTACAGTAAGTAGTTTATTAAAAAAAACAAGGCTTGTGGCTTTGCATCCTGTTCCAGTCCAATGTAGTCTCAGGATCCCCTCTCCAAAGGCCAGCAGACAGTGCGCCACCTAAAAATCCATTCTAGTCCAAAAGGCTGTGGTTGAAATGGCTTTGCTTGTTTATAAAGTTTAGTGTTTCGTATCGCTTGCATCTGACCTTCAGCAGAAAGAAAAGCTCAGTTAAATTGTGCAAATACGTACCAAATGGGAGCAAGGGAAGGCAGCCAAAAATGCTGCATGAGCTTTTGCAGGGCTGCAGCCTTTTAGGAGCACCAGTTAGATGAACTGGATGAGAGGCCAAATTGATTTAGGCTCCAGGCAGGAGCTTAAAACACCATGACATCCAAATTCACAAAGAAAATGTTCTGTTACTGCAACCCCAAATTTCCTGCACATGAAAACACTGTTTTCTTTCATCTTTAGGAGATGCTCGTTCTGTAATCCGACATTTAAAAATGAACAAACAAACAGGAGTCAGCTGACAAAGGATTCTTGCTGGTGAATGGAAGTAGGTCACTCTGAGTGTTTAGCCTTTGCAGTCTGGCTCAATATTAGTGTTGTACACTGAGCAGTAACAAAACTGCACTGGAGACAGGGAAAGACTCTAATTTTGCCTTTTCTGTGAAAATTAGCATTAACGTTCTGCATTAATGCGCAATGCCTCCCCGGCACCCAATAACTGGTTGATTAAAAGAAAAACCGCAACCACAAAGCAAACCACACACTAAATTAAACAACAACAAAAAACCCTTCCTGGTCAGCCTGCATTTAAAGATGTCTCAGTATGAGTAATTGGGGAGAGAGGAATTTTCCTGAAGGAACATAAAAGAAAATGAAAGCTCTACATACAAGACCAAATAAAATCTTCTGTCTCTCATGAATGCAAATTCTGGCTGCCCTTTTACACAAACATATTAAAGGAATAAAACTGGAGGCAAAAAAAAAAAAAAAAAAAAAGAGGAAAAGCTAATAAAATAATTTTTTGAGAAAAAAATATTTAAAAAACAAACTATCCTTCAAACATATTTCTTCATGGTAAATCCCTGCAATCATGTGGTTCTAAATTACATGGTTAAATATGACTGAAAAAGTAAGGCACAATTTCATAATAATTTTAAAAGCAATAATTATAACAATTTTCTTTGATATCCATATGGCAGGCCACTGATACTAAGGATGCACAAAACTACTTGATTGAAGATCTGAACAAGTTTTTCCAATGACTAGCTAAGACTCACAATACCTCGGTGAAGTACGTAAGAAACCATCTTCTCTGCAAAGATGAGTGCATGTTGAGGACATGGAAAAAGTGGGTAAGAGAGAGGCTTGTGGACCAGGGGAGGCAGAGGCAGGAAAGCAAAATCACCCCAAGGGTGATGTTCCTGGAGAGGGACTGTAACCCCTGGAAATGTAAAGGTAATGCCACCACCTAGGGCTTCTGTTTCCTTCCTCATTTTCTAAAACATCTAGGCAGGATGGGAATACTGGACAAATAGCAAAATTAAAATAAGAAAAAAGAAGAAGTTTGAACTGGATGCTCTTGCTACCAGTGATAAACCCTGTGCTTCCACATGTTACATGAAGCCAAAGAGACCAGGGACATGTAGTCAGGAATAAAGGGCAGAGGGGTATAAGCAGCAATAGTCAATATTGCAGCCTGTATTTCTACTCAGTTATAGCCCCACAAACACCTGACTTGTGTGTCTCTATGCCAGATTGCTCTGCAAGGGTGGAATTTAGTATTTTCAGACCACAGCAGAAAATTTCCAGGCTGAAGAGAGAGCTTTTCCTCAATGTACACCAGGAAACCTACTGAGGTTATGATTTTTCTCTTAGATTTTAGATGCTGGATGAATGTTGTAATATCACAGGTGTAAAGTCTGTTCCCTCTCAGGCCCCAAATGCCACTTGGGCAACCAACTGTTGCAAATTCAAACTTGAAATGCTGAGGAAGACAGGTAATATTTCTAGAAATGTTCAAGGAAAAATGCCATTCCCAAGCCCAGAAAGGAGATGAAGTTCAAACAGTATCTCTTGATCTTCATGGCAGTTGCCATAATGTGCTTATATTCTTCAGTAATTTCAGGGGAAAACACCAAAGAGAAAAAGACCCCAAGATGAAAACAAAGAAGAAAATTGCAATTGCCACAGAAAAAGACACTGGCAGTCCCTATAGCCAGCCACTCTGTGGCTTTAAGACGGATAAGAAAAATTATTCCAATAGAAGTAACACTGTTATTTTAAGAGTCACATTACTTCGATTGTTCTAACAAAGGAAACAGTGACTTCAAAATTAGTAAAACTAGTTAAAAATAGGGAAAAATATCTAGTGAAAAGTTTCAAAGCTTTTTTTACGTCACCAGGTCCAATATTGAACCATTTCCCAAGAACATACGCTTAGTTTCAAGTAGAATTTTTATCCAAAGAAGTTATCGAAATTGTCACAGGAACTTTAATTTACCAGCAGAAGAAACCCAAAAACTACAAAAAACTGTGAAAGAAGACATGGGTCTTCGAGAAATGAAAATATTTGTTAACAATTCTGAAATTTATTTAGAAAAAAATTCAGAATAATTATAATCATAACAGCAAAAAAAAAAAAAAAGTTGTGGGTAACATTGCAAAAAGAGAGAATTTCTCCTTAAAAAAAAATGGCCCTTCTGATATCACATAATTTAGTGTAAAAATTGTGACCAGCTCTAAGTGGAAATAGTGTTCTCACAGCTCTCTTAGTCTGTATTTTACTAACCTCTAGGTTATTGAGTAGTTCCTGCCCTCCTTCCACAACAAACCCTCAGTTTCCATCACTAGTGTTTTCTCGTGGTAATTTCACCTCAGTGAGACTGTTCAGCACCCTTTCCCCAGCAGCCCCACCCTGCAGTACTGAACCTGCACGAGGTGTTGTCCACCCAGCCTGGTGAACAAACAGTTGTGACCCAACTTCATGAACCAGACACCAACAGACACCACTTATCAGCTCAAACCCTTCCTGAGCCACTCAGCGCAAGCACCAGGTGTCTAACATTTCTCCTTGACACAGGATTTCTCTCAAGAATCTTCTCTTGGGTCCTGTTATCCCTTGCCTTTCAGATTTTCTCAAAATCAAAAGGAACCAGCACTTAACAAACCTAAGCCAGGCTTGAACTAACCATGGCCAGCTGTAACAGGTCCAAAGACAGTTCAAGACAGATTTGATGCATATTCTCTTTAACAACCACCCTTTCTTTTGAGACACCTTTTTTCTCACTCTTCTCAGGCACATTTTGCTGATAGGCAGAAAGTCAACTTATGGCCTGTGTTTTCTGAAAGCCTCACTCCTGCTATCAGGATGAACACTATTATGTAGAGTGATAAACAATTTGGTACTCCCACACCTCTATGATTAAGCCATTACCCTAGTGTTTTGCATCCATGATAAAAATCTAAGAATTAAAATATTAAAAAAAAAACCCAAAAGCAAAATTAAAGGTGTGTTATCTGATAGGCTAAAGAATTGGTGTGGCTTTCTGTTTTTAAAAGCCATGTTCAATGAATAAAATAAGTGACAATAAAACCATCACAGTCACAAAATTCTAGTGTTAGCCTTGGGGATATGCTTAAGGACTGGGCTGTAACCAAGGCAACCCAATCTCCTGGAGGAAGTTTAAGTAGACAGTTTTAAAGCCATTGCTCAAAGATACACCAAATCTGGCTGTAGGGCTACTTGTGACACGCAGAAGGTGCCAAAGCCACCCAACACAAAGCACTCATCTTGTAACAACTCAGCCTCCTGTCACCCAAATGTTACATTTGATCAGCCCCCGTGTTCTCCTGCAGTTGGTACAAGGGTGACACAGGAGCCATTTCATGTGCTCTTGGTAATTTGACAGAAACTTGACTGTGCAGACATCCTACCCAGATCAAACCTGTATGATTGCATGGTAAAGGACCAGCCTACTGTTAATGGCTTATGTCACACCATGCAATGGCTTTAAGCCTGTGCTTAAACAAACCCCAGGAACTTAAATATTTTGCTAAATTAGAACCTGATCCTGGGCCCTGTATGGCCACATGAATCAAGGGATCGGGTCCTACTTGTCAACAAATGCTAGACAAAGACAAAGCAGCATAAGCAGAAACTGCAGACTTGAACAGAAATGTTTGTGTGATCTTCCAATTCTTTCTGAAAGGAACAGTTTGGACATTACCACAGCCATAGATGATGTGAATTCTTGTCATGGCTAAGAAGTCCAGCTTAAGAAAAGCAAAGTCTCTTTGGCAAAAAGACTCCTTCTTTGGAACAGATAAACATGATATATTATAAATATGTGATAAATATTGTGATGAAGCCATATCCCAGTGGTTCTTAATTGCAGTGCAACTGAGATAAATCCCACCAGCATTTCCTAATTATATCCTGAAGCATCAGAGGGGAGATTTCCATATACATGTGGGTGATGAGAGCCTCTGTGATGTATATACAATATCTTTCAAATATACGTATAGCAATTTTGGAAAACAAAACCATACAGAATAAAGAAGAGGGTTTTGGATGCTCACTCCTCCCAACAGGCAGATGGCTTTGATGTTTGGGAGTGAAAAAACCCCATCATAGTACCTTTGCACAGATGTGTCAGGTCTAGAAACCAGCCACAGCACCTCCAACATCAACACTGTTCAATCTTTGCCAATCATATTTCATCCATGGAGTATTTAATGCTTCAAAAGTTTGGCTCTCACCTTCCTGCATGCCAGCCCAACTCACCACAGCACTCTCATAAACAGAGAGGATTCAGAGCTAGATCTCCTGGCTGGCCCTATGCATTGAAATGGGCTGGAATCCCAGGCCTACATACCAGCAAACTTTTCTGGAAAGAAAAAATAGAGCTCCAGAAATCAGTAGTTTGCGCTAGTCTGTGACTAGTTTAATTCCCATAGTGTCTCTGGGAAATTGCAAAGAAGCTCTCTCATGTAGAAAGCAGAAGACAAGGAGCCATATGACTTGCTCCAGTGCAGCCTATGGCAGGGCCATAAAAAGCTCAAAGGCTCTGAACTTGAGTCCTCCTTAGGCTGGGCCACATTCTGCTGGAAGGCACAGCAGCTTGTTCCTATCACTTATCACAGTGTTATTCAGGAGAGTCTCATCAGCCACTTGATTTAACACTCACGAGAGTAAGGAAGGCCAGAGCTGTTTTCTGCCTGTTGAATGGCTCATTTTGCACCCAAACGCATCACATAATCACTTGTGCTTGAATCCCAACACTGACCTCCCCTGTTTTTATAGAGTAAATCCAAACTCGATTTGCTCAGTATTTGCAAGGTTTTTTAGACTGACGGTGGTGCAGACTGCATGTCAAGAAGCGAGCTCAGAAGGACCTTACATGCCACAGTTCAGGGAGCAGGAGCCCAGGTGGAACCTGGTGGGAGCCAGGGTGCCAAAAAATCTGTTTATGTCTGAGGCAGTAAAATTCTTGCAGGCCAGGGTAGAGATCGAGTATAAAAAGTCAAACTGCTTCAGCACAGCCCCTGTGGTGGTGAAGGAAGTCTTTTGCTCAATGATGCCACCCTTCTACAAAGAAGGATTCATTTCAAGCTGTGAATTTTGGGAAACTTCCCTGACACTGGTGAAGTTTGCCAACATATAAACTATGTAAGGAACGGAGGTTTCAGACTGGTATTTCTGTATTTGAATTTACCACATACAGCTGAAACTACTGAATTTCACAGTGCTCTTCAAGAAAGGTTAGTGCTAAACTGAAAGGAAATGCATTTGCAGGAGCTGCAGTACCACATCACAAATTTTCCTTTGTTTCCTATCAGTTCAGCTCATCTAACTTTTCTTTTCAGCATTAGTGGATATAATTATGCTCTATAACAGAAGCCTGATACAAAGATGCATAAAGCACCACATTCTGATTTTCAGTGGGATGCATGAAAACAAATTTATAACTTATTCTTGAAGAGTGGCAGTTTCTCACTTATATGGTCAATCAGCCTGTAACTATTTCAGTTCTGCTTCTTACTATAAGTGCAAAGAAAGGTATTTTCCTTGATTACATCTGCAAATAAGATATTAATGTCAATTCAGTGATATGAAAATTACTCCCTCTCTATGTAATTTGCACCTTAGTTATTATGGGTTTCATGAACAAGACTATTACAGCTGCTCAGAAAGCTGTGGATTTCTAATTTTTTGATTTGTTTTTCATTAACCAAACTTCAAAAAAAACAACAAAAAACCACCAAAAAATAAACCAACCAAACCCCCCTGCCCCAAATCCATTATCATGTGAAAAAAAAAGATTATCTGTGCCCAGTTTTTATTTACCTTGGCATATATATTAATTCCGGACTGAAGATGAAAATGTTGCTGCTGGCCCAGCACTCTACTGCCATGAATTTCACCAGAGACAAATTATAAGTGGCTGGGATGAAAATGGCAGAGGGAAAAAATTGCCTGCTTTCTGGAAAGGCACAGTGAAGGGTTTAATACCTTTTTTACCTTTCTTAGGATGAAAACTGAACATGTATTTTGGATGATCTTTTTTGCTGTTGTTGAAACAAGATCTGATTTTTTAAATTTAAAACTACAAATCATGTGTGTTAACATCAGAGAAGGGTGTACCATCCCAAAGCCTGATTCAATCCCTGTTACTGTTGAAGGAAAATCCTCCCATTGCAATAACAGGAGATGGAACAAGACTTTATTGCTTAAAGATCTACCCAAACACTGCCAGTGGTCCCACTAGAATGGGCTGTATGAGAGAGTGGCGTAAGATTTTTTTGAGCATCGCTTTGCACTGCAGTTCTATGAAGTCATTTTTATCTTTTTTTAACCACTGGGATTTCAGAAATGTGTTTCCAGCCCCACATCCCTTAAAGATGTTCTCAATGGACATGACTGGCTTACACCTCTGATAAATCAAAAGCACATTGTGTGTGTGTGTAGTGTGTTTGTGTGTGTGTGTAGTGTACAGTGTGTGCAAGCTCACATCTTTCTGTGATTGCTCATACATTGTGAATTGGAAGCATCACTACAGAATAAATTTATGCAATAGCTAAGTAGGCTTTCATGAGTAAAAGAAAAAACTCTATTGAACTGGAAGGGAATGGAGACAAGTAAGGGCCTAAGAAATAACAAATCTGTGTCCCAAGGATACAAGGTCACACCCACACTCAGGTGCAGTACAGTTGCAGTTCCATTGTTTGTGTTAATGCTGGGTCTGCTCTCACACCTTCTAGAGCAGTGGGAGCTACTTCTGCTGGTGACAGAGATCCTATTAAAGTCAAAGGGATGCTCCCCATGACTTCAGTGAGAGCTGGTGAGATTCTCAAAATTACTTGGAAGAAATAACTAGCTCAGCCATCTTTCACCCTTTATCTTCATGTACTTCTTAAGAAACAGGAATCAAACATAGAAGCATAGTTAGGACCATGTTCAGACCTCCTTCCACAACCAGATAACTTAGATGCTGTGACTCTTACATCCATCAGCTGCAGATACAGCAGCTGCACTGATTCACTGCCCTCCTCAACAGTTGTGTCTAAATTAGGTGCCTGTCATGGGCAGTCTCAACATGGCCTCTCAAACTGCCCTCTTGTTCCAAGGCCTTCCAGTTTTCCTTTTTTTTTTAAACTTTTTTTTTTTTTTAAACATTTTTTCAATAACAGAGATTCAGACCCTAGGCTAGAAAGAAATCATGCAAAGCTTGTGCAATATCCCCCAATGGGCATCCTGGGGAGGGTCACAGTTGATACTCAGAGATCAGTGCTGGCCTTGGCAGTCAGAGCCTGGATCCGAGCAGAGTTGCAGGTCTTGCAAAGGATGTGCCCATCTAGAGGGTAACAGCCCTGATTGTCCCCTTCAGACAGGAGGCCACCACAGTCCTAAGAAATAAGTGAACAAGAAGAGCAAAATAAATAAGAAAAAGCAAGATTAAGCAAAGAACCTATTAGTCAAAGAAACTCTCTCCTCACTCTCCACCTTGTAACAGGATCCAGCCTGAGTCAGCGCAAAGCATGAAGCTGAGGTACGTGATGTCTTTTACGATTAAGCCATTTTCTGATGAGAGACAATGCTGCAGAGAAGATGGGTTCCCAAGCTCTCTGCTGAATTTAATCCAATTGAAAATAAAAGGAGATTATTCCCTTCACATTTCTGAGGAAGCAAAGGTCTTTAGCACTGGAGAAACATCAAACTGAAGCACATATTTATTAATTTAGAAAAAAGGATAAAAAAGAAGCATCACTGGGAAGAAGTTTGGTACAGATATCTGACTATAGGTAATCTCCATGGGAAGAGTTAATGCCACAAAGTTACAGCTTCCATTCCAGGGGTGGGAGCTAAGCAAAGTCCCTGCCTGTCTCCCCTTACCAGAACTGTCACCTGTGTTTGTATTACAATTGGCCAAAAAGTTTGTGACTAAAAGGAGGATGTCAGACAGGCACATGGAAACCCCACTAAAAGGCCCCCAAACCTGCTCCAGAGACCTCAGCCTCTAAGTTCATAAGGCTAAGTATAGCTTCTAGGAAAGTTGGGAATTATTCCTCGCTGTGTGATCAAGAAATCTCCTGGCCCAGCACTGCTGATGGACCCATGTGTGTGAAATCCTGGGTACCTCAGCAGCCAGCATGGGGACGTGCTGTATGATGAATTAGGCTCTACAAAATTTAATTTAGGAATGCCCCAGCATCTTAAAAAATAATGGGCTGATATGTACCCTGAAAGCCAAGGTCAGAACCAAATGCCTCAAGTTTCAGCCTAGACCTTTAAACCTTAGTCCATCCTTCTTTCTGGTTAAGGTTATTAAAACCTACAACTGCAATAAGAAATATATTTGGTCTCATTTTCTTACCCTGCCATCTGGCTGATGTATTATCCAACAAGTAACAATAGCACTGAAGAATTCTTGAAGGTTCTCTAACACAGCTGTTCCCACATGCTAATTGCTTTAAGGTGATTTTAATTCTCTGTCTTCAGATTCTTACCATCAAAATTACATGAAGTGTATAATGAAATTGAACAAGAAAAGTAGCACAAAAAGCATTGCACAAAACAAGAATGATCATGTTTATGTGTCCATTAAATTTCTTCAACCCAGAGCCATATGCTGAGTTTCCTGTACAATCTTGCTCAAATCCTAACATGCATTAGCTTTCATTTTAAGAACATGAGGATGAGCTACGTTTGTGTCCAGGCTATAATTTATGAAGTTCTCAAGTATTAAGCCCTAATTGCCTGAGTCACAATCTTTTGCTCTCCTAATGAACCCGTTATAAACAAGGGACCTGATTTTCCTCTCATTTACGCTGATACAAATGAGGAGAAATTCCTTGCTTGCTGAAGTCAGTGAAGTAATTTGATTGTAGAGCCAGTGTCACAATAGGGTTTTCCTGTGGTATGTGTAATGTGAGGTGGCAATGAAGCTAAGCCAACCTTTGCTTTCTGTCCCTGCCGTGACTGGAATACCAACCTCGCACCGGTAGCACTGGACATGGAAGTCACGATCCAAGGCAACAATGCGTACAGTCTCCTCTTGCCCCGGGGCTGGCATGATGGGCTCCTTACACACAGAACACCTCGGGGCAAATTTCCTGGGGAAGGAAGAGACAATCCCAGTCATCCTCAAACCTGGAGTAAAGGTTTTTTTAGCTGGACCATCCAGCCAGAAATGTGTGCATTTGTACCAACACACACACATGTGCACACACAACACAGGTTAGAGCTCTGCACAGCTGCCTTCTTGGAAAAAACCAGCAAGGAGCACTTTAGTCTTACAAGGCAATTTTAGGCTTGCAGAATATTAAAGTACATTTATTAGGGGAGGACTTAAAGAATTTCTGATGGGCAGCAAAGCATTTTGCCTGCCCTAATGAACAACTGAAGTGCCTGTTGAATGACCCTCGATTGTGGCACCTTATGCATTGCCACAACCCTCAGCCTCTAAGAAAATCCCAGGGTTAGAAAAATAACCAAGATATGCTTCAAGAGCATCTCTTGAAAACAAAAATCAAACTATTAAAATTTGGTGTTTGGAACAAATAATTTAAAAGTTGGAAAAGCAATGGTAGGAAGAATTGCCTTTCATGAACACTAGTTTGTTGAGGTTTATCCCATCCACTTTAAACTTCCAAGCTATCTTACTCACTTATGCACACAGAAGCACATTTCTGGCTGTGCTCACTCTAAGACAGGAAGCATCAGGACAATTCTGACTTGCTACATTTTTTAGCTAAAACCAGCTCAGTCTTCCAACAGGGGGTTGTCCAGGCTTAAAAGAGAACAGGTCTGGGTGCAGAGACCCCATGCTCTCTCTTCCAGACAGCCTGAGTTCCAATTGTGCACTGACAATAGCTCACTGCATGAAGGGACTGACTTGAATCAGGGTCAGCTCAGGGATCAAGAGAAGCACAGGCTTTTCTTTTTCCCCTTGTATTGCCCACCATATGCCCTTCTGGATAATTCACCTATGTTCTGTATTACCTCGGGTTTTGCTCCCCCCAGGTCCCATGAGAAGTGGCTGTCTCTGCTCCTAGTCTTGGGAACATTTAGCCTGTGGTGAATCATTATCTGCTGTTTTGGTTCAAAACCTACTGGTACCAGTTTCCTGGCTGCAAATTCCACCCGCAGAAAAGGAATCTTACATCCACAGAATCTGCTGCCATGTAATGAGATCCAGGGTCAGGGGCTGTGGAGTGACAGAGGGCAAAGCTTATGGCAAACATCAGAACAGAAGGAGATCAAAGGTCCTTCTTTCCTGAAATGCCTAGTAAGGATTGACTCTGCCACCCAGCCTGTCACATGAACCACCTCAGAATTAACTATCTTAGAAAAGAAAAAAAATAAAATCTATCTGTACTAGGAATAAAGAAAAATATTAATTTCACTGGCAGCAGATGAAAGATGCCTGTGTAGCTGTGATCTAATGAAAAAACGAATTAAACAGTGGCTATAATGAGCGCCCTGAAAAATAACTTAAATGGATCATGATATGACCGGAGCTGTGATCACAATTAATTATGTGCTGCTTCATGCAGACCCTTCCTTGTGCCATTTAGCTCAAATGTGGTACTTAAAAAATACTTCAACATTTCTTCATCCAGGCTACTGTGGGTAATTCATTACGAGACAAATATTATCTCCCAGGATCCTAAGAACATTCCTGCAGATTTCAAGGAATGTCCATCTGCTACTGGGGTCTGAGCTCAGGGGGTAGCTGACTGACAGTGTGAGCCTCAGCTACAGTTTTGTTATCAAGAGGATGTAGATGTAAAACACTCAACCTCCAGACCAGGAGGACATGTCATCCCTAATCAATTAAAATGGGGCTGGCCAAAGTACCGCAAAATGTGTGGTTGGCCAAAGACATTCTGAGTGTCACATTGGGTCTCATACTATCCCCATCATCTTCCCCTCAATCCTTCACTCAACAATTTTTATGCCCTTCCTTGGATTGACAGCCTCCCACTTCCCACTCTCAGAACCCTGAGGTCCATATGCAGTCACTGCCAAAAGCCTTCAATGTGGGACATCAGGTCTTGCTCCCAACCTTCTCCTGAAACCATGTGAGCCCTTGGCCTGTGGGGCTTTGGGAAGGGGCAGTCTCCAAATTGTTAAGGGGATGTGAGGGAAACCCTTCAGGTACCCAAGTGGTGCACAGAACTCCTGCTGGGCCTGTGCTCAGGACCGCATTTTACCTTACATACAACTGGTGGCACAGAAAGGCAAAGCAACACAGCAGCTGCCAATTAAACCAGCCTAGCTGAGCTCCAGGGAACATCCTCCTGTTGGATTTGAACATGCCAGTTAATTGTGGCTGCTTCCCTTTCTGTCATGTCAGCCAGCTTCTTTGAGCTTTCAGACCCACACACTGATGTCACGAGGCTCTAATTAAGTCTACCCCCTTAAAAATTAAGAGGTAAATGGTTGAGATGTAAACTCACATTTGTCAGTATTGATTTCATCTTTTAATTGAGGGGTGTAATGTATCTGTCTTTTCCATACAGGGCAAACATTTGTGCTCTGATTATATCTACCTGTCTTCCCCAGATTGGTTGTGATGATGGGGGTGGTAGTGTGTCAGTGACAGAAATTACTTGCAACTATACCTTTCAACTTACTTTAAATAGCAGTTTCACTATAAATTATTACCAGGGCTGTATTTTTAGCAGCTTAAAAAAGCTAATTAGCTGCTAGAAACAAAAGGAGCTGTGAGCAGCCTGTGGCCCCTGAGATCACTCGAGCAGGTAAGCAAATACCTGCAGAGTGCAGGAGGACAGGACCTCTCTTAATTGCTCAGTGGAAGAAACAGGGAGGTGGTGATGTGAAAGTGGAGGTACAGGCAGTGAGGAGAAATGTGCACATGCTAAATGCAGGGAAAGGCAAGGGGAAGGCAGAGCACTTATAACAGAGGGATACAGAGGTTATCCCTCAAGTCAGCTCTAAGCAAAACAGAGATCAAGCAGAATCATCCCCTAACCAATTAACCTTGTATGCCACAGTGTGCCTGCCTGGAGCAAAGCTCTCGCTACTATTTAAGAGCCTTGGGAAGAAGTGGCAGAGGGTTCAGATGTTCCTGAACACTCAGTCCGAAAAAGGAGAATTTTTAGGGGCAAAAGAAAAAGACAACAAGCAAATCACTGACAGCAGCTTAGGCCATACTTATGGAAATCCTCGATGCAGTGGATGTTGCCACCAGCATCCACAGTGAAGGGGATCCCATCCAGGCTGCGATGGCACATCACACAGGTGAAGCAGTGGGGATGGTAGGCCTTCCCAGTGGCTCGGAGGATCCTCTCCATGATGGGCTTTGCACAGACACTGCATTGCTCCAGTGTATTCTGCAAAGAAAACGCACACAACAGATGTGAGCACCATCTCAGCGGGACAGTTACAAAGGTCAGCTGGGCTGGAGGCTGCTGCTGATCTGCTTGGAACCTTTAGGTGCCTTCTTTCCATTTCTTCTAGATAAAGAGCAGTACAGCCAACAGTTATCAAAGAGTATGATAACAGCACAGGGCCTGGGTCAAGCCTTTAGTACAGTGTGAGAACACAAACCAGAGCCTTCTCTCAGCAGCTCTGACAAATGGTCAGAGATGGCTCCTCAGGTAGGTTATCTGAGACACAGCAGCTTGTGTACCAGGAGCACATGAAGGAATTGTGCAGCCAACACTTCTGGGTTTTTGCCTCTGGACTGCCCAGTCTGAGTGAGCTTTTGCAGCAGAGTTCATTAGAGACAAGTTCCACAGAGGGCAGTGCAAAGCTGAAGTGCAAACACAGAGAACCCCTAACTGCTTTGCCAATGCAGATCCCATAAAAGTATCTTTATCTGCCTTGTATGAAAATCTTGATCTTCCCCTCTCACCACAGAGAATACTGCTAAGTCTGGGGAAAGAACAAAGCAGTGGCTGCAAGGAAAGCATCTGCAAGGACAGGAGTTCAGGATGACTTAAATGGTCCATTTATCTCTGGCCCACAATGTTTAAGATAATAACTGTGAAATGCCAGCTCTAAGGCCATGATCCTTACTGCACAGGTTTTACATACTAGCCTGCTCTTAAAGTGCTGTGGCCAAAAAAATTCCCACTTTTCAAGTGGGGTCCATTGAATGATTCATCTCATTTCAACCCTCACTCACCCTTGCAGTTAATTATAGAAACACCAAGATAATTTTGTTTCAGACGGTTGTCTGTGAGCCACACCAGCCCCTCTGACACTAAATGGACAACTTACCATTTCGAAGCAAGCACTTTAGAAGACACATGCCATGAATGGAGGGTGCAAACAACATAGATGCAAACAATAAATCCATGGCAATGATTTGGGTAATTTCACCGGACTTTAGAAAAGCAAACTACACCTACTATTCACACTTGATACACCTGAAGTTACCAAATGATGTTATCAAGCAGCATTTGCATCTTGGGTGAGGTAGAAAAATATATCATTGCACCATTGATTATTATCTAGATAGACAGAAATAAAGAGGCAAGAAGAAAAGGAAAAAATCTAACGGGACAGAAATACAGAAAGCTGCTGCAAGACAGATCATGTTGACAAATACAGGAAGGCTAAAGTTCTGCTTCCTCATGCAACAAAATTCCCAGGGAAAGTAGTGCTTTGACTGACTGCGTTGTTATTGCTTCCTTGAACCAGTATTCTCAGGGGCAAGATCCAGTCCTTACATGTACAGCCAAAATGTACTGTAAGGAGATGAATCACCCAGCAGCTCAGAAGGTTCTACACTCACACATTTGCTCTCAGACATTATCTCTGGGCTGCATGTCACTGGTAAGGTACAAACATAGAAATACATAAGTTCCTATCACAAGATCAGAAGGATTGTTTTTGGAAAGGTTGATATGAAAAGTCCTGAATTTCAACCCATATGAGAACTGCCTCATGCATTTGTAAGGAGAGCACAGCCAGACTAGCCTTGAATTCAGGCTGGATTTTGCTTTATACCTTGTAATAATGGGCAGGAAAGAATGACTGCTGGCCTTTCTGTCTGGTTGCTGTCACCATCATCATCATTATAACGGTGGCTGGTATGCCAGAAAAAGCAAGGTCAATAATTTTCTCCATGGAGAAATAACCTGGCAGATTTACCATTTTGCTTTGCATAAGCAGATCACATCATCTCAGTCCGCATCCATGCGGTTGTCCGTGTTTTTCTGCCAAAGAAGGAAGGCAGGATACCTGCGGATACTGATGGAAAATTGTGCCATTCAAAAGGCATTTGCCATGAAACTTTCTGTACACACGCAGTTATGGAGCATTTGCCTCACCAAGTCACTACTTGCTTCATTTCCAACAGTCGCCAACAACAGAGGCCAAAGTATGAGAACAGGGTAAGCAAAACACAGCAATTCCTTGGGATTTGCTTCCAGCCTCCACTGATTACTGGTTTAGGGACTTCCTGAGTCAGAGCTTGGCTTCCCCATACTTTGCCTCAAGTGGATGCTTCTCCCATGAACTTTCCTGATTGACTTTTGAATTCTGATAAACACTGCTCCCCCACAACATGACCAGGAATTCCATGGCTTATTTCCATGCTGGGGACTGATCTGTTCAGCAGTTCCCCTGGTCTGCTACTGCAGCCCACCCAGGACTGTGACCAGAGCAGCACCTGCAGCAGCAATCCACCCTGCAGAGGGGTCAAGCATTGACCAGCATGGCCTGGAACTGCTCTCACTATGGATCTGATATAACTGTCGCTCACACATTTCAGGAACACAGAGTTTAAGACCACAAGGGATCAGTACAACCACCTTGTCTGACATTTCATGTTAACACTGACTTTGGTGGGAGTTTTGCAATGACCAGGACACCAGGCAACCACCCCTCTGGATCATGTCTTCTGAAAACACACATCTTCTGCTCCCAAATTTCAGCTCAGTCACAGTTTGACATTCTCACAGCTAAGTAAGAAAAGTATTACAAATTAACCAACTCCTGATTAAGCCTTCTGTACAACCTCAGAATCAGACCTCAGAAATTTATTCTTTTCATCCTTCCAAGTCTGCATCAGTAAGGAAAAACAAAGTCATTAGTTTCAGACTCCAGCTCACTCCCTGTCTGGGAGTGTATTTGCTTAAGCTTCTCTCCTTGCTCGAAGTCTGGCTCATACCCTTCTCTTCAAGGTGTTACCAGATGATGCCAAAGGGAAAGCTTCCTTGATTCACACCCATTTGACATCAGGTTGCTGTAAGGCAGGATTTGGCCTGTGAAGCTACCAGGGTTTTCTTTGATTCTCTAATCAGGTTATCCCACATGCCTAAGTGCTGCCCCAGCAGCTAACAACCTGCACAAAGGTATTTCTGCACATTATGGGAACAGCATCCCTGTGGGATTATAAGTTTGGCTTCTTGATTTTGTTCACTTTCACAGTTAAGTGAACTCTCCTAGCACCTCCTGGAGCTTCCAGACCTTCAAAAAGTCAAACAAGATGAAGAAAAATGCCTAACAGCTCTATTTTCCTTCTTTCCTCCCCAGCTGCTGTTGCAAAACTTCTCTGTAATCAACAGGTAGAGCTGAATGCATCTTATGAGCTACACTGAGAGCTAAGGCAAGGCACAAAGAAGAAAGATGAGAAACAGCTAGGAGACGTCAGACCTAGGAGTTATGGTCAAATTCATGTCATAAGAATATGGGCCACAAATCTAGTGTGGTCTGAGGGTAAAGTTTACCATTCTTTTCCCATATTTTTGGCCAAGAGGCAGGGAGTGCCCTTCTGTTTCCAAATCCAACTAATTTTTTTGGGATTTGAAAGCATACGGAAAGAACCGTCCATTTCTAAATGGAAGGTTGGCACAATGTGTAAGGCTGAGTCTGGGCCCATGTCTCTTGAGAGCAGAACTGCTTATCCATGGCAAAGAAAGAAAATCTCACATGGGGAGAATAATGCACCCTAATTACCAACAAGAAAAATAACCCCAAGCAAAGATATACTAAAGCACAAAGAAAGAACTGAAATGACTGAAAGGACAACTGAAAGGACATCATGCATCATCTTGCGTGTTAAAACTAAGACACTTAAACATGTATAGTGCAATCAGTGGCAAAGTGGGAAGAAGCATCTAGCAAGTGGTGGTGGGAGCTGTTTGACCTCCCTAGAGCAAGACTTGTCCCTTCAGAAACCACAGAAAGCCAAAGGGAGTTGCTCTGCAGATGTTAGGTTTAAACATAGGATACAAAGTGAAAACTCTGCTGGGAAAGACTTCTGGGTTGCAAGAACCGCTGAAAACTGGAGCTGGCAAATGTTTGAGTCCTCTCCTGCAAACTTCATATCCCAGATGGCAAGGTGGCAGAGGGCTTTGGGGAGCAGAGGTGCAGTGACAGCCTATGGGCTGCAGCTCATCCCGCTGCCCTCATGCCGCAGTTTATAACCTCTCCTAACCAAACTTCGGGTGACAGCAGTAACTCACAATACCATGCCAGCACAAGGACTCTCCCACAATGACCCAGCAATGAACGCAGAAGAAAAGCCACACAGATTAGTCATTGCTTCTTCTGCATTGGCAATTCATCCCAAGCTCTAATGAACATAAATAATGTCTCCCGCACTCTGAACAGCAGACTGAGGAGAGCTCACGCTCGGGGACACGAGCATGGTATTGCTTATTTTGCTGGGAGAGGGGAGGGAAGTTGCTGGAATAAATTACATTGGCAACTCATGCAAAGGGACACAAACTCACTTTCTGTGAGCACTGCAGAAGAAACACATTTTTCGAAGTGACTGAGCAGAGATGGTTTTAAGCTGCACGAATGAAATGTGACTGTTGTGCTAAAAACAGGCACATGGTCAAATACTATAGTTGAACTGTAACTTAGTAAAGTGTGGTAAGTGACTTGCTTTAAATCTTGTGACTCTCCTTCATTTCCTCAGACAGCGAGGAGAGCAGAGCAGCAGACATTTTCCCCTTTGTGGGATATTTTTTGAGGCTTGAAAATGTTTCCATACTTAAGCAAAGACAGAACACTTTAATCTCAAGAAGTCTGGTGAATTTATAAACCTCAAATTAGATCAGGTCAATTGAAAAACTGCACTTCAAAATAATTGCAAATGGATTCATTTAGATTTTGGGTCTGAAAATATATAGTTGTATTATAAATTAAATATAAAGCAGACAGTGGTGGACGGGTTAAATGTCGAGATGCAATTTCAACACTTTCAAACACTTTTTTGGCATTATTTCTAGAAAAGGAAAATCCAAGACCTGATTTCCACCCAAGGCTCCCCAGCTGCTGTCTCCACAGATGGGTTAAATCTTGGCAAACATAATATTTAAGTCACTAATAGCCAGCATGAAATTCCTTCCTGCATATCTGAGGAGAGAACTTGGGCATGAGTTAATCCTTCTCACTTCACCTGACCAGCTGGACACATCATTAGCAAAGGGTGACACTCCTCTTCTTGCTGCTCTGAGGGGTACTTTCAGCAAGGGAGAGCACTGCAGAAGCACCTTGGCCAGTGCTCTGACCTTCAGTCCATGCTGCCATAGCTACATCAGTGTGTTGTGGCGAGAGATGTGACCCCTGACAGCCCAAAATGTCTTGGCAAAACCCCATAATTCAGACATAGTGCTGAACAGTCAGGCTTCTTTAGATAGCATAGCTTGATTTGCTGGGAGATGGAAAGGAAGATACTGGAATAAAACACATTGGGAACCCTGCAATGTTACCAGCATGCTGGTAATGGGTCTGAGCTGTGCTTACAGGCACCACTTGCACAGGGCAGACTCAGGTCCTGGAGGTTACTGTATTCAGTGGCTTTCAAATCATTCTTCTATTCCGCTCAGTTTTTAGTGGCTTTCCCAGCACAGTAGCAACACCACGGCTGGCATGCTTCTCCTCTGCTGGAATTTGCTTTTCTTGTCAGGAAAACTGAATTCAGCTTTGTAGTTTTGGACTCAGAGCAGCTGGAGGTGGATCTGGCAGAAAGTCCTTTCAGCATACAGGATGAAGGAGTCCCTTCCCCTTTGCCTGTATTAGAGAAAGGCTAGATATATTTTATGGCTTATGTTAGCAGCAAAGATAACAATGGCATGCGATTGAGTCCACAAATGTGCAATAACAGAAAGGCCTTGATGAAACTGGAACAGTTGGTTAAGAAGTGATTCTCAAATGATATACAGATGTTAAAATATGCTCTACAGTGAGAGAAGGAAGGAGCTCCATTTGTCTTATCAAGTGAAGGCTGAGGGATGGCTTTGCCGTTGTCTGAGCACATCAAAGGATGGAGAGGAAACTTAGAGAAGGCTGCTGGGTCCTGCAGGCACACAGGCTGGCCATACTACCTGCAGAAAGAATTATATTTCTAATGCTGAATGTAATTAATGTTTGGAGCAGCACAGGCAGGGACTGGATGTGACACTGTGTGACACTGATGCTCGGTGCCAGTTTAGATAAGGTCTGTATCCCTTTTTAGCACCACCAAGCTGAGAGTGATGAAGGAATGTCAGGGTTAAACAATCTGCTCTGCATTATGCTCAGTGTCCAACCACAGTCACATTGACTCCTTCCAGCTAAAAATCCACAAGAAGCCCCGTGTTGGAAATTACTTAACTACTTCCTGGCACTCAAAGCTACTCATCTTTTGTACATTCCTTGCTCTGACAACACAGAGATCTTTGTCCCTTTAAAACAGCAGTGCCTATGAATGTAAGAAATGAGGGAATTGTCCTCTAAACTGGTAGGCTGGAAGATAAAATGCCTGGACTTCTGGCTTTTAACCCAAGTGGCTGCCATATGCAAAGGATTCCCATGCTCTGTGCCTCAGTTGGCCTGTAAATAAAATTGTTGTAGAAGTTATATATTCCAGTGTGAAACTGGATATCATTAGGTTTAATAAATACTTGTGAAGTAGTCTGTGTGCCTAAATGGTTACTTAATGGAAACAAAGTATTATTAACAGAAAAAATTAAATTATTTTTATCTGTAGTGACTTGCACACATCTCAAAAGTCAACTTTGGATGGTGCAGTACCAGAGAACAGCACATGAGCTGTTATTCAGAATATTCCAATGTGTCTACAGCCATTTGCAAGAGTAAAGTAATTTAATACTAGGGAAATGTTTCTAACTTACAATTGACTTTAAGATAGTACGGAGAATAAAAAAGTCTATGCATATGAAATTTTTTCAGCAACAGTAATTATAGTTACATGGAATACTACAGTAAGCCAAACAATTGAAAGCATCCTTAGTTATGTAAAAGGACATTGTTAAATATCTTAGTAATCAGCTCCAGTTCTTTCAGCAATTTTCTAGTGAAGCTGCATTTCCAAACCTCCTCACATCTCATCTACTGCCACCAGGAAAAGGGAGCTGAACACTCCCCAGAGAATTAAAGCAGCACATTGTGCATGTCGGTGAGCAGAGCTCATACTTGCTGTTAGCACTGCCACCACACCACAGCCCAGGTATGAACCAGTATAACCACGTGAAATCGGTCACTCCACACCAGGACTGCAACTGGCCCAGAAAACATCCAACCAGGATGCTGGGGCAGGCTTTTGGAGCACTGGAGAGAAAAAACATTTGTAAAGCACAGCAGCACCAGCAAAGCACAGGAGACGAGCCTGCCTTGGCAGGGAGGGATGATCTGATAAGACAGTTTCCATCTCTGATTCCTTCAATCCAAGGAGATCCTAAGTGCACAACCAGACCTTCATTCCGAGACGTTGCAAAATACAACGCCTGGTGCAAATTGCTGATTTTCAAAGATTTCTAATTTGAAGGAAATCCCTCAAAATCCTTCCCAGAATGTCAGAGGTAAACAGTTTGTTCAAGGCTTCTGCAGCTGAGGCGAACTGGCACAGAGCTACCACGGAAATCCCTGGGCTGTGTCGCACAACAGCAGCCATGCCTCAACAGATTAGTGTTGCTTCACACCACTGCAGTCCCTACCGAGGGGGAAACCATCCCATGGCTTTGCCCAACGCAGAAAGATGTGTTTGAGGATTTGTCAGGACTCTTTTTCCAGTGAAGTGAACCTTGATAGCTTTAAAAACTATGATATTCTATTAGCTTTGCTCCCGAGGGACAGGGGGAATACACAACAGGTTTTGATAGCCTGCGCTTTTATCTATTATTAACACCCACACATCAGGTGAGAGCACCTACAGACCATACATAACTCAGGGCTCTGTGGAACAAAGTGCTCTGGGGTATAAAGCAAAGCTGCTCATTATTCCCAAGCACTTCCAGTCTTTGTGCTATTGATGTAGCTCTGCTTGCCTTACGTGTTCTCGCCACCAAATTCCTCAAAACATGATGTGCCTGACCTTGCATGCTACCCTGGGAGTTTTGCCTAAATAAAGGTTCTGTCCTGTTCCGATTACTTTCTGCGCAGGCAGCAGAATTACATGCAGCTGGGAGATGTGGCAAACAGCGAACAGATACACTCTCCTCCTTGTTTAGATACAATTGTGGACAACACAGAGATTTCAAGCTTAATTAGCAACACCAAGGAAGCTGTTAGAAAAGCATTTCAAACTGCTTGCAGTTTAAGCTGATTAGAACTTTGTGAAAACAAAACAAAATTGTGTAGCAAATTGTCAGGCTAGAATTCAAGTCAAACTGAACCACATCAAAGGAAACAAAGAAGTGACTATCGGCAAGAAGTGGGCTTTTTTCCTTTTCTTTTGGTTGGGAATTTAATTTCATAGCCTTTAATAAACCCAATGTTCCAATCCAAGCTTGCCACTCTGGCAAGGAGCTTAACCAAAATAACACTGGAACTCAGAGCTGGCGGACCAAGGAGACTATAAATTGGTCAAATCCGGGCACAATACAAGAAAAAAAAATCCAAAATTCCATTCAGTTTCAGTTTCCATTCCATTTTAGAATTTTGATGTAACTGACCATTGACATGGAAATGTTATCTTGACCTTAACTGCTAAAGCTGACTTGTGGAGGAAAAAATGACTGAGACTCTGACATCTCAGTGGTTATTTATAGTTCTCCTCACTCTCCTCTTTCTTGGTATTTTTACATTCGAAATGAGTTCTCGCCAGCCATGCATTTCCTGAAGGACTGTTCGAGCAATGTTAGAATTTGTGACAAAAAAACCATCAAGAAAATGGAACTTTGTAGGTTAAAATGGAAAACAAATTTAAGTTGGAAACTCTCGTCAATACATTAGCATCCAGCAAAGCTGCACTTGCTTTGGTTACAGATTGAACACTACCAGCCTTTTAACTACAACCTGTTTACAGCTGGCTTTTTCTTCTTCCTGTGCTCTCCAAGAGAGGTTTCCTGGAGAAACTTAAAAAAGGGGAAAGACAGAACTACTGCTCCAGAATCTGGGTTCTTTTAGAGTTTGTAAGGAAAAAAAAAAGACAGAATCCTTCCCCTTCACTCCTTGAGAATAAAAACCCCTCATCTCTCTAAGCCACATGGAAAGGCACACAATCTATTTTCCTCTGATTATTTCAAGTCACAGATAAGGGCATCTCTAAGTCGCTTCTAATAGCTACTAAATAAATTAAATATTTCAGCTGAATATCAGTTTAACAGCTCCCCCTTCTACCTTAATTGCTTAAACAAAGAGAATGCAAAGCTTCTCCTGAATATCTCATACAAGTCACAAGAGAAATTAATTTTTTCTAGTGGCAGGGGCAGAGCACTGGAAACTAAGGGTGCTTTGCTTCTGTCCTTGGTTCACCAGTGACTCAGAGAATAATTTCTGTATTTTCCTTCTCTGTTCTTCATATTATCTATGGAGTGGGTTTAGACAGCTATTAGGAGGTCTGTGATACTCTGACAGAAGTCACATCTCTACTACAAACACCAAAGTTGGCACCTGGAGCTACCAAGAAATAAACACCACCCCAAACTGAAGCAAAATGAAAACCCAAGCAAGAAGGTAATGAGATTTTGCACAGAATTTCATGGAGCTTTCACTGAAACACCTTTTGAGTGCAAGATAATGTTTTTTTCAGTGTATACGTGCAAGTTGTGAAATACAGGTCATTGCAGCAGTTCAGCATAAAAATAGCTGCTTCTAATAGATAACGTAATCCAGTATAAAGCTTGGAAAAAAACTCCCCCAAAACTCTCACAGCACTTGGATGCTGCTGCTACCCAAACTGACAGTGAGAACATGATTTGCCCAAATCCGTGATATGTTTCCTAAAGAGTTGCCAAATGCATTTATGTCCCTGATGTGAGGAGAACATCTTGGAGCCTTTGGGGCAGTGGGAGACTTATCTGTGCCTAAAATATGAGGGCTGAAAACTTTGTGGGTGCTCTGAGGTCTTTCCAAAGCGAAAAAAAGAGGGAGTTTCTTATTTCTTGAAGAAAGCCTCCTGAGTGAAACGTCTATTTTTAAAGACTCTGAAAGAACACTGGAAACCCACAGACAACCAGCACTGGCCACAGTAAAGATAACAGAAAACAAAATTTAGTGAGTCAATGTAAGGCAAGAACTGTATATACTCTTTCCCCTCTACACAAAGACTAGAAATTCCATTTTTTGGGGGGCCAGGATTTCTTCAGGGGTTTGAATTGCATTATTCTCTGAAGTGACACCCATTCTTCTATCTAGAGTCAGACTCTAATTGGAAATAAATCCAGGCTGCTGACTAAGTCCAGGGTCAAATATGTCACCTACCAGGTACTGGGATTATTTTTAGATGCAATGACATCCCTATTCTTTTCATTCAGATGACCTGGATGTTTGATTCGGTTCCTGGTCTGGGAAAGCAAGTTTGAGCCACCTGCTGAGATAAGAGTGACAAAAAAGGAAGGGATACAAAACCAGAAAATTGAGACAGCTATGTGAGAAGAACCCAGACAAGGCACGGCACAGAAAAGAGAACTTCCCAAAGAGGTCAAGTGAGATGTGAGAAAAGCGAAAGCTGGAGACTGATGTTCTGCCCTGGAAACTCATCCATCGCCTTCCTTCCTCCACTGTGAGATAATCTCCTCCACAGAGATAGAGAAGATGATTTACATCAGTCCCTCTGCTCCTCTTGCCCACCTCTGAGGGTGCTTCTGCTGGAACTCAGCTTGCTGCACAAGGGATGGCACATTATTCCTTCTAACCTTACAAAGAGATACCCACACTATAAATCAGATCCTTCCTGGAATAACAGGTGAAAAGTAAACCAGAAGCTTTGGGCTACTCTGCTGTTCAAGATACTGCTGTGGGACTGTTGGGCAGAAGAATCCTTACAACACAATTGTCTGCCGAGTTGATCCAACCTCTTGTCACTGTTCCTTTGCTCTCAATCTAGAAAAATTAAGGTTCCCTAGGGAAAAAAAAAAAAAGTTTTTCCTATTTTGTACAGACAACAAGGAGACTTGGATACAGAGATCTTGGATGGCAAAACCATTGGAATGCAAATAAGCTCAGAGTTGTATCAAGAGCAGACGGGCATGTCTGAGTAGGTGGTAATTCTCTGGTGTCTGCAGGGTTAGTCAAGGATTTTCAGAGCAGGAAACACGCACTCTAAAGTAATTTCTTTCCCTTTCATCACCATGAGAAATTTTGGATTAATTTGGAATATGAAGGACACTGGTCTGAGCTGTCAGAAAGGTTTATGTCAGAGCAGAGCAGACCAAAAATCAAGCTGACAGTTGGCATTTCTTTACCAGGTCTTTTACATCACTTGAAGAGGCTGCCCTGGATGTTATTTCAAGTTGAAAAGCACGGCAACTGAACACTGTGCTAGTCAACTGTCAGTCCCTAGTATTTACTAACCAGATTACTCCTAAGTTTGTGAAAGCAACACCAAGGCTTTCAGCCAAATATTACATTTAAAAAATGAAACAAGAGCTGAGAAAAAAAACAGCAAAACCCAGAGTGAATGGAGCTGCAGAAAAGAAGAGATTTTCTTGGGCACACACATCAGCAGCACAACCTGCAGTGTCTTGTGACAACACTTAAGAATCAACAAGCAAAGCAGAGCAGCAATGGCAGGAGAAACCCACTTGTCCAACCTCACTGTTTTCCTAGTGACACAGTTACATAAGAAATATGCATTTATATAAACACACTGAATGTATAATAGATGTTATATAACCTGTCCATTCTCCAGTCGATAGCATCCTCTCAGTGTATAGACTCTCAGGCTGAAATCACAGTGGTTACGGAATACAGAGGAAAAAAAAACATTATTGCAGGATCATTCTGATCTGTAACTGTTCCATTCCATTATGGGGATTTTCTTTCCATAACAGTGGAAAATACCATGCTCCAGTGCTTCTCACAGTACTTGAAAAGGTCTGAGATCACCTGCATCAATGGGTGTTTCTCAATGTAACTGCTGAATTGCTCATTTCCATCCTAATACAACTTCCAACTTTCCTTTCTGAGGACCAGAAGTTGCCATTTCCAAGCAAGAACATATGAACACCCAAAATAATCTGACCCTCACGTTTTGCCAAGCAGCTCATGCAAAGTAAAACTGACCCGCATCTTTGAATACCAAGTTTCTGATTTAATGGACTTATGAGAAACAACAGAAGGAAGAGCCACTCTTCATCAGGTTCTAACTATGAACCAGAGTAAGGAGAAAATGGACAAGACAGCCTGGTATCAACATGTGGCTCATGTACCTGAGTGATCCAGCTAATGCAGGCCATAAGGACAAGTACTGATGGTGTCTAATGGAAGGATCACATTTTTTTGCTGCTCTGGTGGTGCAAAGTGGTCACTCCCCACATGCACTGCCACAGCAGCTTCCAAAGAGATGAGGGACAAGGACAAAGGGACAGGGAGTGGCAGTGAAGAGTGGGGAATAAGGAAGTTATCTAGGGCTCTCTGAATCATCCTCTTTCTCAAAGTTTGCTCCTGCGCCAGCATAGTCCAGCTCTGCCCTACCTGCAAGTTTTCCTATGGAAAAGTTACTGTTGGCTCCTTCACATGCAGCATGAGTCCAGTGAGCATTGTCCTGCCAGTTCTGCAAGGGCAGCTAAGGAGTCTTGCTGGAAATCTGGCTCCAGAGAGATACAGCAGTGGAAAGCAGCCATTTCAGAAGCACATTATTAAGCCATCAGACCAGTAGCTACAGGATCCCCACGGAAAAGTTGATCCAGGCACTTTGTATAATTACTTGAGCCCTCCCAGTCATTTATTCCCCTTTGTGGTTGGCAGGGAAAGTCAATATCTTCTGGAGCTGCAAAGTCATAGAGCTTTTTAAGAAGCCAGGTTTGTAGGTGAAGACATTTCCCTTTGCAAAAGGAGTACACACTGCCCAGCAGCCATCCAGGCTAATGCAGCGAGTTCAAATGAGCATGGCAGGCAGGCAAGTCTAAGCTTTCCATTTGCTTTACCTACATATGTTTTAACACTCACATTTTTAGATGAAGAGGCATAAAAATAGTTTAATTGTGCATATTGCCTACAGTACTGCTGGACTCCACCTGTGGGAAGGAACTGGAGTTTAAGTTTTATTAAAGTTTCACATGTTTCCAGGAGGTTGGTAATTATCCTGCGTGTTTTATACAGTATTTCTGGCTCCAGGGTCTTTCTGCACTTTTCTGAAAGAAACCCAACACAAAAAATATTTGAGCCGAGACCTGGAATGTGCGACTGAAAATGAGGCACTCACTCCAGGGTTCATCTAAACCCACATATCCTTGTTCTTACCAGGCTTTGGAAAGCACTTTGAGATCTGATGGTAAGAAAATACAGCCTGGATACCAAAGGCTTGTCTTTCCCATTTAGTTCTCCTGCCTCTCCTGCTTTGAACTCCACTGTTTGCCTGGCATTCCTGTGACTAGAGCTGATCTTTTTAGGGCCGAATGGGAGAATTAATTCACTTTGGGTACAACCCTCCTTTTAACTACCAAATGCTTACAGTCACACACTGCAAAGCATTCTCAGGGATAAGGTGTTCTATATTTTAGGGTGATTAATTCAAACCACCTTTCCTTAAAGACACTTCAAACCAGCAGCTTGAGTTGGGGTATGTTCAGCATCCTGGAAAAAAAACCAAAGCAGCCCATAGTCTCCACAAGATGGCTTGAAAGAAGGCCAGTTTTTGAAAACAGCATCTTTTACCTCTTCTGACCTAGATAGCTGACTACCCCAAGCACAACCTCCAAGTCATTTTCTTGTGCTTCTTGAGCAAAGGCAGACAAATCTCCAGAGGCCATAAATCATTGTTCTTCAGTGGTATCAGCTGGAGTTAGTGACATCTGGACCTGCTGTGGCAATGGTCTAGCAGGAGGAATGTGTTAGCTAGTGCCATGTACAGAACACAAGGATCTTGTCAGTACACTGTGTGCATGCTTCCCACCATGCTTCAGCTCTCTGCTCTCATTTGGGAACGTGACAAAAAGAAAACCAAACAAGACACCACTCCTTCTACTCCAAATCCACAGTTTGTGAGGTCCTTGGTGCTATACCAGCATTGTTTCTGTGCAGAATCCCTGGCAGCTGATCCACTTAGGATTTTTAGTGCTTTACAGGTTTGACTAAGTCAAGACCCCAATCACGGTGCCCAGGCATGGCCTGAACACATCAAGAGGATGTGTTTCCACTAGCTAAGGCTCCCTTAGCTGGCTATACAGAAAGCTCAGATCCTTCCTAAGGAAGGCACTTTGCTGGATGAATCTCCACCTGGAGATAAAGGTGGTGTGACAGAAGATGATGGTTTTGTTCCTGAACAAATAGATGGCCTCACAGCTGGGTGTGTTAAACCACTTCTGCTCAAATGAGTCCAGGATGTTCATCAGTCCATGGCTCTCCATTGTGCTGCTCTGACATCTTACTAATCCTCTAAATTTAATCAGTGGATTTTTTTTTCTTTGTTATTAATAACAGACTAGAGATAAGCATCAAGTACTGTCAGACATAACAGCTCTGCAGTACCACACTAGGAATCGGTCTCAGCCATGCTCGTTCACAGGGTTTCTCCTGTAGGGACAGTTGCATTGGTCCCAAAAATGTGGTTGGGGGACAGATGGTTTATCCCAGGTTACCATAGCAGGGAGTATTATGCAGAAGCCATTAATGAGCTGTGTGATTTAATGACATTTCATGGTTTGTATAACGTGTGGCAGTTACTCCACATGTCTGTATGAAATAAAAACTTCAGTGCATAAAATGTTTTCCAGAAAGACTTAAGAATTGCTTCAACAGGAGTGAAAACTAGTTTACCTTACTACAGTATAAATTGTTAATTAATCCACCATGCCCCTGGAAAGCGACAAGCTCACTCTAGCTGTTACTGTGTAGATTATATGAAAGTCTAACTGACATTTTCAAAGCTACTGGTCAAGCCTACATCTGCAGCAAGTAAAGGGCTCAGAATCACCATGCAGAGTAGATGCTAAGGCTTTAAAACTATGGACAGAGCTTGAAGGTTTACTATTCCCCAAAAGACAAAACTGCAGTGTAAAAGAAAGTGCAGTCCTAATGTGAGATCTTTCACAAATAGAACCAGGAGAAAAAGATGTGAAAGTTCCCTTGGGAAGAAAGTGGGAAGCATCTGCAACAGCTGATACAGAGTGAGGGGAACCTCTGAAACTAATCTGAGTTAGTTTTATGCATCTGTAAATCCATTTCTGTAAGCTTCAACTTTACAAACCTTTTAAATTATTCAGTGTCTATTGGATGTTACAGTTACTTGCTGTAATCTTAACACAGTTTGAACTAATGTTGATGATATTACATTAAGGTGTTTGGAGTACCAGGAGCCTCTAACGATGCCCTCTGTCAATAATACACTGCTGCAGAGAAGAGAACATGTTCTCCCTTAGCAGTTCTTGCTAGCCTAGGAGTTGGTAAGGTGCAGAAGAGAATTCCAGCTAGGGGAAGCTCCCAGCACCCCAAGACCAAGGTCATCTAGTCAGCTAAGCCCTCTGAAGTCACTCCAAGCAAGTCTCAATGAACAAACGATCAACATAAACCAGTTTCTCAGGAATGTATAACTTAGGCACAGTGAAGCAACTCAAGCAGAGCAAAAAATAGACATAAGGCAATGAAGAATTCAGAAGTGAAGCCAGGGCTGTGAGATATGGACCCAGAACAGTGTTCAAATAGCTCAGCCCCTGCTACTTTAAGCTAATCAGATTTTCTTCTTTCCTTCCTCCTTGCTTTAGTGTACCGTCAAGTGTTTTGGCATGTTTGAGGCCAGCTAGCAGAACTGCTGGATTATGGATCTAGGAGCTAAGGAAGCACCAAGGGGAAGGACTGCCAGGCACCTGGAAGGACATAATGATACTCTAGGCAAGAGGAGGAAAAAGGCATTTCCCAGCTGGCTCCCAGAGCCCAGACATTACACAGTGTAAGAGGTAACTCAAATGCCAGGAAAACATCTCAGGAAAATGTGGACAGGAAACCTCAGGGTTGAATGCAGCTCTAGCAGCCTGGTCATGCCACTCCAAATAGCTGGTGTCACAGAGGGGCACAGGGTAGCTCACCTGCCCATCCATACTCTCTATGGGGTAAAAGCAGCACCACAAGGCCATTTGCCACACTAGGACCTCCTCTCTATGAAACAGGCCAAGAATTCCTTCTTTTGGCAGACCCGTGAAGGACTCTTTACATTTTCCTCTTCATTTCCTACAGATGCTGCCATTTGGCACACACAGCTGACATCACCTACGCATGCCCCTGAGCTTTGTAAATTCCATCTAGGAACAGCATGTTAGCTCAGACATGCAAGATGAAGCCAATCCAGAAAGGAAGGAAAGTGACCAAAGAAGAACCCCATTTTTAAAATCTTTAGCAAGGATTTCAGAGGGTAATCTCTACCCTACGTTTTTATATGCCAGGATATTTTCTGGAATTACTTACGCTTTAGATCCCATTCACTTCCTAAAAGAAGTTATTTTTTTCACCAAAACCTGCTGAAAGAGAAATCTATTGCAGAATGGGGCAGCTGCACCTTGCAGATATGCACAGCTGAAGATGTTTTATGTAAGACTCCCCCTGACTGTGTGGAGAGCTGTTAAGATGTCAGATCATGGTTTGTTGCTCTCAGGGAGGCTGCTGCAGCACTCAGTCAGAACAAGTTTACGTCTTGGAGGAATTAATTTGTCTGAATAATGTCATCCTGGTTAAACAAAATGTTAGGGAAAATATTGCAGCGTTCTGGTGCACCTCCCTGAACTGATGCCTATATATGGGGATTAGCCAGCGTGAAAGGGATCCTGCTGAGTCAAACTGGATTATAGCAGTATTATTTTATAGAGACAGTAGAAAAAAGGAGGGAGGAAGGAGCTAGGGAAACCTTGCAAAAACATCAGCTGTTTGACATGTTAAAGCAAACAGCATAGATGTGAAAATGCTGCCTGCTTACACAAGTGCATCAGAGCTGGGTCAGCTGACAGCAGTAATACAAAAATAAGTTTTTACCCCTTTTAGCCCTTCAAGCAAGCCAGCTCCCAGAAAGCAAGGTGGACTGCCAGGCATCAGGAGATGTGTTTGTGTTCCCATGATGGCACCCTGGCAGTGGTGGTGATGCTCCCTACGTGGGGAGGATGTCCTGGAGAGCCTTGCCAGGCCTTCCAAATTGCCCAAACAGCACGTAAGGGGGCAAATGAGCTTGCAGACTCAGCTCTCAGAGCCCTTGGGGAACTGGTGCAGATGGCAGGAAGGGAAAACATGTAGGTTTTCAATACAGTCCCTGAGGTGCCTCCATTTATCATCACCAGGCACTCACACAATCATTTATGTGGTGATTGTTCAATGCTGGCTGGAGACAAACGGGACAACTCCTTGTACATCTTGTTTGCAGATTTGGATCTGCAGTGTGCTCTTAGAACACGCCTGGAGGGCTGATGTCCTCTCCCTCTCTTTCTCTCTCTCTCTCTTCAGCAAACAGCTTGACCTTACAGTAATGGCATCAATTCCTCTGCCTGCCTTGCTCTGGCCCAGCAAATATTTACCTGTGCAAATAAGAGATGCCTACATCAACCCCCTGCAGGGCACGGATAGAAGACTGGGTGAATATCCTACAGCTGTGATCAGTGAACAGTACAGAGGACCCAAGGGTGGGTGAAGATCACCCCTCCGCAACTAAGTCATTAAAGGACAGACCCTATTTAAGCACATAAAAGCAGCAAAACCCAGGCAGAGGAAGAGGTGGCACATTTTAGGCCAGAAAGAGCTGCCACAGTATGAGGCAAGGCTTGTGCCTCTCTTTGTAGTGCATCTATTCAGCAAAGCTGGTCTTGGTGGATCAAAACCCCTGTGCCTGCTCCTCCTGGGAAGTGTCAGTCTAACTGAGTGTGGTGGATTGTGCTAGAAGATGTGCTTTGCAACACTGAGCTGAAGACCGCTGTGGTAGCAATGGAAAAACACTCCTCCATCCTCCACTGCCCAATGCCAGAATATCCAATGCAATGCTATGCTAGTTGAAGCTTACAAACACATGGTTTGAAGGAAAAATTCAAATGGCTTTGAGTCATGGGAGTATAAAAAAATTCTCAAAAAACCAAATAGAACATATCAGTCATGTTGTAACTTAGAAAGCCAAAATTTCCTCCCAAAGACAGCAGTGAAACAGTTTCCAAGATTCCAGGACGCATCTCTGTCTGGAGCTAATAAAGACATGTTTTTTAATCCAAGTTTCAAGCCCAGTAAAATCCATTTCTGACAATAAGAACTCAGCCAGCCAAAGAAATCACACCACACCTTCCTAACCCACCTTTTGCTCACAGGTAGTATTGCAGCCCATCCAGCTCACCCCTCCAGCATTGCCATGCCCATCGTGGGGCCCACTGCACACCTCCCATGGATTAAGATCCTTTTCCACCTCCTTTTTGCAGTGATCTGTATTAGCCCTGTGTCTTTCCAAGTGAGAAGGTGGAGCAGGCTTTCCAAGTGGGAAGGTGAAGACTGGTGGGAAGACAAGTGCAGTCCTGACCCACATCATCCCAGTGAACACTTCCATGCCTCCCCTGACCCCTCTGGCACATCCCAGGATATTTTCTGCATGCTGGCTTCAGATGGAGTTGCAACAAGACCTCTTCCTGAGCAGTCTCTTCTGTCACATCTCCCCTACATCTCAGAAAGGGCAGTTTTGGAGTGGTTTTGCCCTCCAGTTGAGGCAGTTTCAGAGCCCGGATCCACTCATCTCCAGCACCCATTTTCTAACCAGGTAAAACAATGCAGGCATATTGCAACTCCACTTTTTCTTCCTGGCTGTGTCAAAGAAAACAGTCAGAACTGACTTTTCTGGTGGAGTCAGTCCTGAACAAGAGTGAATTAGAGCATGACTAAACAACCAGGCCATGTGGGAGCTATAGGTGGAAGAAAACCTACTTTCTAGGTACTCAGATACTGCTTGCCTTAAATACACCGAGCAAAGGTGACACCAGCACTGGGGTGATTGCAAGAGGTGTTGGTAGGGCTGGTTAAAATATCCTTCCCTAGCAGGTACCAACAAGTCTCCACCATCACTCCCAAGACACATGCATGTCTGCCCAAGCACATGGCTACATGAAGTTATCTGGGATGAATTCCACCACCAGCATCAGACCCATTTAATAGGAATCCCCTTGTGCTCCCTTAAAGAAATAGCAGTAAAAACCAAAACAACCCCCCACACTCCCTGTGTGTAAACATCAGCAAAAAATAGTTTAATATATTTTGCAAAAGTAAAACCAGAGTAAATGCTTTGCTTCCAACACATCAGGAACATATTATTACCACATTGTCTTCAGTGATTATTCAAGCAATGCATTTAAATGTTCAGGGAGAAGAATGTTTGCTAAAATATTGTTATGTAACATGGGGAAAATGACTAATTCTGCCCTTGATCTTTTCCTATTTTGCTCCAAATAAGAGTCATTAGAACTCATTCTCTGGTTGAAGCAGCAGCACAGCCGAATTCTGACCCAATTCCCCTGATGGCTTTTACAGTGGGCCGACCCTATCCCAGGCAGCTGAGCTATTCCAGAATTACTGAGCATAACTGTCTTCTGAATCAGTCCTCCAGGGCTGCACATTTCCAAAGACAGGTGGAATAAACAGCACACATTTCTCCATGCTCCCTGCTGACAGAGGTCAGTGATCATTTACTTCCCGTTCCTCATGACTTGTGAGGAGTCTGGAGCCTTACACACGAGCCAAGTGGGACCAACTCCATCCAGCAGTTGTGCATACTTTAGCAACTGCTGATTCATGGACTGGGTTTGCTACATGAATTCCTCTCCTGACAGCAGATGCAGAAGATGAAGACCTGTTCTGTGTATCCTTATTTCCAGTCCATTTGCATCAACAGTATACATAAAAGACAAATAGACCTGTCTGTTCTTACAGACACCTGCGAAAAGCTGCCATTTCCCTATCCAAGTGGAAAAACAAAAAAACCCAAAAAAACTCCCAACAACCAAGCAACAACTACAAAAAAAAGAAAATTAGAGGTTGAAAAACTTTCAGTAGCCTTTTTTAAGTTGTGACCCAATCCAATCTGTACTGGACTGAGACCTGTCCTGCATATATAGAAAGAAGGTTACACTGACCCTGGGGTATATTCACAGAAGAGCTCTAGTTACAGCCAGTAAGAAAAAACAATGTTGTTTAAAGCCTCAGAAATGCCCCTGACTTCCCCTCCTAAATGAAAAATTTGCATGGGAAATGCCTGATCCTGCTACACTTTTGAGAATCAGCTTTTCACTAGTGGGGAGGGAAAGAAAAAAAAACCAGTCTGTTCTTGGAGTTTCCTTTCAAAGGTTTTAGATTCTAGCCTTCAAAACATGTGATTTAAGGTTTTCATTTTGGGGGATAACTAGGGTGAAAACAGAAGTTCTCAATAATCTTCAGCTGAAATCCATTTCTTGGGCAACTTTGTCCCTAAATGACTGGAGAGGCAGGCATGGGCTTTAGCTCTCACAGGACTGTGATGTATCACAGCTCAGGTATCTGCAGTCCTCATCAGGCTGGGATTGTGTCTTTATCCTTCCTATAACCTCCAGCTAGGAGCATAATACTATGCATGATTAGATAGGCTGGACAAGTCTACATCTTGCTTAGCTAGGAGTTAAGAGGGAGAAAATTTATTGGAATCAAGTATTTGGGATTTATCCAGATATTTCCACAGAACATTGGGGCCAACCCCATAACATTCTCTCCCTTTTCCTAAGACTGACGTTCAAAGGCACTCATGAAGCCCTGTCACTGCATTAACCCCTACCAGTGAGATTTACCCAATCTGCCACAGAGATCTTAATTGTCACCCACTTGCCACCTGTAACAGCACTTCTGTTATTTTTAATTAACCACAGCCAAAATAAAATTACCGGCTCAATCCTCAGTGAGTCTGACTTGAATCTGTGTCCCCTCAGTAACAGCAAGGTCTGCTGTAAATGGAGGAAAATGCATCAGCCTGCTAAGGGACAGTGAGGCAGAAAGTCCCTGACCATACCAGGAAGTTTTGGAAGGCAAACTAGGCTCCTTCTCCAGCTAGAACACCAGGGCTTATTTTGCAATTAGGCAAGAGAAGATAAAGGGACAAGCAAATTTCCTGCTGTGATGGGGCATTTGCAATGCAGTCCCTATAACTGCATCTCATTCCTAGCAGTACCAGTCTACACAGTGCTGGGTTATTATGTAGTGTCTTGGACTGCTTGGAGGTAATAAGCATTCACCGAAAATGGACTGCTATTAGCCACTGGCAAAAGCTGATTATAATAGTGCCAGCACTGGAATATGTTTTCCACCCATTTACAAGAGGAGTAAAATAACAGAAGGAGAAAAAAAAATCACATTTGCCAGTGTTTGGAGCGTAGTGTGCTCTACATACAATTATCGAGAGAATGACAGGAAATTGACCCATTTACTCAGAAAAGTTCCTATCGTGTTCTGCACTATTTCATTTCATGCCCATTTGAGAACAAGTCATTTCTCTTCAGGGCAGAAGATAAATTGTCAGCTCGTACACACATCCCTTTTCATTGCCAGGCACAAAAATATCACAAAGAAACATTTTCCTGCCCTCTGCTTAATTTTCTTCTTCTTCTTCATCTTCTCTAATAAATGGTGCTAACTATAAAAGTCAACAGACTGTAAATAAACTCAATTCTATTCCTACCTTACCTTATGATTGATTTTTGGACATAATGTATTCCACCCACAAGGTCTCTTGTCTGATTCAACTGCTTTTCTCAGCACCAGAGAAAAATCAGATAACCTCGGTGGAATAGCTTCATGTAAAAACAGAAACATTTGGCAACTACAGTTTTCCGAATGGCACATTGCAATAGAGGCTACAGAACACATCAGTGCCCAGCTCTGTGTCAGCATGGGGAGAGCTCTGGGCATTTAGGCAGAGGGGCTGCCAGCAGGGCCATTTCAGAAACAGCAGCATGAAGAGGTGCCTAGGTTATATATGAACGCCTCAGACAGGGCGTGGGGAAACCCCAGGCATCTTCCCAGCTCTGTCCTTGGACTTACCCTGCCCATTTCAGCCAGCCACTTCTCCTCTCACTCTGAATGGGCTTGACAGAGGGCAAAAGAACAACTGGATCACCATCATGGACAGAAAATTTACACAAAAAGGACCTAGAGAGCTGAAGACAGCAAGGTCCACAGGGAGAGGCAGCATGTGCATGTGAGAAGAAAAAAGGACATAATGAAAATGTCTATCTATGTCCTAAGCTCAGGTTTCTAGAGAATTGAGCTTGCTGTTTCTGCTCCGTTCAAGTGGCAATGCTCAGCTCTGGTTAATCAACACAGAATTAAACAGCATCCCTGATGGAAGTGCCAGCAGTCTGGGTTTGCAAGAACACAGGTGTCTCCTGTGCTGTACAGCTGGAGAAATGCTAATGTAAGGATGAGCCTTGGGCACGGAGGAGCCAGCATGGCAGTAATTTTGTACTCCCCAGCTCCTGTCAGACCCATCAAACACCATTCCAGTCCTCAGCTGGTTTCTTTGTTCCCTCACACCAGTGTCTTGAGGTTTAAATTAGAGCAGCTCCACAAAACCTGTTCACACAACTTTTCCTGCAGCTGGCATGCTGGCCAGCACACCCCAGCTTATCCTCCAGCCCTTGCTCTGCAAGGTGTAACTTCTTTCACCTGTCCACAGTGCACACAGTGCTGAATGCACTGCTCATTTGCCCTGGAACTTCATATTCAACCTAATCACTCAGCATAATGCTTTCACCTGAATAGTAACTGTGCTCTTCCATTTTAGAGCCTCATTTCTAGGAGTGAAAATTACCAATCATTTGGAGCAGGAAATGAGATGGGGAAGGGAGGCCAAAGTCAGAACCAGCCTCAGTAGTTGCAGCACTCCAATCCTATACTGAGCACAACAAAACTTATGTTATGCACAGAAACCAGTCATGGAAAGTGTTATTCTGGCTTTGACTATGGTGGAGATATGTGATGGAAAACCACAGAATATCAGCTTGGGAAGGACAAAGGAAAGAAGAGTCTTTCTTCACAAAGAAGCAGAAGATTCAAGGTTCTGCTAATTCACATCTGGAATACTTCCCCTCTCTCCTCCAAACCTGCTCCCCAGGTAGTTAAAAGGGATTAGCAGAGTAACAAAAGGAGGAGTTTCCAGGTCACGAATCATATGGAAATTAAAGTCAAAACCAAATTGTTTGGATCTGGTCTTTGTCCCACGGAAAGGCTGTTTGCTTCTGCCTAGTACAGAGCCCAGCTGCCTCTGAAACCCAGCGTCTGCATATGCCTACAGGGAATGTGAAAAAGAGGGAGAGAGAAATAAAACAGCTCCCTACCTCACAGTGACAGGGTTTTGTTCCTCTCTGGCCAACAGCATGGACCTCTAGACATGTGCAAAAGAACAGCAGAGATCATTACGTGCTGGGGAATAGAATTGCTATTCCCCTCTGTAAGGGCAGCCAGATTCACTCAACTCCCTAGGAAAAACAGTGGAAGCATTACGAGACACTTTACCTTCCTGTCTTCATCAGCCAAGGAAAGAATTTCCTGTGCCTAATTACACATTTTAGCACCAAGGTAGTGATTGTCCTCTTAACTGCAAATATCTGCCTCCAGCCTGGGGGAGAGCCCAGTTCTGACCACAGAGCCTTGGGCCCTAGCACTGGGTGGCTGCAGGACAGGATGGTGATCCCTCACCTCCTGCCTGTGGTGCACACATGGTTATGGGAACATGACCTTTTCTGAAATGGGATCCAAGATTGGAGGTGCCAGCTCCTGACTGTGTGCAAACCCCACCCAGTCCTCCTCCCAGCTGCCCACCCTGCCTGATCAAAGCCCACAGAGGCCTTTGGGTCTCTCAGCTACCCACAGGAGCTGAACTCTTCCCTTAAGGCCAGATTCAAAGCCCACCAATCCATATATCTGTGGCATTTTTTCCACTGATGGGATATAGCTTCAGTTTTTATTCAGGTAATTGCTGCATATCCACAGACCAGGCTCATTGGGCTCACTCTTGGTCCTTCAGAAGATAACCAAATTCTTTCTAACACTGAGAAAAAGAAGCCAGGGCTCTTCAAATATGTGCGCCACTCCTTCACCTTGCTTCCTGTTGCTTTGTTTATAAATGCTGAACTATGAGGTTCACACTGCTGCCATAGCCCTGAAGCCTCATTGATTGCCACTCAAGAGTGAGAGCAGTGAAGTGACCCATCCACCATCTGTGCAGGAGCAAACTCCCTTGCACACAAGGAAATTTGCCTCCCAACTCTCCACCTCGCTTCATACATAAATGCTCAGCTTCTCTCAACATGGGAAAAAAAAAAAAAAGAAGGAAGAAAGAAAACAAATATCTTTCTCTGCCAATACATACATGTGTACACATGCAAAAATACTTAGGAAAAATTGAAGAATCTGTAGATGGAGGGGTTAGTGCCAAATTTTAAAATTATTAAACATTATGTACAAAGAAAACATAATGAGCTCCTACGGGATGTAGAAAAAATTACCCATGAATGAGAGGAAAATGGATAACCACTCCTGGGTTTGCCACTGGTGAATTATTTAATAATCACTCCCCAGCAGATGGAATATATTTATCCACCCCATTGGAGCACACTTTGCAATTTATTTACACTGCTTTAAAATATGATTATTTATTTAAAAAATAAACAAGGTATCCACAAGGGAAAAGGGAAAGAAACAAGCTTAGAGGGGGGAAAAGTATGTTTTGAGCTTTTCAGTTAATTTTAGGGAATTTCCACTAAAATTCACTTGAATCTTCCTTACTTCTACTTAAAAAAACCAGAAATTGAAAATTTTTTTGATTCTATGTCTCGTGTCTTTCATTAGCCACATTGTCTTGGGCACAACAAATCTGATTCAGCTCCTATTAATTGCAAAGAAAACATTCAAATTTGGATCAGTTGGAGCAGGCCCATAACTTAGACCAATTTGTCTTATGGGATCCAGTCCCTTAGCTAAGCTAGAGTGACTCTAACCCATGGCCCAAACAGCACTCAGCCTTGGCATTTAATTAGCTACTTATTCTAAAATGCAAAGGGTGCCATTTAGCAAAGTTTGAAAATGCAAAAGGTACCCTTTAGTACCATAAAAGTGCGTAAGTGTACTGCCTGCTCCCAAAATTAAAATAGCAGTTGTGAGCAAAAGGCTCTGCCCACTCAACAGCAAAGTGTGCTACTGATAATTGCAGACTGATTTGGACAAACTTGAGGGAAAGTCCAGGAAAGGAAGGAATACCTTTCCCAGGCAAATGCCAAATAATTTCAGATTGAATTCAGGCTTCCAGATTCTTCCTGTGCAAGTCTCTGTGTTTGTATAGGTATACATTAGCCATGGAGAGCTGCACAGAAACTCTACTACCCAGCTGGGCACAGATGTTTTTAGGAGCTAGAAGTCATATGGGAGAGAGGAGGTCATGAGAAACCCCACAGTGTAACACAAGCTTATAAAACAACAACCCCAAGACCCAAACCACTGCTCCCTCACCAAAGAAAAAACTAGTCACTGTTGGTGAAACCTCTTCACAAGTTTTTCAACAATTCATTCTGATTTTCTTTAAAACCGGTGAAGTTTATTTAAGTATCTCAAATGTCAGAGAGTCCCATGGTGAAATCATCAATGGTTATTAGAGACATAACACTTTCTAAAGTGACTAAAGAATAAGATGGCTTAGTGGTAAGAGTTTAAATCTCATTGTGGAGAGTGGCTTAGCAAACCAAAAGCAGCCAATTCCTCAGTCATTTATGTGCTTTTGAAAATGTTTCTCCAGGTCCTGATGATATTTTCTCTCTCACACCTTGCTTCCCCTCCCCAGACCAAGAAATCTGCAACTAATATGAATTAAGAATAGACATTTTGGAGAAGATTTCACCTTAAAAAAAAAAAAAAAAAGAAATCTGATAGACTAAAATCCATTTGCAGGCATGGATGTCAATGCTTTACCAGCCAGCTAGTTCAGCAAAAGGGCTGCTCTATAAATAATCTGGTATAGTGAATGCTATACATCCTTAAAGTTAAAATGGACTACTAGAATACCATCTCTTAGTTCAGACTGAGGAGAGAAAATCAATGTGTCCTCCTTACTAGGAAAAGGCTCAAACATAAGCAAATCCTCTCTTGAACTGGGAGTGCTGCACTTTCAACAAAAAATCCAAACTGACCTTTAAAATCTTAACATCCTGGAAAAGTAAAAGCAAGTTCACTGTATATTATTTCTGGAAAGAGAGAGATCAGATTTCAAAAATTACTTCCACCACAACAATCTAACACGTGACAGACAGGACAGATGTGCATGCCTCTGCTGGGATGTGGACAATACAGACAGGGAGCAAAGTCCTCCCTACGCCCTCCTGAGAAGGCAAGATGGAAATGTCAAACACCTCGTGTGGAGTTATGCACTCATTTATTTTAAAGACAGAAAGGATTAAATACATCTACATAAAGGAAAGAAAAAGTGTTTAAACAACAATAAAAAAAAAAGATTTAGTGGCATTAATAAAGAACTCCCTTAAACCAGCATGTCACCATTAAAGTAATTAATAGGGCATGCAAGACATTTCAGTGGAAAGTGAGCAGTGCTCGCATTAGAGCCTTTTAAGTTTTCACATGACCTCAAGACAGACTACGGCATTCCTGTGCAAAAGTACCCTCTAAAAAAGAGATGGGGGCATTCAAGTCTATAAAAGAGTGATTTTAAAATTTAAATGATATGGTCTAAGTCTAAAATGCAAAGGTTAAGGGAATATTAGAAGGGCAATAATTCTATCTGATTAAACTTTTATCCAAAGTGACAATAAAATGTTCAAAATGAATTAAGGATTTTATTAACAGATGCAGAGGCTCTATAAAAGAGTTTGAAATCTAAGTACCAGAGAGGAGAGGTTTAATTTTTTTTTGTCTGGATGGAGGTGATATTGCTATAAAACTTTAATCTTATTGCCATGCCATACTGAAAGTAAAACTGTCAGAGGTAATAGAGCAAATCAGGACTGCTTTTTCTCCCTGCTCCGTGTTGCAAGGGCCTCTTTCCAGAATATAAGAATATGCACATTCTATGTATGGCATTGATCCTATAGGTGACAGACACATGTGGACAGGTTATGGGCTGATGATTCACCTGGGTTTCTGCTGGTTGCAATAGTCTCAAGGTGGTAAGTACAGGCAAATTATATGGACCATTTCAAATGAGTACCGAGCAAAAATTGGTGCTATGCCACCAGGGACTCTTCAGAACATTTCAGCCTTTCCAAAACAGAATTCACCATTTCAGGACAGTTTCAGACATTTTACGTGTTTATTAGTACTGATATGTAGAGGATAACACCGATTTCTGAGCCCTTCAACAAAGGCATTTCACTACTTTAGAATGATCGAGTTTAAGCCAGCCATAAATCTGTGGAACAGAACAAAAACCAAGACTTTTGTGAAAATTATTACTAAATGCAGGACATAGATGTGACTTCAAGCAGAGCTCAGCTCCATCAGGGCATTTAGTAGCCATGATTTTGGCTATCACTAATTTTTCCTTCTGTTTTGCTGCTGCTAAATTCTGGCAACTTAGTTGCCTTGGTGATGGCTGCAGTGCCTGTGGCAGATGCCGTGGAAGACATCCTGTGAAGTGGTTTGGCTTTTCCGGGAACTCTTGAGCCTTTTGCATGTTGGCAGGAATGCTGTGCTGCCCACCCGTGCCTGTTCCACCACCCTCTGACCCGCCAGTGTCAGCACTGGGCACAGCCTGGCCCTAGCCTGCCCCTGGCACACCCTCCCAGTCAGGACCCAGGGCTCAACCCCTCTCAGTCCCCACAGAGCCCCATCGTGTTGCATCTGCCCCCATTTCCTGCTGAGGAGCCCAAAAGGCACCTTCAGGGATGCCCACACCCTTGCTTGGCCCTGCAGCATCCACGAGAAAAGCACAGCTCCAAAGAGGAGCAACCGACTGCAAATTGCCAGGGAGACTAGAATGTCAAACAAATATTTTTCTTTTCACAACAGAACATAAATATTTGGCAGCACATTTAATTAAAAAAAGTCTAGAAGTTACTCAAAGAGATTGGAGAATGTTGCTATGATGTTCCTTTGCTTCCTAAAATATGGCCAGTCACAGATGGCTTGCTGTAGGAAATATTAAATACATTTTTAAAGTGTTGTCTGGTTTGAACACAGATTGCATTTACACAGATACCTTTATTGGTGGAATGCCAAGATACTGTACTGGTTCAAACACGACCTTAAACAAAAAATACTTTGTCAGAGCTAATGGAATATTCATACTTAAAATCTCAATCCGTGATAACATCTGAGAATTAATTTACATTTCAACACTGTTATTTCCCCCCTCTTGCTATATTTCCCTTCACAAACAAGGGAAAATATCTGGGTTTGGTCAGTAGCGACTTTTGAGTTTTGGCCACAATAACCATTACTTTTTAAATCTCTGAAGCAGTTTGAAAAAACACCTATGTAAAGAATATTAAGTGACATGAGAATCTGGAAGGCCACTCAGTGTTAAAGAGTCAAACAGCAAGGTTGCAAATACAATGAGCTGCAGCATGAAACACATTAGTAGATTGACTTCAGCAAGAAAATTAAAATAAAAAAAAACCACAAAGACTTTTTTCAATGGCCAGCATCTGCATGAGCACATTCCTACAGTGACTGAAGGCTACCAAATCTGTGCTTTATAACCTCAGACCAAAGAGGTCACAAAGATTCTTGGTGTATTTCTTTCCCCTCCATAAATCTCCATTTTGAACAAGAACAAAAGCCTTTGGAAACATGGGCATGTAGCATAAAAACTGTTACCAGTTTCTAACTCCCTGCACTTATTGCACTGCCTCAGAGAGCTGCATGGTAAGTCTGCTCCAAGTGTTACAGCATCAGGTTGGTGTGGAAAACTTACATGGTGCTTCTATGTCAAATGTTTGTCAGGAAACAGCAGCCAAGGAAAAGCAGGGACAATGCTGTGCAGATCCCACCACTCATTTTAAACAATCCAGATGTCCCAGCAGCTCCATGCTCACTGATGTGCGTGGTGCCATCCCTGCCTAAACCACACAGAGTCCTGGCAGAGATGGGTGCACACCACGGACCTCAGGTCTCACTGACCACATCAACCTCTCTGCTCCTGTGAAGGCTGTTACCTACCAGTGCACAATAATCTCTTATCCCCAGCAAACGCCACAGCATCAGAGCTGAGCTATAATCTGGTTTTCCTTCTGCCCAAAAATACCCCAGCGGATGATTTATCTCTTCTGTCAATATTGTACTTGGCCCACAGCTTTGTAATCAACGCAGATGAGATGAAACAACAGTCTTACAATTTGCTTTGTCCCTACGTGAGTACCAAACACTCTCCATACTCTTAGAATCAATAAACTTTTTCTCCTGTCACCATTCCCATTTGTTGCGCTTTCCTTAGGCTGGCATGATTTTGTTTTTTTTCCTAACCAGAAATCTCCCAAGCCCGCTGGGGGTTTTGTGTGCGTGATGGCAAGTTAAACAGTTTTCCCCACTGCAAACAAACATCGCACGCAGGCAAATCATGTCCTGGAGTGAAGAGCAGAGGCAGACACTAGAGGGAGGATCGACTCACAGACTGAGCTTTTGCCAGAGCAAATTCCTTGGAGTGTGGCTTCACCAAGGAGACGGCTCAAGTGGCATGCTGCAAGAGTCTGCTGGCCTCCCTGGCACGCAGGCTTGCAAATCACTGTCTGGACTGAAGGAAGAGGGCATCTGGAACTGAGAGTGAGCAAGACAACACGTTGTTCTCTGCAAGGCTGCTCAGAGGAAACCATACCTGTTAAATCCAAACACTCCCATTCCAGGACAGATTCGGCTCTGTTACCCACAGGTATTGCAGCCTGGCTGAAAGGCCTATGCTTTGCCAGCAGTTCTGTGCAGGAGCACTGGGAAAACAACCAATATTTAATGGTTTGTTTACTTCAGTGAGTTCCGATTTTTTAATGTCTGGACACTGCAGTGCTTTGACGTCACTGCATTAGAAACGACAGAGCTCCATAATACACAGATCTGATGGAAACACACACCTAAATTACAGGCCCAATTTCAAACAAATCACAGCCTTTCCAGAATAATTGTCTCCAGCAGTTTGAATTGACAAATAACTATGCAGGGTTACAAGCAAGCAGTAGGACTACATGGAAAGGAACACGGTCATGGTACCTCCCACCTTCCTGGGTTTTCCAAGAGCCCTCACTCAGCTTTCAGACGCTTGTTCATATTCATGTCTAGTCTCTAGACTGCAGTGATTGGAAGAGGGGAAGAAAAGGAAGCTAGCTCCTTCACCTCAAGATCTTTGCAGGCTGAACTGCAACTAGGTAAAAAACTGGGACATGGAAAACCTGAGCTGTGCAGTTCAGGATGTGTTTGTGGTCCTGGACAGGTCATTCATGCTCAGGACAGGAACAAGCAAGGCTAAAAAACATCCTTAGGTCAGCCCATGCTTAGATCTTAACTATTCTTAAGATATGTTTGCCCTACCTGTCCTTGAAGGCTTCCAGCAATGGAGATGCATGGTCTAAACAAACTGCATTTAATCTTCTTAGGGTCAAATCTCCATCTGCAATATGGAGGCAATGCTGTTGCCTTTTCCATAGATTTGCTGTTTCCCAGGAAGATTTTTGGAGGCAAAGAGTTTCAGTCACTGACACACCACAATGAGAGTTTATTACAGTGGGATCTCCAGATGATGCTCAGGCAGCAAAGGGTGAAAGCAGCAAGTAGTTCACTGAGGAGGTGGTGAAGTACAGTTGGAAGAAAAGAGATGAATGCTGTAAACACTGGATGTGACTTGCCAATACCCATCTACACTTGACTGCAAATGAGGAAGATGTAATTCCTTCCTTATAAGCAATATCTGCTAACTTGCAAAGGCAACAAGCTTTGGGCTATGTCCTATAGGGAAAGCTCAACACACAGCTAAAAGCCATTGCTAAATGACTTCACCGTTCGCTCTACTGTAGTATGATCCATAAGTGGATCTATAGCCAGGAGCCATAAAATCCCATTAGTCCTGCAGAAAGGGAGGCTATTTTCTTCCAAAGAATATACAGTTGGTCAGTGGAATTCTCCCTGTGAGGTGAGAAATTCACTGAATGGCAGCAGCTGGCCCTTCACAGTATCATCTTTTCAGTCACTATGAACTCTCTATTTCCCATGGTATAGTTTTTCTAGGTTATAAATGTCAAATCAATGCTTAGTTCATACAATCAAAATATGAAAAATGCCTCTAATTATGAAAGCACAAGGCAGAGACATGACTACAATTCAAGTTGTTATGGCTGCCAACACACACAGGAGGAAAGATCTGGATTCTAGCAAACCATCACAGAAGTCTCAAGTAAGCCCAGGTGTGAAGGAGGAGTCTTCACCTAATATGGACACATTTTTAAACAAGGGCCATGAAAAGGAATGAAAAGTGATCCATACCTAACAAAACTTTGCACCACCAAGACATCAGTGAACAGTTAATCAGCACTTCATGCCTAATCTTCCAACACAGATGTATCTATTAAAATGCTGTCCAGCACTGTGGTACTTTTCCAAAAATATCCCACTCATGACACTGCTCTCATTGGTAGCATCAAGTTGCTTTACCTCCACAATCCATAGCTGGTCTTCCTCTAAAGCAACACTCTACTCAGCTTTCTGGAAAGTCAATTACACCAAGGTATATTGGTCTCAGAATCTATCACCAAGGTGAGCCCAGTGCAATTCTTGGCAGGGCTCACTCTCATGTCTTCCAAGAACACTATGAATTTTCCCTCTTACAGGCTTGGTTTGCAGACTTCTTGTCCTGTCCTTGTTGGACAGCAAGATGAATTGGCCTTGTCTTCTTTAATATGAGCTCTGGGTCTCCACAGAGGAGTTCCTGTAAAGCATTACCTCATCATCTCATGGTACACTTTCTCCTCCTGCTTTATAATTCCAGCTTAGAAAGGAGGTTATTGACCTCTGCTGACTCCCCCACTCACCCACCCCTGCAAAGGAACCTTTCCCCCTGCCTCGTGACAAAATAAGAGGCATGACCCATCCCCTGTAACAGCTGGTAGGCCACTGAAAAAACAGATGCAATCTTCCAGAGGGTCAGCTAAGTTCAGCTGTCCCAGTTCTGACAGGAGCTGCTTCATCGACATATTCTCGCACACGTTTTTGTACCTCCTGGACTTGGACTCCTGGAAGCTCCAGGTGCAGCTTATGCAATAGCATCCCATCCTCCTCTATCTATGCCCTGATTGCAGAAGAACATTCACCACTCAAAGTAGCAGAGTTAAGTTTATGGTCGCCATTCCTCCTCCTCCTTCCGTCTCTGTTTTTTTATCAGCTGTTGCTGGGTGATATCAATAGAAAGGGCTGTTATGCTCTTAAGGGATTTACTAATTTTTCACTTTTACAAATGATCAGTTTACTAGAAATAACAGACTTCCCTTGCCATGATGCTTTTCCCAAAGAATGACCAACTGGATGCACGCTAGCAAAATTATTAATGCTAGCAATCAATAAGAATAAAACACACCTGTGAGCAAGCCAGAACTCTGGACCTGTTTTGGGGCTGCTGTGCCCATGGACCACTTCTGCTGAGGGTTAGAAATACCCAGGGCAGAGCCTGCTGCTGCCTGGCACAGCCCAGCTGCATCTCTGTGCTACGGGAGCTGAGCCTTAATGCTTTTCGATCCACAGGTCACAGGTTCAGCTCCCTGCTGTCGATGACTCACACAGGAGCACCGAACTAAAACTAGCAACACCAGCTTTTTTCTAGGAGAGGATTGAAGTGCAGCATTGATCTCAATGAAATATTTCGAGGGCAGAAAAATTCCACCACGCAAAGAGTGCGTGACTTCTCTTTAGTTTATTTTATATTTTTGTTCCAGTTGTCATTTTGAATTCAAACTCTTTGGAAAGCAGGCATAATAGTCTTAATGATCCCATTGAGCAGTTTAAATTCAAATTGTGGAGCACTCGCAATACCATGCTGGCAGCACTTTCCATAAATTACCCTCAAATTCAATACGTTGCTTGACAAAAACAAGAATAAAGGGCTTTTTACTTTAAAAAGAAGAAAACTTGTATCATAAAAAAATATCTTTAAATTATAGTTTCTCTTTTCTGGGCCAATTTAAATTGTTACATAGTTGCTAAATTAGTGCTGTAATCCCTGCTTACAAATTGCAGAATTATTTTTAAAAATAGATGTAGTTTTACTGCAGGGAACAACCTTACACTTTAAACCATATGTGCTGCAGGAAGCTGCTCTTGCACAGCTTTCAACCAACCACACTCACGCGCACACAGGGTGAGGTTTACAATACCAGTGACACCGAAGCCAGTAGCAGTCTCACCAGAGATTTCAACAAGCACAAATTGAGTTAACACTGACATTTTAGAATGATTAGCAAATTTAAGCTTTCCCAGGATGCTCCATGGCACCACTGACTCTAGTTGTACCATTTCTTAGAACATCAGCATTTCTCTGGTGTTCTGTTCTGAACTATCTTCTCCTGAACTACAGAAACTGATAGGCCAGGAAGTTAGAAGCTTATAAGAGAAAACAACCTCCAAGATATACTTTTTTCTGCTCACAAAAGAAGTAGCTGGGGGGAAAAAAATGTGGAGGACTGTGATCCCACATTCAAAACTGTATGATCCCAAGTTCAAAACTGGGGAACAGCAATAATCAGGGCATGACTTCCATGCATGACTCTTCCTCCTTCAAGCACTTCCACAGCTTTAGTACTATGGAAAGATCAACTTCAGCTGCAAAAAATCCTTGTAAGTGATCTTTGTGGATGGGTTTAAGATCATGTCCTCAACATCTCACAGCACTCAGCATAAACAGAAAACCTCGATCTCTGGGATCCACAGAGTTCTGCAGAGCATACCCACCACCTTCCCCTGCTCTAGCTTGACAGACATGAGAGTTTCTTTCTTCTCCTTCAATCATTCTTCATTTCTAGCCCACCACTTCTCTGAAGTCTTTCATCTGACCTTGGCTATTTCTGCTTTCTTGTACCTCTCCCAGTCCCACCGTGGTCCTCCCCTCAGGTGGGTCACATTGACTTGGACACAACAGAAGAAACCCTCAGAGGCCAGGAGCATCTGCAATATCTCGCTGCTTCCTGCATTAACTGTAGGAGCTCAGCCTCTCCCAGCCCTCACCTCAGAGTGCACATCTCAAGCTGCCAACCACCACACTGCCAGCAGAGGGGATAAAGAATGGAGGAAAATTTCCACGTCCTGGAGAAAGTTATCTGGACATCAAAGAACACCCCATTCACAAAACAGCAGCATCACTCTTGCCAGACTGGTGTCTGGTTAACCTTGTGTTCAGTCCTGACGATAACAGTATTTGGACAGCAGACAGCTGGCACTGCTCAAACATCTTCCTCTTCAGTCTTTTATAACAACAGTTCCACCGATATTACTCTTAGCCTTTTCCCTGCTCTGAGTTCAGTGTTAAAATCTCTTCAACTACTTAGAGGAAGCGAACCAAATGTTCTTTTGCCAGTAATTTGCCCTGTAAGGGAGGGGAAAAATATACTGATAACATACTGCAGACACAGTGTTCATCACGTGCACAGCAGTGCACTGGTTACACTGGAAACCCTATCATGGTATTTCAGATGTTAACTTGACTGTCATAATGACTGGGAAACATCTGTCTCCTATTAACACTTTAGTTTTTACAGTTGCTTTTAGTTCAGCAAAAGTGTCTTAATGGAGAAGACTGGTACTCTTTTAGAAATAACATCAATAATGAAAGAATCCTTGGACGCAGAGCAAAACCAGCAAACACATTGGCAACAGAAGTCGTTGCACTCAGAAAATGTAACAGGAAATGATAGCGATGGGCTTTTTGGTGGAAGGACTTTTGTGTGAAAGAAATTAACTCTGGTACTCAATTTCCCATTAAGAAAAATATTTATTTTCAAACAGGTGATTGATTTCCTTAGCTGTTAATTCAGACTTTTGGGGAATTTCATCTTAATTGGATCACTGATAAATAAAACCAGAAACAAAAACAACAAAGAAAACCCCTTCTGCAGGCTATTTAGGCTTGGTACTGACTAACCAGTAATTAAATACAGCTCTTCACAGTAATCTTAATTATGGCTTCACTACACCACAACTAAGAAGAGTCACACAACAAGCTGAGAAGATTAGCCAATTCTAATTGTTGAAAAACATTTATTTTTGTTTTTGTGCATAGTTTTTGTGTGCATAAGGCCACAAGTCACACCACTGCATTATTAAAAAATAATCAAAGACTTCAAGTATTTATATATCACAACTAGGCAAGTATTAGCTTATTTTCTTTATATAAATGAAGCCTCTATGGCTTGCGTAAGAGGTCAAGAGTTTTGAACTTGGGGAAATAGGGATGTGTGCTGGAAATCAGTGTGAATTAGGTAGACGAGTAAACAAGTTTCACTGAATTACTCACACCAGCTGAGAGCCCTGTTTTCTCAGCTGGCTACTGCCATGAATTAGCTGTGCAGTCTTGGCCCAGTCACACCTGCTGCACCTTCCATGGGAATTCAGATCCAGAGGAATTCAGTCCCCTTGACTTTCTACAGATCTAGGGTTCCCAGTATCCAAGCTGTTTTCTGATATAGGGACAACTTTGGGAAACAACCCCCCCCAACAAAACCAAACACCCAAAAAACCCCCAAAACCAACCAAACAAAAAGCAACCAACCAAACAAAAAGAAACAAAAACCACAAACCAACCCAAACCAAAAATAATCAGAGGTCACAGCTCAGCAGAATCTTTATGGCTCGACAGGCTGGATTTTAAGCAGGTCATTAACTCTCAGAGTTCAGTATAACTGCATCACACATCTAAAGGCATCTACAGACAAAAGCAGTCAGACTGTGCCTCATCAATTTAAGGGTCTCATTCATCTGCAAGAAAAACTTGCAAGCCTAGCTCAAAGCCTCAGTGTACTTAGGCATTCGTTATCCTACTGAAGCCAATGCAGGCCTCATTCCATTGAAAAATCAATGAGACATATGCTCTAGGACACAAATTCCTCAGGCCTAAAGCCAGTGGCATGGCTGAAGCCTAGATCCCTTGTAGATCTGGCTTCCAACAAGCTTAGAGTCCTAATCTTTTTGAAAGGCACTGAGACATAGGCTCCCAACACTTGTTTCTTCCACATTTAAGAGATTAATGGGAGCTTGGGTTTTTGGTTTTTTTTCTTTACTGCATCAGACTGCCAGATTCCTGCTTCCCATTTTCCACTCACAGTACCAGCTGTCCAGCTACACATATGCAGCCCCATCAGCACTGCCATCCTTTCCCCTGCATGTGCAGCAGCAGATGGATCCAGACGTGTTTTGGGTTAACTCCATAACCATGTTTTTGTGGACTGCATGGATAAACATTTAAAGGCCCCTTCTGGTTATATAAAAGGAAGCTATTAAACGTTTACTCTTTCCTCTGTACTCAGAGCTGCAAAGCCGTATCACAGAACGTACAAACGCAGATGCAACCAGGCAATTATCATTCCTTTATCCCTTAAATAGATAGAAGATAAATTTGAAAGAAAATGAGGAACAGAATCCTTCTCCCTTTCCTTTTTTATCCTTTTATCTCCCAATGTAGGAAGTTTACTGAACCCTTGCCAACAATTCACTCAGGCTAATGAAGTGTATAAGTAATGGGATTAAATAATCTTAAACCATTACTACAGTGGCTAATGCAGATGTTTTCCCAAACTAAAGCAGATGAGTGGTGTAGAATGCGTGCTTGATTTAAAAGAGAAGAAAAGAAAGTATCAATCTGCAAGCAGATGAAGTCAATTCCAGCCTGAAGTCAATGAAATGTTTAATTCCAGTTACATAAAGTTGCTCCAATTATATTATGAATGCACCTTCCTAAGTCTTCAGGGTTTTGCACGTGGTTAAACTTGCCACAAAATGAAACTTAAATTTTTTATGGTGCAATCATTTTAGTGCAAACAAAAATAGAAATTATTTAAAAGGCACATATTCCACCAAAAGACCATTTAGCTTTTAAAAGCGAATTAACAAGGCCCATCTATCACTGCCATTGTAAATAAGACAGAATCCTCCCTTTCTCTATTCAATATTTCAGTTAACAATCTCATTGTGAAGGCTCTGTAGAAATAGAAAGAACAATGAGATACTGGTGGTATTTCCAGAAATATTATAATATTATTGCTCGAATTATCACTGGAATGCCTGATATGTCAAGAAGAACATCAATTTTTATTTTCAGAAGTGTAAATCCAATTTTGGAAGGGTCTCAGGTCCAGTGCTTGTAAGAACTCAAAACTGGAGGTTTAGAGAAAGATCTGTAAATGCTTTAATAATGTTCCACTGCTTTTCTTACCCTAAATTACAAGGATAATACTTATATACTGGATGCTAAGGTCAGACCGAGGTAAGGCATCAGGCACATGTTTCTCTAATTTGCACCTGTGCAACTGGTTCCTCCTACCTCTTATGGGAGCCTCTTAAAATGGGCAGCTCTTCAGAGCAACTGTTGTTTGCTTTTAAGACCTTCTAGGAGGCACGAAATGAAATTTTAGAGTAATGTAAGCTTCAAAAGATATCTAATCCAAAGATCCTTAGTTTAGTAGAAAGTCTTCCATCAAGCAAGGCAAAAGTCTTGATTTTAGAAGTTTCAGCACTTTCTTGTATCCCACCTCCTTAATCTTAGTGGGCACCATAGTCTGTAACCATTTTGGTACGGGGTTTCCCAACACAGAAAGCTGAGAGCCACACTTCTGCTAAAAAATGACTGCACAGCCTGCCCCTTACAGAGATAAAACAATCACAAAACCCAGCTCTTTCTCCTGCTGTGTCCACTTCATTTCTGAGGCAGGTCAGACCAGGAAATGGAATTCACCCAGTAAGCTAAAAAAAACCAGAGTTCTTCTGAAGACCATGAAAAAACCTGGTGCTCATGGTACTGAAACAGGGTTGTCAGATTTTAACTGTAAGGCAACTCCACAGCAATGAAAGAAATAAATGTTTCCAATGTCTCTGCATTAAAATCAGGGCACAAAGAGGAACGGGTACTCACAATGTAGCAGGGTTCACAGTAGGCTTTCTTCTCCACGGCATAGAAAGGCTGTCCCCTCAGCTTGTTGTTGCACATTATGCAGGTGAAACACTCCACGTGGAAGACTTGGTCCATGGCTGTGCAACCAGTGCCTTCTCCAACAACATTCTCCCCGCAGCGGGCACAGCGTCCTGTTGTCAGAGAGAAAGACAGGAGTCAAAGCAAGCCCCGTGTCTCAGCTGCAGAGAAGGTCATTCTGCTTGCCTGTAGCTGCACAGCAGGTGAAGGGGACCCAGCAGCTCAGTCCACAGAAAAACCATTTGTGCCACTGCTGGTTAAGATCCAGTGCCACTGGAAGGCACTCTGGTGCTGGCCCATATGAAAAGATCTGGAAAGGATTGAAACTGGCTCCCAAGACAGCACTCATGTCAGTTCTGGTGCTCCAAGCCAGCAATCATTGCAAGGATCCTGAGCTCCAGATACAAACTACTCAGCTATCATCTAAGCCAGCCATATAGTCATCCTCAGCTCCTCAGTTAGATGGGATAAACCTGTGCCTTAAGCCTTGCTTCCACATGAAAGGATTTTGTGGTAGGAGGCCTCATAAAGCTGCCTGGTGGCATCACAATTGTTACCATTTAAAGAGAAGTTTTTACTTGTACAGCTTAAACCAATTCTCTCAATGGAGCCAATTACTTTTTTTTCTGTTTGAAGATTAATACAGATTAAGATATTGTGTCTATTTAAAGCACAGAAACTATTCCTAAAGAAACTGATGTGTGGATACTTTATTCTTACCATCCTTCAAGAAAGGTGTATCAGAAGCTGCTGGTAAAGACTCTAAGTACAGACAAGCTTTAAGAGCTCTGTCTGTTTCTGAAAAAGGTCCTTAATGTCACACACAAATGCATAACAAAAAGTGTGCAGACACACTTTTATACAAAAGGCTTGCTGTCTTGCTCAGATTGCTGCTAAAGATGTTATGTGGCAGACAGATTTAAAGTGAAGACAAGATTTTCTTAGATCATGGGAAAAACCTTTCCCTAGGGAAGATTGTGATGCAGAGATGATGGAAGAGGTGGGTGGAAGGCACACCTCTGCCATTTTTCTCTGCCATTTGAGTTCTAGAAAATGGAGATAGCCCCTGAAGGTCTGATGTCCTTACACAACAATCAGTGTTGAAAATGGAAGGTATTAAGGACAACCTCAGCTACCCTACACAGGAGAACCCCACCAAAAGTAAGAGAGCAACTATAATCTGGGTCATTAGCCCTTTCAAAATGGTACTCTCCAGTTTAAGAATAACTGTGGTGACCCCAGCCTTGGGGCCCCTGCACTTCTGGAAGGCTTCATGGGTGGAGTAGTGTGGTCACTGGGGATGGGAAGCAAGAGCTGAGGTACAAGTAGGAAGCCAGACTGAGTTCAATACAGAATTATTCATAAATGCATATACAAATAATATGTACCTGACAATCCAGAAATTATAGAATGTTCTCTCGTACCATGGTCTGTGTTTATTGGCCTTTTCATGCAAATACTGCGTAACTTCTTACAAGGACTTGGACATATCTTGTCATTGGAAGAGCTGGGCTACTGTCCTTCCTTGCTCTGTGCACTGTCCATGTCCCCTCACTCATGACTTCTTCCCTGCCTGTCCCAGACTCCAACAAGCTACATTCAGGGAAGAAAGCATGTAAGCTACTTTTGGATCCCTCAGGATGTGGCAGGATGATATATATATACACATTTGAGATATATTAGGAAAGCTTGGAAAAGAACCCAGACCATTACGATTTGCTACAATGGCATAACCGTAGTTGGATTTATACAGGACAGACAGTTCCTGACTCAAACAGCTCCCAGCCTGAGCAATGTGGAGGGAGAAGTCACCAGATGAATCCAGACAAGACTGGAAAGTCCCCAAATGGAATTAATAATGCTGTATTTAAACTTAAATTTCCTTAGCATTTGTTTCTAGCGTTTTGATTGTCACTGTTGTGCTTTAATCACTCTACTCTAACACTTCTAGTGAGGACTCCGTTTTTATGAGCAGAAAAGGAATTCAGGTTTCCCAGCATGGTGGTGAGGCTACAGAGCATGGGGGAAGAATGGAAAAAAACATGAGGACTAGGAAGAAAAAACCCAAACCCACTGGAGAGCACCACAGGAGCAGCACTGCGCTGGGAAGGAGTCAGAAGACACCTCCTGTGTACCACAGCAGAACCCTGCTCAGCCCTGCGTGTGGACAGCACGGAGCTGCTCCAGGGCCTTCTCCAAACATCTCGTGTAGCTGGGCTGTAATACGAAGAGACGTCTGGGGAGCAGTTAATATCTCCATATATAAAACATGAAATTGAAAGCCATTAGTGTATTACTTTACACAGTGTTTTTCCAGAGGGAATATTCCGCTGAAGAATTTATTTTCCCTAGTGTGCCATTCTGTGATCATCCGGTATTATTTTTATGAGGCATTTGGACATGGAATAATGTAGTGTCTATGCAAACACTTCTCAGCTTTCTTTGTTAACATCTGAGCAGAACATGTGGGAATCTTTTCTTCCCCTCCTCCTCTTCTCACATTCATAATTTAGCCAGCTCTTGTGTATTTCAGCATTTATCTTCCTTTTTGACCAAGGCATCTCTCCATTTGCTGAAGAAGCTGTCTACTTGGAGACCATACTTCTGGCTGTACTTGTGCCAGGAGACCTGGGTCTGTTTCCTAACTCAAATACATACTCTTGTAATCTCTGACAAGTCACTCGGTCCTCTCTTCCAGCAAAGGGCATAAAGACATCTTCTCTGCCTCCCAAAGGTACCCTGAGGCTACATTCCTCCACACCTCTGAGGTATTCCCCAAGTACACTGCTGGTGGTCAGATACAAAGCAAAGGGTAGCACAACACAAGTCTTGGCCAACTTCTTCCATTTAAGTTGGTTTCCTGAGGCTTTCCTTCCTCTTTCTGGGTTTTTCCACAGAATATTCCCATTGAGGCAGTGACAGACTTAACCTGCCTACATTTATGAAAAGTCCAGTTTCTGCTATTAAGTACACAGACAGAAACACTCCTATAAACTCTCACATAGGAAAGATTAAAGAAAGCTTCCTTTTTTATAAGTTTGTATGCAAATTATAACACCGTGGCCTTGAGCAAACCATGTTTTTCATGAGACTTGGCCACTCCAGTGAGAATCAAAACACTAGCTCTGTGCCTAGCAACTCTCTCCCAACCGACTCACTCACCTGAAAGGTAAAAGCAAATAAGCCAAAATATTCAAATCTGGGAGCTTACAGTTGGGTGGCTGGATCCACCTAAAGGCATGTGGGCAAATACACAACCGATCTGGTGTGCAGCAATGTGACCAGTGGAGACTGCACCTTCTGCAGACCTTGGTGCCATCTGGGAACTCACAAGATTTTTGCAAAAGCTTGTCTCTTCTCCCAACTCCTGCAACTTGCTCAAATGTAGTTGAGCGTGGCTATTAGTTTCAAGTGTTGGTGAGGGAGGAACTGACAAGCACATGCACACAGGCAGTACGATTGCACAAGCCTCATTTCCTTAGAAAACCAGCAAAACCCCACTAAAAACAATGTATCTATCATTATGTCCGATAAAAACAAAACAAAGGTCTGCTTTTCCTGTGTGCCAGTTACCAACGGCGAAGGTATTTGTGGTTGGGCTCACCACAATTAAGTGCCCACACATGTTCTCCATTTTAATATTTTCACACTGGCTCAAATAACCCAGCCCGTTGTGTGCAGAATACCCATGAGTGAACACAGAACAAGTTGCTTTGCTTATTGGGAAAGAAGTAGCAAAGGCAAAGTTTGCAAGACTCAAGAACAAACAGATTGCACAAAAAAGATTACACAAATAATCTGAGAGAAAAATAGCAGGCAGCGTATTACAGTAGAAACATAGAACAACGTGACCCATTTGCTTCCCACAGAGACAAACAGCATTTAAAAGGCAGCTTAAAGACAAAGGACAAAATTAGCACTAAACTGCAAGAAGATGAAACTATGTCATTTCAACATTCTTCTTTTGCCCCTTCAGCCCTTTTTAGATCCTTTTTCAAGATCATTTCAGCAAAACTAGAAGGCGATATGTTGGCAGCAAGCCTGGGAGACCGGAGTCCTCTATTTTTGCACGAAAGAGGTTCATAACCTTGGCTGTGCCATGACCTTCCTTCAGCCCAGCCCAGCTGCCACATGTTGATCTTACCTTGGGGGACATACAGAAGTGCCCACAGAGGCTTCCCTGCTCAAAATGCGATCATTAGTGAGTGGATCACACAGAGACACTTCAGCAGCTGAAAGGATACATCAGCTACTATACTCTATTCTGAAACCTTCCCACTTACTGTCTTCTGTTGTGTAAAAAATTTGAAATATTGTGAATCCGAAGGAAGAGGGGGAAGGGAGGAGCTCATATTGCACATGATGCCATGCTCTAACTCCTTGTTACCTCATTACTACTATTACATGGGTTTTGCCTATACCACCATGGATCCTGGCTGCTCAGATTGTGGAACAGATCTGTTCTGCTGGGTATTGGAAAAACACAGAATTCAAAGAAGGGTCCAACTGCAGGAGTTTACAACCTAATACAAGCAAGAGCAACTGGATAGCGATAGGAAATAGAAGGAAACAATCAGACAAGCCAGTCAGAAAGGGAAGCTGAGGTCTCAGCACTCTAAATGTTTTACTATTGACAAGGAGTCTGTAGACAGCAGAGCAAAGGAAAAGGTTAAGGAAGAATCTGAAAGAGGACCCGGAGGGAGTTTAAAGGAAGTTTAATGGAATGCTTCTGAGGAAAGGACAGAGACAACACAAAAGAGAATGTAAGTGCTTGAAGACTGAACATAGACACCTTCAGATGGGAAGGATGAGTTGATATGTCACTAGAGAATACTAGAGGAAAAAGGGTGGGAATAGGTCATTACAGGTCATGCAGGTAAAGACGTGAAAATTCTGTTTGATATGAGGCAGAAATGAAACCAGAGGAGAGATGTTTAGGAGTTGGATTCAATGATCCTTGTGGTCCCCTTCCAATGCAAAATATTCCATGATTCTACAACTAAGAGACAGGAATGATCTGGCCTACGTTACAAGCCAGAGAGTTATTTCTGCAGCTAGTTGAGCATGAATAGAGAGAAATTGCATTTTTTTAAAAGGATGTTGCTGAGATTCAAGGTCACTGGAGCTTGGATGCAGGTTTTAACTGTGAAGATGAATAGGAAAGGCCACAATCTGAGTTGTTACTCAGCAAGATTCCCAAGATTTGGCCAGAAACTGGGTACGATCTGGAGATGAGGAATTAGGCACAGGGTGTCCAACCTTATCTGGGACATGCGTCACTTTTAAACGTCAGATGAGGAACGTGAGCCAATGGAACAAACATCCACCACTGAAGATGCGTGATGGAATAGGTACACGTCACACTAATGCTTATGGCATAATATTCCAATAGCAACCACACTGGAGCCAAAGACAAAGGTAATGGAATTCCACTCAGCTGGCTTGAGATGCTCCTCTTTGCATATCCAGGGACTCCAGTAGCTTTTTCTAGGCTACAGCATTATTTTTTTGTCATACCTACTTACACACTAAGCCATTGGCAGCACCAATGTGATGTACAGTGAGTGCTTAACACAGACAATTCAGGCAGTAACTACAGATGCCAAGAGCAGAGAAAGCAGAGAGAAAATGTGCTAACCTCTCCACAAAAGGCTTAAATTCATGAATTCAAAGCATGCATTCTATGTAGAGAAGAGATAGTGGATAATTTTCTGATAAAAGCATCAAAGTAAGGAGGTTCTGCATTTGCTGAAATGTGGGGAAAAATGTTGATATCTCAAAGAACTCTGCATGATGGAAAAAATTGTTTCTCACCTAACGGTACTGTGGGAATACACCACAAGGTCATATCCTCAGTGCCTATCAATTACACAATTTCCCTTGATCAGCTAAGTGTATTCCCCGGTTCTCACTGCAGCCCTGATACACAGTGCAAGAAAGAACTAAAAAAAATACAGCACACTGCCTTTACAAAACTGTACCAAGAACATTATTAAAATACATAAATACATCGAACAAAATATCTCACTAAAAGTTCCCCTGGCAGCCTCAAGACACCCAGTATTTCCGCTGCATTATTTTTCTAATCATCTCTGTTTAGAGTTCGCCAGCGAATGCATTTTAGAGATTCATGACACATTCTGTTTTGGATGGCTTTGAATCAGCTGGCAGTAAATGTGGAAAAATCATTATTCCTAATGAAGAAATATTGATGACAAAACAGCATTTCGAGGACAACGTTGACCATAAGTCAACAATATAACAAGTCTTTCCTCTCCCTCCCTCCTCTTTCCCGGTGACTTTTATCCAAGGGTTTTGAAGCATTTCCCAAGCATGTTGGAATTCCACAGGACACCTGTGTCAGACTGGCAAAATTACTCCATTTTACAGGGATACAGGAGCAAAAATTGATTATTAGGATAACAGTGTAACAGCAGACCTTAACTTAGTACACCCTAATTAAGTTAAGTCCCAGTGTTAGAGCTTCTGCAACTCAGAAGTACCCAACAGGTTCTGGGTACTTTGATTCACCCAAAGGGAATAAAACAGAGATCTCTGCTCCACAATGGAGGGCTTATTCCCTTTCTGCAGTGCATGGAAGGTATGTGTCTAACTGATCATGCTAGACACAGATGTGTTGATCCTATTTGTCCCAGAATGATTCTGACATTTTGGCACTCAGGGTACTGCAATAACAGTACAAAGGGAAACCCAAAGGCATTTTGTCCATTTTGTAGAAAACTGTATTATTTAGCTCATCTTACCCTTGCCTTCCTTACCTAGTCTTTTTTTTGCATTTGAACTCAAGACTTTTCACTGAGTGGGAAGCCCTTGGCAATGGTTTATTGTGCCAGGATCCAAGCTTGAAGTATCACCATTTGACAGTAGCAGGCTGTATACATCAGTTGTCTTACACAGCCTTTGGACATGAGACAGATCAATCTTAATTTCCTCTTCTTCAGCAGACGTCAGAAAACACAATCTTTCACAGTAAACACAGCTTCATGCTGCAATGTGTGCCTGAAACACTTCATAAATTAAATCCAAGACCGTGATTTAATTACTGTGTCCTGGTTATTCTGCTTTAATTGTGTTGCACTCGTACTCCAGATGTACAGGTCCCTGCAGTGACCTACTTGTCATTTGTACTGTACAGCACTGTGCAGTAGCTGCACTCTTGTGTTGTTCGCATCCCTTTCCTCTGACCACAATACAACTTCATATTCTCACTTTGCTTGGCTGTAAAAACCTGACACATTCTCAGTATGCCCCGGAGGTCCCATTCCACACCACAGAGCAAATGCACTGCAACTGTGCAGGCTCATTTAGCCAACACTTTACCTTTTCAAACACTTCTTCATGTTTCTTATCACAAGATTACTGTCCCAGCTGATCTCTGGCCCTCACGGCAAACCTTTCCAACACCCCAGGGAAGGCAGAGGACTGTTATGACACCCATCATGCAGGTGGGGAACTTGAGACCCACACAAGTTAAATAACTCTCCAAGGGTCACACAAGAAGTTTATGATGGAGCCAGGAACTGAAACCATATCTTCTCAATCACAGTCTGGTTTCTTTAACCACAAGGCCATCTCTGAAGAGGCTTGATGGTGAGAAAGGTTTGTGGCATAAAAACTCAGTTTCAGAGGGAGCTCCCAGCACCAGTGTTGCTGAAATTCTCTCCCAGGAGGAGGAATGTGCTCCTTGTGTGGACCATGGCATCACTCTCTGGCAGCCTGGCTGAGGCACTTAGCAACTGAGCACACTGAGTTTTGTGCCTCTGCCTTCTGTTTAATAACAGAGAAAGAAAGATCTCTACTTCCTTCAACATCTGTATGGTGGTGATCCTTTACATGTCTACATCCCCTCTCCTCAACATCCTGGGACACAATAAACAATTTATCTTGTTTCTGATATAAAGCAGATTACAATGAGAAGTACCATCCTAAACTATTGCAACCGCAATGCATCACTGCTACAAAATGGAGAGGATCACCCTTGATTTTCCCACAAAACTACGAAAATTCAAGTTGAACAGGATCTTGAGAAGACATGGAAACTATCTTACTGCCTTGAAGGCAGCATCAACTCTCTCCACAGCATTTTTGACAGATATTTATTCAACCTGCTCCTATAATTCTCCAGCAACAGAGATTTCACCAATCACTTGGGCAAAAAATCTCAGTGAGTAGCTAACCCTACCACTAGCAAGCCTTTCTGCCATCCAACCACAATGCCCCTTGCAGCAAGCCAAGCCAATGCCTTTTTACTCTGTTCCTGATGCACATGGAGAGAACAGAGAGGCTCGGGTGTGCCTACAGCAGCTGCACAGGACCGATGAAAATGCTCCCCTCGCAGGCACATGTGTCCCTGAGCCCCACACATCGATGAGCTCCCAGTCCCCAGGCTGGATGATGTGCAGTGAGTGTGCCAGCCCAGTGGGGGTCAGTGATGCTCTACAATATTTAAGGTCCCAGACACCTTTTTTGCAGCATGCTTTGCCTTTTTTTTCCCCCCCGCCCTTCGCTGTTGTTGTTACATCGTGTCAACTTTTCGGCACGTGTTTTACCATGTGCGAACGGGTTGAAATAGAACCCGCCGACATCTGGAGACAAAAAAAAAAAAAAAAAAAAGAGGGTGAAAAAAAGAGTGGGAGAGAGGAAACATTCCTCTCTTTGCTAATCGATCAAGGAAATGCAAGAGAGAGAGAGTAAAATGTACTCTATTTCCTTTAGAAATGTTTCCTTTAATGCCGATGAAAGCTGCCAGATGACAGAGACTACAGTTGTACATCCACTGGAGAGGCACAGGGCTCGGGAAGCAGAGGAACGAGCTGTGAGCGCAGCTTTGCCAGGCACGGGGGCTGTCCCTGGCTGCCACAGCAATTCCTCCTCCAGCCCCTGTCTCTCCCGGGCTCTCCAGCACGGCAAACACGCTGCCATGTCCCTTGCTGTGTGCTGGGCACTACCTGCTTCCCTTCCCTACTGCTCCCAGCCTGGGCTGAACCAGGGAGAAAAAAAAAAGTAGCTTTAAGTTGCAAGTGTAGAGTTGGATTGAAAGAAGTAACGTCATAATTATTATATTTAATTAAAAGCATGTTTGTGTTCGGGGGCAAGGCTTTCAAAGCACCGGTTTGCACAAAAAAAAACCCAGACAACAAATACTTAACTAAGGAGTGCAATCATTTCATTTGGTAAAAAAAAATAAATTAAAAATCCATAGTGTCACAGAAGTCCCCCATCTTCCTGTGCTGTCACTCCTCTCCTTCAGAACAAACTGAGTGCATATAGTAAGTTAAAAAAGCAAGAGACATAGAAACCTCTTTTTTTTTTCTTCAAAATAAAAATGGGGCAAAATTTGTATAGGTTTTAAGAAAGTGGGCCTTTCCCATGCTTTCAAAAGCTGAGAAACCTCTTATTTTATTTTACTTTCATAGGAAAATGAGAGTTTCTAAACCAAAAAATACTCTTCGCCTTGGAACACATCACTAATGTTGAAATCTTATTTTTTAGTGAGATGTTACCAATACAAGGCCATCCAGAGAACAACCTCAGCAGCTCTCTACTAAAGCCCTGATGAAGGTGAGGCTATCAGCCAAGTCCTAGTGAGGCTGGCAGGCAACCTCTCTCTGGGCAATTTATCCTAAAGCTGATTCTGCAGGGGTTTACCCCTCTTAGGAAGGACCTTAGCAAGGGGAACAGTTGCTGGCTGAGCTGTAGATCAGACAAATTTTGGCAGTTTTGGTGATCCCAACAGCAACAACCACTCTCTTTGCACTTACACTTGCAAAGCCATGTCGCACGATAAACCCTGGACAGTGAAAACACCAAATATATGATGGCGCAGAAGGTGAGCAACCACACTTGTATGAATCTCCTGGAGGGAAAGGAAAGCAGGATACCAGGCAGAAATCATTCCTCCTCTCCCACCCTCATCAGGGGCCATGGGCAGGAGGGCATTTCCTGGGCTTGTTCTGTAATGCTGCACCAAATTTCAGGATTCTCTTTTGGAAAGCCACAAAGAATACATTGCCATTACTGGGGGTGCCAGTGGCAGCAGCCCCAAGCAGCAGCTATGTGGGGCAGCTCTGCCCAGCCCGTCTGGGTCCCTGGCAGGTGTCTCTCCGAGTGTGCTGTCCCAGCCTCCCCCTCCCTGCCTCAGGAGACCAGCCTTGCTGGTAGAGCAGTGGAGGGTAATTTCAGGGGCTGCTGCACCTGACCCCATCCGTGAGTGATGGCTGAAACACAGAGCAGAGCTGCAGGCCAGACGAGCTGCTCTCCTCAGAGCCTCGATGCTCATTGTGCAGTGGATCATGCAGCTTCTCCCACCCACTCCTCCAGCTGGGGAGGACCAGCAACAAACTGTCCACAGGCTCACGCTGCTGCTCAGTGCAAGCACACCTTAAACACTTAGATCAAATTCTCCTGAGCTCTCAGCTTGCTCATAGAGCTGAACTGAGAGTGCAGTCAGAAGGGAACAGCTAAAACTCACATTGATACAGACAGAAGCCTTTACGTCTAGGTCAAAAAATGTATTCTTTTACCACATTCCCAAAGGACTACGGTTGGGTTTGCGACTTCCAGCATGCAAGCAGGCTCAAGGAGCCCAAGCAATGGGGCACAGCTCTGCAGTGTTAGGTGTGGGACAATAACAGAGCCAACAATGCCCCCTTTCCCAGCGACTTTCATCTCCAACTGTGTCCATGTTGCACAAGGGCACTTCAACCCACTTCTGTCCCCCTGCCCAGGCAATCCATTTCATAAGTCCAGGACAGTCACCATCAGTGTGTTAAGCAGACTCAAGCCCAGCCAAAAATCACATCCATGGCTGGGTGTGAATGACTCAATTCACTCTTCCATAGCCTGACTGTGCTCCAGCTGGTATGTGGCAGCTTGTCTCTGCCTTGTGGCATCACTGGGAAGGTGGTGGCATAAACTGCTTTTTACCGAAGGCTCTGTTCAGTGGAGAACATGAAATTGCCTGAGCAATGGCAAAGTTTCGAGTCAGAGATGCTTCCTGTGCCATTGGCTCTCGCCAACCAATCTGGAATGCCTCCTGCCTGCTTGCCTGGGGAAAAACATCTGAGAAAACCCAAAAAACCAGGGAGGAAACATATCTCCCCACTGCCAAAAGTGAAAAAAAGGAAAAAAAAAGTGAAGAAAGGCTGAATCTGACAAAGAGTAGTGTCCTGAACAACTGGCAGCTCTCACAGGCCCAACAACATTAAGGCCTGAGGTTTTCAAAGGTGCCTGGCTGCATTAAAAGGAGATGTCACATCAAATTTCAACCAGCACCTCATTTATTTAAGGTCTTTTGAAAACCCTGTCTTTCACAATCCGGCACCAGCCCAAAGCTTCCTTGCTGTTTTGAAACATGCACTGTCTGTGTGTTGACAGCAGCCTTGCCATAAATCACACCCCTCAGGCACTGGAAACCACCTCACCTGTATGAGGAGCATCCACTGTTCCTTGCAATGAATGCCATCACTCCAAATTTCTCTGTAGCTGGAATCAACTAATGCTGGGTTTTTTCTCATTAAAGCAACCTACTGGACAGAGGTTTCCTTCTTCACCCCCAAATCTGAGACCTTTCCAACCAGGTACAAGGTCCAATATTTGTTTACTCTCTTGGACAAGTAACAGGAACTTTACAACCTGGGATGAAGAAGCACTCTGATTCTGCAGGGGACATTCAATATTTGCTCCTATTCAGAATGACCACACATGTCATAACCTTAAAATGTGACATTGTTATTGAGAGCAAAAGTCCTTTTAAAATGTCATTTGATGTTGGTGACACCATATTTATTAGACAAATGTAATTAAGCAATAACTACAATTAAATAAGGATATTAAAGTTTTCTTGCTTGGCCTCCAGTACAAGTGTATTAGTGCAAAATATGAGATATGTATTTATAACAATTATTATTTTATTTAAAGAAAGTACGTGGAAAATCCATCTGCACAATTGCATGTGTCACTCTCACACATCCTACAGCTTTTGATTCAAAATAAGCAAGGCTTAAAAAATAATAAGTTTAAAAGAACTCACACCATAAGCCGAGCTCCCTAGTGGCACTGAGTCTGATGTGTTTGAGGTGGTGGTTTTGACTCCAGGGCCTGTTGACTAACAGTAGTAGACACGAGAACTGTGGGTCCTGATCCATATTTATCATGATTAAAGACTGTCCTGGCTTTTCACCTTAAGTCCTCTATGAGGATCTGATGTTGATCAGCATCTACAAAGGTGTGCTCAAAGTACTACTCATCACACTTGTAAGATGGAAGGTTCTTCCTGAACTGGCTTCCATGCTAAGGACACCAATTCCTGTCTCCTGAATTATTCACACAACTCATGACCTGAAAATCTTGTGTCAATGGAAACTGAAATCCCAGAAGCTTTGCCTTCTGAAACAACTGGAAAAGACTGATTCTATATCCAGAGCTCATGATGAGTTCTGCCAGTCAGATGTCCTTGAGCAGGCATCAGAAAAGGCCATCATCAGGAGGGATTGCAAACGTTTGCCAAAAACTTGGTGTTGGAAAATGTTCTGAACATGCCATACCAGTGATGGCAACCTCTGTATGAGCAAAGCTGGCAATTTGTTGCACTCTGAACTTTCAGGGGTCTCTTTACCGGTTTTCTACATTCATGGGAGTTCACTGTGAAAATGGTAAGTGTATATCATCCTCATTAAGCACTTTGGTGTGACAGTAGGGAAAACTGATGGACTCGTTTACGTGTAATAACAGAATCATTTGAAATCCACTAGACCTCCAAATTTAGATCTGAGGTATGTTGGGGACAGTTTATAACAAACCTGATTTTAGCTGATGTAAACTTAGTCAACTTATTTTGAATTTATATGACCAAATCCAGAAAGGCAACACTGGTTTGAGTCAGTTGGTTTCCATTTGCACATAAAATGATGCAGCTTTATTATGTTGACAAAGTCAGATGTGACGGGTAGGTCAGGGAAGCTATTATTCACACACCAGCATAGGAAAAAGTGTGGGAGACTTTTGTCCCAGTGAAAGGCTACAGCTTACAAGAGCCTTCAAAACAGAACTGCAGCAACATAAGACTCAATGCGAAATTGCTTTCATTGTTTTCCATTGTTCTAAGCATCCCCTTTGCAGCCTCTGCACAGATTAGAACCTACAAAAATGCTCTGTATAGCTCATGGGAATCTACAACTATGCTCTAGACCAGATGATTCAAGAAGTGTTCGAGATAAGCTTCACATCCATGTTCAAACATTAGAACACCTGCAAAAACGCCTGAATTACAGTATTTCTTCATGAGAAAGTCAAAGGAACCTCTCCATAACAAAAAAGAGAGACTGACATTTTGAAAATCACAGACTGAAGACTTGTTCTTCTGGACAAATTGTTCTGCAATTTCCCTAGGCCAGAATAGCTCTTATAATCAGACATTTGCTGGATGCACACTATTCCTACTTGCTGCCTAACAGATGTTATTCATAGTACCATAGTACATAAATGTCCTTTTGTCATTTACAAAGGACAAGGCCATGGGTCAGCCACCTTTCCTTCCATAAAAGTTGTGCTGCAAAGGGCAATAGGTAGCAAGACTGTTGTGTGAACACCTTGCAATTTTACCTAACAGAAGGAAGCTGAGTCTGGCAGATATGAAACAGCTTATTTGTGGCTCCTCACCTAATGTCCTGCTGTAATCAGAGCAAAGAAATAACAAAAAATCCACCGAGATCCCAAGAATAATTGGCTTTCTATGAAGTATTGTTTTTGTTTAAAAGACCAAGCCACACTTAGATCAATGGGCCTTATAAACAAAAAGTCCTTTACTCATGACCAGGCATGACCAGAGCTAGCTCAGGGCACAGATCTCCAACCCCAGAGCAGCAATGTCCCTCTGCCCTATGATTGCAGGTGCCTCTTTTAAGCAAAGCCTGTCTCTGTCTGCTGAGGCTCCTACAACTTGCATTATCGGTGCATTTTTTTTGCCTAAGCCCTCAAGAAAGTATGTGACTCCTTCCTGGGTGAGTGAACAGAGCAGTTTCCATTCCTCACTCAATTTAGAGACAGCAGGGCAGAAAGAGACCAAAAGAGTTTAAATGAGAAGCTTTCACTAGGAGCTGGCCATGTAACTGACACAGACCTTCTGGTTCTCCTCAGCCACCCTTCTGACAGAGGGATACCATGGAGATGGCAATGAACCTCAGCTGTGCACATCTGCAGTGCACATGCTCCACTTCCTTCACCTTTTGAAATTTGTGAAGGAACAGCAGAAATAAATCTGACCATGAGCAGCCTCCATTTTTTGCTCCCCTCCCAATTTTGAATGGAAATTGAGTATACATAGAATAAGAGGTTATGGTCGTTTTAGCATCAGTAGTGGCTTAATGGAACTGCACAAGCACAACACATTGAAGCCTTTGACATTTTATCTTTACAAGAAGACAGTGGTTTTAGGCATATACAGATAAATGATGGGATATTTTCAAAATGTCCCACCCAAACATCCACTGTTATTGTAGCCGTACCTTCCCCAGTCCTGCCCTCCCACCACACCTTCCTTCCTCCTCTAAACACACGCATCAGATTTGCCAGTGTTGGAGAGAGTCACACTTCATGTGACTCACATAGGCATCAAAAGCTGGATCAGTTGATGTGAGATGGTGAGATGGAGAATGGGAAAGAAAGGAACACCATTAGAATCAGACTCCAGGTAGTATCCTGCACTGCATATGTATGTACACACACAGATTTATTTATGCATTTGAGGATTCTCACTAATTTCAGCCATGGGACAGAAATGGGAGGCAGCTGCCCAGCTCGTGGAGATGACAGCAAGAACATATGACCAGAATTAGCTCCATGTTTGCAGTGAAAATCGCTAGGACTTTCCTGTCCAGAAGAGCTGGCTTCATATGACAGTCTTCTGCATAGCATAAAGGACCCACATTACAGTCCTTTCTAAATGTCTTCCTCCAGCTCAGCCAGACACAATTCCTTAGCTCATGTGATCACAAACTATGCACTAAGAAGAGTGGAAAGTCAATATTGTAATGTTCCAGCCATTCATCAAGACAAGTGAAAATTCAAGGTAAAAGGCTGCAGAATGGCTTTCTGCAGTTTTTTTGAAAGTCAGATGCTGAATTCACTTGCCTTTAATGGCAAGCACATAATGAGGAAATAGAGACATTTTAAAAGCTGGGGTTTTTTCAAGTGTAATTTTAAATGACAACAAAAGCACCTAAAACCCCCACAAAACATATCCCTTCTTTCAACATGCACTCACAAAGAATGCAGCACATCATCTGCCCAGCCTGCCACTGACAGCACAGACAGAATCAGAACATGTACCGAGCAGATAGTAAGTTATTAACCTCTCAAGATATTGTCTGGAACCAGAATTTGCTGAGGAAATTGTATATTAAAGTTCAACACTGCTGCTAACTGAACACAGCCTGATTCACAGCTTTCAATAGACAGTTTAGCATGTCTGGGACAGTGATTTGGAAGGATCTACTAGACAAAATAGTTCACATCCCACATCCAGCTGTCTGTCTTTAGCAGTGGACAGTGTCTTAGGCTGTGGAAAATGGTTGCACCCACACCTCTAAACTCTCTACAAAGATGTCTGCTATTGCCAGGTTGTTTTACTGAACCATTGTGATCAATGGGGAGATACATTCTGTCAGCTGTCAGAATTCATGTCACTACCTGTGCTGTCCCCTTTTGACCCCCTGTGGACAGAGTTTTTCAGAGGTTTGGCTCTTAGCTCACACTTCCAGAAGCAATTATTTCTACATCTCTGTGCATGTCTTGGCAGACACACAAGAAAAAAAAAGCAAAAAAAAGGCAAATGAGCAAGTTCCTAAATGAAAGCTGGTGACAAAGTATCAGATGTAGTCTCCCATCTCTACTTTGCACCCACAGTGATCCTTTTGCTATTGACATTTTCCATTTCTCTCAATGGGGCTGGCTCAGTCAGGGCCGTGGGACAGACACAGTGCTTTGCCACTCTCTCCTCCTCAGCTGACACAATCTGTGCTGGCACAGTCCAGGCAGGGGACATCTGAACTGCAGGTTTCACAAATCAAAACAGGTTTACTCTTGGCTGCTTGTAGCATCCCAAATGTCTGCCAGGGCTGGCTTCTCGTGATCTGCCTGCCAGTTTGAGATGACAGTCTCCTGACTTTTGAGCACCAGTTGTAACCTTGGCTTGTAGCGAGAGACATGAAAACATGTGCTCATGACATGATGAACAGCAAGGTACATTTGGAGACATGAAAACAGTGCAGCTTACTAAAACCAGCAGGAAAGTTTGGCTACTTTTGATTCTTTTCATTCTTTTAATCTTCCCCTACCTCTTTGCACCACTGAGAATCACTCTGTATTGATTATGCTGACATTGACAGCAGAGCTGGAACTTTTTTTTTTTTCACATCTCAGATGAGAAAGTGGGTTATGATTCATCTCACAGAATCTGAGTCAAAGCAATTCCTTATAAAAAAAGAAAAAAAACCAAACAGTTTTGATGCATTTCCATCAGAAGAGAAGAGGCTGGAGAACACTCAGCAAATGAGACAGTCCTGTTTAATTCTTCTTTTTACCACATTTCACTCTCAGATAAAATCTGTCCTTTTCCCCCACTGAAAATAACTCATTTTGAGTTAATGACACTAAAATACCCCCAAAAGCTACTAGCAAAAGACAAACCACCCTATCAAAAAAGACAGCATGAGACAAATGCCACCAGAAGAAGAAATAACAAATGCCACACTGTGCCCCACTTCCGTCGAACAGTGATTGCTAGAGTGGAAAGTAACAGATTACTATGGTGAATTATCAATTTTCCTAATAGCCTTGAACTATCTAAATGCTGAAGTGTGATAACATTAGTGGGTACATTATATTAACAGCAGTTAAAATGATCAAGTGTGATCCTGGAGCACTTCCCTCCCCCTTTCTTATTTTCATAGCCATGTTACTAACCTGGAAAACAGGGCTTCTGCTCTGCATGCTGGGAAGAGCCTTCAGACTGGTTGTAATTTCTTATCAGACAAAGCTCACAAGTCCATTTGGGTTGATTTTCACATAAAATAAAGAGTTTGGCCACAGCTTTGGGTAAGGCATGGGACTTGAAGGAATTCTAGGCTTAATTCCCACTTCACTACTGGATCTCAGCATGACTCTGGGTGAGTCATCTTAACTCTGCCAGTCAGCCCCTCGTTTGTAAATTAGGGACAATAATTTCCTGGTCCCTGACATATTCTCAGCTTTGGAGCTCTGAGGGATGCACACTGTTCCGACTCCATGTTTAATTTGCACATGGTACAGGGTGACCACAGCCTTGGATGCTACTGCAGCACAAGGAGCCCTAATGGAACACAGGAGCAAACTGCAAATTCAGGGCATCCACCTTCAAAAAAACAGGTGAGCTGTTTTCAGTTTTTAAAAGCAAAGAAAGGGCTCATTTTTACCAGGTCACATACACAACCAACTCAAACCAAAGAAATTTAACTGCTTTCATGTTCCTGGGACAAAGATTTATCCAGCACTGCATGGCTGGAAGGGTTTCTAACTCCAGCTCCAAAACTGAATGCCTGTGCCTTGCTCGGGAACTTAGCCACGAGTCTTGACAAAAGAATGTCTTGAGTCTTAAAACACTTCAAAGCTCTACCTGAAGTGAAAATTATTTCTGTAATATTACAGTCCAGAAAAACATTCTCATTCATAGACACACATACATATACCCTCTCTCAAAATACCTGTATGTGAGAATTTAGTGCTTATGATATCCTGGATGGAAACTGCTGGCTGCACTCATCTCTATAAAACAGAAGAACCAACCTTCTCCATCCTGCATGTCCTAGACTAACAGCTAGGACATGCAGCTCCTGGCCTCATCAAGACCACTCCCAACCAGGTGTCCTCCAGGTACCACAATTTGTGGGTGTTAGTCAGATGATGAGAGAGAATCCCCAGAGAGCAGCCAGCTCATTTCATGTGGAGCAGGAAACAGCCAGCAGGTAGGTCCCATCTTTGTTTCTTAATGACCTGCAGCTGAAGACTTGATGGCTCACTATCAATTCTTGAGCCATTGCAGTCCACAGGGAGTTTACTGTACTTTGTAAGTTCATCATGAACAAGCTCGATTGTCTTTGAATTGTTTGTCAAATTAAGGTAGAAAGATTTGGTTTGTTTTCATGTAGGACTATTAAATTTGGGGGGTTGGCTAATAGCCATTGTTTAAAGGTTTTTCTGAAAGAGGATGAGCTTTCCTATCCATCAAAACAGCTCTTAGCATACTACAGGCCCTCTCACAACAAAAGAAATATCTACCACTGTCATGGATTTTTTTTTCTTTCCATAGCTATGGTAATTTTTAAACATGCTGAAGAATAATGTAGAATACAGCTGTGCTTTAGAAAGACACATCCCTGAATTTCATTAACACATTTCACTCCTCTTAGAAGACAGCAGGAAATTAGCAGCTTTTATTTACTGACTTTCGGGATAAACCTAATTCCATTCATGGCCTGAAATCCACCTCTCTTTCACAGCATACAGGTGATCATGGAAATCCCTTTGATAAAGTGCTACTTGGGTATTCTGAACTTATTCTCCATTAAATAACTTCTGCATCAAAAATCAGTTCTGTTTAAAACTAAGAATATGTCTATGTTGACTGCCAGCAATTCAAGCTAAACCAGGGAATTAAAAACACAGAGGAAGTCATGCTGCTTGCTACCTGTGCCAGCTGGGAATTTATGACCTACAGTAACAGAGGGTAATTGTGGTTTTGATGCAAGATTTAGATCCCATCTGTGAAGCAGTGCTGGTCTCTGAAGAGACCGTGCTTCAGAAACACTCATGATGCAAAGTCTTGACCACTCTTGTGTGGATAAGAGGAAAAAGGGAAGGTTAGTCTCCTGCCTCCTGGCACATGTGGGTACCAGGTGCTCAGGGCTTACAGGAGCACAACCTTCTCTCATTCCTGACTGCTACATCTGCTGGATCTTCATTAAACGATGTGCACTCAAGCCTTTGTAAGGCTAAGATCCCTGGCATAAAAAGATCTAGGTGCTTAGCTTCATAAAATGTATCCCATAATTATTGCAGCAAAAGACATGGATTAGATCACATCAGGAATAATCAAACTTCTGCATCCATTTCCAGTCTTTCCAATGCTTGAGAAGCAACTTAGACCAGCTCACAGCCTCTTGTCTTTCTCATGGCTGGAGATAAATGGATGTAGATATGGTATATATTACTCCTCAACTACTCACTGGCCTCCTCTTTTTCGCTTCTTATTTTGGAACTGTAGGCCAAAATTCACCCTGTAGGCTGCATTGATATTATCCTTATAAATTTACTCTTCCTGCACTTGCTGTGCAAGGACACCGTCAGGCACAGGACTCTCCGAAAAGAAGTCAGACGAGGGTGGCAAGTATTGACAGAAGTGAGACTGAAGAAACAGGCTCTGAAAGCCATTTACCAAGATAATTAAAGCCCCTGGGGAACAGAGGGAGGGTGACTCCCCTTGTGGCAGGCCACAACAGGGCTGCTGGATGTTGATGGTGCTGCACTGTGACCTCCCTGAGCAGAGGCTCCCAAGCTTTGTAGCCTGTGTGCAAATGCTGGAATATGGCTTGAACATAAAAAATAATGACTCAAACTACAATGGAGAAAAGGGTCCCCATTATATGTCTGTTCTTCCTGCTTTTGTGAGTGGTTACATAACAGAAAATGACTGTCGGCTCATCAGTTGTTGAAAGTCTAACCTACTATTTTCTGACCCAGATGTTGTTCAAATGAGGACAGACACCATCTTGCAGCAGAACCCCTGCCTTTAGACAAAAGACACATCACACTACATGGCAAAATTGCAATGTAATTATGGTCTTGTAATAATAACACACTTCTTTTAATGATAACCTTTTCAGAACAGATCTAAGAGTACAGACAAGACATGACAACTTTCAGTTTCTTTTTCTGGTGGTAATTCTGTCAAAACCAAGTGGCTACTCATGCTTCTTAGAGGCTGCAGATATGCCTGACCAATACTGAAATGCAACACAGGCTGTGTTCAGTTTAGAGACCCTATATAACTGTTCAGTGCACAGAGCCATGTCAAAGGAAACAAAGACACCATGAACCAAAGGAAGTCATACCTGGACAATCCAGTGTGTCCCCTCAGCTGAACCTCCTGTGACTCTACCACACTCTCTCCCATACCTTACTTGGACTGCTATCTGCTAACCCTTGTCCTGCCTCTCAAGAAGCAAAATTAGGGAACACATTCAATACTGTTTGGACACCAGGTCTCTGGTCCTAGTGAAGGATTTTTAGCTTATGAATGGAAACCTAATGGAGATGCAAAGCCAGTGATGGGAAAGGTTGGCAGAGCCTTGGCAGATTCAATACCGGTGTGACTTATCATTCTTTAATCTTAACTGTGACACAGCATCTCAAAGAACCATTGGAGATGAAGGCTTCTCCATGGGGGACATACATATGACTGCTGCTGCAAATCACCTCCTGCAAATTCAGTGAAAAATGAAAAAAATAAGTTTGAAAAGGTAAAATTATCTGCCACAGGTCAAGAGGTCAAGATGAGAAGTAGAAAAGGAAGTCAAGCCTCCTGTTTCTTGCTCTTCAACCCAATTCTGCACCAGCTTTCCCATTGTCAAAGCCAGGGTAAACAGAAAATACATAAAAAACGTATATATCCTGAATTATCAGCTCAGAGATAAGACAAGGTTCCTTTACTGCACAAACTGAGTATCTCCCACAGGATGACTTTAGCATCTCTCTTCTCCCCATGTGCATCCCTACAGCGTGCTGGAACTACAAAAGGAGACTGCTACGTTATCCAGTACATAAAGCTGGTGGTTCCTTTGGTAGCTCTGAGCATTTATGGTAAAATACCAGTGAGAGTTTCTCCCCACCAGTCAGGGAAACTGCTGTGGGGAGTGACTCAGCTGGGACATAGTCCAGAAGGCAACAGGAGATGAGGGGCCCCGATGGCACTTTTCCAGTCTTAATCAGCACTGTCTGCATGGTGATAGAGACTGATAAGCTGCCAGAAGTCATTTCTTTCTATAAGACTTGAAACAGTGGTCCAGAACAGTTGTGATCTTTGTGTGTGTGTGTTTGGTTGGGCTTTTTAAAATGCAAAATCAAGGGCTGTAATTTCCCATGGCGGCCAACAAACAATTTTGATAGTTTCATTTTAATCTCCTGTAACTATCCATTTCCCCTCCCTCAACCTTACCCAATTTCCACTCCACTAAGTATTATTTTTTCCAAACAAATCAGACATGCCTGTCTACAATAGCACATTTATCAACAGGGAGGGCTGTGATAGAGAGAAACTATCCCTACTGCACAGAGCATAAGACATTTGGGAATCCTTTCTAATAAAAAGGGATTTGATTAAAGACAGCCAACTACCACAGATCAGCAACTGAATCATCAGTAAAGAAGGAAGAGCAGCTTAGACTTAAAAGACTTCAATTTGCTGATCTGCCAAGGACTTCCCAGGAGTAGTTACTCCACAAGTCACTCCAGAACCTACAGGAGGGTAGGACGGGACAGACACCAAGGATTGGGGTGCTTAGAGTTATTATAGTAGTGTGGTCTTAACGAAGTTAAGTTAGGCAGAATACCCAATGTGCACATTTAACTCCTAAAAATTCATAGGACTTTTTTTAAAAATTATTATGCTTGGTGATATTTCCATGCTTAAGCACTGCCTTGCCAATGGCAGCTAGAGGATTTCCCAGTGACTGGCTCATGCTGCTGTGATCAGTCCTGGCAACACACAGCTGCCAGCTGTGCTCTTGCTGCTCCCAAGTGTCTCCAGCACGCTGCTCCTGGCTCCCAGCACACTCCCAGGCTCTCCAGGAGGGCAGTGTGACCCATGCCCTGCTGCCAGCTGTGTGTTTGTGTGAGCAACCACTGCTGAGAACAGCTCCCCCAACTCTAAAACAACCTTCAGTGGCCTCCACCCAGGGAAGCTGTAGAGAGGTGTTGTAAGCACAGACTGGATGGAAGTGCTGGCTGTCCTGCTCCTGAGCTCAGCTCACTGGGTCTGCCAGCAGCACCAAAACAGCATTTCCAGGGCAGAGACACAACTTCAGTGACTCCTACTCCTCTTCCTTCCCAAAGAGCCTTCACTCTGCCCACTGCTGGGCAGATTCTGCTGACTACAGAACCAAGATGGCATGACTGAAAACCAGAGATATGGTGAGTGAACTCACAGAAGGAACGTGGTTACAGAGAAGATCCCAGAGTGCTGGAGGACCAAGTAAAATGACCTTTCTCCAGCCTGACAGTTCAAATGTAATTATTCCAATAAATTATTTTCATGACTTAATATAACGCCTTGCAGCTTTCTAGCAAGGTTAATTAGATTCCTCAATTCAAAACCTATCTGCTCTTAACCAACTTTTAATATGCTGAAATCCAGTTTTCTAAATTCAAACTAATAAAAGTGATTAGCTGACAGCTATCTGGTATGCTACAATTACCATGGCATTTAGACCTCAGGCATAAGATATTTAATGCAAATCAGAGTCAACGTCTCTGCCCATTTGTCCTTTTTTGGATTATTTGACCAATGTGCCATATGAATCCTGTACAGTCCACACTACCATGCTAAACAACTAATGAACAAGGGCAGAGATATTGGTTGAGACAGTTAACCAAAATTGAAAGACTCTTTTTTTTCCTCCCACACCTAATTTGTTCTTTCCACATGAGCACGAAGTTACTGAAAGGCACTGGCTGACAGCTCAAGAAGAGATGGGTATTTAGTTCTGACATAGCCAGAATTAGTACGAAACTTGCGGCCTGCACTGCCATATCAGAAAGCTTCATCCACTGTGACTCCAGAGACCATCTTCCCCCAGGGAGGAGCCTGGGCTGGAACAAACCTAGGAAGATGAGGGCAGCCTACCTCTTTGACTATAACCGACCATAAAAAGCAGTTGCACTCCAGCATTTTGTATTTTGTTGGATAGATAATGTCCCCAAAATGCTGTATAGGACACAGCATGCTTAGAGAGCTGAGGAGATGTTCAGCCCAACACATGGTTCTTTGGCACATCAGAAATGCCAAGGCTGGATACTGCTTCAGAGATGAACTTCAGTGGCACCTACTCAGTGCAATTAGAAGATCAATCAGGTGCAGCTGGTAATTACACATCACCTGCCCAGGGTAGGACTAAGGTTGCTGTTTGGGCTTTTTACTGTGTACCATGCATGATCATTCTGCCTTTGATCAGGCTACTGTTTATATAAATAACACTGGCAAAACTTCTGAGTGCTCTGAAGCCTCCTTTCCATTTTCTTGTCTCCTGCTGATTTAAGAGCTATTGGCATGGCATTGCTCTGACCTTCCATCTGATAGCTAAACTGATGACCTAACACTGAGAGACTTTATGTTCCAGCCCTTTCAGCTATGCATCCCTTTTGGATGAAGAAACTTTGCTGTACCACCCTCTCAAATAGAGCAGAGCCATCTTAGTCATACAATATTAGTCTGCAAAATCCTAGCTTTTCAGCTTCATAAATACAAGCAGTAAACAAAACTAAAGCTTCACTTCAGGAAGCAATTTCCGAGCTGTGAGGAAAATTAATCACTAGAACAGCTTATCAGGGTAGGTGGTTGACTCACCATTGCTCAAAGTTTTTAAGATAAGATTAGATCTTTATTTTTTTTAAAGTCATGATTCAATCATGTTTCTGGGAGAGACTGAGAGTAGGACATTAGGCAGTATAATGGCAAGGTCCTTTCTGACCTTGGAGCCTGTGAATCTCCGAATTCTTTGTTCATCTGCCTACCTTCTTGGGCTAAAAGGAAAACTGGATGGGCTTTGGTCCATCAACCAACTCCAGCCACACAATTCTGCATTAAGAAAATTGCTGTAATCAGATCTCATGCTTCAGGGCTTCAGCCATTTGCCTGAAGAGAGCAGAAAGAAAGTTACTCCCTCTTGCCTGCCGAGCTAATGGCTAAATACATGTTATGTTTACTAGGTTGTTGCTTTGTGTTTAAAACATCAGGGAGTGAACCCAAACGACTATGGGCAGAGATGAAGTCAAATGCAGCAACACAGAAAATGCTCCCTGGCTATTTTCTATTCAGTTAGCCATTCCTGCTCACACCTCAGATCTGTGATAGTCATCAAGTCTGATGACTATCAGTGTTTACAGAGAAGCCATTTTGGTTATTAGGGTGCAGCCCACAGAAGGTAGAAGATACTGATACAGAATTGGGACTGATACTAACCCCATCTACAAGGGCAATGTTTGTTTGATGAGAACACCTTAAGGTTCTCATATTATCAGATCCTTGCCACTGTAAGATCCTTGTTTGTTAGTAAAAGCGTGGTCCCATCCACTTTTCAATTAAACCAGACCACGAATGATTCTTTAAGCCAGAAACGTTTCGGTCCAGCCAAACTCTACAGCAAATAGACCTGGGGGCAATCTAAATTAAGTTTTTAAGAAATGATGAAATAAAAGAAGATAAAGAACACAAAATTAATGGCCTGCCCCAGTCTTTAATTCTACTAACTATAGCAGTTCATTTCATAATAACATTATTACCCAAGCCTGTACGAAACTAAGCACACAGGCAGATGCATCAACTGTACCCAAGACTCTTGACTTCAGTTCAGAGTTCAGAGGCCTTGTCATCTATGTTTCATGTAAAGGCAAGATACAATTCTACACCTAAAGATACCTAAGATAATTATACTCTATACCACTTAAGAACGAAATTAGATGCTTATCTTTTTTCAGGCAAGGAAGATGACACGGTTATGAACCAATCAGTCCAGATTTCTTTTACTTGTACTTGTTGAACCCAGTTCTGGATCCCCATGTATGACCAACCTGATTGACTCAAAATGGATTTCCTTTTCATCTTTGCCAGCACACATAAAACGAAAATCCATGCCTTGGAAGCAGAACACATTTACACTGCCAGATTTTTTTGCAGCTGCAATGAGAAGGGATGGGGCAGGCAGGCACGACAGCGACTGCACCTGAATTCAGACTGGTAGCGTGGAAGCTGGGGACAGATGGTGTGAAAATGAACCAGACACTGAAAAATTCAACGTTATATCCAGAAAGACTATAAACATACAGTGAGTGAGCATGAGATTTATGCTGAAATTACAGAGGAATTCCTATGGATGATTACACTTCCAGCCCAAGCATGGAAAGCACATCCATCAACACGAGTGTCACTACGTTACCAGGGCAGCTGTCAGGCCTCCCATTACTGAACCCGGTAAATCAAGAAGAGGGCCAGGGACACTTGTGACATGGCTCACCAAAGTAGTCATCAGAGGGAGGATTCTCCATGTCATACAGCATTTTCTTGGTCAGATGTTCCAGCTCATCCTCAGGCCTGAAGCCAGGAGTGCTTGATGCAGGTCCAGAGCTTGGATATCCACTCTAAAAAAAAAAACAAAAGAACCACCTGTGATGTCATATAAAAGCATTCACACACAGTAAGAGGGTATATTGGCTGTTCAGTGTTGAACTTCATTCTTTGTCTTATTTTTCTGGTTTTTAAGACCAAAGGGATTCAAGCAAGTAAACACCTCACTTAATGTAATGAAAATGGATCCTGAAGAACATCCAGTGAAGTGCTATATATCCTCCTAGAATGGGAAGTAACCTGTGCCTCATAATTAGATGTCTACTGGGTAGCACATAATAATAAATAAAGGAGAAAATTATCCCAAGAATAACTTGATACAAACATTTTCCAAAAATGAAAAAGGCTTTGAAAGCATTTAAGTTTGGACTTGATAAAAGCTTCCATCACTTAACAGCACAACATAAAAGACAAGCCTACAGTGGTAGAGTATATGGACAGATAATCCCAAAATGCTAGTTATGTTCTCTTCTTGTTTGTTTTGACACAAAGCCTGCTGTTAACATTAGTGAGATAGGAGCTGGTCCCCAGATTTTTAGTACTAGAGATACAAAGTTTTTAATATGTGTGTGGAAACTGAAATCTCCTGGCCTTCATAAGCTAACAGCTGCATATAGTATTTGCAGCCTGTCTTAGAGAGTCTTCTCACTGGAAAACACCAGAAGGATGGCATATTTTGAGAAGCACAAAAATAGTCTTATGCCTGGAAGTTTCTTAGAAGAAGCTAAGTTTGGTGTCCATAGTAAGAAGCTCGGTCATTTCAGGATTAAAAAATGCTGACACCAGCTCTCCTTGTGTGCACTGTTTTCTTGAAAGACTTGCATATGAAAACTAACTTATTTATGAAATATATCATTTCAGTAAAGCAAGTGATTTCATTGATTAATTGCTGCCTACATCAAGGACTGGACCTTTGATATGAAACAAGGAAGCATTTTTCCATGCTCCAAAACTACTTAAATGGCAAGAAAATGTAAAATCACAGGAGAAACAATACACTGGCCACTTATAGAGACTACATCTGACATAATGAATCTTTATTGAGCCACTGATATTCAACAGAGAACAGCAGCTTTAAAGCACTGCACTTCAAGAGAATTAACTATATGCTTTCATGCTTTTTTCTTTCAGGCAAGAAGATTTCAAATGAGACATCAATCAATGTAGAGAAGGTCTCAGAACAGCACTTAGAAATAATACTTCAATCATTCCCTCCCCAAAACCAAACGCCTTCATGCTTCTGACCCTGTCACACTCATTTTTCTAGGGTCCATGCTAAGCTATACCATCAGCCTCCTCACTTGTTGGCCTCAGCAGGTGCCTGTGCTCCCTGGAAAAGCTGGATTTGCTGTGCACACTCGATGCAGCAGCTGCACCACTGCCTGCCTGAAAATTACTCTGTAGCAGAATAGCAGCAGGTCACAAGGGAGAGAGGTGGCACAATCCCCTGGCGAAAAAGTGTACCTTGAAAAAGCTCCAGGCTGGATGAATTTCCCCGAAGGGCTGTGCAAGGCCTGTTTGCCATACATTCAGCCTCCCTGACTGAGAATATAGATTAGACCTAACATACATTCAGGTTTTCCCAGAGGTGTTTTCTTTTTTGGGTTTTTTTTTTCTGCTTATGAATTTGTTCTGAACAAAATTTAAGGATTTTGTGCATTTCTCCAGGAGTTCTAGTTGCCTAGCAGTTGTGCTGAGGAAACTGTTGAACATCTGGAAATCCTGAATGTCCACACACAGAGCAGTAAACTTTTTTGTACAAATATAACCATGCTGATGTGTTTGGGTTACCATAACGTACTTTTTAATATGGGGAGGCAGGCAGTATGGTGCACTTGCATTTGACTGCTAAGTCATGTAAGTGTCATCTCTGTGGGACGCATAATTTTGGTGTGGATAAGGCCGTTCAAAAGACTAGAAGTTGCAGAGCCAGGTATTTGACCCAGAACACCCAGACTGCCTTAGCCAGTGCTTTGTGGCTATTTTTAGAAGGGCTAGTCTACAACTACTTCATTAAAATTAATATATTAAATAATCCTAAAAAACAGAGAAAATAAGTTTATTATCAAGTCAATTAAATATGCCAAATGTAAAACATCTAATCTTGGAACAACTTATTTTTTTCCCTTTGCTCTCTTGTTCCTAAGAGCCCATCACGAATCTTGCCTGAACATATATTTTAACACAGCACGGGCAGCCAAGGATTTATTAGCTTGAGAAATCAATCTGGCAACTGAGCTTCTTGAGGTATTATTCCAGGTATTGTACCTATTTCAGTTTCCATGCAGAAAAGAATGACCATTGCCATCCCATCAACAGAGACTCCTTTCCTAGACTTTGCATGGAGAAGACAGCACAGTCTGAAGCTGCTGATGGCCCCTATCCCTGTATTTCCCCTGTTAGTCACCTCCAGCCTGTCCTGCTGGGCTCTGTCCACACATCATGTGAAACACTGCCTTTTCCCTTGGGCCCTGTAATATAAATGGACCAAAACAGAAGGCACAGCCTGTTCACAGAAAAGGGCAGTGAGATACATGAAACTGAAGCAATTTGCCCACCATCACACATGGGCTCTAAGGCAAAGACAAATCCTGCATCCGGGCTGCTGGGAGCCCCATGCTTTCCAGCCTCACACACAGCCTGCTGGGGCTGTACCTGGCATTTCAGACCTACACTGAACACTGCAACCCAAGGCCACTGCACCTGCAGGCACCATCAGCCAGGCTTTGGCAGGAGGCAAGTGAAGCCTCTCCCTCTTTTCCATGCTGGCTTCCCACACCTCCCCATCTGGGAGCCCCTGTCATGTCTAATTCATAAGGGTTTGGACTAGGCCCTTTAAAATGAAAGACCAAAATCTGCAGATTTTCAGTTTTGTCTGACTCTCTCTGGTTTTGGAGGCCACACTGCCTCACACACTCAATAAATAGGCTGCTCTCGTATTTTATCTACATTGCACTTTTCCAAACCAGGCAGATTTCTTATCCAATACCCAATGTCAGCAGAACTAACAAATACCAACCACAATGTTATGAGACACTTTAACTTATTTTGACTAAAATGTTATGCCTTTTTGACCAGCATTTAAGTAGTGCTAGGCACATCTTTTTCCTCCTCCCATGGCACATGCTGACTACGTGCCTCCAGGAAAATACATTTTATGCATATGAACGTGCTGTTGAGTTTGCTGGGCATGCACACATACAAACATAGAGAGAAAGTGTATCCTTAGTCCAATATAAAACGCTTGTTTCAGCAAAACAGTTTCCTTCCTCCTCCTTTGTTAGGTCAGGGTAAAAATATAACTCTGGCTTTCCTTACAAAACAGAGTTGTGGTGTTGCTGCTTATATTAAACTTCCTTTATTTTCTCCTGATCTGTGCAATGATCAAGGCTGTCTAGAAATTCAATTTGCTATCTGATCTACCACAGTTAACTTCATGCATTCTCTTTTCTCCATGATGCCTCAATGCGCACAAATATCCACTTCCTTAGCTAGACACAGCTCAATGATGGGGTCTGCAGTGACTTGCAGACCCTGAGCACCACTGGCTAATCACAGAAGCATCAGGGATGATGAACCGACCCATGAAAATGGAAAAGAGCTCAGCAAAAAGCTGGCAGGAGGGACTATGCTTTGTAAGCACAGGTACCTGAGTCCCTTCTTTGCTACTGTCATCAACCATTGAGCGACTTTAGGGAAGACTACAGAAACAACCTCAGGAAGAGAAAGGAATGCAAAAGCATTCCTGAATAAACACTGTCCTGCATACTTAGTTGGGATGTTAAGGAAAACACCAGCACTCCTAGGGTTAAGCCCTGTAGTGGAAAATATCTTCATGCTACAAAGGAAGTGAGCTAATTGCTTGTGCCACTATCAAAACACTGCAACAACATCTGGCTCATCTTCCTTATTAAAGTTCAGTTCCTGAAAAGCCAGGTCAAAAGAAGCAGTCGTGTGGAATCACTGCATAATTATTTTGGTACACGAAGCTGATACTTGTTTCAGTGCTTCCCTGGCACATGTTTTCCACTCCAGACCTGTCTCAGATGTAAGGGCTGCCCAGAAAAGGGAGCTCTGCAGTCAGTGTGGTGCATTCGCCAACAAGAACCTTCCCCATCCACACATAAATATTTACCCACATGGGTAAGAACTGCAGTGCAAAATCTGCAAGGACATCTGAAGATGATGCTGTGATGAATGCACCATCATTCAGAATACACTGTGTGGTCATCTTTTTGTCCAATTGCAAATACTGTAGAAGAAGCTTCTTCTCTCTGAGAGAAAATAATTTCAATTACATGTTCCCAGAGAAACGTGGAAATTATCTTCTTTTCAGAAGGTAGAATTAGCCCAATTTGGAGTTGAAAGGCAGCCAGAGACATCTTTCACTGATAGTTACTTTCTCTTCATCTTTTTCCTCCTGGTTCATCTGCATAAAGTTAGTCCTTTCCTTTCACTTCACTCACCAAAACTAATCATTAGTTAAATAGTACTGCAGCTCAATTTTTTATTTAATGGTTTGACAAAGACCATAGTTTTGTTTGTTTGATTTTTTTTTTTGTTTACGTTATTGACTGTCCAAAACAATCACAAACTTTCAGAGCATGATATCCAGCATGGTGCCACATTTCTCGTGAGCTGTGCTCCCAAGGAAGTATCAAGATTGCCTACAGCTGCAATCCAGTTTACAATTAAGGCCAACTCTTACAGAGGAGATATGCTAGGAAAAAATATTTGAATTCTTGATTTATTTTCCCAGTGAAAGGTTACAGCTGCCAGAGCACATACAGATTCCTGAAAAGATGATTCTGCCTGGAATCCCTGCAACACGCACGTTCCTGGGTTTATTCCTGGTCAGAGGATAACTCCTCAGGATCCTTTGAAGAAGCTGCCCTGCATGAGGAGATAGCCAGTGACAGACAGTGCGCTCCAGCCCGCAGCAGCAGCCCAAAACCACAATTCTTGGGCTGCCAGGACAGAGGGCTCTTCTGGGACACACCAGGGTAGGACAAGACACCGGTTCCCTCTCTGCCCTGCCATCCCCTCCCACACCAAACCAGCAATGCAAAACGTGCAGTTCTGGCAGCAGAGCCCTCATTTGTTTAACACTGCCTGGCTTTGAAATAGGACAGTTTTGTAACTGCTTCAAAGCTCTAGAGGATATTTTTCTTTATCTTTAAACTTCATTATTGCAACTGTATCCTCACTTAGCTATCCATGCACATTGCCTGTCCTAATCCTGCTAAGCTCTTAGTTTCAGTGATCTCTTGTGGTATTAAGCTACACAGAATTTGAGTAATAATAACAATAAAAGTATTTTCCTCTGTTTTAACTTCACAGCCTGCAATTTTGCACAATTGTCTCTTTTTTCTTACACTGTAAAACTGGGATGCAGACAGGTAAGAAGGGGAGATATCTTGTTAGTAGTTTTAAAGGACAACAGAGACAGAATGCAAAATCAGTATAGAGTTGAGAAGTTTCCTGGACTTCTGAAAATCAGGCTGCTCATACAGATACCTATTTTGACTCACCAGAGCAGAGGTTTTAGCTTACAGTCACGAACCCAAAATCTTGGTCTTTGTGTACTGATGCTGAATTCAACAGGATCACCATACATGCACCCTAATTACTCTGTAAAATGGATTTAACAATGTTTCTGTCTTAATTAATCAGTGCCTGCAGAGCTGTTCAAGCTTCTGCAATGTAAGTGACTAGAGAGAGATGAAGTATTTTATTAATCATCAAGCATGGTAACAAACGAACATGACTGTTTTGTCCTTGGATTGTTTTATGCTATTATATTCAAACAGACTAAGTAGCTTTTCTTGCTATCCAGAATCTCACTGATGTTTTGAATCTGGAAGGGCTGGTTATTTTTGCTAGGTATTATAAAAACTAGATACTCTGTAAACACCACCATCTGCTTCTTGCTTCTGCACTGAGCATGACTGTGTTAAATGACACCTTCCACTTCTATTCTGGAGAGTCCTTCTTTCTGCTGGACATTGTCGACTGTTTATCTATTCAGGGTTAACAGCAGATGTGCTAGATTTTTATGGAGCGACACTGACCATTTTTCATTAGAAAAAACAAAACAGGGGCTGGTTCTCCAAGTAATAAATTTTTTACATGTTATCTCAGGAAACAGGAGATTTAAGCTATATTTCACATATAAAATACTACATTTTAATGTCCCATTGGTGCTTAAATGTACATACAGAAACAAATGCAGCAGTGCCTGATCTTGCCTGGGGCCTCTTGGCCCTATCATTACACAAATATGCTTTACTTGTCAAGGCTTATCTCATATGAAAAGGGGAGCACGCTGTTTTGTTTTGTGTTTTTCCATTAACCCCACTTATTTTGGTAACAGGCATTTTAGGCACGTAAAAAAAAAAAAAAAAAGCCAGGAACTCAGAACAGCTGGATGGCACTACTGAGATGGAGAATGAGGCATCACCATTATACTCATATGCAAACAAAAAGGCAGCATCATTTTAGCCCTATGTTTTTGGCTGGAAGAGCTTAGTCTGCTCCATGGAATTACATCAGAAGGTCCTATGCTTACTCGTCTATTTCAAGATCAAAGGCTTTATTCTACTCTAAGCTGCTTGCCTTACCACATCTCTCTGGGCTCAGAGTCAAGCACTCTTTTACTCCCATGGATCATCACCAGCAGTAAAGACCCTACAGGCTGCTTAGCAACTCCCCTCCTCTTTCTCTCATGATACTGTGGGCTTCCAGGATGGTCTTCCAAGCATTAATTAATTAAGCATTATATTTACTGCTATCAACAGGTCAAAATCTGCATTTCAGAGTAGGAGCCATAGGTTTCCATAGGAGATAACAGTCTCAATACTTTGAGTCCCGAGCTGCACAGCAAAGTGCTGGACAAGAGTTTGAATTCACTTCTTGACATTTTGGCTATAGATCCTGGGGTGCACAGTGCCATCCAGGGCTCCTTGCCAGGGCATTTGATGAGCCTCACAGACCTGCACAGGGCTCCCTTGTGTCAGTCCAAGGTAGCAATTCTGAAAGACATCAAGCTGTGGACTCCAGTTGCAGTTACTGGCACTCCAAGATGGGGCTCACAGTCTCGCCACCACCCAAGCCATATTGCCATCTAAAGGACAAGCACAGAGGCAAATCTAATGAAAATGGGAATGCTCTAATATTCACACTGATGAAAAGAGATGTGTTTGCTGACACAGTACACAACTCGCCCAGATGATTCACTGCCACTATGAAACAACTGAAAGAAGCACCTTCCTTCCAAAGCCTACCCTTCCAGAAGCACCTTTAAAATACAAGGAAATAATTGAGCTTTGCCCCTTTTTAAGTTTTTCATTCATGAAGCACTTCAGAAAGGCAGAGCTCAGCCATTTCCACAGACAATGAGCAGTGACATGGTGTGACAGACTCACTCACATGTCCAGCACAGTGACTGCAGCACCAGGAGAGCTCCCCAGCACTCCCTCACCACCATTCACCCCAGAGCCAGGGCTGGACCCAGAGCCTCTGCCACCAGCACCACCTGCCCTGCAGTTCAGCTTCAGCACCCAGTGAAAAAACAGGCAGCCCCAGCTGCAGGGCCTTATCAGGTAACAAAACCAGAAGTGCTGGGGCATCACTTGTTTCAAAAGAAAAATAAATCTCACCATTTTAATGGTACTAATTTTGCATGTGAAAGTTGCATTCATACTGTATTAACAGTTTAAATATAGCTTTCTTGCCAGATGCCTGAATAGGCTAGAAAAGATACTTAAAGTATGCAAATTGTGTTTCTGTTTTAATACACAAAGAAACCTAAAATCACATCACTTTCCATCACCACGACAGGTTTTAATATAAGGTTTTTTCATGTGAAAACTGTAATAGCAAACAAATGGTTAACCAAATGTGTTTAACCCACTATCTGTAGTCTCACTTTTACTCAACTGTGACATGGGCCATTACACTTCCCAGGACACCAATGACTTAAATGAAGACTACATATTTTGCTTAACATTGAAAGATTACATGTATAAATGACAGTATTAAAAAAAGCTTCTCAGACTGGAGCTGGTGCTTGGTTCAACATCCATAGCATTGGAAGGCAGGATTCCTGAGCTTTATCCTCAGCAATATTCTTAACGAGTCTGATCCTGCACCCTGCTGTTATAAATGGTGTTCATAATGCTTGGCTGTCTCAAGAGAGTTTGAGATCTCAATGAACTCTTCATTACAAAATGCTTTGAGATCCTTGAATGGAAAGATGCTGAATGAGTACAAATCATGACTATTATTAATTACCTTTACTAGGCAAAATTGTGCTTCCTTTCACTCACATGTGCCTACATTTGGTCTTTTAAGATTATAGTATCTTCAAAACAAACACTAGTCTCCCAACATGCCCCTCAGTGGTTTTGTAAAAATAAAAGTGATCAGAAAACGATAGTGTGGCAAAAGCAAATTACATTCCTGCCAGATTCAGAAGCTTCTTCCCTATTTCACACCTGGAATATTTCTCCATTTTACTCATGTTCTGATCCCAGAATCACCTGTTCTCTTTTCCTCATGTGTAGCTGCTTTCACTCTTAAGAATTTTCCTGTTTCTCTTACAACTTTGCATAGGCCGTGCTTCTTGAAGAGGTTACTGGAGGGTGCCAACCCCTTCTAACAAAATGAGCACACGTTCCTTTGGAAAGAAGATGGGGAGCTCCAAACACATCAGAGAAACACTGAGTACGATTCTTCATTTGACTTTGTGTCTCTCAGGTGACTGAGACAGGGAAAAGAGGGCAGAAATTTAAGACAGTCCAGATATCTGGATTCTGCCCTGGCCATCTTAATTGTGCTCATCTTTTAGCCAAGGTGTGCTTCAAGGGTAACTTAGTGGCAGTAAGGAAAGAGGTGGTGAAATTAAACAGTGCCGTCTGGAGCAGAAGGAGTAATACACACGAAAAAAAGGAGGATAGAGTGAAGGGCTGTAGCCTCGAGTGAATGTCATCTTGATAGCCTAAGCACTACTGCTTTAGAAGAGACTTGTACATGTTTCACTATCAATTACCTCAGTCTAATCAGAAATAATATTTTCAGAACAAAGCAGTGCCAAATTCTATACTGCACTTGGAGGAAAAAGGCCAGGGCAAATGCCCATCATCTAGATTATAATTTATTTCACCCAATGTACTTACAAAAATGATCTCTCATTTGGCTCACAGCAGTAGAAATTTCTCAACAAAGTCATAATTCTCCTGTAATAGAGTTCAGGGCAGTTAAGTATTACTTAAATAAAAGCTCCAAGTCTCCCTTGAAACACTGTCCCTGCTCAGGAATTTCCCACAGTCATGAGGGAGGTGGGAGCTGAGAAAAGGGCAGCAAAAGAAAAGGAATGGTTTTTCCTCAGAGAGAATCACAGGCTGAAAACCTCGCACATCCCATCCAGTGGCCAAATTGTGGCAGGGAGGTGAAGAAGCAGGGGTTATGGGCTATGAAAAAATGCTGCAAGGAGTTTCACCACGGCTGTTCAATATTCAAAGGATCTCAACCTTCTCCTTGCAACCTGCTGGAACAGGAGTGAGTTGAATCCTGCTTGTGCAGAGGGCAGGAGATTGCCCTTGAAAGGAAGGGCCACAGGAGCAGAGAGGTGAAGGCCAGATCTGGAATGAGGGCTCTGGCAACATGGGGAGAGAAACAGGGGAAAGAGCAAATTAGCATTTAGCAACACAAATATAGCAAAAAAGGCAGAACTACAAAAGCAAGAGAGAAGTTCTGGTAGGAAGAGGGGAAAACCACTTAGAAGGCAGCATGCAGTGATTTGAGCCAGAGCCCAGCATCAAAGGAGAGGATGGGATAAAGCAGAGAGGAAGGAGACGAAAGTGCAGCCTGGCTAGGAGCTTCCAGAGTTGGCAAGAGCCCATGGAGAGAGGGCACATGGACTTATGCACCCATCACAGGGAGAGCGGCTTAGGGAAAACTAATGTGCAAAGGAGCTGTATGAAAAGGAAGGATGGACTAATAGCACCCTCAGAGCAGGAAGCAAACAGGAAAGCAAGACCAAAGGAGAGGCATTGGAGTCAGCTGATTTTACTGAATAATTTCCCTTGTACAGGAACTATCCAATGCTAACCAAAACCCGCAGTTCCAGTTCCAGTCTGTCGGACTGGTCAGATGCTTCCAGACAGGGGTGTGTGTGTGTAGGGGTGTCTGTGTGGGTGTGTGGGTGGGTGGGTGTGTGGGTGGGTGTGTTTTCTGGATGGGACATCAGTAATGGTAGGCACCCAGGGCAAAGCACTACACTCTCAGGCTCACTTTTGATTCCCACATGGAAGGGGTATGTGGGTTTCAATGTCACATAATCCTCCTTTCTACTTCCCCTGCCACATGTAGTGTGTGATCCCATATTTGTCACAGACATGCTTTCCAGCCAAATGGAAAACTGCTTTTGTGGCCATAATGCTCAAGATGGTAAATACATAGGTGCTTGTACTGTGGGGATTGTGCTGTGTGCTGCAGAAGTACCTATGGAAGAAAAGGGCAAGGAGAAGGAATTCCCTGCTTAGCACTGGAGCCAGAAGGGAATATGGTATTCCTTAGATTTAGAGCTTTTCTACTGCTTTTCCATCAGCTTTTCAAACAGCCCCAGGATCTTGGCAGCCAAACCAGGCTGTGCACTAAGGAAGGGAATCTTACTTCCCCAGCTGCAGCCTCTAAGGCTGCTGCCATCCTGAGGGCACAGTCACTGCGCTGACATACAGACCTAATGATCTACACTGTTCAAGGCATCAAATGCTTGAAGGAACTCACCCTGCTCAGAAGGCCACGCTCAAGCTGTATTTCTGTGTCTCTTTTGTGTGAGGCTGGGACTGACTATGAGGAGGTCAGGAAGAGCCTGATGGCTCAATAAATGAGACACTTGGGAGAGTTAGCTGAACTGACAGCTCAACAAGATCCATGTTTAGTTGTCAAAACATTCCTCCGTGTACAGAGATGCAGTTAAAAAGGCTGTCCACATCCATCCTGGGCTGGAGACAGGCTTATCTCACTAATTGGTCGAGCAGTACTTCGTGGAGAATGGAGTGAACTGGCAGAAGTGGTGGCATGTGCAATTAGAGCTGAGGAGGCTGAGGGCTGTGGCTGGACATACCACTGTGCCTGGACCATTTTGATGTATTGGAAAGATCACTTTGTCCATGAACTATTTTCATGTCCTGTTCCACCACAACAGCAGCAGCCTCCTTCTGTATTTTAACGATTAAGCAGCTCGCAGGTTGACTGAGCAAAGGCTGAAGGGGAAAAACAAATGTATATATATAATTCTGCTGCAGAATTTACTTGAAAAGGATGGGCTAGACATTCAGATGGTGAAAATCAGTCGCTCCAGGGAACTCGCTGATTTACACAGCAGAGGAGAATCTAGCTCAACATGCCTAAGTAAGCAATGCACTCAGGTGTACATTGGCTGGTTGAGAGGCACTATTTGAGTCAACACGGCTATCCAAGCCTGGGCCTGACTAACTGCAGCCCCCTGAGCCCTCAGTTGCATTTGTCTTTCACAGGAACATATGACACAGGGAGAAAACTGGCTTCCAGGCTGCCTGACCAAGAGTGAACACCGCAGACAAAGACCCCACTCTGAGAATATGGGTGACTGAAACCAGCTTCCTTGCAGGTGATACTCTAGGGCTTATTTGAGAAATAAAGTTAAAAGTCTCTGTCCCCTTCTGTGGGGCACGTGTCAGTCTGGCTTTCATGGGCTCCTGTTACCAACTCCCAGATCAAGCTAATGTTTTCCAGGGCCTCCTCTCTCCTGGCTCCTTTTGAGGATCTGGCTCCCTCTTGAAGAGGACCTTCAGAGCAAGCATGCCTCTTCCACCTCCCTCCTCATTGGCATCTGTTCCTAAGAGCCATGCAAATTTCAACAGCATATCTAGAAAAGCAGTTGTGAACATCAAACACTTTACAGACTCCTTCCTCTTCTTTCCCTCAATACAAATGTATTCTTCTGTCCATGCTCTCTTTCGGCCCCTCTGCATTAGTTTTACACTACTAAATAAGGGGCTCAGGCCCCCTTCCTGTGTAGGACCCTCATCTGAAAATAACTCACACACTTTAGAGGGTTTGCAACACAGATGAGAAAGTGAGGCCAGCAAAGTGCTGGAAGGGATTGCCTGGGGAGAGCCTGTGATTTCCATCTCTGAGGCTTTTCAGAGTAGGAACAAACAAATATTTGTGAAGAATAGCTTAGGCAGAGTTGATCCTGTCTCTGAGCAGCAGACAGATCTTCAAGCCTGTTCGAGCTTTATTGTTTATGCTTCTGTGATTGTGATAGCAGTTGTGACATATTCTGCAACAGAGCTGAGCAAAGCCAGCTGAAAGCCCTATGGATCATCTTCAGGGCTGAAGCTGCTTACAGGAAAGGAAGCTCATATGCAGTGTTAAGTTACTTGATGTTTTGGTTCCAAGCACTAAATCAAGGAAAGTTTGTTCAGAAATGGTAAGACAAAGAAGCTGGGTCCTAAGCAGGCCCTGTCCTGGTTTTACCATCTCCAAGATGCTGTATCTCCAGGTCTGAATCCAGGTGCAAGGGGCAGCATATTCAGAGCACCCACTGTATGGGGAGTAAATATTTGTGTTAGACAAACAGCCAGCTTCTTTTGTCCCGGTTCTCAGGAATGCCCATCTGGCACTCAGTGCTGAATCTCTATTAAAACCTCCCAGAAGCTAGACAGGATGCAGTGAGTCTGGCCAGAAGCATGGAAATGGCAGGCAAAAAGCATTCAGAAAATCATCAGAGGTGCCCCAGACTGCAAAATGCTCCACGTGTCTGTTGTGCAAAGACCCACGTGTGTCCACAGTGGATTGAAGGAAAGAAGTTACTCGAGAAACATCGACGCAAGCTCTCCCTGCAATACCACCTCATGGGGAAAACAAATGGCAGGGGAGCTATCTAATCTACTCATTGCAAAGCCTTTATGCCACAAGACAGTATTTACTAGCTGGTACCAGACAACATTCAAGCAAGAACAGAAAGTCACTTTCCCAACGCTCCTTGTGAATTGCTCCCATCTGTGCAAGAGAGCAATCCAAAGCCCTTATGCCCATGACAGCACTGCAATCACACGCTTCGTGTTTTCCACCCAAAATAGCGGCAGTCAGACCACGGTGAGGCTCGCACATCCCATGCAGCTGTGCTGATGAAGAGGAGCCACTGGAAGCGGCTCTGGGGGCGCGGGTTGCTAGGGAACGTGGCAAAGCCGCTGCAGATTTCCCTGCCGCTCGCTGGCTCTTTCCTCTCTTCCCACATCGCTTGCTCTGTGCCAGTGTCTTCGCCCTGAGTGCCGCTCTTCCTGTCTGAAGTGTGCAAAAACAAATCTGCCAGCAACAATGGAGCACGATTGCTTGGCATGTGTTCCCAAGGAAAGAAATCGCTCTAGCCTTTGATTTTCAAAGGCAGCCAGCTGACGGGGTGGGAAAAAAAATCCATTCTCACCATTTCCTCCATGTCTGTGTGTTATTTCACTCCACCTGTGCTATGGTTAAGGGTGGGTGGCAAGCCCAGGTGGCACAACTCAACAAGCTGAGTTTGTGGGAGCCGTGTCAGCTTGCAGAAGGCAAGACTTGTGCCCTGAGTGTCACACTGGTTCCCCTGGACCCCTCCACTTCCCCTAATGTGCTGCTTTTTGGGAGGTGGCTGCAGGAGCCAGCAGAGCTCTGCAAATGTGGCTGGGCACTGCATGGTGCTCCCACTGCTGCAGTGGCCAGCAAGCTTATGAAAAAGGGCACACAAGCAAAGGAAGGGTAACAGAGAACTGGGAGAGAAGAGGAAAGAAACTTCTGCCTTCTTAAAAAAGCTGGGATAAGGAGAGACCAGTGATCAAGGTACAAACAAAGGCTTTCTAGTATTAATCAATCTTTAAACAATTTGACTGAATGATTAGGAACTGCAATGCTCCCTACTGAGGCATTAGAGATTTATATTTAGATCTTAGGTGTTTTTTTCCACCCTGCATTATTTTTAGCTACTCGTTGATGCTAGGCTGGTGGTGGCTGCTGTTGGATCGATGAGGCTCTCCTGTGATGGCAGCTGGGTGAGATATGCCAATAGGAAATGGGACCTCATTCACACCAGGATGCTGCCTATTGCTGGAATCCCTGTCTGCACAAGGACAGAGTGCGACAGCAGAGCAATGGTCAGTTCCCCAGATCTGTACTTACACACCGAGGCTGCAGGCCTGGACAAATGTCCTTCAGTACCAACGGGGACTTAATTAAACCCTAAAAGCAGCAGAGAGGAGACACCTAACAAGCCTGTATAACTAAGAAATAACAAGAGAGATTTGGCAGTGATTTTGAGAGACTGCTTAATAAACCCCTTTATCCCAAGAAGGAATAAAATAAAGTATGCGTTTGACCTGTAAGACATGTTAACTCTAGAGACAGAGGAAGAAGCATTCAATTTTCCTAGTAACAGCACACTACAAATCTTGGGTTTCCACAGTGCTTATGCTCGTAACAGTCTTTGGACAAGGGGAAACTCACATGATCCCCAGGTCAGACCAGACCTACAGTTTCCATCCACTGCAGGGTCCTATCTTTGAGAGGAACCATCACCTGATTATGAAGGGGTAAAAAAATTCAAGAAGTATAAAACAATAAAATACTAAATATTATGATAAAAGACTAATTTATTCTTCACTCCAGGTAATTTGTAATTAGACCACTTTGAGATAGGAGGATTTATGTTTCTTCCTAGGAACAGTGCCTCTTACACAGTGTGACAGCATGATCTCTTATCTCATGACAAGCCAGGCAAGGATGGTCAAGGTCTCATCTTGAACCTCACTCAGCAGCACAGCAGCGGCACACCAATATGCAAATACCTTCCACGGACTTGTGTTATGTATCACGTGTCAACCTCTCCACAAACAAGGATGAATCTCATTTTATGAGGGACTACAAAAAGCTCAGTGCAAATGCATGCCAGTATATCAGCATTCCCATGGAGAAACTGCCTTGCACCACTGTGTCATCCTCAAGAGACCCTGGAGCAAAACCTTACACATGAGAAATAGTGCCAGCATCTCCCAGAAAAATTTTGTGAACACTATTAGCCCACCTTCATTTCCCTTTTAATCTACATTTCAAAAATTATATTCACCTGCAGATACATGCTAGGTTGGTACAAGTCAGGCACACTCTTTTCTTCACTTCAAGCCATATGGTTCTAATAACAATGGCTAATAAAGGAAGAGTATGTTTTCACTTGTAATTTTTCAAATCTCATCAAAAAAATTGTACAACACAGAACACTGCAGACTGCAGCACAGCACATGTGCTCAGTCACATTTTGCACTGCTCTGCACTTGCTCTGCTAATGACCCTTTATTAATATTCACAACCAACTCAGTATCAAGTGCAAAAAGACAGTGGTACAACTCTGTGTTTGCAGAAATGATACCTTTAATTAAAACAAACAATGCAATTGCAAGTTTATTAAAAGTGCATTTTGGAATCAGAGCCCTGCAGCAGACTTTGGAAATAGGAAGGAACAGAGGACATCAAGTTATCTAATGGGCTTTTGGCAATCTTTTTACATCAGAAATAAATTTTCTGGTAACACAGAGACAAATGCTCAAGGCCAACCTTGACATCTTCATCTTGGCATATCTCAGTAACCTCTGTAGTTAAAATAATCCATTGGGCACTTCCATGAAAGACAGCCACTAGGTTTCTCACAGAGGAAAATCAGCAAGTAGCAACCATAGCTAACTTACTTAAGTTTAATGGAAACAAAGGGCTGTGACTGGTATAAACACCCTGGTCTAGAGGTAGGGTATTTCCAACTAATTTATTGTGGAAAAAAGTATCATTCACAAAGTCATCCATAGAGTACATACTGCAAAAGAGCATTTAATATAATAACCTGGCATCATCTGACCCCAGATGAAAGACTAAGAGGATATATTTACACTGTACATGACTCCAGCCTCCAAGAATGCACCTCAAGGCAGCAGCAATGTGATCTTTTAGCCAGTGGTGTCCTTAGCCAGCCACAATTCCTGTGCCAGTCTGCCACAAAAGCATAGGTGTGTGCAGGCAGGCTTGCTGAGGGGAGCTGGAGCATGGCTAGCAATCCAGCACGCTTTGTTCCACCACTGAGGCACTTGCTGTCTTCCAGCTGCCTCCCACAAATCTGAATGAGCCTGAGGGCCAAGCAAAGACTTCCAGGTGACTTTTTGCTTATGGAAGAGAAACCCAACAAGCCATAGAGAGGCTGAGCTGGCAGCTGCACAACAAGCTGCGGCAGACAGGTGTCCTTGGAGAGTCCAGCAATGTGCACACGGCCAGAGAGGACACACAGACTCAAGAGTCGCAGCTGATCGCTGGGCTGAGCAAAAAACCATGTTCTCTGAACCCAAGAAATCCTACAGTGAAGACAGGCTTTCGCCAAGGGACAGAAGGAAGGCATGAGGCCATGTCAATGGCATAGTTTTGAATTAAAAGCTGAGACATTGAGCCTAACTCAGCACTTAGGGAGATTATTCCAGGGGGACTGTGGGACAAAATCTCCACTTAGGTCCATGTCATGAGTCTGACTTGACTGCACAAACACACTTGAAGAGACAGTCCTTTTCTCTAGGGGCTTCAGAATTAATAGGATAAATTTTCTTATTAAGTATTTGTCTAATTGCTAGGGGTGTCACATATTTCAGTGCAGCACTGAACAGTAATTCCCACCTTACTGCCTTGTTTATTGTCTCATTTCTTTGGGAGCTGAAGTCTGTTTTTTCACCTCATGGGTTAGGAGACCAAAAAACAGTGGCAAGGGAAAGAATTAGATAACCATCTGCCTTCTCAAGGAACTGTCAGTTGTCTCTTGCCATTCAGGGAATCCAGCTGTTTGCTGTACATGGCTATTCCATTAAATACAGATAACTTTCCATCTGTGGCAAAGATACTTTGCACAAAGTGAATGCCAGAAGCTTACATTCCTCTTTTAGGGGTCAGATCTCTTGATACACATGACTCCTACTGAAAAGCATCCAACTAGGGACACTTCTTGTTAACATCACAGAAAGAATCATTAAAAAGTCAAGCCTTCTGGAAAGGGAGGGGGAAAAAGAATCATGTTGCTAATAATCTAAATGGCTCATTTCAAATTATGCATTTTTAGTCCATGATCTATTTTTTCTCTTATCAGCAGCTTTTGAATTTTCAGACCAGATTCCTGCCAACACCTGCTCTCTCTGCTCAGTGAGTACTAGCGCTAGCACGTAGTACTAGCTCTAGTAAGAGAACTAGCTGATGCTCAGTTCACGGCTGCCTCCACTTTGCATCCCATGCACTTTCCCAAAGCTGGCTGCTGTGTTTTCAGCGACCTGAGAAGAAATACTTGTTCCCTTCGTAATTAGGATTCACAGTAAATGCGGGAAGCGAAGCAAAAAGAACACAATGTTCAAAGCTGCCACTCATGGTTAAATAATTAGTCAATATTACGCTCAAATGCTGCCTCCAGTGTTCATGCCAATCTGTACAGGGAGACATTTGTCCTTACATTACTTTGGCACCTCGTTTCAGTAATTTCTATAAGCTGGCAGTCTGGCCTCAGCAGAGAACGGGTCACACTGCTTTTAATTCAGATAGATTACTAAATACAAATAAGAATGGGGAGAGATTAAAGGTGGTGAGGTGTTAACAAAGCTTTGGTAAGTAATAGTTGCAAGAAATCCTTTCACCTGACTTTTATAAAGTGGGCCTTGTCTAAAAACAATGGGCTAATTAGCTGTTAACTAATGCAGAACCACAATCCTGTTTTGCCTACATGTTCTTCTATAGTTACACACACAGAAGCACTATTGGTTCCCAATGAGAGAGATTTGGTTGCTTCTCCTCACTGTGTAGGAACCCTCTTCTTTGCTTTCCAGTCAGTGATATTGTGGGTCCAGGTGGGATTTTGAAATGCTTCCCCAGTCTGGAAACTGTAGTTTGCTGGGACACTGCTCCATCTCCATGCTCATGTTGTGCCTCCCAGTGCAATCTTTATTGCGGCTGTATTTTTCCCCACAGCACTTGTGTGTGCTAGAAGGATTTCCTGACAAGAGGAGTTGTGATGGCTTATAGCTGATCTAGAGCTGAACTTGATTCTTTTGGAGTGCTAGGTGATGCCTGAATGAATGCTGCTGCTTGTCTAAATAGGCTAACTTAAAAAGAAAGCACGAAGGATTTCATGAGCAATAGGAACAAGTACAGACCAACTCCTGGAATGTTCCTGCGTCACCTGCATAGCCATTCTAAAACTCCTCCGTCAAACGAATGGAGACTGTGTCAACATTTAGCTTAATTGCCTAGCAGCTGCCTGGCTCATACCTGGTTGGACTGAGGAAGTTTCACTTCCACCTCATGCCACCCACAGGCAGGAGTACTACAGACATGAATTTTCACTCTGTTGAATGAAAAAGAAGCAGGAAGAAGAGCCAGCACCCTATCCAGCTCTGCTGAACCATGAAGCTCCTGCGGGAAGCTGTCCACAGAGAACAACATTATGATCATAGGAGAAGTTTTTTTTCCAATGCTTTTCACCAAGACTGAACTCAGTAAGGGTCAATAAAACAGCTACACACCACAGATGAGGCAACAAATGATGATCTGCAGCATGAACAAGCTCAACCTAACATCAACTCTTTTTCATAACACTGGCTGCCCCTGGCAAGGAGACACTTCTCCCTGATCTTTGCCTGGTGCAGACTACTTGGACGTGGGCTACTAAAGGCATCACTGCTAAAAGCAGGAGCATCACTGCTAAAAAAGCACATGCTACCAAGAGCATGTCTCATGAGCAGGTCCTGCAAATGCATCCAGACAGCTAAGTACAATTCTAATTTATCAGATGCCTGCTGGATATGGAGACTAAGGAGCACTGTGGCAGGGCCTGGACACCCTGCCCAGCCTTTAACCATGTGAAAGAGGGGAGAGAGCAGAAACACGAGTAAGAGAACTCTGAAATTATTCATTTTGTCTGAGTTTTACTGTGCATGCCTGACAGTGACTTCATTAATCAGATAGCTCAAATCTGGATTGCCACTCTCCCCTGGCTGCTTCATCCATCCACACAGGTTGCTGAGGGAAAAGACAGTGAGATGGCATCCAAATTAGAAACTATTTATGATTATTGAAGTAGAAAATTAATTGCTCTTCCTCCCCTTCTTCCCCCATTCTGAAACACCTCTCCCAGAGAAATTTGCGCTAAGAAGTCCTTGTGAACAAACACATGGAGAGTAACAGAACATGGTCCATATGTACCAGCAACCAAAAATAAACTGAAGTCTGAAATCCACACAGTGAAGTGGATTCACAGTGTCTATCTGTATGCCACAGTAACAGATGGTCAGTGAACTGTTACAAGACAGACCAAGACTAGTTAAACAGATGGGCAGTATTATTTTTATACTGGTTTATAAGTGAATATTTAAGTTTCCACTAGGTTATCTGAAATACCATCAAAGAAGCACACACAATACCCATGCAGTCAAAACCAAATTCCATGAAAGCTTCTACCTAAGGAAGGTATTGAGCTTCTTATGGCTTTCTGCTGATGCTGCTAGTAACTGTGGCAAAACCTTTGGAGTTCAGGAAGGACAGCCCGAGGCTGCACACCCCTGGAAGCCCTGCTGGGATGCCCCAAGGCTGCACACCCCTGGAAGCCCCTCTGGAAGCCCTGCTGCTGCCGAGGGCAGCTGGGGTGTTTGCTGCGCCGTGGCAGCCCCACAGAGCTCTGTCCAATGCTGAAAGAGCTGTGGCAGCAGCAGCAACATGTGAGCCACAGGGCTCCTGTGACTGCATCCTCTGATCTCTCTTTCTTTAGCAGGTTTTGTCCCTGTAATTAATTAGGCAGCTGAACTCCACAGCTCAACTCATGCTGGGTGGAGAGAAGCAGCAGCATTACAGAGGGGGAAAGGGAAATGGCGCATTTTAGAAAAGACATGCTTTTAGAGACTTGTCCATGCTGAAGGGATGCATGAGAAAGACCAAAGATTCATCTGACTTCTCAGGCTTCTCCCTGTCTTTGCAGCTTGCATTCCTTTTTTGAAAATCTCGCACCTACACAGACACATTGGGCAGGTGCACTTTCCCCTTCTTTGGGTTTAAACAGAACATCTGGGTTCACAAGAGGGCAGGACAGACTAAAAAATAAGTTAATTAGCAGTTCACAGTACCTTAAATCACATTCAGAAACCTAACCCAATGTTTGCTGAAGACACTGACACATCTCACTGCCTGACATGTCAAAGGAACCAGGCTTTTAAAAAACTACTGAACACAGTCTGAGCAGCCTACACTTTCCAAGGTGGGCAGAAGAATGCCAGAGACAACCACATTCACCTACTTGCAAGAGGGGAAAGTTCTGTAAGTGCTCATAAACTGAAAGCATCATTCTCCTGTCCACAAGATGCCTCGTTTACACTTGCCCTACACGTTCTTTTAGCAATTCCTGCAGTGGGCAGATGCAGTTAACCCCCACTTTAAACCCATTTTTTATAACCAGAGTGATGCACAAAGGCTTCAAGTGTGACTATGACTCAGGCCCCCCTTCAGCATGACTGCTGCAATCAGATGTGGCCACAATTGCTGGATGAGTTCTTGGTTTTGAAATTCACCATCCAAATCCATTTCTTACATTTCAAAGTGACCATTATCTTCTCACTGTTTGAAATATTGCTGACTACTGCTATGAAGCTGCAGGGGTTTGCCTGCAAGCCTCAGAAGAGCTTGTACTTGCACTTCTTTATAAAGAAGTTTCACTTCGTGGCTGCATTATCTGTCCAGCTGCCACCAGAAAATAGTGCTAAAGGAAAATGAAACTCTCTTTGCAAGTATTTATTCCTAATTTACTAAAGGCTAACAGTATCTAGTGACAAAACCCAAAAAAGTTGTCATTGAAACATTTCATTTACCTAACAGCTTGAAATCTCCAGGCTGAAGATTATGTGCATGCACATGCCTGTGTGCTAAGTCTTCAAATAAAGAAAATATAAAAGCTTTGCAGTTCAGTCACTGCAAGACTTTTAAGCATTCACAGCTTCATCTCTTTGCACATGAAATGTTAATGGGGCAACCACGCAGGGCTGGCTCCAGAGATAATGGTTCAGATAACAGTGGCTTTGTGATACTTATCACTGGGCTCCAGAGGTGAGGGGGCCTGTCTTGCTTCATAGTGGATGACTTCTTGTCAGCATGTCACCTTCTCCAGTCAGTTCAGGAGTTCATTACATCTAGATAACACCCTTTTTTCTCTCTGGCACTTGTTTATTAATGCTGCACACAACTTGGTGATTCATCAGAGAAGATGAAGTGGTGTTCTGCAGCAGGCAGACAGCCTCCAGTGGATCCACTGCCCTGGTTGAAGTTCACCACAGGGCTTTTAATTTCATTCATTTATTTACTGCAATTCCTGAAAGTCCAGTGCTGTTACAAAACAATGTAATGGCACCTGACAAAGGTTCAGGGCATGTCAAAAAGGTCTGATTTGTATGTTGTGTAAACATTAAAAGTTTAAAATGTTAACAACATTAAAAGTAATATGGGTGCAGGAAATTTCACCCTGGGCCTGCTTTTCTAAACTCATCTCAGAGGACAAGGCCATTCAGCCACTGGAGGTGTGATCCTGAGACAGCACAGCAAAGAGGAAAGGAAAGCTGTGCACTCTGGACAAAGACAATTCAGTGCTGCTGTTTTTTGGCAAAGTGCATGCATGTTTTATGGGAGCACTGGTCCAGTACCATGTGCAGAAAGATTGAAAAATACAAGGACACTTAAAGGACCTACCTTGCTGTGACTCAATTTCACTTAAGGGGAAAAAAATGGTGCTTACTATATCACAGGTGAAGTTTTGGCTCAGCCAGAGTCAGTGGGAGTTTAGCCAAGGCCAAGTTTTGAAACTGTAATTTCTCTTCAGAGACCAGCATAAGCTAGTATTGGATTTACCTCACAGTCTGATTTTATCTCTGCAGAATGGGGCTTTTTTGGTGGGTAATGCAAGAGTGACTGTTCCACTGAATGAACAGTGGAACAAGATACACCAGATAGCTACTGTTATAACAGAAGATATTAATACTACACTTAATACATTAACTTTGACTGATAAACGTACAACTGCAAAACCACTGTGCCACAGTTTTAAGAAAGAGCAGTCTGCTGAAGCTTGGAGGATGAGCAAATCCCTGCTTTTCAAGAATAGGGAATGATACTTAAAATAACCTCAACAGTTAAAACCAGCTGAAATCCATTCCTCACTACTAAATAGAAGTTTATTCCTGAGACACACTTCTTAGACGCTATTTTCAATCCAGTTTTGGAATTTTATGGACCAACCTGGTGTCAGGGTGGTTGCTAAAGCAGTTATATTAGTTGCTACAATTATTATCTTCTTTCTACAGAAAACCATAAACCTTCCCACTTGTTGCATAATGTTGCAATTACTCCATAAACTCTGCCAGTCAGTTCGTTGACTGCAAAATAAAGTAAGTGTCAATGAGAGCCACTGGCCTGCACAGACCATGAGAATGCAAATGGCAACCAGGGAGTTCACCAAACAGATTTATGGAGGAGTTTTTATGGGCTGTTATCAAAATGTCCACAAGATTCAAACTTTCCTCAGCAAATAAAATTCGTAATTGTAAAACAACAGTTTTGCAATGGAAATTTCCACTGCAGGATGTGAAGGAGAGAAGGAAACACTGCTGCACTCAGGGAGGTCATGCTCGCCCTGGCTGACACCCTCCAGGTCTTAATTCCCCTTCTCTAACTCCCGTGGTTAAAAACATCCCCTGCTTCATGTGGCAATTGGCCTCTTTTCCAGAGGGACTGGAAAATGCTCTGTCTCTCTCAGGAGTGTGAAGAGAAGCTCATGATCTGACTAGGAAGAAGCAATACGTACAGAATGCCAGCAAGTTGGTTTCTATCCTCAATTTCTTGGACTACTGCACACTATCAAAACCCTTTTGCTTCTTCAAACCCTGCAGTTCCTCTTCAGCTGAGCTGTGAAGTTGTTTCATCAACAAACTCAATAAAAACTCTCAGTGACAAGCCTACAAGATTTATTATTTTTGTCATCTTTAAATAGACATCATAAAAAAAATATATTGTCAAGTTGCTGAATTTATTTCACGGGAATTGACACTTACTGATAGCTGCTACTAAGGGATAATGTGGTGACCTGCTACAGTAACAACCAGATAAGAGCTGGCAGTAAACCAAAAGGGGAAAAGGACTTTAGGTCAAACATTTTCAAACTCACGTGCCTGAAGTGAAGCTTTGAATTGCATCTGTAAACACTAAAAGAGAGGTCACCCTTTCTGAACTGCTGCATCCCCTCAGCCCCTACTGAAGTCAAACGCATTGTGCTACGGAAAATCATACCTCAGGCTGCTTCTTTAGCAGCCAAATACAGATGTATATTTCTAATGCTGGTTGCCAGAGGGGAAAAATTGGGCTCAAAGACAAGAAAAAGAAGAGGGATTGCAATGTGTTACAGCTACAGTATCATATTCTCACTGCACTGTTGTTTCTAATGAGAAAGATCAGCTGCTAACTTGTGTTTGCAATGGTCTCAGTCACGACAGTCCACCCAGACATCTGAACAGAGGCAGTGGTAAAAAGGAGAAGGGTGAAGACCGCAGCAAAGAAGCAAATGAAGCTGCAGACTTCATGAAGTGAATGAACAATGGATCCTGGTGTGCAAGCCAGATAAGCAGGAAGGAAAAGTATAAATGCAGTGAACAAAGCCAAGCCTACTGTAATCAAGATCAAAGACAGTATGCTTTGGTGCGTCAGTTTTGGCTTAATCCATGACATTTCGGCAGTTTCAGAGTAAATAAATTAAGGGGAAGGCAACAATCTTACAGGCTAACCCAGGGATACTGGGAAATTGGTACCAGCACCAGCATGAGTTACTGGCTGAAGAACAGCCTGGCCATGTCAAAGCTCAGGGATTAGGCAAGTCACACCTAGGAGGTTAATCTCTCTTGCAAACGGATCACAGGGCCCTGCAAGGCACAGCACTCACATATTTCGCCATGACCAACCTGGCCAGCTGCAATCCCGTAAGATTTAAACAAAATGTGGCTCTCAACCAATAGACTGAATGTTGAGAAACCTGAGTGCAAGGCAGATGCCAGAGCCCACAGCCAGTGAAAGTTCTTATGCACCAGAGGACATGACCAGACCCAGCTTTGGGCCTGAAATGACTGTGATGGGAGTAGAATATTTTCTCTTTTCAATACATTACTGTTTCCTGCACCATGTGGTTAAAACAGTGCAGGTGACAGTGCAGCTGAATGGTGACACCACATACCGCAAAGACCAACTTCTCATAGCTCTTCTTGGGGCTGAAGAGGTGGAATCTGACCTTGGCTTTCATCTGGTCAATCTTAGATAATACAACAGGGTTGCTAAATGAGGTGCAGAAATAACAGAACTGACTGTCCCTCACTTGAGACCACTGCAGTCTCTTGAGCTCAGGGCTCAGCTCTAGTGGCCAAACCGAAGTGCAAACCTCATGTCTGTAAAAACTGTCTCACAGGCAATAGGAAACCATGCTTCATTAAACAGCAAATCAGCAGCTTGCACATGTGCTGGGTTTTGTAGTGTAACAGATTTAGGAATAACAGTGTCAAGTTTGGAAAAGTAAAAGTCAGGAAGATTTCTCAAAGCTTTTGACAAGGGGGTTTGCAGTCATTTCCCTGTGGTTTCTTGTTTCTCTCACACTTAGCAGAGGAGATGCATCCTAGAGCTCTGTCAAAAGCCCTCAGAGTCACTCTAGCCTAATTCTGAGCACTGGGGTTCCTAAGTGCTGTCCTAAGCAATAACCATTCCTAAACTGTTTTTGTTTGTGGCAGACATCAATCCTTAGTGTCCTGTTTTCTCTGGGTCTTGCATTCCTCGGCTTTGCTTTACTCTGGAGCAAACAGGGCTTCTGTGCGTTTTCAGTGCTTGCTCCTCTACTTTGGTCAGAATTTCTGCTTTTTCCTGCTGAAACTTTCTGCTTTCTCTTCTTCATAAAGGAAATTTTATCAATGGTTCAGAGGACAACATATTCACCTCTAGAATAACTGCCAGACCAAGACCTCGCCGTCCTGTTAACATATGGACACTTTACTTTTGTCTGAAGCCAAGGATTACAGGAAACTGCAAATGTGCAGGTTCTTGCATATGCAGCATTTCTCTGCCTTTTATTTGCGTCTTAGGTGGCGCAAGAAAATAAAGAGAGAAAGTTTCCTTTGTTGTTCTAAATGCTGCAGGTTCTGCAGGGTCTGTCTCATAGCCAGCCCTGCAAATGGTAGCAAATGCTGTTCATGTCTGCAGCTCTGGAGAAACTGTGCACAGCAATGCACCCCGAGAGGAGACTTTTCAAATGGGATTCAAAACAAAGTGCTTGACCCCCTTGTGATCACTGGTGCCAATACATCCCAATGCCACCCTCCAGGCCAAATCACAATTGTTAATTTTCATTACAGGGCACTGTCTCCTAACCTCTGGGCATCCTAAAACAGGCTGTGCTTCTTTTGAAAAGCAGGTGCGCAGGCACAACTTGTGAATGCTGCAAGTATGCAAGAGAAAAATAACATTCCCTTTCTTGGAACTTATTTTCGGCGGTTGAACAATTCACAAAGAGAAACTGTTAGTGCAAACACTCAAAAGGTCAATCTCTAAATAAACAGAGAGAGAGAGAGAGAGTGATGAAAGGGGTTAGTTGTTAGTAATGAAGCTGAGATGATCACAAGTCAAAAAAAGCAAAGCAGCAATGAAGTCGGAACACTGTGAGCATGCTAGAAATTTTGGCAAGATCACATGTGAAGATACAAAAAAGCAAAAGTTACATTTCCCAGCCTGAGATGGAACATGCCCCAAAAAATTCTTTACTTTTCCCTGGGACTGTCAGCTACTTTCACTCAGTTTAGGAGGACTAAGGACTGGTTTTGCACTGGTTTTGAGCATCAACTCTCCCTACATAAATGCTATATTCGTACTAAAACAAAGGACGAAAACAAACCTAATTTGCACCTACTACACAAATCTTGTTTTGTGTTCATGACTGAACAGGATTTCCCTCCAAATCAGATGAACATTTCTCCCTGACGTAATAACAGTAAAACATGGTGTGTAGTTCACATAAAAAAAATCTGTACAAAGTCAATTGAGAAAGACAAAAAACAAACAAACAAAAGAGATGACGATAACATTAGACAAATGCTAATAGTTGAAAATAGTTAAGGAAACTTTGATGATGTAAATACTGTCCACAGGTTTCCTATTTTACGGTGCTTACTTTTGGGACATGCTTATTTACTAGTCACGTGTTAGTGTAACATTGACTATAAATACGTACTTGACAGAAAATGCAGAACTGTAGCAGTTAGAGATCAGTTCTTGGCTCTGAGGTGAAATTCAAACCTGATTATGTATCCTAGTTAAGGACTGGCTTCCCTATAATGGGCTAAGCTCCAAACATCAGCACATTCAAAATTTGGCTCTATAGTTTGTAGCTTGACCCTAGGTAAACCTCAGGCAGAACCATTTGTGGTTCAAAACAAACAAATAAAAAAATCCCTTGATGTTTCTGAGTCATCACATTGCATTAGTTGAATTTTCAAAGGTGAATTTGTCTCAGTTGGTCATAGAGCTTTCGGTGGGATTAATGAGTGCTCTGTGGCTCAAAGGTGATTTGGCACCAAGGACACCACTGCTATGGAGGGAGGACCTGTGTGAAAACAGCCACGTGTTCACATCACAGAGCCTTGTGCAAGGCTGAGAGGGCTGTTTGCAACTGCTTGGAGCTGGGTGCCAGCTCCTGAGAACAAGGAGAGCACTTTGGACATTCCTGTGAATATCAAACATTTGCTAAAAGGGCAGGAAAAAATCTTTCCTCACACACCAGTAAAACCTCTCTGCCGTCTCATATTGCGCTGTATGTCTTGTCCTTTTTCTGCTGGCACCCATCCAGGACAATGTAATTGGAGGACACATGGCGTGACAAGAGCAAACGATATGTCAAATATACACAGATCAACGGCCCCAGCTGAACAAGTGCCAGTGTACGAGCACAAGCCAACAAAGGTGCTTTAGAAAGCCAGCAGCTCCCTAGACACTGAATGACAACAGAAAACTCTCCAAAGCAACAACTTGGGACCAAAACAGCTAGTAGGAAAAATAGCAGGTCTCTCAAGGGGCTGATCTATATACAAGGCACCAGCAGATTTGCAAATGACCCAGATAAAGAGAGCAATGGATATACGCAATGGCCTTCTAGAACACAAGACTGCAGAAACTGGTGTGTCTGACAATCTTTTGGTTCAGGGAAAAAGTAAAAAAAAAAGGAAGATATTACTGATCAGGGTGCTGAGGACATAGGAAAAGACAGCAATGAACTTCTGGAACTCATTACTACTACAAAAAAATAACCAAGACAAATACTGCTGGACCAACAGACCATCAAACACGATGTAAACTTGGCCCTGGCCTTGACCGGTCACCTTTAGGTTAAAACCTGCTCACGTTAAAACAAGAACAGCAAGGGAAGGAAACACTGAAGGTCAGCTCTGCAAGGTGCTCAGTGCTTTCACCAGAAGCCAGACAGTTGTACAGACTCCTTGTTTGTTAGATGATGCAAGAGAGAGATGTCGAGTGAGAGGGAATATGTGCACTCATGAACCAGCAAACACTAAGGTGTGCTCCGGTGGCAAGAGAGGGAAAGCAGGGAGAGATCAAACAAGCAGGACTGGCTATGCCTTGAGCTACACTGAAAGCTTTTCTTGAGGTTTGCTCTTTCAGTGTCATCCACAGACGGAATTTTGGGCTTGCTGCATTGTCAGGCTGCCCTAGCCCTTTGACTGAGACAAGGTAGGGGATAAACTTACATGCTGTGTGGGCAGTGCTGTCCCTTCATAAACAACACAACCAAAGGATTAATTGAGATAATGTTCTACTAAAGGCGGCTGGTGACCGCTGGCTGTCCCCTTTCCCTTGTGCTCTGAAACAAGCAGACAAGGCAACTGCGCTCTGCTGAGCAAACACACATACACTCAAACCCACCCCCGTTTGCTCTGCTCACTGCCCCGTGCCTGTGCATCCCAGCCAGAGCAGCAATGTCATTCTGAAGCATCACTTGAAAGACATCGGGATTTCAGCTCCTGGCCTAGGCTTACCAGTGGTGCCCAGCAGCTCCCAGGAGGACACCCAGACATGGCCCTTTCCCTCAGAGCTTCTCTGACAGCCCAGTGAAGCAAAAACAAAGGAAAACAGAGAGACTCACTGAAATTTGGATTTGGCGGTTTGGATGGCCTCACAGAAACCCCCTAAAACCTTACAGGTGCCACTACAACTTCCCCTTTTCAGGGGAAGCACAGACCACTGCGTGTCAAAACCTCGGGGTACACTTCCTCCACTTCAACACCACTTTCTCTTTGGACTTGGGCATGTTAATTAACCAAACCAAACAAGGTTTGGTTTTTGCATCTGCATGATGAGTGCTACCTATTCAGAGGCATTCTTATGGTCCTTCACTGCTTGCACACAGTAATGTCCAGGCTTCTTCTCTTGGGGGTAGATTTAGTGATCCCACCAGAGTTCCTATGGAAGGAGAATGAGCCACCTGAATTGCTCATGCCTGGGGGAAGCAGGTTGATGGGGAAAACCAGTGTGCAACAGCTCATCTACAGTAACCCCCAGGGGACAGGAAGGTAATACTGGGTCCAAGTTGTCAAACCAAGATGGCAAATTCTTTGATCAAGTGTGCTGCAGGCTGACATTGGGCCATTCAAATATAATGTTTTGGTTGAAAACAACTCATTGCACATGTTCAGCTGGACGCAGTAAAAGTTGGTCCTTGATGTTACTACTTTAAACTTCATGGGTAAGAGGCACAAAAGAGCAGAAATCATGGATGATGAGCCAACACTGAGGACATAGGTAGAGCTCTGGAAGTGTTACTACCCAGCTGACATTTGTCTACACACATGTTCATGCATCTGGGTGTTAATACCCCACAGCAAATCTCCGACTAAGTGTACATCAGCAATTGCCAAGTTGCTTTTTTTTTGTCAGGTAGGTTTTTTTATTCATTCTTTTATCCCACGATTTATGAGTCCTCATGATTCTCCCAGCACTCAACTCTCTTGAGCTCCTGCCAATCTAAATCTACCCAGTGGCAATCACACAGGTCTGAGGAAAAGCACACACCTTTACCGAGGAATTGCAGTCTCCTGCAATTCAAGCAAAAAATCAGTGTTGGGGAAGAAAGGCATCTGCAGAACAGCTGAGGTAGATATGAGCTGATATGAAACCATGAGTAATAAACTCTCATCAGCAAAAGCTCAGTGTAGCTGCCTTGCTCATTGTCATCACAATGCTCTGGACCCTGTATACTGAACCTTGTCTATTTTCATCACTGAGGAGGAGTGAACAGCTGCCTCTTGTGCAGAATGTAAGAGAAGCAGGAAAAGCCCTCTCTCCAACAAAAATAGGATGTGAGATTCAGAGAAATCCTTCTGGGAAAAATCAGGAGTAGGGGGCTTGGGAAGGAAGCTTAGGAGGAAACGTAAAAATGGCCCAAGTTTTCAACAGTATTTCTGCTTCGTATCTGTGAGGATGCATGTTCACAACCAACCCCTCCTGATGCCTATCTTTGCTCTCTACCTATACTGCCAACAGTCCTTTCTGATGAGTCTCACATAACTGGTGGTGTCTGTTCAGAAACAACCCCAATCACTCACAGCCCACTCTGAATGCTACAACAAACCTCCCCAGAAATGGATGGGTTTCCACTGCAGGGTGTCATTTACTTGAGCTGTTCTGTTACAGCACTCCTTTTCCTTCTTCTTTGCAAGAACTCACACATGGATATCTTCTCATATGGGAAGTAAATCTCTGTTTGCTTAGAAACAATGTCTCACAAAAGAAAGTACTGAAAAATGTTAAGGCTAGTAACCAGCAGGGATGAAGTGTTGATTCCCCTAGAGCTAACCATAAAGTCACTGTAGTACCAGAAACAGGTTCAATGTGTAATTGTTTTAGGCAGGCAGGAAGCAAGAGAATAGAAAAGGCTACTCTATGATTTACTCAGTCTCCTAGTTGTTGCTTGAGAACTTCCGATGACAAATACTATGTTAGCCTCTGATCTATACTCCCAGCTGTTACTAGATCAACAGAGCTGCTCCAAAGTCAATACTGCTATAGTGACATCACTCTGGTCCAATATACATACCACAAAATGATAACCTATACATTACAACTCAAGAGCCTTCATAGGATAGATCAAACACAATAAAATATTATTCTATACAAATTCTGTATATGTGCTCCATATATGTGGTGTCATATCTGCTGAGCTTTTTTGGATGTCTGCTTGTTTCCATTCCTGGTTTCTCATCTCATTCCAGCAACAGCTGGAATTACTGTACAGAGATAGCCTGACTCCAGCTGCAACACAGCTCCTTCCATAAATGAGTTTGTTTTAAAGCCTTCTAAAACCAAATGGGGCATAACATGGCCACCAAATGTCTGATGAACCATTCCAGACTGAAGACCAAAGGAAACTGGTTGAACAATCCTGAACACTGGGCAACATTTATCTTCTTCCTCACTTCCCACATAAAACATGCAGATGCTTCAGTAACAGGAAAGCCCAGGATGTCAGTAGTCATACCTGATCTCACTGGCCTTTCCCCATGCTTGGCAAAAAAAAAAAACAGGGACTTAAGCCACAGTGAGGCACTGCATATATTTATGCACTAACCCCACACTCAGCACATGCAAGAGTGGGCCATATTCATCCTAAATCCTACCAAAGCCCTTAGATCCAGACAAGGTCAGAGCTCTGCACTGCTCCTCAAGGAATGTATATACCTTACTCTCCCACTGTTGACCTATTCATAAAACTGTATGACTTGATTAATTAGCTCATCTCCACCTCTGAGGGAACCTTTTTATCTGCCTGGCACAGGATCTTGCTTTCTGTCTGTCGCCAAGGGAGGAGAAAGCCACGGGGCCACTACCCATATAAGCCTGGCTGAGTTGCTTTCTCCCTCTGTGAGTTTGGGGAAATGACCGTAATAGCAGGATATTGCCATAAGCTTTTCAGAGGCTTTGTGAAGAATTTAGTTGAGATTCATAAGAGAGCTCTGACAATATAAAACACTACATAAATGCTAAAAGTTAACTGTTTTTAATAGCCACAGATTTAAGAGAGCTCTTTCTTTCATTTCCATACAAAGGTGCAGAAATATCCTTCATTTCAAATAACCACTGTGCCTGCTGTGAGAGGCTCTGCACATGATTTTCATTGCCTTTCACACAGAAAATAGGAATACTACTTTGCATTTATAGACTTTAAAACTAATTTGCAGACAATCAAGTTTCAAAACCCCCACTGTGATACATGAGGTAAACATTATACGTGTTTTGGAGAGGAAACTAAGAAGGAAAAAGCTTAAACCACCAAGTCTAAAGCTGGAAAGGAGACATTTGAGAAATCAGGCATGCTAGTATCTAGTATCTATCCAGACCCACACTTGCTCACTTATTCTTCTTACTGAACAGTTAACTCTTCTGCTCCCAAGGTTCTAAACATCAGGGTGCACACACCATACAGCGAGAATGGCCACCACATTTATCTGTATTACCACCATATTTAACCTTCTGCAGATACTTCTGTTGACCACAGAGTGTGCCTGGAATTGCATGAGGCCACTTATTCCATTTTCTAACATGTGTGGCAGTAGAAAATTGTTGACGACTAAAAGTTATCCAGACATTTATTTTTAGAACCCAAGTCCAACGTTATAGTGTCTGGACTCATAACCACCCATTTCTCCAACATTAAGCTGAGCTACCGCATGAGAAAATTGCTAGAATGATAGTATTTCCAGGGCATATTGAGTCACTGTCCAACATCTAAATTGGGAAATACAATAATTTCTCAGCAACTGGCAGCACAGTGGGAGGCAAAGCTTGCAGGAACTCGGTTTGTCTTGAAAAAATCAGGTTTCTACTTTAAAACAGGTTCCTCATCACTAAACATGGGGCTTTTTAAATTTCCCAATGATAGAAAAAACAATTAGGTTCCATGGTATTGAATTCTTGGCATTATCTAGTATTTAGAACAATTATTAAGCAACACTGGCAGAATTATAATGGTGATAACCAGGGAACAGCAACAGCAGCACCATGGAGACTAAGAAACAAGTATCATTTTTTAATCTGATCCATGCTAGAGATGTGCTGTGGTCCCTACCTGGAGGCTCTTTCTGACCAGTCCTTGGAGAAGGATACCTATGAACCTCAGCCCTGCCTACAGCAGGAATTCCCAGCCCAAGTGAGACCACCTTGGCTTGCTTCCTCAATGGCCCATCCTTTACTCTAATGTGAAAGAGTAAGGAAGTCTCTAGGGCAGTGGTTTTTTGCCTTTTTGAATTTGCATAGAATTTTTTTTCTCCCTTGGACATGCAGGCCCCCACATAATGAATTTAAACAACTGGTTTTCCTAGATCAGGGGAAGTACAGCTCAGAAGTAATATGTTGATGTTTGGGATTTGTATGCTGAAAGCCGTACATCTCCTGTCCAGGGTAGCCTGTCCTCAAGAGGAGAAGCTGCCTAAGGTGCTTCAGTTAATATTTAACTCCTACATGGAAGCAGAAGGGTTGATGAGGGTGATGAAGGTTTATGACTGCCTGTCTTTGTACCCTTTCCAAAAGGAAAAACAGATGTTTCCAACTACCACAAACTTCCATTCAACAAATCTCTTGCTCTGGCTGTTACCTTGGGGCAGTGACTTCCAAAAGCTGAATTAAGGAGCAAACAAATTAATTGTTTCGCTGGAAGGTTCAGGAGAGAGTCTGGGGCAGCGTCAGAAGTTGAACACATTCCCTCACACAGCAGCTCAGCAGGCAGAAGACAGCATGGGAAAATCCTGTTCTAATACTGCTTTTTTTGCTGGTAATCAGGGTCTCCAAGACTGCCAGTTCAATTGGAGAAGAGCCCTGGAAAGTCTCCTGCTTTGTCAGCGACATGGTCTCAAGCAAAGCCCCATCTCATCTGTCAAAGTACAGTCTGGATGCTTTCACTAGCATTAATTTAAATTTCTAAACAAACACCAGACCCTACCAACTTGTGTGATGGCGAAGAAGTTAATTTTATTTGAGATGTTTGGGTTTCCTTCCCTCTTTTGTCTCCCACTTTAAATTGAGGCCATCTTGATTTAAAAAAAAAAAAGGGGGGTCATTTCTGAGTGCTGCCTGCTGATATGCATTTGTATGCATTTTCCATCTGTTAACTAACAAACAGGAGGGGGAAAAAAAGTTAATTTTGCTAGCAGCCTGCTGTGATATAAATAAAAATAATAGGTACATTCACAGATTTTGAACTTTTTACAGCCACTGCTGCAAAAAGCAATTTTAATTTATAACCATGGATTCTTGCAAAACATATAACGAAGACATAATAAAATGGAATGTTTATCCTGTGGCTCCCATTAGACCTCTTCCGTTCGATGGTTGTAACTAATGACTTGTTTTTCCACTTTTGTATTGGAAGCCTTATTATTGGGCTGCACAGAGCATACCTTATTTGATTTCCCTAGCAATGTCTGCACCTCTTGCTGAAGCCTGCAATTAGATGTTCATGAAATAATATTAAAAAGCTGCATAATCACATCTGTGGTCAAAAATTAAAAAAAAAAAGAAAAAAGCCAGTAACAAGCCAGCTCTGTTTGTATAATATTATACTGAGTACAATAGACTAATGTTCACTCCAGTGCATGTGTCCTTTTGACTAACCACTTCTATCTGACAACCTTTTTTTGGCAACAGAACACATTGTACTTTTTGGATAATTGACTGTGGAATATAATGTTGTTTATTCAAAAGCAGGTCACACAGAACTGAGCTTCCAGTTGTCTTTATCCTTCTACCTTTCTTATCTTCATGCTGTTTAAATTTATGCTGAATTTCTTTGAATTACACATATGGTTGTAATTGCTGTTCTGTATTTATTCCTTAGAAGATGACCTGATGGTGAAATGGTACAGAAAGGTGGGTGGGAAGCTGAATTCAGATTTCAAATCTGTATTTGGACATATTTATTGGTAAACAACCTCACAAAGAAACAAAAAAGTGCACATGCACTTCCACCACCCTCTGGTACCTACAGGGCCATGTTTGCCTGCAGTACAACTGCATTGTTTCTCTGTACTGAAAAATCTACTAGAAAGACTCATCCACCACTTGCTCAGTGATCTGGAAATTCTACAGCAGCAAAAGGCCCAATTTTAAGCCTAAGCCTTGGAGGACAAGAACCCTCAGGGAAAATGATGTAGAAACACGTAGAAGTTGTGAAAAATCTAGATGATGGGAAATGCAGTTGAGAAAATGGGCTCAGGAGAAAGTTTTAACTGAAGTATTCAAATGAGGTCGTGCAAGAACTGATGTGTGTCTAAAACATGTTTTTGGGATGCAGCCTGTGGAAAGAGAGGTCACAAGTAAGTGTTGCATAATAGGAGGGAAAAGCATTTTGATGCAGCAAAGAACAGAAACGCAGCCTTCTAACTCAAGGAGAAGGAGATGTAGGGTAGCTTTCTGATGCTGATCATCAGATCAGGAAAATACAATTGTCACCCGGAACTTTAAGTGTACAAGATACACATGAAACAGAGGTTTACAAGAATACAAATGTTGCAGGGCACTTCCTCATGGAGATTTCTTCTGTTGGCCAGACTTGGACTGCAAAATAAAACCCACCAGGCTTCCTGGTGACAGCCTAGAAGGAATCCACCAGTAGCATATACACAGCAGGAGCTTCCTTGTCCACCTAGGCCATTTTTCTCTGCAGAAAAGGCATGAGTTTTCACTTTAAGCTTGATTGCAGCAACAACAGAAAATAAGGTGATTCATTTAATGAACAACCAGCTCTCACAAAGCAGGAGGAAACCCCTGAAAAAAAATATCCTTCAGGTGTTGGTGAAGGAGAGTCAAACCAGGCAATAATAGGATGAAAATTATGATAGCTAATCTGCTGTATTATAGCTCAGGTGTGGTTCCATTTTACTGATGACTAAACTAATCCTAGTAAGTCATGTTAAGTTACAGTTGATTTGTTTGAGGAAATTTTGTTTGTTTGTTTGTTTGTTTAGAAAAATATTTAATTGGGAGTATGAGTGATACTGACAGTAAAAATAATTCATCTGCCTGTGCTGGTGCTAAACCACAACGTGGAAAATCCTTGCTAATGCTACATTGATCAGCAAACACACAGCAGCTCCACTCTTCTAATTTGTTTTGTGCAGCTGACTTTAGATGGCCCATTTCAATCTGGACTATTTTGAGGAGCCATGTGAAACTAAGTCACTGCCCTATTAGTGTGGATAAAGAGGCATATGAATATTACTCTGCTACAAGCAAGATGTAGTTCATCTGATATTTTTTCCAGCAGAGAGAATACACTGCCTCTGGAATGAAGAAGAAAATGTGACTGGAAAGTTTAGAGCCCTTAAATTAATTCCCTAGACAAAAAGTTGAGGCATCATACTCATAACATCATGTTATGTAACTTGCTCTGGAGCCAGGCAGCTACTAAGTGAAATAGTATGAGCTATAAAAACAAAATATTGTTGTGAAAACAGTTTTACAGCTTTATAATTCACTATTATTTTCATTTAAGAACAAAACTGTCAGTATAATTGCAGATTCTGTTTGCCTTGCAGGAGTTCTTTCAGCCTGTGATAGGAAGCCTCCTTTTTTTTTTTAAACTTTTTTCCCCCAAAGGCTGCTATTAAATTTACTATATTAGGTTTCTTTATAGTTATTCAGAGGTAAATCTTAACAGGAAGCCCATTATATGGAGGCCAAGGTTAGTTTAATACCAGAACATTTATGATCAGTAAATGTAACCATATATTAGCAACTGCTTCATACCATTACTCTTGGATGAAACAAATATTGTATCAGCAGTCATTATAGACTACTTTGTAATCTTTACAACTGAATATCTATTTTTGGTGGGATCCTACATGGCTGGCACTGCTCACTGTGCACCATAATAGTTTTCTAACTTGCCTGCTCATTCAAGTACTAGGCTCAAAAGCCTAACTGTGCACAACCATGCCTATATCCATGGAAAAATGAATCATCATTTAAACTGTGCACAGCCCCCCACACAAAGCGGGGCTTCAGTAACAAACCATTACTACTTTATCTGTACATGTGTCATTAAAAACTGGATTAAGAACACAAATATGATTCACAGATGCTTGGGAAAACCACCCAAACATAGGAAGATCCACTCCAGATGACATGGTCAAGATAAAACATCACCCAAAGCACCATTTCTGTTGTTACTGTGTTGTGAGCAGAGTGACTTGTCTAAACAGTGGCATTACCATCAGGTCATAAGCCCAAAGACTTTCACACCAACAGGGCAGCCAGAGACCTTCTCACCTCAAACACAAGAGCCACCCAAGAACACCAAGATGCTCCATGTCTCCTTGTTCAGCCCAACTCTCCTAATCAATTGGTGCCTAACACTGGACAATTTTCTCTACCCATTCATGTTCTGGCTTCATTGCAATAAACTTGACAATGACACAGAGGTTATCTGACAGAAGAGCAGCTTCCTCACACGCTCTGGTGCTTTGGCTTTGAAAGAATTACAAGGTGGTTGGACTGGAGTGTATTTTAAAATGGAAGGAAGCAGCTCCTCCAGTAATCAGCAGCACCATAGCACAACAGCCAGAGTCTGCCTGCAAATTAATTAAGTGGCACTCACTTTTATGGGTGCTGCTTTCTGTACCGAAAGCTGTAAACCAGTAGCAAGGCCAGCCATCCTTGTCTCATCATGCTACAGACCAGGCTGCCCCTTAGACACCTGAGCTCTGGCAGCCCCAGGGCTCAGGGAAGCCCCACAGCCTGGAAACCAGCCAGCCTCCCTGTCTGGTATACACTCACTGCATCTTATGACCTCAGACCCAAAATTCTTCTGTTAGACTGTAATATAGTCTGGCAGTATCTCTCAAGGTAGACACTTGGTTATCAAGAGTTAACCAGCACAGAAACAGAGCCCTTGATTAACTTCAAGGTTGCCTCATGCCTTATCATGTGTGCAGGCATTGTCCTCAGCTTATTTTAAGAAGGAGCAAGAAAGAACATCCAGGTATTATGCCAAAAGCCTCTTTCTCAATTATTCCTCTTATAGTTCTAACCCATTGTGGCTGACTAAAGGCTAAAGCTGCAAAAGCTGCATCCTGAAGCTGTAAATTTAAGTTGGTTTTTCAGTATATGCTGACCTGACTTACTCCTGTAACTGCAGGCTCCCTGTTATCTTTAACTTCAAGGTAATTGTTTGGCAACTCTTTGTTTCACTATTTCAGGAAAACAATTCAAATATATGATTCCTAAGAGAAAAAACTGATTAATTGCTCTGTCATCTGCTGGTTCCTGCTAGTATATGGAGTTCTTAAATAATAAAAATATAATACAAAGAACAAAGAGTATAGTTCTCAAATGAAAATTTTAAACATGTTTCAAGCCAAGACTTGTGTTCTTTCAAAAGTTTAGGGTATAAACCAGACTGTGTCAGATTCCTGCAGTCAGGATAAGGACACCATTCTGAAAGCACCTCTTTGCATCTCTTGCCAGCACCAATTCACCTGAAAAAACCCACAAAGATTTTCATGCAGAGATTTATAATAACTTGAAGAGGAAAACATTTTCAATGCCACAGAGTACTACCAGTCCTAACTCTGAGCTTCTCATCTTATTGTTAGACGCCACTGCCTTCTTCCCCTCCTCTTCATTTTAACAGAAGCAACAGCATTTAATTTAATCCACCCAGAAGCAATGACAGAGTCAGCAGCTGATATACAGCTAGTGCTGGTTAGAACTCTGAATTACTGTTTTGTGAAGAATGTCAACATTTTGACATTTGTTGCTATTCTCAGGGTAGAAAGGAACTGCATATTCATCTGGAAATTCTGAAATGTCACACTGAACTTGCCGATTCAACTCTGAATTTCAGAATTTCACCTTCTATTTCATTTTATGTTAACTTTGAGTCTTTTTAAATTCATTAAATGCCAAAATAGAATATTTTAAATAAGCCTTTTAAATTTTACTTTGTTTTGCTTTGTTTTAGCATATTAAAACTATGGGAAACCACTGTCCCACACTGACAGAAAACCAACTGCAATCAACATTTTATACTGTCTCCAAATTCCATCCATTGGAAATTTTTGATACGTGACTTTCATGAAGAAGACACTTGGGTGAAGACCTAAAATTTTGGGTGAGAAGACACTTTGGGGGAGGCAAGCAGTGTAAAGCAAGCTGCCTGCCTTTTTCCACAAGTCAAAAGCAACACTAGGAAGGAATATATCCCTGTGACAGCAGGAGGGAATCTGGCAGACTGCTTTTATTCATCTGTAGAGAAGGAAAAATTTCTAGTCGCTAAATTAACAGCAAACAGCAAGAAAATTAGTCTCAGTTCAAACACAAATGCCGGAGGTATCTCCTTTATGTGAGTGATGGCACACTGTAAAAATGATTAAACCTGTACAAGACAAGTGCATCAGTCATAGCAAAGGACACTGGTGAGCATATGTTTCTGAGGCAAAGATGAAACGTCCAAGCCAATGTCTCCATCACAGGTATTAAATCAGTGGAAAAACTGACAAAAGCTGTGTAAAATGAGAAAACAGCAAGCCATCACAGTCCCTTTTGGGCACTTTAAGCTGCATGAGACCATGTCAGGGTTGGGTGCAAGAAAGAAACCACCTCTAGCAGTGCGGAAACCATGTGGTGGTTGAGTGGTTGAGCTAGTCATGAGAGGCCACCACCACCTAAACCACGCCACAAGGTGCCTCATTAAATCCTCCTGATTTACAGTTGTCTCCACACTTTTCATGGTGCTCACCTGGAAAGGTAGGCAAAACTGAAGAGCTGTCTACCCAACCAAAGAGGAGGCCATGCTCCATATGCACTGATTCCTCACTGGTGTGAATGGGGATACTGGGACCTGTGGCTGGTGTGGGCTGACCAGGTTAAGGAACTCGTGCACTTGTGCTGTGTCTAGAACAGACACGGCTACCAAAGAGACATTGCCCCCTCTCTCCAGCACATCTGCAGCAAAGGAATGTTGGATTTGGATGCTGGACTAAATCAGAGCTACACACTTCTGTCCTCACCAAATTGATAAATCGCTCTCAAGGGATCAATGTTTTTGTTAAGATCACCATTTTGGACCAGAGCCACAAAACTCTCTCAAATGGCTTCAGTGGTACCCAGTCTGGATGTTGAAAACATGCAGGTCCCTTTATGATGGAATCTGGTTCCCCCAGCCTACGAGAAGGATTAGACGAATAGCTGCGATCTGAGATTTAGGAAGAACAGACCTGCCAGAGCCAAATACACCAGGAGATACATGAGGTCCCTGAAAGGTCCATGAATCCACTTGGGAGATGTGGTAGTGTCTCAAAAATGCTGCAACATAGCCAAAACCAGTGAAGGGTCCTAGACCTATTTGGAGATAAGAGAACTCAACAAGAGTTTTCAGTGTCTTAACCAGTCCAGCACAGAAACATTTGGTGATAGCTGAGCTGGTCAGTGGTGGGAGTTTGTCAACCCTGCTTTGGCCACAGGGCAAAGTTCCAGGAATACTCCATGGCTTTGCCATTTGTCTATTGTGGACATCTTGGTGCCAGAAATGAGCGTACCTAATGTGCCACCCTGGACTTGTGCTCTCTTACCTTTTGGAAGAAGTTTAAAGAGAGGCTTCAGATTTTGACTTGGTCTGAGCAGGCACAGCACAAGCTCGAGAGGAGCCAATTGCGTCACATGTTCCTGTGATGGTCTAATGAGAGCTCTGCTGCTGCACCCACAGAAATCCCCCCACCCATCATCCAGAGGAGAAAGCCCATGAGGTTTTTTGCTGTTGAAGCACATGAAGGTTTAAATGAGAACATGCACTTCACCAGATCATTTCCTAACTAGGAAATAATCTAACTAGGACTTGGGCACTAATGCTAGACAGGGTGCTGCAAAAGACTAAAATGCTCAGAAGTTTCACATGCATGACTCTCACTCCATAAGTGGCCCAGAGACAGAATGTAATGTGAAATTGTGTGTGAGTAAAACTCATTGTTTTCAGCAGGCTTTAAGAACCAGTACAGATTATTTGCTGTTCCCATACCAATCCAGATTTATTTTGGATCAGCAGCGACTTCAACATGATTAGTACACAGCAAAAAAACACAGAGCCACAGTGTCATGAACCTCTTCCTAGCCAGAATACCAAATATAAACCTTTTTTTTCTACCCTTTAAAAACATGAAACAAATTTAATGAAAAATTTTACTTCTCACAGTGATGGATCATGGTATAAGTTAGAATTAAGGACCATGAACTTTTAATCTGAGATGGATTTGCTACAACATCCTTAATAATTTGCACACAAACGGTGTTCAAGATTAAGAGTGCACTTTTTGGAATACAGTTAGAAATTGTTTGATATTTTAAAATCATTCCCTTGCAATAAGAAGAACTCACAAAGGTCATCTTACATTTTATGTGATACGTATTAATGCTTCTTACCCTTTCTGTTTCCTTAACTGAAAGGTCTCAAACCAACCTTGAAAAGGCAAAACACAAGCAAATGCAGAAGCGTGTGTGTGTGTAGGAAAAGATGTTAAAATTCACATGATAGCCAAGTCAAATTACAGTGACAATTCTCCCTAACAGATATCTGGCTCTAACACAGACTTTTTTTTTTTTTCCTTTTAAATAAAATTATTCCCAAAGTTGATTTTATGAATTAGTTATTCTGCAAAGGAACAGCACGTGGTAAGACTGGACAACACTGCTTTAAAGGCAAAGCCTGCCACTAATATGTTACAGAAAATTTTTAAGCTCAAAAGTGAAATAGGTAGAAAACAGGTATTTAGCAGGTTGGAAGAGAGAGAAACTTTCTGGAGGGATTTATCATCAAGCAGATGATAGTCTGTTCTGCAGAAAAACCGAAATTATTTTTTATAGAGATATTTGTGAAGTATTTCTGGATGTGTATTTGCAAATGCCACGTGCACACACACCAACATGTATATATAAATATATACAGGCATACATGAAACCCCAAACTCGAGCTAAATTAAATTGCCCCTCCAGCTTTGTAATGCAAATGAGACTAACAGGCTTGTGCTGTTTGTGGTTCGAGATGATTTGTGTTTCCATAGAGATGCTGACTGAACTACAGTTTTTAAATCTTTTATATATATAAGCCTACTTGTATCTATAAAAATCTAAATATGGATCTGTTGTACCTCAGCATTTCCTCAGTGACTCCACTGGAACCACAACAATTTAGATCAGTTAAGGCCATGTGCAAATTTTGTGTCTTTCACTACTTTCCAGTCTCAGATCTATACCAAGTATCTGCAGAGCTGAGAGTTTATTGCTTCTCTCCCTGCTTTAAAGCTTCTTGTTAAGGAGGAGAAGAAAAGAATAAAAGCAGTTTCTTAGCTGCTAGTAGATAGTATTTCAAGGACTTCTGTAATTTCTTGCCCTCTCTAAACTGCCTTGAGAAACATCTTTGCCTTCCAAAGTTCCCACTGTCAGGAAACCTGGAATTCAGGGAAGACAGTCTGTGTGCTATTAGAGAAGGAAATTATGAAGGGACAGGCTTTCTATAGTATATCAGAAGCTTTTTCCCCTTTCCCTGTGAGCAACCACAAACTCAAGAGCAAGCATGTGCTCAGACGTGCCAGGGTGGGCCTGGGCAATGATAGCATCATTGCCTCCCTGCCTCATCCTCTGTGGAACCTTGGCTCATCATACAGATGAGGGACCCACAAAGCTAAAACACCTCTGTCCTCCCAGAGCCACATTAGAGACAGCCCCAGCAGAGGTGACAAAAGCCAGCCAGGATCAGCTTGGGCAGAGAAACCAGGCAGACCCACTTTAACTTTCTATTTCAAATTGACTTCATTTTGTGAGGTCTGGGCACAGGCTGAAGTGGATGGGGGCCACCCGGTGTACGAACACCAGAGAGGAAAACCAGAGCTGAGCTCTCTGGGTACTCATTTCCATGTGGTTTCAGTGATAAGCGATCTTTGAACAGCGACACACCAGAGGACAACCTCTGCAATCACTCTGAACCACAATCAAAACCAGCCTCTCGAGTACCTCCCATCTGCCTGAGGACAGGGAGGATTATTTGTTGAACCAACGATGTCCACAAACACATGAAGCAGCTCACATTTAACCTCTCACTTCTTCTTGAGAGTGCCCAGAAGAAAAGGCCCTGGTGCAGCAATGCCATATGGAGGCATGGCCAGGGAGCTCCTTGGGCAACAGCATGTCACAGGGACAAAGCCTCCCTCCCTCCTGAGGGCTGACACTATGTCTCCACAAGCAACACCATCTCACCCTTTGAGGCTGACAGTTTTTCTAAGCCCCCACAGAGGCTCTTTTAAAAGCAGCTGAGAGTTCTCTATTTCCACCTTTTAAGAAGCCGTATACAGGGAGACCTACCCCTGTAGGGTAGGTGACCACCCACATCTCCTACCTTCTGCTGCAGTGCAGGTGCCTGCGGGGCCAGCACCGGGTCGGTGATGTAGGTCTTCTTCGTGCTCGGCGGCTGGTAGAGCCCAGGGGGAGCCTGGCCCATGGCATTACTCGCAGGATACGCCGGCTCGGCCTTCCAGGAGCTCTGCGGCACGTAGGGCGCTTCGGAGCCATTCCTGCCGCCGTACCCCCCGTAGTAGGGCTCCTGGTAGCGGCTCTGAGGAGGAGCATAGCCATAGGCAGGCTCGGCGGGCCGGCCGGGTGGAGGGGCATAGCCATACTCGGGCCCGTGGGGCTGTGGTGCTCCGTACTGAGGGGCAGCGGGCTGGCGGGACGGCGCGGTGCCGTAGGGCTGGCCGGGGCCCAGGCTGCCATAGTGCCCGGGCTGCGGGCCGGGTGGCTGGTAGTGCGGGCTGGGCTGCGCCGTCCTCACCTGCACGTTGAAGGCCGGGCGACTCGGCGTGGAGGCCGTGGCGTAGGAGGCCGGCACCGGCTGCGGCTTCAGGGTGCCGACCGGAGTGACCGGGATGGGCGCCGGCTGCCCTGGGCCCTTGGTGGTGGATTTCTTGGTGGCGGTGAGGGGAGGCTGGTTGGGGATGATCATCCGCTTGTGGCCGGTGACAGGGGTGGACACGGATGGGGTGGCGGCAGAGCTGCTCGAGGTCCCGGAGGCCTGGGGAGCAAGGAGAGAGATGCAGGGTCAGCAAGAGGGGCCACTCGGGCACCGGGTCAAGCAACGAGGGTGGAAAAGGGGCTTTACAGTAACATCTGTGCAGCAACTCAAACTGCTTAGGAAAGCAAGAATAACCTAAGGCCATGCGTTATAAAATCGTAATAACAACCTTCCCTTGCTCTGACAGAACAGGGACGGCACTGCAGGAGCTGAGCAGAACTGCCATGCATGGCATTTCATCTCTCCTTGGAGGTTTCTCCTCTGCCTCCAAACAAACTAACAAATTAAAAAACGATACATGCAAAAAAAAAAAAACCAGGGAGACTCACTAGAGGATAATTAGAAGAAACCCCATGCATACCTGTGAAAATGAGAACGTTTTGAAAAAGAGAGAAAATAAGATTATAGTCTCTATGGAGACATGAAATTCCTTAGGTCCCTAGAGCACTTGTAGGGCTCTGCCCCATTGCAGGAGCTCCTATAACTGTGCAAGAGGCAGCAGACTGGGATGGTCTAAAAGCAGGTCCCAAGAATGAACTCAGATCAAAGCAAATCACTGAGCTGTCCCTACCCTGGCTCTGCTGGTTGGAAGCCTGGAGTGACCCCAGAAAAGTTAAATGCTACACGTGCTTCATTAAAGGGCAGAAAGCAGGTCAGGATTTCCAAGAGCTTCAGAAGTCAGCTCCCACCACGGCAGCCATGTAACCCTGCACCAGTGCCCCAGGCACAGCAATGCTGGGGCAGCCAGGGAAGAAGATCACAGCAAGTGCTGCTGCTTCCTGCAATTTTGCCACGGAACGAAGCTTTGGTGCAGTGACGCCGTCTAATAGGCATCGTACATCCTTCAGTCTAATGTACTTGTTTGTCTGGCTCACCTCACATTTAAATGTTCAAAAACACCGGCGTGAAAAGACATCTTTGTTGAAAGAGCTAACAATGTGAAACAGTTTCTGAAGAATACTGACAAACACTCTTTTAAGTCTTTTCACTAAATCAAAGAAGAGCAAACTTGAATTTCTGGAGTTTAGGACTAGGTAAAATTTCTTGCTTCCCTATTTTTCTTTATTCTAAAAGAGCACCTGAATTTTATGCCTTCTACAGACGGATGCATTAGAGTGAAGATATGCAGTTTGACTGCACTTAACACCATAGTTATATGTTAAATCTCATCCAAACTTCCTGTACCAGGCTTGGTCTCCTCCCTTATCTGCTTGATAACCCACAAGTTCACAGCAGCCCAAAATCAGACCAGCTCAGCCCTCACCCATGGTTATGTTCACTCTAAGGCATGTGCCACCTTTAAATGACCAATCTTGTATCTGTCCCCAGGCGTTCCTGTCTAATGCAGGCACTGTGACCTCCACCTACTGCCCCAGCATCCTCTTTCTGAGGAGAGCATGGTGGGGACTCTTTGGAGCATGCAAGAGCTGTACCCGGGCCAGAGAAATGCTGTGCCTGGTCAGCAGGTGGCGGCAATTAATTGCTGCCAAACCACCCAGAGGGGGCTGAGGGGAACTTCCACCACCCTGAGCCTCCAAGGGTTCCAAACTCATCCTCTGTACAGGGTGGTTGTGCCTCCCAACGCTTGGTAACCACCTCATACAAAGAAAAAGAAGATAAGCACAAACCACTCAGCTTCTAGTGCACAGCTCACAAGCAAGTCTACCCAAGGGATACGGAAGCTCTACCACCCAATTGGTAGCTCTTCCCTGGTGATGTGCAAATACTTTTTTGCTGATGCACTGGTAAAGACCTTACTCGTGCAATCACACCTTCAGGGCAAACCTCCCACGAGGAAACACTACAAATCAGCAAAAAAAACCTCAGGCAAATAAGAGCATCAATCTGTTCTGAGAGGTGTGTATTCAGAGGTGGGGAATAATAAGGCAGCAAACTTCTGCTGGATGAAAAACATCTCAATGTGCTCACCCCCTGAGCTTGCTAACAGATCCATGACAAGGCAGCACACAGACAGACTGAAGAGATTTTGAAACAGAGCAAGGAAGAGCTGAAGCATGTCTCAGTTGGACTGCAAGGGCAGAGACAGGTTAAGGGTCTGTAGCCCTCCATTTATACTGCCCAATTCTTCTACTTAAACATCTGAAGAGAAGCAGGCATTCCTCCATCCCTGCATCAGAGCACAACTGCAGCAGCACTCATTGCTAGCAAAAAAACTTGTTTTCTGTCAGAATTGTTCTCCCATGTCAGGTTGGCATTTATGCCTGGGAGTGCCAGAAACTTTCCCACTCCCTCACCTATTTCATTCTGGTAAATTACAGTAGTTTGTCCATTTACTGAAATGGGATGAAAGGTCCACAACGCGGCACTGTGTAATTACCACCAGAAAAGCATTTTTCTTTTCTATGTGAAGAGGTAGAAGGTAGATAATGTTAAAAAGACAATTGCCTGTCTGGGGGAAGGGGAAAGATCAAACCAAAACAACGTAAGTGGGAGCTGTTCATCACATTCTGTATTTCTGAATGCAGACTCTGGAAGCAGGTCATGGCAGATGCTACTAAACCTCTTCTGATCCTATCTCAAGATCTATCTCTGGGGGGCTTTAACCTTACATATAAACATCCACATAACACTTAATGTGCTGATGCCAGTCTCCTGCCTGGACTGGAATACACCTTAAGAAAGATAAACCCTTCCTCCCAAGAAACCCCAAACCCTCACGGTCTATGGACTGGCACTGAGCAGCTCCTGTGTTTGACATTACAAAGAGGCTGAGCTGGGAGTGTCCCCTCCTGCACCAGAATCCAGCGAAGGAAGGTGGCAATTTGGGGGAGCATGGGCCAGAGGCCAAGCTCTGCTATCAACTCCACAGCGAAGGCCCAAGCTAACAAGTACCGGCTGCATTGTGGCATCAAACCACAGGCTGCCTTGAGGAGGAGGAAGTTTGCATCAGTAGGAGTCCCCAGAGGCGCCCTGCGTGACTCATTCTGAATTCCTCTGAGGGCACTGGGCAAGTGTGTGATGAAAGCTGGGGTTTAGGGGGGGAGGTGTAAGGCTGGCTGATGTGGTGTGGTAGAGAAATGGGATAGGCTACAGGAAATTTAACACTACTGGAGCACTGATGAATTATGGGGACACAAATTGGTTGTAGCTCTTGAGCAAGGGCACAGGTGAGGTATCACCATAAATCCTCTGCCCTTTTGCCTGAGAGAGAGAAGGGTGGCCACTGCCCAGCCATGCACTCAAATATCACCCCAGGCTTAAACCTTAAGATTATTAATGGATTAAGAAAAAACTTTATAAATGAACAGCAACTACAGACAAGATTCCTGCTCTGAGGATGGGAATGTGTGGAAGGATGAGAAAAGGGCACCCATACCACGAGGAAGAGAGATTTCAACAGCTGTCTGGAAGGCACTAGGAGGACAGGAGGGATGGATGAGGCTATAAAGATGCCAGGTAGATGAAGTAATGAACAGAAGGTTGGAAAGGGCTATCTATACCACTGGGTACAGTCTAGCAAAACAGATGACTGTCACAAATGTTTCATCCAAGTGAATCCATAGAACTTCTACCAATACAACAAGGTAGACTCATCCAAAAGCACATCAAAGTGACAGTCCAGAACCATGAAAACAAGTAGAAATAGGAGAAAGAAAAAGGAGAAAGACAAAGAGTGAATTCATAGGAATACAGGCATCCCTTTCTCCAGCAGCTCCTGGACAGCTCATTTCAAAACCATACTACATTTGCAAGTGATTATCGCAGCCAAACACGCTCTCTGACATCCTCTGAGGGCTGTTTTCAGAGGAAGACAGGCTTTCCTCTGCTCGCCATGCCCTGATGAAACTGTCTGACACACTTCGCAAGTGCAAATTAGAACCACGCTACTTACCATCAACCCCTTCTTGCAAATTCATATTTGCAAAGAGAGTAAACTAGAAACCCCAGGTGTTGATAACACAGAGCTGTTAAGAGAAACTAGAGTAGGAAGGAGTTAAATTCAGAACCTCATCTACCACAAGCATTATAATACAAAATCTTCTTTTTTTTTCAATGGGAAAGCACAAGAGCCTAGTTTAAACACAGATGGAAGTACCTAAATGTACTGCGTCTTCTACAAATGAATTATCCAGCAGTTCAAATAAAGGTGAACTAATACTGACAAAATCAAGTAAAACTCCATCAATGTGGGAGGAAAAAGCCCCCAAAACACTTCTCCTAAAAAAATTTACCATGTATAACCATGAGGGGAATAATTTTGCTTGGCAAATCCTGCCCTGCCTTCTTAAATGCAGAAAAAGTTTATAAGTATTTGCAGGAGTTTCTTGTACCAACCATCACAGGAGAAGTCTATGGCACTGAGTTAAACCCGTGTTGTCCAAGGGATCTGACTATCAGAGCTGGTATCTGGATTCAAAGCTACCCTGGTGGGGAAACCCAAAATCCTGAGTATCACTGATTCTTCATTCTGTAGAAATTATTCACACAAATCTTAAATTAAATACAGTGTACATCTACAACTAAAAAGTCATTGCATAGGTACTAGGGACAAAACCTGTTGTTCTGCATAAATTAACCTATAATTCTTTACCATTTGTCAGCGTTAAATCTTAAAAAGAGTACAGAATAATCATAGTCTACAGCAGGAGCACAATTCTATATGATCAGCTGGAATCCATATGAAAAGGACTCCATTCTCCTTTTATTTCACACATTTGTAGAGTAATTTTTATAGAAGCCCTTCAGTTACTCAAGTTTCAGACACTGAATCAAAAATGCCAACACAAAGTTTATCACATTCTATTCAATTCTCCAGGCATTTTTCATAAAGGTACAGTTGAATAGCTTTAGCCCTTTAGCTGTCAAATTATCACATATAAAGATACATTACTTCAGCTCAGTGGTTTTCAACCTTTATGCTTGGCAGCCCCCAAATGTTTTTCAGAAGAGACAAGCTCCTTTATGGAGAAAGCTAATCTATTGACAATAAACATGGGTTTTTCAGTTACCTTTCATTGAATTCTTCTTAGTTACCTCAGGAATGATCCATGGACCCCCAGGGTTTGCAGAGCAGAGGTTGAGAACTATGGCTCTAGCTGGGGCTGCCTTTTTTTGGCATTTCAGTCACTAATTACTCCGGGATAGGAATGAAACAACCCTTCTTCCTCGAAAGGCAGAAACCTGGCAACTACCGGTGGGCTGAACCCAGGATGCGGTGTTCTCAGGGGGCTGCCAGTTCAACGGGCCAGTGCAGCATCTCTCCTCCTAACTCAGTCCCTCTCCTACATGGTCCACTGACACAAGCTGGGCTGAAACACATGGCCAGCTCAGGCCACCTGAAATCCTTTAAAGTAGCACTCAATAGTGGTGGCAGTTGGAGGCCTGGGTGGGAAGGGCAGCAAATGGTGGAAAATTAACTTGACTTCTCCTAACATCAATGATGGGTATTCACCTCAGCTAGCTGGAGTTGCTTAAAGATCTCTCTCTGTAATGTTATCTTCACAGGGCCATTTATCCCATTCTAATATCGAAGCCTAAAACAGGGGAGATGAATCATCCACTGGGGGAATCTACTTCACTCCACTGATGGTAAAAGAAGCATAAAAACAGGCAAGACAAGTCACTGAATATTTAGACAGCACAAGTTAGTGGAGACAAATACCACAATAAGCAGGTAATTTTGATGTGACTGTAAGAAGCACAGATCCCTTTTCACTGCATTAAGTGCCCTGCCACTCAAGCTCAGCTACGGCAGCACACCAAAGGGATTTCTCAGTGCCAGCAGCTCAGACGATCTGCCAGGATCCTGCTGCACCCTGTAGCCAAGGCATGACCAAGAGGTTGTGCTGCAAGTTTATTTCTAGTATATGAAGGGGGTGACATGAATGGGATGCCCCCACCTCCTCTTCCACCTCTATGCTGAACAGTGGCTCCCACTGGAACTGGAGCTGCTGCTTTTCCAGAAGCAGCACCTGGGCTGAGCCTCTCTCCTGCCTGAGGGAGCAAATCTCAGCTTCCCTTCAGTCTGGAAAGGATAACCCCAGAGAAAAATTAAATACTCTGCTTTGAAACCTGGGCCTTTAGGTACCTGAAAATGTGACAGGCATTTTAGGGGCTTTCCCGATGTGCAGACACCTCCATCTCCTGCTGACTTCAAATTCTGCGTTTGAACAAGCTGTCTTGCTAGCAATAACGGATGGCCAGGTTCCCCTGAACCTTTCTGAACCTTTTTCTGTCTGAAATAACATCTGGGTGAAAATGAGAAATCTGGCTTCTCATTTGGGATTTGCAGATGCCTGGAGTTCTGGTAGAGCTCCAGCTGGGCTGCTTCATGTCCAGAGATCTTGGGCAGATGGACTGCTCCCATTTAGAATACCTGATGCATTTTCAATATACAGCATTCCCTGGCCTTCTTTATAACGTTCAGACAGTCCAAGCACACTGAGGACACATCTTTACAACTCTACATTGCTGCTATGCCGTGCACACAGCTCAGTTGCTAACACAGATTTCTTTTAAGCGTCAAAATGTCCTTAGAATCCAGTCCAAAGTTTTGAAGTCTGGTCCAAACCTTAAACCCCTCAGCCAAAATACGTTTATAATCAGATGAAGTTCTTCTCTACACTTTCATCATTCTCTCATTTCTAGTTTACAGCTGACAAGCCAGTGTCACGGACGTATGGGCTGTGCGTGGATCAGCAGCCACACTCAGACTTCGCAGATGTGGGATTCAATTTGTTGGCTTGATCACCAGAAGCTATCAAGGTACTCAAACAGATTGCTCCAAGGCATTATACCAAAAAAAGAAGAGGAGAAATCTAATAAAGCATTCATCTCTGGTTCTCAAATGAAGAGAATACTTTGCAAATGCCGTAAAGTGTTACAAGAACACAACTGCTTCTGAGCTTTGATGTGTTTTTCAGCTGCTGCCACGGGTGGAAAAGGATCAACATAGTTGTTAATGTTTCTGTCCATAACCTCTTTTGTACTCCTTGTGATGGCCCAGCTTGAAACCACTAGAGATAGTGCACAGAAGAAAAGGTGCTAAGAGTTGACCTCGAATACTTTATTATGGAAAACAGCATTCCACAACTGACGCGTGCAGTTACAGACACACACCTTGGTTCAGCTTTCAGTGTGGGTGTCAAGTGTTTTAGGCAATCTGGGTTTCCACTTTGCAACACTCCATTAATTCCAAAGAGTCTGAACACATCTGAAAAGTTTGGTCTCCAAAACACAACAGTGTAATGCCAGGGAAGAATTTCCTTCTCAGTTTCATATTTACTTTTTTGTTTACCTAATACTATCGCTACGATGACTACTCTGAGCTTTTTTATTTGCTTTTCCTTTTCTGATGACTGGTCATCTGGTATTTATGAGAAGGACTCACAGAGAGTGAGAGACCAGTTTTAAAAGATGTGCAAACAATTGACCTAAATACTTTTAATGCTGGTGGACAGTCAAGGGTCATAATTTTAGCTTAATTCATTAAAAGGGTTAGTTATGATTAAAACTCTTCTGTTGAAGCAATTCCACTTGACCACTTCAAATGCAGTAGCAACTTTATCTACAAGAACATCAAATATCAGTATGAGACATAACTGTCAAAAAGTTACAGAAGATGCCAGTCAAGAGAAGTTAAACGTTTTCTGAATTCATCTTGGGATATTTCTGTAATTTCCCACTCTCATCACTAAAATTACATTATTTGCACCCACCTGCACCTGAGGACCATGCAATGGCAGCCTCCTGCACAGGCTTAATCAGTGGCACATGGACTCAGCAGTAAATTACATAAAGAGCTGTGCACCACAGACCTTTGGCCACACCAAAAGGCAGAACTACCAAGGACAACCCTACAAACAAAGACCACAAAAAGAACAGCATGGCGCCACGTGAAGATAAGTCACCACATGCATGGATCACTGAAATTCAGCTCCTTAAGGAGCACCCCCTCTAAGGGTTAGCAATGTAGGAATGTCCAAAGCATTTCCATTCACCAAACTGGGCCCTTCTAACGGGCTGGACAAATTCTCTTGCTTAATTTAGGCAAATATTGCCATGCCTGACAATGGGGAAGCCCCCAACCCCCTATAAATAAGAACTTTGGGTAAGCAAAGTATTTTTATGACTTTTGCTATTACTAAGCTAGTGAAACCTAAAGTATCATAATTACAGCATCCACAGACTTTTAAACGTTTTTTTCCTTCCTTTTATAGCTTGCTATTTGTAATGGAAAAGAAGCTCCTGTGCATGACAAATATGGGCAGGTTTGAGGGTTATACAGTTTATGCCACTATCCACAGATCTGCATCATGATTATAAAAAATGGATTAAGAAGGTATAATGGAAGATGCATGAGTGAGGGAAGAGGTCTGCACCCATGAGTGACAGGACAAAATTATGCATACATGAAGTCTTCTGGAGAAGTCTTCTACAATTTATATGGAAAAGTTATCATTTTCTATTGTGTGTTGAACAATAGATATAAAGAACAGTCCAAAATCTCTGTAAAAATTTCTCATTTCCTACTACATTGCAAAGGAGTTTGAGCATGTTTATAGAGTATACAAGCCTTTTTCCTTTATTAATTCTAGGGAACACAAAAAGAGTGTGCATATGCACACATAAAATAATAGGAACTACATATGCACCCAGACACTACTTGGTTTACTTTGTGTTACTTGTTATTTGTTTACGATTCCATTTATTTGCTGCATTGCATTTATAACCTATTTATCTTCTCAAATTCCAAAACCCTATTAAACCAGCTTTAAAACATTATCCTACCAGAGGGCATAAACATTTTCAAATGTTAGTATTGTCTCTATTTCCTGTGAAAACCATGTGTTTTTATTCTTCTTTTCCCCACATTTTAAAGCCTGTGCAAATAGCAGTACAGAAGAGCAGAAGCATCAGTGAACAATTCTGTGTTCATACAACATCTGCTTTCTTATGGTTCACTTGAGGTCCAGAACCCACTGTCATCTGCCAGTATTTTTAGTGGGCTACAAAATGGTTCAAGTTAATAAGTTGACTGGTTAGCAGCAGAAAAAAACTACACAGCCCCACCAAAAAAATAAGAGCCTAACCAAAAAGGAAAAAAAAAACAAACAAAAAACCATAAAAGACAGGCAGCTGTGACAGAGAGGTTATTTTCCTATTAGGTTCAATGTACACCTTCCCAAAGGCTGATGAGCTCCAACAACAGGTCAAATTTAACCGTTTTCCCAGATGGCTCCTTCTGGGAAGTGGAGTGGAACGTTCCTTCATTTATCCATCTGCCTGGGTTATCACCACTGCCCAAAATACCTTAATCTTTCCACAGTATCACAGACTCCAAGCACGGTGTCGAGAAATGTGATGGGAAAGGCTTTCTTTCACCTGCTGTAGCTTTTAAAATTAGTCTCCAGGTACATAAATACATACACCAAGATACATAGAAACCCCCTGCAGCACTTCTAGTCAAAACACTAGGGCAGTACTATAACCAGTCAGAAAAGTGAAAGAGAGAGCATTAATTTATAGCACAATCAAAAAAGCCATCTGTACCACAGAAATACTTGGGTATGAAACAATACAGAAAGTTAAGATTATTTTTACATTCAAGTATTATCTCAAAATAATCACTATTTCTGCACTATTTTCCTCTTTTCATAGAGAACATATAATTACATTAAATGTATAGTAAATAAAGTGTTTACTCAAATGACACACTGATAAAAATTTAGAATCATAACAGTATCACTGTACAAAGCCTGTATAAAGGAATGTCAGATCCATTGCCTCACCAGGCTACGTTCTGTTGCAAATGGCATTATAAATTAATCCAGTTTTCCTAAATATGCCTTGAGGAAACAAGACCACAAATAGCCATTGTAAGTTTTAATATAAAAAAACCCACCAAAAAAAAATAAATCAAAGAACAAACAAAACCCTTCTCTTCATTCTTAACTTGAATGCAAGAGCTATGTTTTCAATGGCTGATATTGCTGACTAGGTTATGTACTTAGTCAGAAAATGTCAACCTTTTTTGATACAGCTAAGTCCTACATCCTAGTTTAACACCAGGCTTTATCCTTTGCCACAATCCTTTCAGCTCAGTGAATTTTAGGAAGAAAAAAAAAGCTCCTAAACTTCATCACTAATGACCTAATGAGCCCAATTAAGTTATGATTTGTAATTTTTCCCGCTTACACTGCTCTTCGACCAAAATAACATCCCAAAACATTCGCCCCATGTTGACTGGGTCATCACAGTCACAGTTTAGTACTAAAATATTCTTCCATATCCCTCAGTGTCGGAATTACATTTTTTTAAGTGCTTTATATCAAGCCAGATTCTGATCTCGGTGACAGTAGTGCCAGCTCAAGCATGTCTATTGATTCCAGCAGATTTACTCCAAACACAATGGATGCTGCAGATCTGGATTTGGCCTTCTACTGCCTCTGAATTCACAGGGTTTGTCTCCCCACTGGGAACACAGTGGAGGTTTCTATGCAAACAGTAATGAATCCTACCAATCTGACCTCCTCCAGGTACTAATCATCCAGCTTTGCTCAAAACTCAACACGCTGGAGATCTTGGCAATTCATCCTGCTGCAGCTTGAATGAAAGCAAATGAAAATTCTAATTGAGGCTAAATACAGCCTGCATTGGACGAAACCTCAGCACCCCAAGGACTCAGCTTAGCCTGTCCAAGCAGCAGCACTTCCAGCTGTGCACCCTGACCTGTGCACTCAGCCACGAACTCTTTTGTGTTAGGAGTTGGACCCACATGTGCTAATTCAAAACAAACAGACGTATCCTCCCTCTCTCCGCACTTCTTTCCTTGTGGTGGATGTATAAATGCATACTGATGGCTACTGAGACTTGTAGTCTAACTGATTTTGACATACTTAACTTCACAATTTGAAACAGTGACTTTCTAGCCCTGGGGCAGGAGTATTAAATGCTAAAAAACTTTGGGACTAGGGAGTATTAATTTTAATTCTGAGAGCTTGGCTTCAACAATGTTTCTAACAAGGGCTCAACACTCTCCAAAACTCAGCAGTGGATGCCCAAAAACTGCAAGGAATTTTGGATCCAAAATGGAGTTTTGTGGCTTTCATTCTTGTTTGTTGCAGATCAAATTAAGTTCCATACCTGAACTTGAGGGGAGTGGGGAAAATTCACGTCTAGGACTGAATTTACCATGGGATTAAATAGTATTTAATTTCTAGTTGGTAATGCATCCTTTTTTATTTTTTTCTTTTGCGGTTTATGATGCATTTGTATTTTCAGAGAAAAAAATTATGCACAGAGGAAACATCCTGGCATCACAAGTCACCAATAAATCTTTTTTCCATAACAACCCACAAAAATTCACTGCAGGACCCAATTGTTGAAACACAAAGCAATGACATTCTATAAGCTTTCAGAAGTATCATTCTAACCCTTGTGGACTCGATGAATTCTCGAAATGAGTCACTGGCCTCTCAATGGAATTGTCAAAACTTAGGTTAAGCCAGGTTAATTCCCTTCCCCCTTTAATTTAGAAGTCCAGCTGCAGCACGTGGCTTTCCAGTGAAAAGATCTAAATGCAGAACCCATTCACCCTGAACAGGAAATCTCACAGGGCCCAAAGCTAATTTTTTCCTAAAAGCTAGAGATAAGCCACACTTACGAGAAAAAATGTGATTTCTGATGCCTTATGGGCCATGTGATATAAAAATCAATATTCTTCTTACATGGCACAAATAATTTTCTGCTGAAGGTTAAAGGATCATGGTTGAAGCTAATATGGCTGGGGAGGGAGAAAGGGCAGTGTGAGAAATGGGGGATGAGGAGAGCAGAGACTTTAACCAGGGCAGGGATAGGGGAGATGCTGGAAACATCTCCAAGCAAAGAAAGTGAGCAGATGTGGTCTCGATCATATGGTCACAGAAGGGTTTGGGTTGGACAGGACCTTAACATCCATCCAGCTCCAAGCCCCTGCCATGGGCAGGGCACTTTCCACTACACCAGCTTGATCAAAGCCCCATTCAGCCTGGGCTTGAACACTTCAGGGATGAGGCAGCCACAGCTTCTCTGGGCAGCCTGTGCCAGTGCCTCACCACACTCAGGGAAGAATTTCTTCATTATATCCAATCTAAACCTGCCCTCTTTCAGTTTAAAGCCATTCCCCCTTGTCCTGTCACTACATGCCCTTGTCAAAAGTCCCTTTGGGGTTGGGCTGAGGGTTTCAGCAAGGTGGGACATGGAGGGACATCCTTCTGCCCCACAGGCTGTCCTCAGACACGATGATGAGTGCTCCTTCTCTCTGTCCAAAGCTACTTTTGACAGCTACAGCTTCCAGCACAGCACCCTGCTTTATTGCCTTCCCTCCACCACACAGTGCCAGCTCCACTGACACCCCCAAAATAGAGTTTTTGCTAGGCATATCATACTCTTCATAATGGGATAAACTATGCTGAAAGTAGAGCAAGTTGTTATACTCCCACCCCTACTCTGCCAGAAGATCACTTGAAAACATCACTGCCTACTTTGTTAGGGACAAAACCACTGAGCTTCCATGCTAAATAGTTCATGTCCAGTTTGTCCTCAGGAATGGGTACAACAATCACAGATAATCATGCCATTGATGTTGATGATCTACACAAATTTGGTTGAGACTGGTAAACTCTCTTTAGCCTTCCAACAGCACTATAGTTCTCACCACTGAGAGTATGTCCTAAGGAGGAAAAGATTTGTCTCAGCTGTAATTAATTCCTTTTCTTAATAATAAAAGAAAAACCTAATAGCAATTTAAAATTATGGCAAAGGAAAAAAACTAGAAAAAGGGATGAAGGAAAAGAAAAGAAATAGCTTATCCTACTACTACTGTAGAGAAATATTTAATTGAGGGCTCTGGACTTCATTAAAAAAAATGCAGTTTTCAAGAGTGTGGAAGAAGCTTAAAACATAAAAACTGAACAGCCTGATGGAAAACTAAAAAGAAACTGAAATAAGTTTTCTTTAAAGAGAAAACAAAAATGATTTTAAACTGATCCCATGATATTTTTAACAGCTGGAATTGATAATACTGAACTTGGCCATAATTCTACTATATTTAGCTTTGTATCAAAGTCCACATGACTTTTCCATGAGACAGACAAATAGATATATAGGCTGATAGATGGATAGCTATATAAAAAGAAAGAGGAAAAATATAATTATGAAAGGGAACATTTTCTTGTCTGTTCTGTCAGTATGCCTTTTTTTTTTCATTTCAATTCCTACCTTATTATTTCCTATAAGTAGAAACAGATTTTTCTCTCTTTCAAAAAATTCTTAAACAGAAAACCTCCTCTGACAGCTTCAACAGCAGATTAATCACTTTTGTAACCCACAGAAAAAAAGTTTTCTGGAAAGCATAACTGTCTGTAAATGTAAATGACAGAATTACTCTCTCTTATGCTAAGACGCCTACACGTTCTCTCACTTCCATGACTCAGCACCAGATAAAAGCTTCTGAGATAATAAGCAGCAAACCTTCCTTTGGAAGAATAAAAATAGTTAAAAAACCCCAATTCTTGCTACCCCCTAAAGAATTCCTTATAGTGTTAAACCGAATTCTGTCAATAGATTCCTCTCCCACTGGAATAAGACAAATAAGATACAAATATCCAAAGGACTTCAGAAAAGAGAGGGATCAGGCTCAAGCAACATCAGAGTCCAAACACAGGCAAACATGAGAGGCTTTTCTTTTTCTCCAAATGAGCAAGAATGGGTCTGTTTCAACAAACAGGAATTTTATTACTGTTCATCTCCTGCCTTGCTCTAATTTGGTAGACAAATGAGTTGAAATTTTGCTCACCTATAATGAAAATTTCCAGGCACTCTTAAGGCAATGCACTCATGCCAAAAATCACAGAAACCTGTGGGGAAGGGAGGGGAATTTCAGTGGGACTTCCCCTCCTGCCCTGTGGTCCTTGTCTGACTGGAGCTCTTTAGAGCCAGAGTAACTTCTCCTTCAGCAAACCAAATCAGGGGCAGACCCTTCAGACCAAAATACTTTTATTTTGGATAAAACTTTGGGAAAAGAAAAAGCGGAAAAAGAGGGGCTCAGATCTCATCTAGGCTCTTGTGATGTCCCTGAAACAAACAGTAATGACCTTGGTACCAAAATACTGCCAGTCAGCTTGTGAATGGTGCTGGAACAGAAACAGGATCTCCTCTCCATGCGCTCACTAGCCCCAGCACATGGGTTAATTAACCAAAGGGTGATAACCAAAAGAGGGCTGATTATTTACTTATTGAGCAGAGATGCTGTGGACCTAAGGAGGAAAGGGATGACTTCCCAAGCCTCAGTACAGTCTGGAGTCCTTCTTGCTGAGTGCTGGACATTTCCTCTGAGAGCTTCCATTATCTCATGTGCTGGGTGGGTGCCCATGAGTCTGTGTCCCTCAGAGCAGCTCATTCCACCAGGAGGTGGAAGTTATCCAGGAAATAAATCAGGAAAATGCTGTTCATGCCTGTCACTTCTGGGGGAAGCAGAGGACAGCTAAGGAGTACCCACAGCTCCTCCTTAACATGCTGCTGCTTCTGTTGACTTTTACATTTTTTACACTGAAAATAGTTAAATTAATGGAATTAGCCACAGAAGTTTAAATTTAAAGGAAAGCCCCAGGGTAAGGCATCCCAGGCCATGGGTGCAGGACTTCTTGAGAGCAGGATGCTTTGGACTGAGCCAGAGGTAGAATCAAACTCTTGGAAATACCTTCATTAATAGAGTGCACCTGCTCTGGCAGGAGGCTGGGGAGCAGAGCTGAGCTCTCAGCGTGGTGCTGGCGAGGCTGTGGCTGGAGCACACATGTCCCACACAGTCCAGGGAATGAGCAGGAGCATCCCCAGCTCAGCTGCTCCCTAGCACTGCACAGGGAGCACAGAGCAAATCGGGATGCTCTGGCTCAGCTGGCTGCCAGGTGGGTGCAGCACTGCCACTGACAAATCCAGTGCCTCACATCTCCATAGAGCTTCAAATTTTGGGCAGGGTCCTTCAAGCGCTGGATGCTTCTCAAAGAGAGCAACCAGAGCTGGGAAAGGCATAGGCAGAGGGCTCCAATGTACCCAAAGACCAGCCCTTTATCCCAGTGATCATGAGGAAAAACCCTGTGAAAAAAGCTCTAGGTTAGCACTTGCAGGCCCAGAAAATGACAGGACTGACCTATTTGCATTTGTGTCTCAAAACCATGCTCATTATTTCACAAATAACAGATTTCCAAGTCCAAATCCGACTGAAAGCAGGTGTAGCTCCAGTGGTTTCTGTGCAACCACATCTGCTCATACTCCAGGGCAAATGCCAAAGTATTTATTGCTACTTAAAATTTATTGCATTTTTAGTCCTCCGTCCCAAAACTGCTTTTGTTCAAAAATTCCTTTTAAATCCTTCTATGCTGTATGGATAAATCAAATCTGACAATTAAAATGGCAAATTGTTCAGAACCTGAGAGTTTCCACCTGAGGATCTCCAAATACTTTTGGAACTTAAACACACTTAATCACTTCCATGCTTCTTGCAAAAAGGAAAAAAAATAAATAAAAGCATCCTTTTCAATTCTCTTTTTACAGATGAAAAACTGAAGTCCTCGGAGTCCCAAATAGCCTGCTAGGAAGCCACTTGCCCCAAAGACTCCTTATCCAGTAAATCAGAGGCAGGGCTGGGAAGGGAAACCAGGAGTTTCAGCAACTCTCAGTCCTCTTGTTCTCACCACTTCATCAAACAACAGACACAGCGATGTGATCATGCAGTTGTCAGTGTTTTCCCTCAAGGGGCTGGACAGAAGATGCTGAAAGCATTTCATCCACATGTGAGCACTGAACGGTATTGTTCGGCACCGAAAATTCAGACATAAATAACTGGCTTGTTTGGAGTGAGTAAAAGGATGTCTGTGTTTGCAGGAATCTCACAAGAGGGAGTAAAGAAGCAGGGTGTTCCTTTTCTTTTATTATTACCTTTTTTATTTCTTTTGTAGCGGTGTCTGGAAATAACCCATCAGCCAGAGGAGCTGCTCCCGCTGCTGCTGTGGCAGATGGCAAGCAGGGCTCGAGAGCAGGGCTCTGCCTCGGCAGGGCTGTGTGGGGAATTCTGCAGCGGGAAGAAACAAGGCGAAATGTGCAGGCTGCTATCTGCATTCAGATCAAGCGCTGTCTGTTGCTAGCAGCACAAGTTGTTCTGAAAACAAGAGTCAATCATCTGTAGCCTTATTTCTGTACATTTCCTGCAGGGGTCTCATGAAATAAATGAGAATAAATGTAAGGGCGAGAGTTCCTATTAGGAGCAGCCTCATCAGCATCACCCAGCCAAGCATTTACGTCATCAGCATGCTAATTTAATCAGACCTGAGCAGTGATGCTATAAATGGATTACCATCCCAGCTAGTGTGGTTACCGAGGTAACTCAGCCCTTTGTGCCACAGATACAATCGGCTTAATGATAATAAAAACCTCAGCACAAATGAAACAGAAGGAAAAGCCTGACAGGGCTGACGCAGACACGACCCTTTCTCTCCTCTCCCCCTCCCCTTCCCCAGCCTCAGCCGCTCACTGCAATAAAATTAAGTGCTGCTGTGATCTGTATGCACAACATTCCCATAGGGAACACGCAAGTAAATAGAACCCGCGGAAATAATTAATACAGGCCAACAACTGATGTCGTCAGCACTACTTAGTCACTCCTCCAGCCCTGAATGGCAGAGGGACACGCAGACAGAAACACCGCACGGGCAGATTCCAAAGATCCTGCAAAGGGCTTCAGAGAAGTGGCTGCTCCCCTCTGTGCAGCATTAATTATATCAATGGAGTGCTTGGACCGAGAGCTGACTGCAATGGTGAATCTAGTCACTGCCTATCCCTGCCAGGGGGAGCATTTCCACACCATCTCCTGCTCTGCCAAAACTGGAGGTGACCTCAGACTGGGCATTCCAAAGGCCAGGGAGAAATCCAACTGCAATGTTGCCAGCCCAGAAGTGGAGGTGACCTGGTCCTTTGCAGGAGGGTTGAAATGGGGCTCTGGGGTTTCCTGCATTCACCCAGCTCTGGGAAAGGACATTCCTTGGAAAATGCTAGCCTCAATGGGCTAAAAGGCAGTGACCATGCCTTAAAATGGACAGAAGGTCATAGTCTTCAGCTCCTCTAGCTCTTTGCCTAATTGAGCACCAAGTTCCCTGTGGATGCTGAATGCCAAACATTTTCCTACTCAGATGCCAAAGACCAAATTTCCCATAGCATTCAAGATTTGATTTTCTTTTCCTCCTACCCAAAATCTCAGCAACTATAAGCAAAACCACCAGCATCTAAGTGCTCAGCTGCCATAGCAGCTCAGGCATTTCAACTGCCCTTACTGCAAGTCACTGTCTCCTCACCAACCAATGCTTCACCTGAAAGCACCAAACATTACAACCAGATCAGGAGTGCACACCATAGCCTCAGATCCTTCAGGCTCCTGGTGGGTATTGCTCCAGCCCAGGCAGGATCTTAAGGGATTAGCGTGAGACCAACAACTTTTGATGGATTCACCAGAAGTGCAATGAATTCTCCATTGGCTGTAACATGAACAAATACACCAGACTCATTGCTTTGTAAATGCCAAAACACAGCTCACACAGCCTTTGGAAAAAGTCCAGAGAGGCTTCCCAACATTTACAACTGGACATGTACAGAAATAGCTGTGCCTTTGCCTTTGCTTCACAGATTAAATGCTCTGTGTGTGTTGGGGGGATTGAATGAGGGCAGCTCATTCCACCTGTGTGAGACCATCTCAGCAGTCCAACCCAGCACTTACTCACTGAGCAAAGGTGTTTGGACTCAAGCATTAGTAAGATCAGCTCTTTCAGAAGAGAAAGCCCTTTCTGAAGTGGCAGAACCCCAGCAAAGTCAAAGTTGCTTCTGTGAATTGCAGCATGTCCCTGCAATGAGCAATAATAGCAGATATATCTACAGAAAAGACATACTCAGGCTCATCTCTTGGGAAATCTCACTAAATACTCTCTCACTCCTCCACCACGCAGAAAAGCACCATTCCTCCCGGGAAATTTATTACATACTTCTAGAAAAATAGCTAAATAACTCCTTTAGGAGCCCTTTTAGATCAGATTACAGGAGTACACTTTTCCCTGGAAGGGAGAGAATCCTATGCAAATAACACCAAATTACAATGGAAAGTTATGTTCTTGGCTGGAAACACCTGGCTTACTGGAAGCATGGAGCTGTGTGTCCTGATCTAACTGTGCCCTCACAGCAGCCAGGCAGGTGAGATGCAAATAACCCCAGGAAAGAGGCTGGGGGGATAAAAATCCTCAAAGCAGAAGGTAGGCGGCAGAGTGCCAGAATGCACAGCTCTGGAAATGGCGTGGCTGTTGATGTGAGAAAGAAGCCATCACCTGTGTTTCAACTTAAAAGTCATCATGACAGCTTGAGAGATTGCAACATTTAAGTGACACGGTGACAGCTTGATCCAGTCAACAATCGCAATTCGCAGACATGCTCTGAACACAAACCCTGCTTCCCTCAGTGCAAAGCTGCTCAGTTGGGAAGGGCACATATCCAAAGAGAGATGTAACATAAAAAATGTTCCCCCAGGAACATTTGGCCAATTATTCTGCATACACTGTGCTGGTGAGACTAGACTAGGGCTCTCTCCACCCCTGTGGCACAGAAAGGGTAGGAGCAGGCTGGTGACTGGAAAGAAAAGGAGAAGAATTGGCATCAATGTCAAACGTTCCATTAATTTCAATGGCAGCTACAGGTGTGCACAACTTCAGAAAAAGCCCTTAAATAGCCTTTCTGCCACAATCACGTGAAAACTGAACCATGCAATCTCTCTTTACCCCTGCTACTCCTGGACAGCCAGGTGGGCCTTGAGGTGCTTGCAGCAATGCAGGGCAATGCAAAACAGCCCCAGCTCACTGCAGGTGCCCCAGCCACACTAAAAAGAGAATTAGGCATTCGCTAAAATTTACAATACACTTCTAACCTCTTTATAGTTAGGTGCTTGTTCTCTTGGCCAGGGAGTTACAACTAATGGTATGTTGGGCCTAATAATGGCACTTTTTTTTTTTTTATTTGGCCCGCCCAATGTCCTCCTTATAAAATTTAGTGCTGTGGAACAGTGCCAGAGTAACAATCCCCAGGCACCAATATCTTTCTTGGCAAATGCAGAACAGCCAGTGCTGGCATTTCTTCCCCTGAGGTGTGTCCTTTTAAGTCCCCACAGCACGTACGGGAAGGATTACTCTGAGCCTCTCTGGAGATCACTTCTCAACACAGCAAGATTTCTGGGCATTGGCAAGTGGGTTCTAACCCATGGACCAGTTAAATCACTTATGAAAAAGGAAATACTGGAGAATATATCCACCAAGAAAACAAGTCACTAGGCCAAATACTGATTTCATCCATTACAACTGTAATGGTAAAGCTCTACTGTGCCACTTCCTACTGCCCAAAGGTCTCATCACCCACAGGCAACATCAAATGAATGATTTTGTTATTGTCATTAATAACATGACTTTTAGGTGACCCACAGAAGTACAGCACGTGCTTACCAATGGTCAGCCCTCCACACATAGTCTAATGCATTTTAAAAACAAGTCTGCTCTCTGTAACCAAGCTTATTTCACTGTTTCAGGTTGTCTTAAAACCAAATTTAATAAATAAAAAGCAGAAATATTTTCACAACATTTGACTTCCTAAAGGCATATTTTATTCTCAAGAAATATTAAGACAGTGACCATCCTAAACAGAGAAACCATTGGCTACAGAGTTCGTTGCCTTTGGAACATCTGCTCTCATTTGCAAGTTCCTCAGATTGCAAGGAAGCCAGAAAATGAAACCTTCAGTAATGGCTCCTTTCCAAGCCTTTATGGACAGTGGCTGGGCAGGGAATTTTCTTAGAGAGAAAGCAGGGCATCCCTGGCTGTGTAGACAGGCAGACAGTGCCTGCAAGGCAGCTCAGGACTTGCTGGTCTCAGACATCTGGGGGGAACTGTGCACTGCTCCTGCCTGAGCCCTGCAGACTCCAGCTCCCTCAGGAATGGGACCTGCTCAAGGCAACCCCTGCTGATGCAGTATGGCCTCACCTCTCCTGAGTAAATCTTACAGGTTGGAGGGGACCTCAGGAGACTGTTCAGTCCAGTCCTCTCCCTTAAGGCAGGACTGACCCTGCCTAAACCTCTCCTGAGAGACCTTTGCACAATCTGACCTAAAGTGCCTCCAGTAATCATTGACTGCTTTTCCACGCCATCTTTTTTTGGGGTTACCTATCCCTCCTATAGCAGTTTTACCCTACTGGCTAATCTAAATCTCTGGCTGGATTTTAAGTCCCAGACATTGTGCTTTCCAGTGTAGATGTGTCAGTCCCTTTTCCTTTGCAGCTGGAAGCAGACAGACCCTGAACAATTAGGAGGCAAGAACACCCACAGGGAAGAGGTTATTTACATAAACAGGATCACAATGTGTGTGTTTTTATATATTTATTACTTATAAAAAAATACTACAATCTCTTTTCTTTTCTAATTAAAAGACCCAGTTTGCCCTGCTGCACAATTGCTAAGCAGATTTAAAATGGGGACTTCAGTAGCTATTTTATGGCTAATCAAATGAGTAAATATAATGATCTGCTCCAATTCCCATTCTGATTACACAGTGTAGCTATTTCATTCCCTCAATAAGCTCCTTGCACCCAAAAAGAATAGTTTAACAAGCTTCAGAGCAGAATGTTAGGCTCAATTTCTCTAAAGGGTAATAGAGTGGGAGTGTCTGTATAATTAGCTTTGTTGGGCTCCCTCCCTCACTTTACAATACGTTCTATACAGAGCTTTTGCTGTCTCTCCAGGTCTTCATGTTAAAGCAGAAAAATAATGCAGAGCACATTAGAATCATACTGGTTGCACAGAGGAGTTTTGAAAGACAGAGTAAGAGCTGGAGAAGTGCTGGCTAATTCAGCCCAAAAGGGCTCAAGTTTTAATTTAGTTTAAGCAATAAAAGCCCACATGTTCATGCACACAGCTTATTCATCTCTAATGTATTGAACTCTTAGATGTTTCTGGAAGTTAAGATCTGCCAGACTACTAACACACTGATCAAATCATAGTATAAATCACTAAAGTACACTCAACAATTTCTTCTCTGCATAGAACTTGAAATTAAATTAACAGCACACAATCTATAATGCAAAACATTACCTAACACATTTGGAAGAGTCTGATGCTGAATTCCCTTACAGAAAATAAAAGTATTTGATACACTGATTTTTCACTGCAAGGAACAATTTTTTTCACAAGCTGGCAAAACTGTGCTTGCAGAAGAATTTTCAGCTGGAGATTTGAAAATCCTTTCTGAAGTCAGAAGGCCAGGTGGGATGTGCTATTATTACCACCTCTGTTTTACAGATGGAAAACTTAATGCTAGAAAAATTAAAAATCTTACTGAAAATAAAGGGACATGTTAGAGATCTGTGAGGAAATGGAGAACAACAGATCCCATCTTGTTCCAAAGTACTGTGGCTGCATCAGACCTCTCCCAAATCAGTCATCTTGTATCTCTCCTATCACTCTGTATTTGCAAGCATCAAAGTGCTCATGGATACTGTCTTTGGAAACTATCACACAAGAAGTTTGGCAAAGAGGCCAAAGTGTAGTCAGATTGTTTAATCCTGCAATGATTGGGGGCGGGGGGGGAGAACCCAAACAAATAAAATCACCAAAACAAACCAGAAAAAAGCAGGGCACTACGGATGTTACTCTGGAAGTTCCACAGGAAAATCACAGGTAATAAGTAAAATCCACAGTGAATCCATTGCTTCAGAGTAAGTCAATAGCACATAAAAAAAATATAATAACACAGGTCCAATAGCCACTTCCCCTTTTTTTGGCATATAAGCTCACCAGTTGGCAGTTAGATAGCAATACCTGATCAGAAACAAATGGATACTGCACCTAAATTTTTCACATTCCCCTGAAATAACTAAGTATCCCAGGAGCCTTGAGCCTTGAAAAGAGACAGCTAAGACTCCGAGTGGTACCAACAGGAGCAATGATTGTTCTGTCGCTTCCAGTGCTAGAAAGAAGCAACAGGAAAACACCCTTGTGGGAGGCCAGGGAAAATATCAATAATAAGGTGGGTCTGCCCCACCTCCATTGAACTTCTTTGCCATGGGATGTTTTAAATTCCAGAGATTTACATGAGCTCATAAAGCCATTGGATGATCTGATAGAGGAAAAATCCCTGGCTGAATATTAAGGAAGACATAATTTTAATCAAGCCAGTTCTCTGTGAACAGCAAATTCTTAGATAAAGGGAAATATTCTGGAGCAGTGTGGCTATGAATTCACACCACTCTTGTTCTCTTTCTTTGGCATTTACAGGGAAGAACACTGAACTGGAGTGACCATCCATCTGACACGGGGTGGGCAAGGTCAGGTTCTTAATTTCAGGCCTATATACCCTGACATACAAGGGAAAGATACTGAAAAAGCAAAGTTTTAAATTGAAATTTCTCATGCAGGCAGCTTCTTTATCCAGAAACCAGATTTGTGCTACTTCTGTCTTTAAAAAAGCACACAGATGACCAACACTATAATGATATAAGTCCGGGAAAAATGTATTTGAGCAAATACACTCCAGATTCAACTTCCCTCCAAGCTTAATGGCAGACAACAAATCCTACAACAAGAGCTTTTATCTGAATCCAGGGTACCAAAACACTTTCCTCAAGTGAGCCAAGCCAGAGATGAAGCTGAGTCTTCACAACAGCCAGCATTTGAGACACTCAAGAAAACTTGACAGGTAAATAAGATCCTAAAAATTCCCCAGAAGACAGTCTTCCAACAGTGAAATTGCAGTATCTTGTGCATATAAGAAGTCCAATTAATGGAGTTAACAGCATGTGATGGAGCCAGTGCTGGATGCACTGGTACATCCCCACACAATGCATCTCCAAAGGAGGTGGCAGTTGTAAGCAGTACTCTTTACTGTCTCTCTTTTACCATATTGCACTTGTGTGCAGGAAAAATTCCCAGCTGTTGGGCACAATATTCCACTTCCAAAGCCAGTTCAGGCATCTTTGCAGAACAAGAGGATCACCCTCATGTTTCCTTGGGTCATTAGCTCCTCAGAGGGGTACAAGCAGATTGAGGGACCTAGTTTGGATGCATAGGGAGTTCTTAAGCTGTTCAGGCAGAGAAAAGCTTAAAAATGGAGAACAGCACCTTGGTGCTGTTGACTCCAACAGGTCACACAGAAGGGTGAAACAGCTGCACAGACTTGCAAGGCTGTGCTCAGCATAAGACTTGGAGAGACACTTTATCCCAACCCACCCATGCTGCTGACACAGAAGAGTGGAGAGAATAAAATCCCAGCAGTTCAGGTGCAAATACTAAAGGTCACAAACAGTACATCACCTATGCATCCTCACTGCAACAGGTACTGGATGTACACCCAAACACTGGACACTGAGCAGGTGGGCAAAGAAATGGGGGTTTTCCCTATTTAACCAAAGAGCTGCCCAGAGGCAGAAGATAGCTCAGCCAAGGTTATACAACAGCAGGTGGAGGTCGGGCAGTCTCAGAGACCCATCTACAACACAGGTCTGAGAACAACTTACCTCCTCAGGTTCAGGGTGGGACTTGGTTAAAAGAAAGTCCAGGTTAGTGATAGATGCTTCAGACTGAGCACTTCTTTCCTCCCCACTCTGTCAGTGTAGCCTTACTACCTTTAGTAAACTAAAAGGAAACAATTATACAGCTGATGCAAAACAGTCCAGCCTGACCTTTTCTCATAGCCAAAGCCCGAAATTCCTACCCAGCAAAGCTCTGACAATGTATCTGAGAACCCTGCAGGGTGCAGCAAGGAAAGCCCCTTCAGGACTCAAGCTGCTATTTTACATCAACAGATGTTTTTAGCCTATAATTTTATCTCTTCCATCTCTCCCCATTGCTTGAAATTAAAATAAACATGGACCAGGGCCTAGGATTTTATTTTATCTGTCACATATTGCTATCATTAAACACACTTGAAACGAGTGGGTTTAGTTCAATAAAACTGTCTCTTCCCTCTCCCTTTCTCAGCTCAACAAACATAAAATAGGAAACTGCACTCCAATACATTCAAGAAGCAACACACGTTACATCATGAGTAGATGATCCATCTGGCAGGCTGACATGGTAATAAGTTTGCTTAATTGTCAGGTCAGGCATATTACAGACCCAGTCTGTCAGTCCTTTTATTACAGCTCTGTCTGTACTGGGGAATTTCAACCTCCTCACACTCCGTATGTGTAGACGTGGAATGCATCCATATGGTACAAGGACATATGCACGGACACATATATGAAGTGTCACTCAGAACAAGGAGATTAAATTAAGAAGGGAAATGCTGAAGTCAAATAGCTCTTAGCAGCTGTACACATTTCAGTCTGGAATAATCACCCAAAGAAAGCAATGAGATATTTACATTTAATTTATTTGAAACTGGGCTGGCGAAAGCACTGATTATAGGGGATAATCCAGCACTGCCTCGTAAGGAAAACAGCCAGAGATCCTCAGATGTTCCCTCCATTTATACTTTTTAAAACGATCAAACCATCATTTTGATTTTGGCTCCATGCAGCTCTGATCATGCAGACAGTCTCCTGAGATTGACCATATGTCCTCCTGAGAAATCACTGAGTACATTCAGCAAATGATTGAATTCATCAAATGGATGCTTTGCCTTTAAAAAGCCGACAAAACAAAACAAAAGCCACCTTTTCCCTCCTTTGTCTTTGTGCCTTACCTCATCTCCTTCTCTTCATTAATGAGCTCAATTATGAAATGATTTTATTTAAAGGAAGACTTTAAGGTGTTCTGAAATACAATTTGTAGGAAAGATGCCAAATATAAATTGTATTTTCTAGACCTGCCTGCGTTTGTGATTTTACATGAGCACGCACACATATGTTCAATATCCAAACAGCAGGTGTTCCCTAAAGTTTTATTGCCATTAGTTAGAAATGACCACATTACTCAACAATGTCAAAGCCAAGTCTTGTCAAAGGCAAGTCTTGCCAGAAAGTCTGATGATTTCCAGTATTAAACAGTCCTGCTTTGGGGTGCTGGCTCTGGCTCTTCCAGATACCTCCAAAACCTAACAGTGATCTGCATTTACCCAAAAGAAGCACGTAACAATTGCATCCTCTGTGTAGTATCTCCACAGCTTTTCTCAGGAAGCAGAGAGTGCTCTCTCAAGCACGGTAGCAGCTCTCTGTCACTGGGGCCTCATAAAACACCATGATCTTCATGGTAACCCTTTTCCACAGCCAGATCCCTTGCCTTGCACTTTGGACATGAGCTGCTGATGCAGATTCCAGTCAAAATCTTTCCAGAAAAAGATTAACTATAATTCAAAACCATACCTGTACTATCTCCCTGCTGAACCACACAGTGGTCAAAAAAATCCAGTTTTATAAATGTTTTTGTACCACTTTTTAGGACTGTAAAAGGGTCTTAACTGCACAGATATTCCATGTAATGCACAGTTGATCTTTCTGCAAACCAGCACAGTAATCAACCCCAACATCTTCTCTTCACCTCTGGATAATCACAGCTTGAAGCTGCATGTGCATCCTGGCCTTCTGCTAGATGGAAACAGAACTGTGCCTCCCATCTTTCTTGAATTCTCCTTGGATCACAAGTTAATGGTTTTGGAAGAAGGCATCAAAATTGCCTGAGACCCCAGGATGACAGGAATGATTGCTGGTACACAAGATGGCAATTCTTCTTGGTTCTGAGCCGCCTGGGACAGGAATGGGTTCTCATCAACATCTTACAAATCACTCCAAAGTGGGTAACATAACAAGAGTGCTACTTATGGCAAGATGGCAAAGTCTCTGACCTGGGTTATGCTGGCAATCAGGTGAGATGATTGCAACAATCCCACTTTTCTTTACACATAATGCCATGCAAACTACACAACCTGCCCTTGCTCTTACTGTGTTTATGCACATGAAACTACTCCCTTCCAAGTGAAGAATTCATTGTAAGTCTCAAAATATTTTGTTTGGGCAGAAAGGACTCAGTATCAGACTGCAAACATTGGCAGAAGTATTTATAACTGCTTGAAAGTCTCATTTTTCTGGCCAGGTCCTTTTTTATTTAGTTTTTGTTTTTAAATCTGTGGTGGAAGATAGTAATACCCATTGGACCAACACATTATTGATTTCCCATAGAAACAGCAGTTAGTCAGAGTGCTCACTTTCAGCTGTAAAGCGGCGTGTTAGTTTTATCTCACTGTAATATTTCTTTTCCATTTCATCCTCTTTTGCATATTCATAGAAGTTTCCTATTCACTACTGAAACACCATATGGTGATAATATATGCTAACACAGGCACAGTGACACAGTCCACAAGCCTGCTATTGAGCAAAAGTTGACAACATAAGGCTGAGAGAACTGTAAGAGCTTCCAAGCCACAATAAGTACGTCACCTAATTGCATTTTACTGTGATGCAAAGAAGTCTGAGTCAAGGAAGGAACTTCCTTACAATGAAACTGTAACAGCCTGGAGTAATTTACAGTTACTTGAAGAGCTATAGCAAGGATCTATCAATTCATGGCTTTCAGATACAGGCTAGATGTGGGTTGGGGCTTTTTTTCAGCCTAGGCAGCTTTAATATACAGAAAGAGACAATGCATTTCAGTATCACAGTCATCTCTCAAAAGGTTCCAGACAGGAAGGCAAAAGGCAATCAATAAGAGAAAATACAGACACTGCTTCTCAAACCGTTCACAGATGCCTCTGCCTCTTACTTTAATGAACTAGGAACATCTTGGAACAATCCTGAGATATATTCAGGCTACAAATGGATCACATTTATTTACAAACTGGTAGCAGAGTCTGCTGTAGAAACTGCAGGGCCAGGTCTCACTTTTCTGTGGAGTTCTAGGTCCTTACAGGCAGCCCTACCTGAAAGGAAGCTGCAAATAGACCTGATCTCCCTTTGGAATGGCCAGCAAGGGCTCTAGGGAGAGGTCCTCCCTCCCTGGCAGGGCAGGCACTCAGAAAAACAGACCACACAGAACAGGATGGACCAGCAACAGACAACACTCTCACAGAATGTCACTGATGTCTGTCCAATGACCTCTTTTACAATGAGCTGCGAGGTCTCTCTGTGCCTCAGCTCTGCATTTGCAGAACAAAAGAACCAAACTTCTCCCACCTCAGGCCCAACAAGGATAAACACATGGAAAGTTGCAAGCGCTCGTGCAAACAGGCAGCAATAAGCAACAAGGACAAACTCACAAAGGTCATATTTGAATGCCAGGGCTTCCCAGCGTGTTTAAGCCTTCACCTTTCAAATTGTATTCAGAAACTACCACTGCAGAAGGCAGCTGCCCTCCTCTTCTAGAGAGAACAAGTCCACAGGAACTCCCATCAACACGATCTATGCCAGCCCTGCAATGGTCCCTGGGATAGATTTGAGGCAATTCAAAGGCACAGCAAGGCAATGCCCTCCTTGCTGGGCGTGTGATACACAAATCACAGAGTCATCAATCCCACTTCGGTGGAAACGGCCTGGGGAATGCGCCCAGCACAGGCCACAGTGGGAGCAAAGTCCCAAGTGATGTATTGTCATGCAGGTGTTTCTGCAAGTTGCTGTGCTGTTCCCTTGGCTCTGAACTATTTCCTTTCCCTAGTAGGGAGGGAAACGCAGCTGGTTCCTTCTGTGCGCAGAGGAGAAAAACACAACACAAAAGGAACAGAAACCATCGAGAGCAGAGCAAAGGAAGCCTGATTTCCTATGGACTTGTGTCTTGCGTCTTGAGCAGACTCTGACCCTTCCTGTTCTCATCTGTTACCTCTCCTGACTGCCCCCCCAGCTTCCCTTCTCCCCCTAGTATTAGCCTTGGCATTTGTCTGTGTGTGTCAGCCAAACAATCCAAGTTCCAAGTCAGAGATCCTGGCTACAGCACAGTCTGGAAGAGCAAAAGTTCAAGTTGCCTGCAAGACATGCGGCAGGCTTGGAGCTAGCTGTGCACGTGTGCAGAAGGGCCACCCCATGGGCCAAGCAAGGACAGCCAGCACCTCCCTGCAGCTCCCTAAGACAGGGATCTGGGTCTCTCTCCCCAGGCACAGAGCTCTTCACACAGATACCCCTCCCACAGACCCACTTAGAAGTGGTCACAGAAATCAAACCATATGTGGGGAGCAGCCAACTGCTGGACAGCAGTGGATGCTGGTTAGAAAGAATTAATCAGCTCTGCTTTCATTTCAAAATGCTCCAGTTATTTCCTTGGCAGGCACTGGGCAAGAGAGTGATTGCCACACGTGGGAAATCAATGTCTTGTGCCAAAGGACTAAGTTCAACTTTCAGCCATATGGAGGTGGGAAAAACAGATTCCCACTTCTGGAGTGCTGGGAGATCAGAGAGTGATGATACACATCCAGGAGACCACAACTTTTGGGGTCCGAGGCTTTGAATCTTTGTGGGTTTGCTGTCAAGGCATTGCATTAAGAAAACTGTCGACAGGAAATCACAAAACTGTAGCTGAGCATCAAGGAACACCTTCCCACAGAAGAAACATAAGGGTTTTTATTTTCCCTATTTGGTTCACACACTCTAAGACAGAGATGGATGCATATTCCCATACCCAAGACCTCTTTAAATCTTCCGGACAGGGGGTGTTCTGCCCATCCATTCCCATGGGATATGAAATGAAGATAAATCCATGTCAGGGTGCCCATGGTGTGGCCTCAGCTCCTCTGGTGACTCAGGCACAAAGAAAGTCATCTGATCTCCCAGTGCCTTGGTTCCTCCCCTGCCCATGAGACAGCCAGCATACTTCCCCATTTCACAGGGTTGCTTCATGGTGGTGAATCTGATGCCGCTGAGGCACTCAGATGCATCGACCCATGCAAGAACACGAGCAGAGGCTGCGTCCCAACAAAACAAAGGCTCCTGCCCCAGAGGCAGCTGCTCTTGGCTGCCTGGACACACGGACAGCTCGTGAAGTGCTCCGCGGCCCTTTGAGGAGAGTGCCAAACCACAGCGAGTGCCAAAACGCAAGGATGGGGAAATGATGACAGGTTTCCTGAGATGATGGCATACAGCAGCTCGGTCCCATTGTGGGGAAGAAGATAGAAAACAAAACATAATAGGTAGAAGGCCTTGAAAAGCTTTAGAGAATAAGAGCCCTGCTCTCAACCACTCACAGCGAAACAATCACAAATGCAGAATGAGAAAAAGACCGAATTATGAGGTACTATTTGCTTTGTATCACTGTTCCCAAAGTAAATGTTTATCTTTATCCATGCACAAATTTGAGATGCCTGCACAGATTTTAAAGTCCAATATATCCAACACCAGTTGTCATCTAAAGCTGTAGCCAAACACGTAGGCAGAAAGTCAAAATGGATGCAGAAAAAGAGAAAGAGAAAAAGGGAAAAGAAAACCTTACTGATATTTCTGTGAACTTGATTATATATGAGAAAAAGAAACAGCAGGAGTAGTGCTGATTTATTTTCACTCTGATGATAGTACAAGAGGAAGAAATAATACCCTGCAAAGGTCACTCTTATCCTGTTCATCTGTTACAAGCTGATAATCTGGGATCTCAGAAAACTTTCTTTTAAAATCTTCACGGACATGCTCTTATCAAAAGGATTAAGGTTTAATACATACCAGCAGATGCAACCGATTCAGGCATCTGCTAATCAGAGCAGTGTCAGTTTGCCGCACGCACCGGCTGGAGCTGATGAGTGCAGGAAGGTTTCCCCTTCTTATAGAGAAAGACCAAATCCAAACATACATGAAATCATCTCTTGGCTATGCCTCCCAATTCACATGGCTGAACATCCCCGTCCCCTGCACACTCCTGCCTGCAGACGTGTCAGGGATGGCAGGACAGACATGCTGCTCACAGCCAGAGCACCCACAGTGGTCCTCCTAGAAAGCTCCAACCCTGGAACCACCTCACATGCCACCCATGTGGGGTAGGAATGTCAGTCTGCCTTTGGAGAGGGGAACCACAGGAGGAAGGATTTCTGGATGTAGAGTCTTTGCATTCTGAGTGCTGGGAGGAGCATACTGAAATTGCTCCAGATGGGAAGCTTCCTTTCCTACTTTCAGTAATCCACCCAGATTTTCCAGACAGCACAAAGCCAGCATGCTGCAGCCAGAAGCAGGAGCACAGCTCTCAGAGGTGACCCCAACTTTGTAACAGCTCATGCAACTCCTGATATCCATGACTATGGCAAAAATGCCACAGCCCACTGACAACAGCCACAGCCAGCACCCTGCAGTGAGCCTGCACAAGCTCTCTGATGCTGCTACAAGTGTCAGAGCTCACCAGCTCAATGCCAGCTTGGGCAGAGCTCTGTGAGACACTGTCATCCCTCTGTGTCCACATGAGCCATCCAAGGCAGCAAAATGGCAGCACTCACAGCCTTCAGGAAAAGCACTATGTAGCAGAAAAGCTCTGGAGTAGCTGGATGGTCCTACTAAAAGGTCATCAGCCCTTTAGGATGGCCAGGGGATGCTTCTCAGTTTCAGCAGACAGGCTTGTTTTCAATGAGCCCCTCCATCCTACAGCAAAGAGATCCAAAAGCCTACAAAACCCAAAATGCACAGACCTCAAGAGAACAAATACGAAGAGCTCCATGCAACTGGGAAAGCACTGCCTGGCCACGCTGCTGTGCTTCTGAACACTGAAGACTCTTTGGCAAAGCTGTGCACTTGCCCAGTAATTAGATATGCTCAGACCAGCAGAAAGAGGCCAGAAAACTTATTTACCACAAATATCATATGTGAAGATGGCAGAAGCTAAGCCATCCATTTCAGCCCAAACTGAACATCTGAAAAAGCCATATCCCCCTGTGTCCCGGAACTGAGGAACGATAAAACTTTCCGTCACGTAAATGCTACAGGAAGGAGGAATTCATTCTGAACCCATCAAATAAATCTGAATCTGCTTGTACCCCCAAATTTTCTTTCTTAAAATAAATAAATACCTTCCTCACAACAACTGGGGTTCTCTAAAATATCCTGTGGATGGCACCTTCAAAATCCTTTTGGTATGAGCCAACCTAAGCAGCCAGGCTCCAGCAAGTACCAGGAACCATGAAACCAGCTCTGAGCCTGGACTTGCAAATTTGCAGACTGTTTCGAGTTCAGATTCAGTGATCTGTTCTTCACAGAGCCTCACAGCCCAAACCAAGAGCAATCATAAGGGTCCTTCTCAAAGCTGGGTGAATGTGCTTCCCCTCGCTGAGTAGGAAGCTTTAATCCTCATTGGAGACACAGCTCTGCATAAACCAAGATAAAACACCTGAACTCTAAGCCATTCATTCCTGACACAGCTATAAGTGGGGCACTAAAATTAGAAATTCATATGGAAGAGTCTTCAACACTCAACATTTAGCCTTGTTTTGTGGTTTGCCATTGTACAGCTGAAACTGTTCAATCCTGTCCCACCACTTTGAAAGAAAATACGTCCATTGCCTTTTCACTGCTTGCATTATCCCCAAATGGTTGTCAAGAGAAGTGATGGAATAACAACCAGTGCTGTCAAACATTTAAATCCCTTTTAAATTCCAGTCATTAAAAGACATTATTTCCCAGTATGCTGGAAACTTAATGAAAATGTATCACTGATTTTTTAATTTAATTTCCTTTACATTTTCATTGTTCTGTAGCTCACATTGAGAATGAGCTTATTTTCCTTCAAAACATTACTCACTTTGGCTTCCAGTGTTGGATAGTGAAAGATGTCTAGTACTGGGGGCAATGACACAGAGGCAAGGACACAGAAATGAATCCTTAAATATCTTGCCTAACTCTGACTTCATTTTCCCCACCTGTTTGTACAACCACATCACCTAAAGGCCTTCAACCCAGACCAAGGTTCCACATTGCTACATGCCACACATATGGGGAGTAAGAGGCAAATCACATTGAAGAGGTTGCCAAGCTACAAGGACAGAAGAGATTTTGAGAGGAAGGAAAGGGGAAACACTGCATTCAAGGTCATTTAGCACAGCAGTGGTTGCTGGGAATGAAACAGGTCTCCAGAGTGCCAGCCCAGCTCCCTCCGGATCAAGCTGCGTCTGAGAGTTGTACACAAGTAGATTTCATCTTGACCGTGGTGCATGGTCAAGCGACATTTTTTTTTTGCTATTTAAATACTTCATAAATATTGGCCAGAGTATTTGCTTTTAGAAAAGGCTTAAATACCATCAGACCAAGTACATCTTATTACCTGGTACACCTCCCACAAAGTGCTATTTTGCCAAACAGACATTCTGTTGGAAATTCGGGATAAAACTCAAGAGTTTCAGAAGGTAGGTGTCCAATTCCAGACAAAGCAATCAGCATTCAATACATAATTCACAGCAGGGACAAAAAATCCTGAGCTTACGTGTGCTGCTATTTCCAATATTTCATTTTCACAGTCTCTGCTGGAAGCCCTTTCTCCAGAGTCACAAAGTTTTCTTGTTTTTTAAAAAATGTAAACATTTATTTTATGGGCTGAATTTGGCATGTTTAGTTTGGGGTTTTTTTGGGTTAAGGCCTTGCTGCACTGATCTCTGATGCAAGGATTTAAGCAGAACAGGTAAAAACTGGGGAAAATACCTTTTAATAGAGGAGCCAAATGACCACAGCATTCACTAGGCCTCTACTCAGGGGGTTCACACAATTTATTACTAACCCCAGCTTCTATCCATGAAAATTATGCACCTAATATCTTGTCTTTTACTAATGCCTCCTTTTACTAATGAAAGACACAGTAGGTTCTCTGCCTCTGAACTTTCCAATGAGCTACTGTAATTTAGAAGGTGTGATATGTACACAGAAGCACATTGCAGCTACACAAGAGGAGCTCTGTACTTTACTCATCACACTAGTACTTCCAAACTTCACCAAACAAGAGGAAAATATTAATTAGATTTTTTTCATAATGCATCTGCAGTTCTTCCAACAATACCCGAGGCAAGCTAAACCTCACATGCCACTGCAGTCATGGCAATTTTGAGATCATGTTGGTCGTCTTGTCCATTCCAATTTACTGTACCAGAGGGCTGGAACTGGTCAGGCTGGTGAAGGTCACGCAGATCCTTTCTAAAATTCAGCTCTAGCTGAATTCCTTAAATACAGTCTCTCCTACACCACCTCACATGACAGAAAACATCCTTTGATGCCGCTGTGTTGAGGCTAAACATTATGATTTAGTCTTGTAATTTTCTGTACTTTTAGATACGTGCAATTTTTGAAGAAAAAAACCCTGCATTTTAATCACTTCTGACTGCTTCTGTGAATCAGAGAGACTTTTGCTTGCAAGACATGGACTCGGCCCAGGTCACCTTTGCTTTCCCACTCAGCTGCCTTGAATTAGGCAGGACCACAAGGTACCAGGAGGGCCCTGCTGATCACAGTGTCCAGACTCTCTCCCTGCCTTCTATTAATGGTGGTCAGTTTTAGCTCATGGCAGTGTCCTTGTCACCTGCCCAGCACACAGAAAATGTTACCAGAGTGACAGCCAGGTAAGCAATGGATGGTGCAGAGATTCATACTCATCCATGTCCTCAACACCAAGAGCTAGACATTGTCCAGGGTTGATGTTGGCCCATCCTTTCTAAGAAACATCACACCCCTTTGTGTCAGAGGCACCTCCTGGTGCACTGTGTGTCTTTGCAATCTTGAACTCGTACCAAGGATCAAAAGAGCTTCCCTTTGTGTGAATTTATGCCAATGGGCAGGGTATGTTAAATAAACTGCTTGTCATTACCCTGCTTTCACTCCTACTCCAGTGAGAGAATACTATATTACGATTTATCTTACGTTGCTTTAAAACTGTCTTGAAGATAATATAAAAAAGAAACCTAACAATAAACTTTCTCTTATTCAAGAATAGAAGTATCCCCAAGGGCAAGGTATTCCTATAAAATTATTATAATGCTTTAACCGCATAAGCACAACTGAAAATATCTCCTCTGAAAACAAGTCATAGCTCTTTTTTCCTATCTGCAGCCATTACCCTGATAAATTTGGGAAGGTCAGCTAAGGTGTAATCCAATAAATGTGCTGATGTTCTGAGTAAGTACCTTACAATTTGCAGCCTAATCTATTATCCTACTATAAGACCATCAAATGACTCACCAGTTTTAATACTTAGTACAGATCAAACAAAGGAAAATATCAAAGCTTTACATTCTAGTTCCACCTTTCAAGGACTTGTTTGAGTACTCTTTAATTACAGCAGATGATACATCCAACTCTGGCATTTGCCTTCTCTAACAGCTCTAGTTAGAAGTTGCTGTAGCAGTACTTTTCACAGGACATCGTTACGTTAACCAAGAGATGCTGAAAAGACACAGACTGAACAAATCAAGCTGGGATTTGATCCCAGAGATGGAGTTCAGCTTCTGCTGCCCACCAGGTCGCACAGTGTGTAGTGAACCTGGGAGCTTCACTATCCAGATGCTCCAGGGTGCAGGGGACAAGTCTGCAGAGCCCCCAGCTGAGTTGTGGGCAGAAAGCCATGGGAACAAGCATGTCCATGAATGGGAATGAGCACGTCATCTTGGACAGTGATGAACTTCAGAAGTCAGATCAAGTCCCAGACTTGGGCTATGACTTCAAATCCTCCAGAAACTCAAATACACCTGCAGAACTTTGCATTTGAATGCTGGGATTTTTTTTTTTTTTTTTTTTTTAATTTTAATGGCAAAGGTATAAAATAAAAGTGAAGAAACAACCTATTCACAGAACCTCATATAAAAGAAAGAAGACCCAGGAAAAAGTTGGCAACACTATCAGCAAACTGCAGAGGCTCTGTAAAATGGGTACAGAAGTTACATGTCCCTACAAAGATGTTGGAGTGTGGCATTGCTGAGAAAAATGGGGAGCACAAATCTCTTTCACTTAACTCTTGCAGTGATTTGGCTCTATAAAGCATTCCCCAGTAACAGTGTGCATTGGTGTTTGTTTGGCCCAGGCAAACTGAACATGGGTTATTCACCACAGTGCCTGAGAAGAACTCATCTCATTTATCACAACAATGAAACCCACTGGGAAAAGGGCTGAACTGTAGCTGGTTCACGTTGTTGCTCTTTTTGACTGACTAATCCAAATGAGACTGTTTTTCAAGGACAAGTCTGTAAGTTTCTGCGATAACTGTGCACATGCTACTAAGATGGAAGATGAGTTTATAGGGAGGTCCCTGCTAAAAAGACAGAAACCCAGCACCTCTGTGTGCAGGGGGACACTTTCAAAAGTGCATAAACCTGATTTCACTCTGCTTTTGCTCCATTCACAGACCAAAACAAGAGCAAATCCAAACAAACTCTGATCGCCATTTTAGTTCTGCTCCACAAGTATCGCTTCTCAATTACTTAAAAGAAATTCAGCAATGAAAACAACCAAAAAAGACACAAAGCAAAGAGGAGGCTTGTATGGATAGTGGGTGTGCACCCATCACTCACCTAGCCCTTTGATACTTTTGACTTTCACAGTTTTACTGAGATAAATACAGCATATGTACAGCTGCATACATCCTACAGACCCATACACGTGTAACAAATGAGACCAGTCACGAGACTAGGAAGGAAAGACAAGGCACAAACATGTCTAGGATGATTTTATGAGATCCCAAGAACTGCCCTTTTTAAAGTGCCACCGGGGTGTCACCACTTCCCCTGATAAATAGATGACATCTCACCAGAACTTAAATAGCTCCACTCAAGCACTACCTAGATGAGTGACAAAAATTAGCCAAGTCGCTGTCACCCCTGCAGTCCTCGTCTAGACACAGCAGAGAAGTGCGAATTCCAGTCTGCCTCGCTGGGCTACAGCCACCCTGACAGCTGAGCTCCGATCCAAGCCACTTCGTGAGATGTGCATATCTGGATCCTTCTGGCAGCGCGACAGACAAAAGTTAACAGAACAGAAAAACAACAAGAAAATAAAAGCACAAAAGTACTTGTGAACTGAGCAGGTTTTAATCCGCAAGCCATTGTTGGTTGAAAGTTAAGGCAAATGAAATGTCATTTCTTGCAAGTATTTTTCTACCAATCTCCGTGGCAATCTGACCATCGGGATCGGAGGCCCTTTGCTCAGAGGTGCAGTTGCTTTTGAGCCAGTGCCCCCTCAGAGCAGCTGCACCCTTCTCCCCATTGACAGCCACATCTGGATGCTATCAGGAGGAACTGGCAGGCCTGCTCTCAACAAATACCAAGCACTTAGTAAATTGACTCCAGAAGTCGATGCTGGCCCCCTTCCCACTCTGTGTTTATGCAATGTGCCACTAACCTGTTGAGTCCGAGGTTTGTAGGGAGAGCTGCTCTCCAAGTCGGCCAGGATGCTGGTCAGAGAGTCGATCTCTGCATCTAAACTGGACCGCCTCTCCTCAAGTGTCTTGCCACCAGGATTCACCTTAAAGAAGAAAGAAAAGTTCCAATTATTCAAACCACTTGGCCTGGCACATGGTTTTTTACTGTCCTCATGGAGCTGCACCCATGCCCAGCAATAACTCTCGGGTTGCAGGGACAAACATGCTAAAATGCTATAGCTCCCTCCAGAAGCAACACAGGAATTTATGCTGCTTTGGGGCTTTTCTTCATGTATTTGCCACAAGGGTCCCATTGTGTTAAATTGGCTTGGAGGATTGGCAATTCAGCAATCCACTACCAAGGTGAAGAGGCAGGACAATCCCTGCACAGTAAGATGGAGAAGATGTGCTTTAGAAGGATACCTGTCTGGGAAGACAGACCTGGGGACAGGCTTGGAGCACCTGGATCCTGACAGCATCTCTTCTGCCATGTCCCCATCCCAGGCAAAACACAAACAGAGCAGAGGTACAAGCCACAGTAACCAGTGACTGGCCACGTGCACCTATTCTTATTTTAAATCAATTCTTGCTCGGTGTACCTGTCTGATTCAACACTTCTTCAAAGATTCCATCCGAAAAATGAGCTCCTTCAAGGAGTGAAAAAGTTCAATCCATTTCCAGCAGATTGAAGGTGAAAGGTGTGATTTGCAACAAGCAGTCACAAAATAACATGAGTAAGGTCCTTGTGAAAAGGCTTTTATGCAGGAAAAACCAAGCCCAGAAAAACTTCCAACATGCAGCCAGGACCTTTTCTAATTCAATGCATTTTGCTTTCTTTCTGCTTTCAAAACAGCCCAGCCCCATTTGTACCCAGGCTGCTAAAGGCCAGGAAACATCTTCCTCTTCACTGTTTTCAGTACTTTGGGAACTAGGCAGCTCCACCAGGAATGGGGAATTTAAGAAAACCAGCTGAGGATCCCTGCCATGTGCAAAGTATGTGCCAGGGGTTAGCCCCACTGAGCCAGCCCACCATCAGGGCATGCACAGACACCAAAGTTCTTGAGTCAGGTGAAATATTACACTGAAAATCTTCTCTTAACCTGAGCTATTTTTCTTCTGTTCTTCCATGCCTTACTTATCTGTGAATCCCCCAGACAGAACAGTCTGTCCACGTATGTGCAATCACAGAGCTTGGTGCAGAAGAGCTCATTCAGAGCTTGATGACTTCAGTAATAAAAATACTAAAGAATTACCTAACAACTCACCTAATTTCAACTGCAAAGCCTGTTCAGACCATACCAGCACCTTCCCGCAGACAATCCAGCTCTGTTTGCTTTCACTCTCAGCAAGTTACTTCAATTTTCCAAGCCAAAAATTTGCCTTTTCCTTTGGCTCACTGGCTGTTCTAGATAGTTTTTATTTAAATTTCATTTCAGGAACATTCGATCATTACCTGTTTTAAAGAACTCCCCAGTCATCAATATGACACATAAATGGCAAGTTGGTGAAAGAGACACTATGCAAAGTAGGCACCCTCTGATCTGCCAAACTTATACATGCTGAGGCATTCATTAGTTCCTAATGATTATTAAATCTTATTGGATTACAGTAAATTTGGCTTGACTAACAAGAAAATGGGAGCTCCAGTGTGGTTTATGCAAGAACACACCATTTAAAAGGCTGAGAGTCAGGTTAGAAAATACCTACAAACCCAACTCTTCTTGCCTGTTTTTATTATAGAGCCAAAGTCTTCCCATCCAAACTACTGTTCAAAAAAAAGAAACACTTTTCACAGGAATTAGCCCAGACCATTACTCCTGGCTAACTGTAGGCACCTGGAGTTTTTAAACCTGCAGCGATACAACTTCTTTTCCATATCATGGCTCTTGTTTGGCTTTTCTCCATCTTCCAGTTGTTGGCAGGTAACTGCCACAGGCTTCCCAGACAGAAAAACTGTGATTGTACCACTCCAGAGAATTTTGAAGCTAAGCAGCCAAAAGTCAGCCTGGAAAAGAGAGGGGAGATGCAAAGGGCATCCAAGGCCCCAACATGTGAGGTGATAAATCAAGCCAATGGCAGACCCAGGAATAACACTGGAGTCCACACAGGACCTGCTTGGTACCCTGACCCTGGAGAGAAGGGATGGTGGCAGATGAGAAGATCAGCCAATTTCATTTCTGCTTCTTAGCATTTCTGGGCCATATTATTCCCAGGTTCTCATTCCCCAGAACAATTATGCAATAGCTGACTAGCAAATGCTGCAGAACAAGTTATAAGGTTGTAAAAGTTAAATGTCCTTAGGAAACCGAGAAAAATAAAATAAAATAGCATAGAAGCATCTCTATTGATTCTGAGCTGTGATTTATTTATTCAATTAAAACATAATCAACATAGATTAAGAGCCCAAGTCTACAAACGCTGGAGCATAATGCAGTACAACAGTGCCAACAAATGACACTACCAATGTGTGCCAGGGCCTATTGGGGCAGGAATGGACTTAAAGACATTTTCGAAATGGTAATCCTCACAAAGACAGGTTTCTGCTTGCTCTCTCTTCCCCATCCCCACAAATCTTGAACTTTCTCTCTCCCCACAGTGTTCCGTATTTAGCCGAAGGATTTGCTGCGTGGGCTAACTGGAGCATTTGCAACACCAACTTTAGCAAGAGAGGGGTTAAGTTATTCCTCTTCCCATGCTCTTTGTCATGACGCTGCTATAAAAGTTTTATGATATTGTTCTGGAACAAAACCCTTGCGCCAGGTCCCAAGGCACAACAGGTTCACACAGACACAGCTCTGCTCCAAGGAGCCCAGGCTGGTTAAGCTCACAGCCCCGCAGATACAAACGCCGGAACCAGAGGGAACTGCTAATTCTATTTCTGTCTGGATTTATGGCATTGTTGCAGACATGTCGCTTGTGCGCCCCCTCTTCCAGCCAGCAGAATATGGAAAAATGGGTTTAAAAAGAAAAAGGATGCTATCTTTGGCTCAGCCAACGTGAGTTCGACAAAAAGCAAACGTAAGCCAACCCAGTCCAACAAATTACTCATGCCAGAGACTATCCACTCACGTGAACTTCTGCAACGCCTACACTCCTATCCCCTGGCTCAGTCTCTGCTGTGAGTCAAAACAGAGAAAAACAGCAGAGAGCTTCACTGCTTGGCTTGTTTGTCCACCCCTGAATTTCTGGTGTGCAGCTCAGATGGTAATCCACTCCCAAGCCCCATCAACCCGCTATGCTCTGATGAAAATTTGCTTTATTTTTGCTAATCCTACCATCCAAAAGCAGTCAGTGCCACAGGTCCCCCCACACCACCACAAGGAACATTCATTATAGAAGATGCAGTGCAGAGGTCAATGCAGGGTCTCAAACTTTGCCTCACTGCGCTAAAAGGGTGGTAAGACTACTCACTGAGCTAAAAGACATGAAAAGCACAATGACTTCCCTAAATGTCACCTCTTCCTACAACCCTAGATCACCTACTCTTATCACATTTTGCAGCTTTCAGCAGAGAAACAAAAACGTCTCTCGTTTAACCAAGCCAGCTCCTTGCAGTGGGCTCAGAAGAATCTGGTTCCCAGATGTCCCTGCTAGCTCCTGCTCCAAATTCCTCTCCCTACCCAGGCCCAGACATCTCTCTTTTATTCTGCTTTCTCCTCTCTCCCCTCTCCCCTCTCCCCCTGCTGCTCTGCAGGGTGGTATCCCAGGCCAGGCATTAGCCCCTGGGATGAGAGATGCAATGTAGGCTGCAAGGGTGGCCTCTGAGCCAAATTGCTAATGCCAGGTGGTGTTGCTGAGTCAGAGAAATACGGAGGGTGGTTTTGCAGCAGTGAGCTACTGACATGGGCAGCAGGTTACAAGTAACTCCAGAGCCCCAGTGCATATCCTCTACCAACACAAGGTGATGACCAAACTCCTGAATACTTTGGGAGCATCAGACTCTGCTCACGGCAGTGCAATTGTCCAGCGTCAATATCTGCCATCTCTCCACATCCACCTCCAAAGTCTTGTCTAACAGAAGTTGAGCTCAGCACATTTGCATGTTTCCTGAGTGCTGTAGCCAGCTCATCCTCTGAACTGTGTCCCAGGAACGTGAGCTGTCATTAGTGGGAAATAGAGAGCTGGTTTATCTGTGCAGACATGATGAAGGCAGCAGAGCTGCAGCTAAACACACAACCTTTCCTGTAGGATCACCTTGCTCCACATGCTGTGCTATCACTGGCCACTGATAACCTCCTAACTCACAACTGAAAGACTGGAGATGAACACCATGGATATCAGGAAAGGTCACAGTTAATGACTCAAACAAAGCTGGGGGCTTGCAGTGCCTTCTGCTCCTGGTACATTGGTTTTCCTGGGAGCCTGAGGTGACTGGGAGCTCTCTTTGAGCTGTAAGACATCAATACTTCTTGCACTTACACATCTAAGAACAGGGAAAAGCAGGAAAGCCTTCTGGGGCAAAGGAAGGACTAAGGTAACAAGAGGAGCAAGTGGAATTTAGGCAAATCAGAAGTTGTGAGCCAAGTAGATAGTACATAAGGACTTCTGCCCTGAAAGACTTCATTGTCTTTTCCTCCAGTAAAAGCCAGTGAGCCACAGATGAGGTGGCAGAGCTGATAAATTCAGTACCCACTGCCTGCTTCCATCAGGCTGCACCCATGGCAGCAGCTTGTCACACTCTGCAGGCTATCATAATCCTGGGATAAGCACTGATGTGGTGGGAAGAACAAATAAAACAGGAGTGAACCTCTCCTTATGCTTCAGGCCTTAGGCACAGGGCTTAGATGGAGATGGAGATAGAGCAAGAAGGATGTGGTTCTTATTTCCTATTTTACCTGGGGACAGGTTCAGGACAGAAAAGTGCTTGATTTCAATGGTATCCACTGTACTTACAAGAAGAGACTGAGAAATGTTAACCAGGAAGAAGAAAGGAAGTGATTCAGTCTTAACATACTTCAGGCTGGGAGTTGTGTTTAGTTTTTCAGTTTTTTTCCTCTTTCTTTGCACTTTCTCTAACAATATTACTGCCAGAGGCAAGGTCCTTTTCAGACACACACCCCTGCTACCTCATCTCTTATTCACTCCTCTTTCCAAGGTCACAAAAGCCATCTAAAGCCCCAAAAGACATCACAGTGGCAAGAAAGATGCATACTGAAGGGCATGTATCAGGAACATGAAGCACCCTTAAGAGCTGCTGTGTCTAGTCTCCCCTAAGCCTACAGCCAAGTGTAAACATTTTATTTCAAATTCCCTGATGTAAATTTAAACAGTCCCGAGAGGCTGCCCCCCCATGCACGCACATGGAGACAAGAGCTGACTGCAGCATTCAGGGCAAGGGGGGTCTGAGATGCTTGATTGATGCCTAATCTCCGTTCCAGGCACCAAGGAGGGCTGGGAAAGAAGCCGTGCCCTTTAAAAACAGAAAGATTATGTCTTTTGAAACAAATCTGAAATGATGGAAGATTTCAGCAGATGTGACCACAGTGATTTCACCAGATGTGATTGTATCAAGGATCTAATAGAAAAGAACTTCCCTGCTGTTCCATCAGGCTGAGGCCAGGCCTGAAATATCCTTTTTAGTCTTTTGATGACATCAAGGATAAAAGCCAAAGGGAAGTTAGGTTTTGATTTATTTTTTCCCCTTGCTCTTACCTTTTTTTCAGGCACAGAATAGTTTTACCTGGTTTGTGTTGCTGGATATTAGCAGGACCAAAGGAAAACACTTCAAAAGTTTCAAGAGGGCAGTTCAAAGGCACCATTTGGTGTCTCTCAGACGCCACTGTCATTTAACTGAGCAAATGCTTCTTTACCTCTGGCCACATTTGATGATTTCACTGTAAGGAGGCAGGTTGGGGCTACCTGGAACAGAGCTTAAATGGGGTGGGGGTGATCATCTACTAAACACCAGCCTATATGGTCCTTGAAAGGGCCAATAAATGTGCCAAATATCTTCCCTTGGCAAAGTTCATAGCAGCAGCTGTGCCACAGCAAACTGCAGGAGGCTCAGTGGGGTAAAGGGAGCTGTGCTCAGCTACACCTGCAGCAATTATTCTGGGGTAGCCACAATCCCACATTCAATTTCTCCACTCAAGGAAAACACAAATAGCACTGAGTACTCAGATTGAACTCATTTCTGAAGCAAGAAGGTGTGGTAAAGAACTGCACAGGCTTTCGGCTGGGGCAAACAAACAAGCAGATGAAGGAAAGTTATTTGTTAAGCATTGCTAGGAGACACCTTGCAAAACCTTAACAACTGATTTAAAAACTCACTGTGATGTAGGAAGCTTATGAAAAGGACAAATAATAAAAACATTTTTAGAAAGAAAAAAAACATAGGAAGCAGATAACAGAAGAAAGCATGAAATTAGAAGGCATCACTCTCAAAACAAAGAAAAGGGGGTAGGTGTTTTGTCACACAACACGCTGCTAAGCTGCAGAGCTACTTCTGCTGCAAGACACTGTGGTTGCTATGAGCTTACATGGATTTCAAAAGCATCAGGAGAAACACATGGAAGAAAACTCCAAGACACATAATAAATATAAAATGTTCTGTGTTTCCCTTTTACATTTTTCTCTGGTCACTAGTGATTGATTTGGCTCCACAGAAATTCATATCAAGTCTCCACTTGTGTTTTCTCTCCACCTGCTGACGCCTGCCAGGAGTCGCCTCTGCTGGTGGGCACATTCCAGTCTCTGCAGGTAAATAACTGACCACAGCCCTAGGTGCCAGGGTTTGGACTGATACCTGGAAACCCATTTCTTCCTTCCTTGTAGCAGAGACAACAGAAATCACAGCCAATTGCACTCAGTCTCCTGAGACACACAGATGAAAGAAAGCGAAGTCTTTGTGGCGGTTATGAATTTGTATGATAATAAAGATTTATATTTCCCTAGAGATCCGTGTGACAGGCACTGCTCACATACAATACCTAGGAAACATCCTCGTCCCACAGAGCTTATTGTCAGCTGGATGCCAGCCCTGGGAAGGGAATGCAGGTAGAGGAGTGGGAGCAAGGTGCTGCAACTCAGAGGTACAACCAAGCTCCTCCAGGCCACCAGATGAAGATATTAATCCACTGGGCCAAGCCAGCTCCTTAAAGGACATTTTCTCTGTATTTGCCATTTGAGACGTGACAAAACATGCCAGAAGACAACAAACCCCTGTCCAAGCCATCCAAGCTCCAGCACCAATTTCATTGCAGGATGGCCTTGATTTCACATGACCAGAAGGCTGGGTCTGAGCCACTGCCATGGCAGGCAACTGGCTTGTGGGCCAGTGGGGCCAGTGGTCATCTTCCATCACTGTTTAATAAGCTGTTGCCCTCTGCTCATCCTGATCAGGGCCCCAGTCCCAACACCAGCACCTCAGGGGGGACAGGATGCCACCAGTGTGTATGAGCAGTAGAGTAATCCAGGACTACACTTCCTTGCCAGCAGCTCTGGCCTCTAACACTGAATGGAAGATTTTGCCACAAACCCCCATGGTTTGTCCAGACTTCTCTAGAGGATTTGGCCATGGATATTAGATGAATGACCAGAAATAAAAAAAGAATGTTAATGCATCATAGAAGTTTACCAACAGGCTCCACAGCCTGGGGCAAGCTCTGCTGAAAGCCTGAATCAAACGCCAGCAGTGGATGACTGGTTGATTTGATGGGAGATGGACAATACGCCATGAGAAGATCTGCAACACTCCCTGTCCCTCTGCCACCCCTGAGGACAACAGAAGGCAATCATGCAACAGGAATAAAGAAGATACAGCAAAGAGCACTCAACAAGATCCTCCTTGCAGCCCAGGAGTGTGCTTGTAGGTGTCCTGAAGCTGGAGATGCCAGCACAGAGGTCCTGTGCTGTCCAGTGCCCTCAGCCCCATCTGCTCTGCCTCAGCACGTTGGTACCCAGCTCCCTGCTGCATCACAGGCTGACACCTCCACCTTTGGCAGTTAAACCTGCACACAGCTTTTCTGGGTTTCTGACTGTTGTGTTTTGCTCATGGAGGGAAATCCTGGAAATGTTAAGGTTGGCTAAATGAGGTTTTTCAAAGTGCAGTGGTTCTCTGGGCCTCTACACTGAAAACCAGCAAAAAAAAATGCCTTTCAGCTGACCAGAGGATCTTCACACTGTGGGGCAGAGAGTACGTGGGGAAAGGCACCATGATCCTCAGCACATTGAAGCAACAGGATGGATTTCATAAGGAACAATCAGGGGATGAAGAGAGAGGAGGAGTCCCATGAGCCAACATCTGCCAGAGCAGCAGACCCAGCAGTCCTGAGAGTTTACTTAACATGTCTGATCAAAAGCTTTGGGAGTCTTGTCTGTGTTAAGTGCTACCAGATGCAAAATCAGCAGCAAGATGAGAAGTGTATTAATAAACCGAGGAGGCACATCAAGTTATTTGAAAACTGAATGCAGAAGGTGGGGAGGGAAGGGGGAGAATAAAACCAGTTTATTTTTCCATTAAGGCAATTTAATATTCTCCGGGTGGAGTTACAATTACTTGTCCTTGGGAATTAAATTGAATTAGTGAAACATTCCTGTTCATCAGCAGAATATACAATAAGTGGGACATATAAATTTTTTTCTTTACACTTTGGGCAGGACAGCACTACTTGTCTGTCCACAGGGCAAGAGCAGCTGGCCATGAAATCTTTTTGACCCAGCATGACTTCCACTGACTTTAACCAACTTTACAGCAGCAGGGAATATATCCCTTTTTTAAAATTAATGCAATTACATTAGGACTCATTATTGACAATTATGGTGACTGTTAAAAATTTCCCTTTTCTTTGCCCACTCTCCCACCAACTTAAAATCTGCTCCAATATCGTCACAAATTAATGTTTAATTAGCCATCAAGCAGAGCTGATGTTCCCCACAGAGTATTGCAGCTTACAGAAAAACTGAGAAATAGGAGAACATAGCGGATATTTCATCATCTGCCTCCAAGGGGAACCATAACCAAAGAGCAGCCAATTACCCCAATACAGTTGCAGAGTTTAATCAATGTAGAAACCAAATAGCTCATTAAGTGTCCATTGCAATAACGGAAGACCTTCCCACTGACTCATATGACAGGAATGGTAAATTTTTAAAAGATCCAGTGGTGATGTCAAAGAGCAGAGACTCCCTTCATCTTCACATCCTGGCCAAGTCGTGATCTTCACCTCTCCTTTTCTGGCATAAGAACAGAGGTAAGAGGAGGATGCCTCCAACAGCACGGATGTGTCTGACAAGCCATGAATTACACACACCTGTGCACAAGGCAGTCTGTCACACCCAGCCCCCCGACTCTGGATTTATATCCCAGAGGGGAAAACCACACCAAACACCATCTCCTGCCTGGCAAAAGGAAAGCACAAGAGCTGGAGGTGATTTTACTTCTTTCAACACTTGTGGTGAGTCTGGCACTGACATATTGTGTCCAGTATGGGAGGCAGTACTTTAAGAACTTGAGACGCAATGAAAAAGCAGAAACAGCTGAAAAAAAGACACATAGATTGCTCACTTGGTTTCACCTACAAAGGAGATTGAGTAGCTCGACAGCAATATCTAAACAACTTCACAGAATGAAAATGCCAGATACCACAAGGCTGTCCGATCTAGCAAAACAGAAAAACACACAGCAGTCGGGAAGCCAGAGCCAGGGAAATTCCACTTAGAAATAACAGAGCTACTCATTTATGTGTAATACTGCAGGCAATTAAATGCTAAAACAAACTTCCAAGATTTCTCCACCTCTTGATGTCTGTGGATCAAGGCTGGATGCCTTTGGTCTCCCTGGGTGACCAGGCAAAGCTTTATGATCCGTGATAGGCAGAAGGGCACAGCTGACAATTTAATGGCTCTGCCTGGCCCCCACCTCGACAGAGGTGAGAAAGAAACAGCTCTGCCAGTCCATAAAGATCTATTGACATCACTTTGTGTTTGCACCACTTCAACTGGAAATCAAATTTACATGAACAAACTCTATCCCACACAAGACTGCATATTGTGACAGTTAAATAAAGAGCTTTTTAAAAGGCACACGTCTCAGGCAATTTAAATCAAAAGAGATAGGTTTTGTTAAAGCTACCAATTTCAGAAAATTAAGGTTGACTAAAACTGTTTTTAAAACTCCTTTTGGAATTTAATCACATATTGGAAACCCACATGCAGCTGCTTGTGTCACCTGCAAAAAGTCTGTATAAAACATAAGCATATGCTTAATTTTACACGTGTGCTTAAGTTCTATCAACTTTAATGAAGTTTAAGCACACAGCCAAGCTTCTCTGAATTTGAGAAAGCATTCCTGAGCATGGGCTCTGAAGCTATCAGGAAATCACCAATGAGAAAAAAAGTAAAATTAAAATTGGCTGGTCAATTTTCACAGCCTGAGTAAGCACTAGGTCCAGAAATTAAACATATACTTCTGAGTTTGTTTGCTTGTTTTGCTCTAATAGGAAGGAGCGAGTACCAAAATGTTTGCAAGCATTCCCAGTGAACCTGGCAAAATGTCAGCAAAATGGATGTATAAAACTACATGAAAGTCAATGGCTTGGGTTCAGCTTTTGCAGAAATGAATCATGCTAAAAATCTAATATATATCGCAAAGCTGAGAAGAGGAAAATCTGGACTCTGTCTCAGTCTACACATTTTTGGGGTAGTCACTGGCTGTAGTTCATGGGGCAGGCACCGTCCCACAGTCTGACTCACTGAAGAAGGTTCTTGCCTTCAAGAAATTTGCAATCTCATTTTCCAAACCATTAGGCCCACTTCTACATTCCCTTCAAGGCTGCCAGATGTGTGTCTGCTATTGGATTTGGCTGGCTGACCACAGGTTTTTCTTTCTTTTTTAACAACAACCTCCTTGTTCGGACACCTTATGTTCTACACATCTCCTAAGTGAGAACCTCAGCCAAAGAAAAGGGACCTGAATTACACAGAAAGCTGAACTGCCCTAAGATGGAGTCCACAGTGAGCAGATCCCTCCTAGAAGACCTCCAAAGTTTAATTTGATACTGTCCACTTGCAGATAAATGAATGTGAAATGCTGTCTATTAATCAGAACTCATGCATCAGAAAAGGTGGTGCCCCCAGTACACATCAGACCTCAAGAAAACACCTTTTAACTATATCTCTGCTTGAGGCCAACACAGCCACAGAAGCCCAACTTCTGCACTGAAAGTGTTCCTTACCTAAGTGTCTTTAAGAGGCTCACCTGAGCTCAAACTGACCCCACTCTGCTCCTTAGGGCAGCCCCACCACCACTCATGGGACACCTGGGTACCTGCAGACCTCGGCAGGGGCATCCTTTAGGAACACAGAGAGGGGGATTGCAGGGCTGAACTGGTGCAATTTGCAGAGCCAGAGACAGGGGGAGGAAGGGGAGAGTGACTCAGGAGCCAAACAGGAAGGCCAGACCTTTATCGTGATAAGACATGAGACTGTTTCCATGGCAAAAGAGAGATGTGGAGAAGAGGAGATGGAGAGGGTAGGAGCTTTACCTCAGGACTGTTGAATGAAAGGAGTTTGTAAAGCACCATTAAAAGTGTCGCTTACTGGCTTCAGCAACACTTGGAGTTGCTAGAGCTTTTCCAAACATTTATGTTTTTCTTCTCCCACCATTAAAACCAATACTAAAAACATCACATGATGTTTTCCAGATGCTCTTCCTTACCTGTTCTTTGTGTGTTAAAGCTAATCAACATCCTGCCCTTCAATCAGAAAATCAAACTGAAAAATACAATTTTGGAGAATGGTCCTTCAAAGATGGGAGTTTAATGGTAGCAGACACTTAAAATCATGTCTGGAACAAATTCCTTCAGCTCTGGCTGCAACATTTCTCACTGGTATTTCTACCACCTTTCAGCTTCCTCAGTCACTGTGCCACACACTCCTCACAAAGGCAACATTTTCTAACAACAAAACCACCCTTCATGGCAGCTGAAGCTGTTTTTCACCAGTGATGGAAACTGAAAAACAGAGACAGGAACCTGAATTTCAGCCACTTCCATTCTTGGAAATTAGATGCTCTCACAACTTCTCCATATCCACATCTCATTGCTGCCAGATAAAATTTTCATCAAAAATAGGACTAAGTTTGCCCTACTCTTTGAGAAACTCCAGGACTCTGAATTTAGGCCACCACTGGATTCTTCAATCAGTGGAGCTCTATTTATTTTTATCTTGTTTAGCCAAAGCTCTTTTCTACACTGCACAGCATCATAGTTCTTAAAGCACCAAACCCAAGGTGGGAATCTGACTCTGCTCTGTCACGTTCCAGACCACCACCGTGCCCAAGATGCATGGAAAGACTTTGACTTTCTAAACCACATCTTCCAATCCCAGCCAGCTTCATATAAAAGGCATAATAATTTGTCTGCTGCAATTTTTAGCATTCCTTCTTGTTACTGACAGTCTGTTTGCTTTAGTCTTGCTGCTGCATTATAGTTCCCTAATGCAACACAGGCTACCCATGATCTGAGACAGGAGCAACCCACTCTTGAAAGAGATTTTTCCTAGGACCTGCTAGTCTAACAGAAGACTTGAATAGCACTCAGAAATGAGAAAAATGGAAACTTCTTCTGCATTGGTCATGTTATCTCACTCTGTCCCATCACACAGCTCTCATCTGCTTTGATAGGAGAATTTCCACGTCTTCATTATCTTTCTATTTTCCTTCTGCTTAAATAATTCTACCTTGGATACAATGATGTATTTGCTTGCTTTTTGTCTGTCACTGGCCAAGCTCTGACAGAATAAAATCACCTGCTTTTTCTGCATGCTCTCCATGCCTCCACTATTACTTTCCACAATTTTGTCTCTATTATCCACGGGTATAATCCAGGTTACAAATTAACCTCTCTGCAGGTGCCAGCTGTGGCTGACTCCAGCATTTGCAGTGTGACAGTGTCCCACAGAGATGTGTCCACAGGACCAAGGAGATGCCCACCAGGGTTTGTAACCTTCGGCACAGCACAGCGGTAGCACAGCCTTCTCTTTGGACCCAAGCTGGCACATGTGCTGTGTCTTAACCTGGATTTATTTTGACCTGCTCTGACTATCATATGCAGCAACATTTCTGACCTTTCTGTTATCATGACTTTTTAGGAGGTCCCATACCCTTATTCACACATGATCTGTACCAGGCTTTTGCTTTCTTCTTTTCCCTCACCTCATCACTTGCCGTATGGCAGATTATAAAAAGCTGCCCTGTTGCATCTCTGAAAGCATCTCCCAGCCTCAGTCACAAGTGTGCAGGTCCTGGCACATCCTGTGTGCTGGGTCACTGTATTAAACAATAACGTAACAAATACATTAAATAACACAGTAATAAGCGTGATGAAAATAATGAGCACAGTTAACCATTTGGGTCCTTGCTTACTTTGTAGTCCTTGCTGAGAGATTCGGCTATTAAAGGCTGTGTTGAATTTTAACATTGCCAAGATATTAATAGCCAGGCAGGGAGATGAATGGCAGCCTCACACTGCACAATTAAAACTTTTCCAGTTTACCCTTTCAGTAAAATTTGTGGTTTATAATAAGCATCTTTGTCTATTCTGAAGAGAGTAAGGATTGGAAAGTTACATGGATGGGAACAGAGGTTCATTAAAGATTTAAAATAGAATGTGGTTTGGCATTGTAAAATAAACATGCGTATAAGATGGGATGCATCAAGAGCTGCTTGAAAGAAGTGCTCAGTGTTCCTTTTCTCTTGTGATCCTGGACCTACTGGTCATGCTACCCACAAAAAGGGATGAAAAAGCAGCAGGGATAAAATGTGCATGCTCATTCCCAATGATGTGAAGGTCTGCTCTATATCCCCATTCATGATCCACTTCTCGTACATGTATCTACAGGGTGGAAACAATATATATATATATATATATACACACACATACATGAAATGCATGCATTTTATCTCTCATGCATCCCGATATTCATCAACATATACAGATGTTGTATTACCGATTTTTCTCAGCTAAGAGCCTAGAAACTCCTATTATAGAGCAAACACATATTGACTAGTAGCCAGTGAGCATTTAAACATACAGAGAACATACATTTTATTTTAGTCTAATTTAGAGCACAGCACATTCCTGTTTCTCAGACACATGAGGAAGGCAGGAAGGAAACAGATGAAAAGCATTCCTGCAAAACCAAGGTTTGAGTAAGAGGGTTAACATTACCAGGTAATTTATTTATACTGTTGGACACAGCTTCAATTTAGATAAAAGTCAGATGCTTATCACATGTATTTTAATAAATCAGGTTCGAAGTCACAGAAATCTGCAAAAGCTGGATCTCGAATGGCAAGCAATGCATACAGATTATGGCTTTATTCACAGAGTTTCTGGGAGCTACCGATCCAGCCTGGAACCAGGCAGCCCCGCCGGCAGCGAGAGCTGCCCTGTGGTACCAACGCTCCTCGCCAGCCAGCACCTACAGGCAGGCTAATAATCCCAATGATTAACAAAATCTAGCACTAGAGGGAGGCTGAACACATGTTCTGCTCTCTTAGGCCTTTTCAACTTCTCCGAACATTAAAAGGCAGATGGTTTAAAGCAAGCCCAGCATCAACAGGCAGAGCCCAGCCTCCAAAAAAGAAGAGATGAGCTATTTAAGGCAGCAACCCCCACTGGCAAAATTCATGCTCTTTCCTCCCCAGTTATTTGCCAAAATGTGCACCTAATATTAAGAAATAAATTTAAAAAATAAAAATAAAAACAACTTCTCCGTCCCGGTGTTCCTTCAGCTGGTGAGTCAGAACCCACAGAGCAGAGTCAGACAGTGAAACACCTGGTAGCCTCTTCCCTAACAAGGATGAGGCTCTTGCTTCTTGCATCTATCAACACATTCCCACCTTCTCCTAGGCGCGAGCGCTAAGGAGAAGTGAGACAGGTCTCCTTGGAACAGCCTTGCAGAGGAAGGCTCACACACTTCCAGAACGCACTTCAGCTTTTCTCTTTCCAAAATTCCTTGGCAATTCGAGCCCTTTGGCTGATTTTCTGCACATCATAACAGCACGATACGACCAGTGAGTTCAGTAGGTCTGAATGTGGGAATAATTCCCTGCGCATGTACCTGTAGCCCCTCCAAGCATGGATGGCTGTAACAAGAACTGGTATATTAAACTACTTTATATTACACTTCATGCAACTGTTCAAAGTCTGATTGTTTTCTCTCTTTAACCCCCAACCTAAAACCACTTCTTCACATCCACTTTGATATGTCCCAAATTCTTCCTACGTTCAGGCACTGATGGTTTTTAGTCATTAATTGGCAGTTATTACAGTAATGAGGCACTGGGATATAGAAGGCAGAATTGCTCTGGGATGCAGGAGAGCTCAGTCTTATTTTTAGCCTGCTACTGGTCAGCCTGGTGACCTAGGCAAAGCACTTTCCCTGCTCCAGCTTCCTTATCAGGAAGAGAGTGGTATTTCTTTTGTAAAGTGTTTTGTGACCTGTCAATAAAAAACACACTGATAACAGCTGGGGGTTGCTGGGAAAGCAGTGCTCTCCCAGCTCAACACAATCCTTTCCTTCCCGTGCTGTGGTAGCATCTCAGACCCCAAATGAGAATCAGACCCATTTGCAGATGCAGCACATGCAGGTCATTAGCAGAGATTTGTACATGGATGTTTTCCCAAGGTGGCCCTTGGCAAGTCAGCAGCTGAGGGTCACATCTGCTCTGAGCCACCCAGGTCCTGCCCCAACACAAAATGCTGGACTCTGACCCTCCCCTTTAAAGTGAACTGGTCACTTCAAAGCCAGCAGCACCATGACTCCTGAGACAGTCTTCACAAGGATGGGGAATGGGGCAGGCACTGGCTTTTCACACCACTGCACAGTTCTCATTCCTGAGCAGCCCTGCCTAGCAAGGAAGGAAGGAAGGAAAGAATTGCCAGATCCATAAGAGAGGGTCCCTCTCTGTGAGCAAACAGGGTACTTGAGAGGCAGCTCATGGGAGTTTTTCCCTTTTGCTTTCCCTGGCCTGGGCAGAATGCCTGTTTTGAAACTAGAAGGCAAAAACATAATAAAAATCTGCCTCCCTCCCTCCTTCCCAGATCTATCTATTTCCCTTTGACAAACAGTGATTTCATTTTTCTTCCTGTCCAGAATTTTTTTTTCTTTCTCTTTTAGACTGAGCCCAGGCCAACGTGGCAAAAGGCTCTTTGCTCATGTCCTTATTTGTCAAACACGCCATTGCCGCACCCTCACCACCATTCTGGGAACAAGTCCTCGCCTTCCCCGGCTGCAGCTGAAGGGGAACTTCCCAACACAACTCTCCCCCAGCCCAAACACACTCTTTTAAAAAGAAATATTTCCTTTTCTTTCTTTTTTTTTTTCTAAAAAAAAAGCATTCCAGTTAATAAGAGGAGGGTTTAAATTTCCTTCCCCTTTCCTCCCCACAGCCCTGCTGTGAATCTGTATGTGAGGGATCTAGATGGGAAAACAGAAATTACAAGAAAATGCCAGATCTATCACAAAGGTATTTCATGGCCCAGCCCTCCTCTGATTTCCATCAGAGTATAAGTCAGATACTAAAGTACCTTTTTGGATCTGATCCTAAGTGGCCACTTCCACTGTCCAAATAGAGATCCAGAGATAAACAGGTCTATGAAAACTGGGTATTATTATTTTAACTGCTGCTCTTAATCTACAACTTACGCTGTAATAAGCTGTGCAGCTTTCAGCCCTCTGGTAACAGTAACACACAAAATCATAATAAACTAAACATTTATCCTGCTGTCCTCATCAACTTAACACCTGGTATAAAAAGCTTTACCTGGAGCTCCACAGCACACATATTTCATAAGCTGTCATCAGCACTATGCCATCCACAGAGAAATTTCTGATGTTAAAATGACTGATTTGATGGAACAGATGAATTTTAAACTCTGGAGTAGATCTGGATGGTTCTCACCAGGTCCCCAGGGGCCAAACCACCCCAGACAGCAGCCTCAGGTCTGGTCAACGCTCAGGAACTGGGTCTGCTGCTCTAGCACTTACATTTAGCAATGGGGAAACTGAGGCATGGAAATTAAATGATCTAGCATTGGTGAGCAAAATCAGCCTCCTGGAGCCCAATACAACACCTGTTTGTGAGATCCCTGATTTCAGGCAACCATGTCCTCACAGCAGAAGGAACACAGTCACCATTTGTTCTGCTCCTTTAGCACAAAAATATCTGTCCAGAGCTGTGAAAATTACTGTGTTTGATGCACAAAGGCATTGAGAAGCTTTCTCCATCACCACCTGCCCTTTTCCTCCCCTCTTGAGGTTTCAGCATGGCTTTTGCTGCTCCTGAAAGATACGGAGCTGATCTTGCAACACAAAACCCAGCTGACTCCTGACTTGAGCCCTGACTTTTGTCTGCTCCTGTTCACCTACAGAAAATGGAAGGGAAAAAGAAGGGGAATAGGTGACAAGGGAGCACAGATTAAAGGCAGGGAGCTGTGTTTGCTGCATAAGAGTTCATTTGTGGTGGTGACAGGACTGCTCAGGTACAGCTGGTAGGCTCACCTTCCTCTGAGCAGGACACCATACAGAGGAATCCTACTGTAACCAAACTCTTGCTAAAACCCAACACTGAACACAGCTCCAGCCCCAGTTTCCCAAAGCCAGAGAGAAAGGGTGTGACAAATAGCAATTCCATGAGCTCAGAGGGAAGAGTTGTCCTGCTGAGTGGTTCTACCAAGGCAAACATCCCCACGACAGCCTCGAGTGGCTCAGGGACATTTTTGGAGCCATGGCAGGAGCGAGCTCCTTTCACTAAACACACAGGGTCCTCTCCTTGGGTGCCCTGGGAAGGGGGAAGCCTGACCCTGAGGAATCCTGGGATGCACCACAACCCCTTCCTGCTGCCCAGGCTCCTGTGCAGGCACCATGCAGGCAGTGCCCTGTCTTTGCCAGAAGCCTGCTGCTCCACACCTTCCCAGAGCGCTCTGGAAGCTCTCCTGCTCCCACGGGGGCCACTCTTCTCAGAGAGATAAAAGACAAAACAACACTTGCTGGGGAATTACTTCATTCCCCCACGGCTGGGAAAAGCCATGCTCTGCACTTGGCCAATGTCCCTGATGGCTGCAGCCTTTCCTGGCAAGGGAGAATGCAATCCCCATTAACCCCTTCCTGCTCAAAGACTGCTTCCAACACTGAGCCCACTGCAGGAACAGGCTGAGGCTTTGCAACAGCATCTGAACATCTCACCATGGGCAAGAGATCCCAGTAAGCCCATGAGGGAGGGGAGTGTTCTGTTTTTACCAAGGCACAAAGTAGACAAATTGACTCTCGAGTTGGTGAGAGGGTCAAGAACTAAGTCAGGTCTTTTGAATCCTGTTTAATGCCTGCCTGCTGGCCTACCCAACAGATGTTCAAACTCACCAAGGGATACAGGACTGCCACAATCTTCCAGGGCCATCAAGGGCAGCCCTATATCTGTGGATACATGGTTACACAACTCTCACCAGCCTCAAACCTAGACCATGCTCTCTTTGTTCTCACTACTCCCACAGAAGGCTCTTCCAGACCTTTGGAGCCTCAGTGCTGAGAAAATTTCTGAACACCACCATGAAGGTACTTACGGCAGGCTCAGCCTCTCCTGTTCCTGCACCAACACTCACACACAGCGGAAATACGGGCTAATTCCCCAAGTGTACTTCAAATTTGCAACCAGACCCATCCTCAGTCTTCTTTCTCCTCAGCTGACAAGACAAACTCTTCTGATCTCCACTGGGAAGTTCAGCTCCCCACTCCTTGACCACCTCGACTGCTTTGTCCCTGGAGTCTGAATGCACCTCTCCAGAATGTGCCTGAGCAAATACAAACCTGCCACTCCAGGCCTACCTGCAATACCTGCACAAAAGTGTTCATATCTTTGAAAGGTGTTCAATGTCTGTCCAGATGCACCTTAGAGGTTGCATCTTAATCCAGACAGCCAATCTAGGAGATCCAAGCCAGCAAAGAGAGGGTGAAAAGGGTCTCAATTACATCACTGGAGCCTAGGCCAGGGCTTATTTGCTTCACTTAATTTTAGGCATCTAAACAAAGCACTTTTAGGATCAGATTACTGGCCTAAAGTCTCTACACAGTCCATGGAAGGAGATGGCCATTCCAGAAAACAATTCATTCTGGGAAGGTTTCACTCCCATCCACCATCACAAGGACATAAGGCAATTAGTCTTCTAATTCAAGCCGGATGGGAAAAATCCTTTAATAGCCGAGCAAGTTTTGAATGGAAATATTCTCTGCTTGAGAAACACAGCTTGCTAAAGCTGACTTGGTTATTCCTGACACATGATTTTTAACCAGAACTTTGCCACCTCATTTTATTATCATTCATTAATTTCCACAATTTCTGGACCAGTTCTGCATGAATGACAAAATTCTTATCTTCTTACCTGCACATTGTAAGTAACGTCATCCAGAGGGGGTGGCGGGGGAAAGGCACCTTGTGATGATGTGATGTTCCCGAGGTCATCCACAGGAGGGGGTGGGGGAGGAAGGAAGTCCCCTAGGAGAGAGAATGGGAGAGTTTAGACTCATCAGCATTTCCCCACATCTTGACAGGGATGATCAGGATGAACCCTGCAACACTTGCAGCTCTGCCAATAGGTTTTGTGGCACAGGACATAACACATCATTTAACCACTAAATGCTCAGCTTCACCCCTTGCTGCTTCAGGAGATGGCTACACAGCTCAGGAGCACTGGTAGATGGCTTAGGGGTGCTCCGACCCCACAGCAAAAGGTGATGCAAGCACACAACAATCCACCTCTCTTAACTCAGGATTTTTACAAGGGGGCTGATGTACAAAATTTGTAGAATTCAATTTGCTCATGTTAATCTTCCAAAAGTGCTGATGGGAAGCCAAAGCAGCATATACTGGCTGTGCAGCCAATCAGCTTGGCAGAGAGATGGGAGGTGGGAGCAGAAAGAAGTTCTCCTTGAGAATTTCATGGGATGTGGGACCATGAAGGAGAAAGAAAACAAAGACAGAGCAGCACAGGCTGCAGTCAGCAGGACACCAGGCTCTGAAAGCACCTCCTAATGGTGGAAAAAGAGCATCTGCCATTAGCACTGGATTTGTCTCCAGGGAAGGCAGCTGCCTGCAATTTGGACCACTTTGGTATGTTTTTATTTCTTCTTATGAAGATTGATGCAGCAAGTAGAGCTGTTTGCTGTTGGCTCTCATGTGTGCAGCATCTGGGATGGAAGGTTTCAGATTAATAAAAGTGTGATATTTCACATATATAGGAACTGTTGCTTTTGGAAGAAAATATGAGCTCCCTGCTTGACCTCCAGATCTCCACGGAGCATCACACTGTGTTCAGGCTAGAGGCCCTCAGCACCATCCCTAAATGCCAAGGAGCAGGCTCCAAACCACTCAGGAAGGTACTGAGCCAAACCCCTGTGACCTGCAGCCCTCTAAGCAACCTGTGCCCAGGTTTAAAAGCCCAGGCTCAGCCCAGACCAGGCACAGGCACCAGCTGGGCAGCACTGCCAGCACAGCACCTTCATGCTCTCCACCACGGGAAGCAGATGGATCTGCAGCCCTGGAAAGTTTTTCTCTTCTATTTCAAATCACTCTCTGAAAGACACAAACTTCCCCCAGGACTTTCAGAGACGTTATTTCGCAGGAAAGTAATTTCTTCCCATTTTCCCCAAAGTGAGCATGGATGGGACTCAAAAAACCCCCTCTGAGTCCCTAAGAAAGTATCATCCTAAATACAGATGCTCAAAGACAGTTCGAAAACAACACACTGAAAACTAATTTAAGACAATCATGTTGCTCCAATACATAAAATCCCATGAAACCCACTGGCTCATGCGATTATAGAGTTCAGGATTGATTTTTTAAAAAATTATGTCCAATATTATCTGCAGTATCCTCCTCCTTTCCCTGTAATTAATTCAATATTTTATTTCAAATCATGTGAAATACAATACAAAATAAAAAGAAAAGTAGAAACATTTTGAAATTAATATCTAAGGGTTTAAAAAAATGCTGGGATGTTTGAGTGCTTCATAAACTTTTCTCCTTTGCTCTGAAAACGATCCTCCAACCAGCCAACACGATTTTGCAAACAAATTCAACTCCAGTGGACACATACTTCTCAAGATTATGCTTCAGATAATATTTCTCCAGTTAGTCCTGGCTCTGATGCCAAAGACTGATCTCCCTGCACAGCACATTAGTCAGACACTCTTGCTTTATTACAACCCTTGAAAATACCTAAGGAAAATTAAGGTAGAGAATGTGCTGGAGGGGATGAGACAGGGAAAGGGGTGGGTTTGCTGCATAAACAATAGTTTGCATCTAACAATGACCATTAGAACAAACATAAACCAAATACCATTTCTGCCCCTTTGGAAGACCCATTCCTCCTTAAAGAAAAGAAAACATTGGCAAGATTTTTCAGAAAAGGAGCAAAGGACAGAAAAAGAGAATTGTCTCTGAGAGTTTGGAAGAAAACACTTCTTTGCAGTAGGAGACAGCTGGCTCTACCACATCGCAGCCCAGCTCTGCTGACTCCACTCTCCCCACAAGTGGGAAGGTTTTTAGACTGGGAGGCAGAGAGCAGATGCCTGATGAACTGGGGGGACCTTGCAGATGTTTGGCCTTTCCCTGGTCCTCTGCAAACAGATGGACTTTTCTCCTTCACAGCTTTAGTTATTTATTCTGCCACTGTGCTTTCCTCTTTCCCACACACAGCCACAGGACCTGATGCTGCTCCCACTGCACTCACGGGAGAGTATTCCCTCAGATGCAGAAGGGAAAGCTGTCACTGCATTATTATTATTATTGGCATTGCTGGAAGTCTCCCTCCAGCAGCGAGGGAAGCATGCAAAGACTAAAATCTGTGTCCTCAGCAGCACATGATTCTAGATGATGTGGGGAAGAAACATGTCTACGTTTGAGGGAGTAAAAGAGAAAAAGAACCTGAAAGGCTGAAAGCTTACACTCCCTTTAACCACAGTGTCCCTACAACACACCTTTGGGACCTCTCTCAGCCCTGGAGCTTTGCAAGTCAGATTTCACTTATTTAGAGCTGGGCAAGCCGTGGGAGGAGGCAGGAAAGTCCGTGTCCAGGCAGAGCATATCACTGCCACCCACTGCTGACCACCTTCAGTGTCACAGAGCGATGTGGGAGCCTCATGGGCTAGGGAATGTCCCTGCTCTGCACAGATGCACAGGCAGCCACAGCAGAATGGGGCTCTGGGGTTACCAGTGGAGGTCACATCCCACCCTCTCCTGACTGATTTAACCGGATTGTCCCTCTGTGAATGAGGGATAAGATGGGCAAAAGGCTCATTAGTACTACTGTTCAGCACCAAGACCAGCATTTTGGTTGACTTTCACCTGACATCAACTTGAACACTTGGATGTACTTCAAGTTAAGAGAGTGACTGCACTGAGTCCCATCAACAGGGAGATATCAAGGCACCTCCAGAAAGCAATTTGTACTTCAAGGCAGGTGAAGAGACTTGCCTTCCAATGGCAAGTCTCCCCATGGAGGCAGCCTGGGCCAAGCATCTTTGGAGGTAGGGAATCACATCCTGCCCCTCCTCACAGCTCTCACAATGACAAATCTCTACCTGTTACCGCACATTTAAACAGAGAAAATAAACACTCCTTGCTGCACCAGCTACTCATTCCCCCTTTGTACAGCTGTGAAGGCCGTGACTCAACCTACAAAGGGGCTGTGCAGTGAGACACATGCCCAGCTTGGTTATTTCACATACAGTGGCACAAGGTGCCGTGAAACCACAGCTCTGAGCTCTTCCCTCAGCACCCATGCAGCTCCTGTGCCAGTGCATCACCTGCTGCTGCCAGCAGAGACAGGACTGCCAGCCCCGGAATGGCCCAGCCCAAGCAATACAGTGCTTGCATATTGTAAATACAGGTAATTAGGCAGAAATTAAGTGAGTCCATCATGGCCATGTTGGGAAGCAAGAGCAGAGCTGTAAGCAGAAGTGATGCCTCCCAGCGTGGCTTCTGGCTTCAATTGCATCTGTGCCATCACAGATGTATTTGCAAGGTTTTACCCCTCTCTGCCCCAGGATTCGACCTCTTTCCAAGGAACTTTAAACATTTCATTATTACACTTTTAAGTATACAAATATAAAATTGTTCAAAGCCCTAACAGACATCTACATCAGCACAAACCTGTCAGGCTGAAGAGAAACTCATAAAATTTTTGCCACTGGCTGCCTGATGCCTTCTGGATTCAAGCACAAGCTGAGAAAAACATCCTGTCTCATGCACCAAACACCATTCTCACAGTCTAACCTTTAAAATTTTAAGTGCACTTCAGTTTTTGCAGGATCAGGATAATGTCTCAAGTCTTAGTTTTCAGGAGATATATCTGCCAATCAACAAATGAATTGCAGCACAGTAATTGCCTCCCCCCTTGATAGACACAGTTGTTTAGACATGAAGATGTGCAGCTTTGAAACTTCAAGACTCGAAGAAGGTCTCACATAAAGAGACTCTTTGGGGGAAAAAGACAGTGAAACACAAAAAAGCAAAACACCATATATTTCACTGTAACAATAAGTAAATGAAACCTATTTACCAAAAAAACTAGGCTTATACAGGTCTTCCCAGATCTCTGGCTGACATCTGAGGACTATATGTCAGATGCTGATTTCAATTTTCTCCTTCCAAGCAAAAATAATCCCTTCTGATTGTTATATTGATAATTT